>CM012438.1:5042902-5642902 GCA_003999625.1 Oryzias javanicus
ACATACAATTAGTAATAATTATTTTAATAAATCATGCTATATTTCTGCTTCATGACGTAGAATTTATGCTGACGTTACCTCGCTGGGAATCTCCGCTTTCATCTAAGATTTCCCACAATCCGTTTGTTTTATACTGCTGTCCAGCGGTACATGTTCCACCACAAGTGGTGCCAAATACACATTTTACAGAATTTAACAATAATATTTACACATGTTACATGTAGGAGTATTATGCTTTTGAGTTTTTGTTCTTTTTAATTATTATGAGTATACTTTTGACACTTTTATGTATTTCGTTTAAGTGAGTTCAGTTTATAAATTCCAACTTTTAAAAATATTAAAACAGCCACACGCTTCTTAGTAATTTAAATGATCATTTAAATGTGATAATTTAAAAAAGTCTTTTTGTAGTCTTAAATATACCAAACTAGCATGCTGTTGTGCTGAAACTCTTGATTCCTGTTTAAAGATTGTGAAAAGTCCATAGATGAGAAATCTTTAGTATTACAGAATTGATTGAATCAAAGGAAATGGGTTCAATTCCCAGTACTGAAATCTTTGTGTGTAGTTTGGTATTTAGTTGAAGTTTTCTTTTTCTTTTTGCTAAAGTTTGATTTGAATTGTTATTTATTTGTCCGGCGGAGAGCGTAAATGAATTTGCACCAGCGGCTATTCTTTTTTCTACAGTCCACATGATGAGGCCTGTAAAGTGAGAAGACAGAAGGAGTGATTGTTGTGACTTAAAAAATTTGAATGACATAGCAAGAAGTCACCAAGCTGCGCGTGTGTGATTGAATTGCTTGTAATAATAATTCAGGTGCTTGTAATAATATTTTGCCGTGTTCAATACCTGCATTGAAGTGTTTTGGATGAAATAAATGAAATGTGAATTTCCCCCGTTGGAATTGAACCTCTGACCTTCTGACTGGGAGGTCACTACTTATGCCACTGCCACCGAGGATGGATTCCGGAACAGCACAATTAGTGCTATTTAATGCTGATCATTGTCGGATCTAGCCAGCCCCGGTCTGGGATGCAAACATAATGTCAGGAGGAGGGCAATTTGGGTGTATACTGACAGACTGGGTGGAAAATCATCCCAAGCCCCTAAAATTTACTCCTCCTCCATGAAAATCCTCTTTTTACACTTTTTGTAACATGTCTGTTGTCATTTTTTTTCTAAAACAGAACAAATACAATAAGAACTCCTTTGCTTTTTATTTCTCCTTTAAATCTCTCTCAACCAAACAGTCTTGGACACACTCTGTTTTTCATCACTCATCTCCTTTCTGCCGCACATGCACTAACCCTCATGGTCCGCTGCTAGCGTGTCTAGTTCAGCTTCTGGAGAAGAAAAGACGCTACCTTCACATTGACTGCAGTCACATCAGCCGCCGTTCACATTTCTTGCTCCAGTCAGCCGTCACTGGATTTTTGCTTTGACTTTGTGGTGGAAAAATAGTTGGATCCATGGAATAAAGAAATGTCGTCAAACGGTTTTAAGAATGTTTATTAAAAAGAGCAGAGAAAAGTACACGTCTTGCAAGCATGGAGAGAGGTCTGCAGAGCCCTGCCTGTGATGAAGACATTCGTATTTTATAGAGCCATACAAACAACTTTAATCAGAAACTTAGGAAAGGAACGTAAGCGCCATATCTAATATGGACAAGATGTTCTAATGAAGTCAAAATGTTTATACACTGTGCATCAGGCGTCCTGACAATAAGAAAGCAAAGTCTGTGGCCTCACGGCTGTGCACAAAGGTTAGACACATTTATTGTAAGATGAAATGTATACCTAAACGTATAATTTCCGTCACAACTTTCATCCAGTACTTACGCTAGCAGTCCTGAGAACGCTGGAAAAATCTCCAACAGACTCCACGGAGCTTCTTGATGTGACCACGGAAATGTGAACGGCGCTCGTTTGACCGCACTTGGAAAGGCTTGTAAAACAATCAAAGAGCATTTGGATTTTAGCTTACATTATTTTCTGCTCTGAGAAACCAATGGATTGAATGGATTGATCACAGCAACGTCAAGAAACATCAAAGAGTCTTTGTGAACTGGAAGGAGAAAGAATCAGGATTTTGGAGGAAGTTCTGTCCATGAAGATCGTCACTTCCTCGTCACAGCTGACATCAGGATCAAAATTCTGTGTGCTTCTGTTTTTTAGACATTATTTATTCATTATCACTTACTTTGAGTCATTTTATGTATTTGCTTAAAGTTTATATTGGTTTAGCTTTTTCTTTGATAATATTTTTTGCTTTTATTTACTTCTTTAATGTTCTGTTTGTGTAGCCTCTGCGTTGTTGCTTTTTTTCTGCAATGCCAGAAATAAAGACAAAGGAACATTAGCTGATCCGTCACCAGCGTAGTAGTTTTTACTGGAGAAAGAAGTTAATGGTTAAACCGCTGCAACGGCCAATGTAAAGATCAGCAAGTAGCGATTAAATGCCACTAAAATGGCCAAAATACTTAAGATTAAAAATAATTCCCGTTTCTCCAGCAGCCGAACCAACATTACAATTAGTAATAATATTTTAATAAATCATGCTAATTTCTGCTCATGACGTAGATTTATGCTGACGTTACCTCGCTGGAATCTCCGCTTTCATCTAAAGATTTCCCACAATCCTTTGTTTTTATACTGCTGAGCAGGTACATGGTTCCACCACAAGATGGTGCCAAATACACATTTTACAGAATTTAACAATAATATTTACACATGTTACATTAGGTATTTATTCTTTTGATTTTTGTTCTTTTAATTATTTATTATGAGTATCTTTTGACACTTTTATGTATTTCGTTAAGTGAGTTGACCGTGGAGGAGGATTGTTGAACTGTGACAACATGAGTTTATTTGTAGTAATACGTAGTTGTAAATGACTGATGTAAACAAGAAGAAGATTTGAATGATCTGTGTGTAAGCGTAATTGTTGCCTTTAAAAGTAAAGTTTGATTTGAATTGTAGTTATTTCTCCGGGAGAGCGTAAATTAATTGTGCACAAATCTTTAGTGATTAGAGAATTGATTTGAATCAAAAGAAATGGGTCAATTCAGTACCTGAAATCTTTGTGTGTAGTTTTGGTATTTAGTTGAATGTTTCTTTGTTTGCTATAAGTTTGATTTGAATTGTATTTTTTCTCCGGAGAGCGTAAATGAAATTTGCACCAGCGGCTATTCTTTCTCTGCTGTCCACAATGAGGCCCCTGTAAGTGAGAAGACAGAAGGAGTGGTTGTTGACGTTTAAAAAAATTTGAATGACATAGCAAGAAGTCACCAAGCTGCGCGTTTGTGATTGAATGTGCTTGTAATAATAATTCAGGTGCTTGTAATAATATTTTGCCGTGTTTCAATATCTGCATTGAAGTGTTTTGGGCTGAAATAAATGAAATGTGAATTTCCCCCTCTGGAATTGAACCTCTGACCTTCTGACTGGAAGGTCACTACTTATGCCACTGCGCCACCGAGGGATGGATTCCGGAATAACACAATTAGTGCTATTTAATGCTGATGCATTGTCGGATCTAGCCAGCCCCGGTCTGGGATGCAAACATAATGTCAGGAGGGGCAAGTTTGGGTATACTGACAGACTGGTGGAAATCATCCCAAGCCCCTAAAATTTACTCCCCCCTATGAAATCCTCTTTTTACACTTGTAACATGTCTGTGGTCATTTTATTCTAAAACAGAACAAATACAATAAGAACTCCTTTGCTTTATTTCTACTTTTAAATCTCTCTCAACCAAACAGTCTTGGACACACTCTGTTTTTCATCACTCATCTCCTTTCTGCTGCACATGCACTAAACCCGCATCTGGTCCGCTAGCGTGTCTAGTTCAGCTTCTGGAGAAGAAAAGACGCTACCTTCACATTGACTGCAGTCACATCAGCCGCGTTCACATTTCTGTGCTCCAGTCAGCCGTCACTGGATTTTTGCTTTGACTTTGTGGTGGAAAAATAGTTGGATCGATGGAATAAAGAATTGTCGTCAAACGGTTTTAAGAATGTTTATTAAAACAGAGCAGAGAAAAGTACACGTCTTGCAAGCATGGAGGAGGTCTGCAGAGCCCTGCCTGATGAAGGACATTCGTATTTATAGAGCCATACAAACAACTTAATCAGAAACTTAGGAAAGGAACGTAAGCGCCATATCTAATATGGACAAGATGTTCTAATGAAGTCAAAATGTTTATACACTGTGATCAAGGCGTCCTGACAATAAGAAAGCAAAGTCTGTGGCCTCACGGCTGTGCACAAAGGTTAGACACATTTAATTGTAAAGATGAAATGTATACCTAAACGTATAATTTCCATCAACAACTTCATCCAGTACTTACGCTAGCAGTCCTGAGAACGCTGGAAAATCTCCAACAGACTCCACGGAGCTTCTTGGTGTGACCACGGAAAATGTGAACGGCGGCTCGGTGACCAAACTTGAAAGGCTTGTAAAACAATCAAAGAGCATTTGGATGTTAGCTTACATTATTTTCTGCTCTGAGAACCAATGGATTGAATGGATGATCACAGCAACGTCAAGAAACATCAAAGAGTCTTTGTGAACTGGAAGGAGAAAGAATCAGGATTTTGGAGGAAGTTCTGTCCATGAAGATCGTCACTTCCTCGTCACAGCTGACATCAGGATCAAAATTGTGTGCTTCTGTTTTTTAGACATCTTATTTATTCATTATGACTTACTTTGAGTCATTTTATGTATTTGCTTTAAAGTTATATTTGGTTTAGCTTTTTCTTTATATATATTTTTTGCTTTTTATTTACTTCTTTTAATGTTCTGTTTGTGTAGCCTCTGCGTTGTGTGCTTGTTTTTTTCTGCAATGCCAGAATAAAGACAAAGGAACATTAGCTGATCCGTCACCAGCGTAGTAGTTTTACTGGAGAAAGAAGTTAATGGTTAAACCGCTGCAACGGCCAATCTAAAGATCAGCAAGTAGCGATTAAATGCCACTAAAATGGCCAAAATACTTAAGATTAAAAATAATTCCCGTTTCTCCAGCAGCCGAACCAACATTACAATTAGTAATAATATTTAATAAATCATGCTAATTTCTGCTCATGACGTAGAATTTATGCTGACATTACCTCGCTGGAATCTCCGCTTTCATCTAAAGATTTCCCACAATCCTTGTTTTTATACTGCTGAGCAGGTACATGTTCCACCACAAGGGTGCCAAATACACATTTTACAGAATTAACAATAATATTTACACATGTTACATTAGGTATTTATTCTTTTGAGTTTTTGTTCTTTTTAATTATTTATTATGTGTATCTTTGACACTTTTATGTATTTCGTTAAGTGAGTTCAGTTTATAAATTCCAAACTTTTAAATATTAAAACAGCCAACACGCTTTCTTAGTAATTTAAATGATCATTTAAATGTGATCATTTAAAAAATGTCTTTTTGTAGTCTAAATATAGCAAACTAGCATGCTGTTGTGCTCAAACTCTTGATTCCTGTTTAAAGATTGTGAAAAGTCCATAGATGAAGAAATCTTTAGTGATTAGAGAATTGATTTGAATCAAAAGAAATGGGTCAATTCCAGTACCTGAAATCTTTGTGTGTAGTTTGGTATTTAGTTGAATGTTTTCTTTTTTTTGCTAAAGTTGATTTGAATTGTATTTATTTCTCCGGAAGAGCGTAAATGAATTTGCACCAGCGGCTATTCTTTTTTCTGCTGTCCACAGATGAGGGCCTGTAAAGTGAGAAGACAGAAGGAGTGGTTGTTGACGTTTAAAAAAATTGAATGACATAATAAGCAAAAGTCACCAAGCTGCGCGTGTGTGATTGAATGTGCTTGTAATAATAATTCAGGTGCTTGTAATAATATTTTGCCGTGTTCAATACCTGCATTGAAGTGTTTTGGGATGAAATAAATGAAATGTGAATTTTCCCCGGTTGGAATTGAACCTCTGACCTCTGACTGGAGGTCACTACTTATGCCACTGCGCCACCGAGGGATGGATTCCAACAGCAGCACAATTAGTGCTATTTAATGCTGATGCATTGTCGGATCTAGCCAGCCCCGTCTGGATGCAAACATAATGTCAGGAGGGGCAAGTTTGGGTATACTGACAGACTGGGGTGGAAAATCATCCCAAGCCCTAAAATTTACTCCTCCTCCCATGAAAATCCTCTTTTACACTTTGTAACATGTCTGTGTGTCATTTTTATTTAAAAACAGAACAAATACAATAAGAACTCCTTTGCTTTTTATTTCTACTTTTAAATCTCTCTCAACCAAACAGTCTTGGACACACTCTGTTTTTCATCACTCATCTCCTTTCTGCTGCACATGCACTAAACCCTCATCTGGTCCGGCTAGCGTGTCTAGTTCAGCTTCTGGAGAAGAAAAGACGCTACCTTCACATTGACTGCAGTCACATCAGCCGCCGTTCACATTTCTGTGCTCCAGTCAGCCGTCACTGGATTTTTGCTTTGACTTTGTGGTGGAAAAATAGTTGGATCCGATGGAATAAAGAAATGTCGTCAAACGGTTTAAGAATGTTTATTAAAACAGAGCAGAGAAAAGTACACGTCTTGCAAGCATGGAGGAGAGGTCTGCAGAGCCCTGCCTGTGATGAAGGACATTCGTATTTTATAGAGCCATACAAACAACTTTAATCAGAAACTTAGGAAAGGAACGTAAGCGCCATATCTAATATGGACAAGATGTTCTAATGAAGTCAAAATGTTTATACACTGTGATCAAGGCGTCCTGACAATAAGAAAGCAAAGTCTGTGGCCACGCTGTGCACAAAGGTTAGACACATTTAATTGTAAAGATGAAATGTATACCTAAACGTATAATTTCCATCACAACTTTCATCCAGTACTTACGCTAGCAGTCCTGAGAACGCTGGAAAATCTCCAACAGACTCCACGGAGCTTCTTGGTGTGACCACGGAAATGTGAACGGCGGCTCGTTTGACCAAACTTGGAAAGGCTTGTAAAACAATCAAAGAGCATTTGGATGTTAGCTTACATTATTTTCTGCTCTGAGAGAACCAATGGATTGAATGGATTGATCACAGCAACGTCAAGAAACATCAAAGAGTCTTTGGTGAACTGGAAGGAGAAAGAATCAGGATTTTGGAGGAAGTTCTGTCCATGAAGATCGTCACTTCCTCGTCACAGCTGACATCAGGATCAAAATTCTGTGTGCTTCTGTTTTTTAGACATCTTATTATTCATTATGACTTACTTTGAGTCATTTTATGTATTTGCTTTAAAGTTTATATTTGGTTTAGCTTTTTCTTTTATATATATTTTTTGCTTTTTATTTACTTCTTTTAATGTTCTGTTTGTGTAGCCTCTGCGTTGTGTGCTTGTTTTTTCTGCAATGCCAGAAATAAAGACAAAGGAACATTAGCTGATCCGTCACCAGCGTAGTAGTTTTTACTGGAGAAAGAAGTTAATGGTTAAACCGCTGCAACGGCCAATCTAAAGATCAGCAAGTAGCGATTAAATGCCACTAAAATGGCCAAAAACTTAAGATTAAAAATAATTCCCGTTTCTCCAGCAGCCGAACCAACATTACAATTAGTAATAATATTTTAATAAATCATGCTAATTTCTGCTCATGACGTAGAATTTATGCTGACATTACCTCGCTGGGAATCTCCGCTTTCATCTAAAGATTTCCCACAATCCTTTTTTATACTGCTGAGCAGGTACATGGTTCCACCACAGGTGGTGCCAAATACACATTTTACAGAATTAACAATAATATTTACATGTTACATAAGGTATTTATTCTTTTGAGTTTTTTGTTCTTTTAATTATTTATTATGTGTATCTTTTGACACTTTTATGTATTTCGTTAAGTGAGTTCAGTTTATAAATTCCAAACTTTTTAAAATATTAAAACAGCCAACACGCTTTCTTAGTAATTTAAATGATCATTTAAATGTGATCATTAAAAAATGTCTTTTGTAGTCTTAAATATAGCAAACTAGCATGCTGTTGTGCTCAAACTCTTGATTCCTGTTTAAAGATTGTGAAAAGTCCATAGATGAAGAAATCTTTAGTGATTAGAGAATTGATTTGAATCAAAAGGAAATGGGTTCAATTCCAGTACCTGAAATCTTTGTGTGTAGTTTGGTATTTAGTTGAATGTTTTCTTTTGTTTTTGCTAAAGTTTGATTTGAATTGTATTTATTTCTCCGGGAGAGCGTAAATGAATTTGCACCAGCGGCTATTCTTTTTTCTGCTGTCCACAGATGAGGGCCTGTAAAGTGAGAAGACAGAAGGAGTGGTTGTTGACGTTTAAAAAAATTTGAATGACATAGCAAGAAGTCACCAAGCTGCGCGTGTGTGATTGAATGTGCTTGTAATAATAATTTCAGGTGCTTGTAATAATATTTTGCCGTGTTCAATACCTGCATTGAAGTGTTTTGGGATGAAATAAATGAAATGTGAATTTTCCCCCGGTTGGAATTGAACCTCTGACCTTCTGACTGGGAGGTCACTACTTATGCCACTGCGCCACCGAGGGATGGATTCCGGAACAGCACAATTAGTGCTATTTAATGCTGATGCATGTCGGATCTAGCCAGCCCCGGTCTGGGATGCAAACATAATGTCAGGAGGGGGGCAAGTTTGGGTATACTGACAGACTGGGGTGGAAAATCATCCCAAGCCCTAAATTTACTCCTCTCCCATGAAAATCCTCTTTTTTACACTTTGTAACATGTCTGTGTGTCATTTTATTCTAAAAAGAACAAATACAATAAGAACTCCTTTGCTTTTTATTTCTACTTTTAAATCTCTCTCACCAAACAGTCTTGGACACACTCTGTGTTTTCATCACTCAATCTCCTTTCTGCTGCACATGCACTAAACCTCATTTTCTGGTCCGGTAGCTAGTGTCTAGTTCAGCTTCTGGAGAGAAAAGACGCTACCTTCACATTGACTGCACGATCATCAGCCGCCGTTCAAATTTTCTGTGTCCAGTCAGCCGTCATGGGATTTTTGCTTTGACTTTGTGGTGGAAAAATAGTTGGATCCGATGGAATAAAGAAGATGTCGTCAAACGGTTTTGAGAATGTTTATTAAACAGAGCAGAGAAAAGTACACGTCTTGCAAGCATGGAGGAGAGGTCTGCAGAGCCCTGCCTGTGATGAAGGACATTCGTATTTTATAGAGCCATACAACAACTTTAATCAGGCAGAAACTTAGGAAAGGAACGTAAAGCGCCTATATCTAATATGGCAGGATGTTCTAATGAAGTCAAAATGTTTATACACTGTGATCAAGGGCGTCCTGACAATAAGAAAGCAAAGTCTGTGGCCTCACGGCTGTGCAAAAGGTTAGACACATTTAATTGTAAAGATGAAATGATACCTAAATCGTTTAATTTCCATCACAACTATCATCGTACTGTACGCTAGCAGTCCTGAGAACGCTGGAAAATCTCCAACAGACTCCACGGAGCTTCTTGGTGTGACCACGGAAATGTGACGGCGGCTCGTTGACCAAACTTGAAAGGCTTGTAAAACAACTCAAAGAAGCATTTGGATGTTAGTTTACATTATTTTCTGCTCTGAGAAACCAATGGATTGAATGGATTGATCACAGCAACGTCAAGAAACATCAAAGAGTCTTTGGTGAACTGGAAGGAGAAGAATCAGGATTTTGGAGAAGTTCTGTCCGATGAAGATCGTGCATTCCGTCGTCACAGCTGACATCAGGATCAAAATTCTGTGTGCTTTCTGTTTTTTAGACATCTTATTTATTCATTATGACTTACTTTGAGTCATTTTATGTATTTGCTTTAAGTTTATATTTGGTTTAGCTTTTTTTATATATTATTTTTGCTTTTTTTTACTTCTTTAATGTTCTGTTGTGTAGCCTCTGCGTTTTGTGCTTGTTTTTTTCTGCAATGCGCAGAAATAGAAGAAAAGGAACATTAGCTGATCCGTCACCAGCGTAGTAGTTTTTACTGGAGAAAGAAGTTAATGTTAAACCTGCTGCAACGGCCAATTAAAGATCAGCAAGTAGCGATTAAATGCACTAAAATGGCCAAAATACTTAAGATTAAAAAGTAATTCCCGTTTCCAGCAGGCCGAACAAATTACTAATTGAGTAATAATATTTTAATAAATCATGCTAATGTTCTGCTCATGACGTAGAATTTATGCTGACGTTACCTCGCCTGGGAATCTCCGCTTTCATCTAAAGATTTCCCCAATCTTTTTTTTTATACTGCTGAGCAGGTACATGGTCACACAAGGTGGTGCCAAATACACATTTTACAGAATTTAACAATAATATTTACACATGTTACATTAAGGTATTTATTCTTGAGTTTTTTTGTTAATTAATTATTATGTGTATCTTTTGACACTTTTATGTATTTCGTTAGTGAGTTCCAGTTTATAAATTCCAAACTTTTTAAAATATTAAATACGCCAACATGCGCTTTCTTAGTCAATTAAATGATCATTTAAATGTGATCATTTAAAAATGTCTTTTGTAGTCTTAAATTAGAAACTAGCATGCTGTTGTGCTCAAACTCTTGATTCCTGTTTAGAAGATTGTGAAAAGTCCATAGATGAAGAAATCTTTAGTGATTAGAGAATTGATTTGAATCAAAAGGAAATGGGTTCAATTCCAGTACTGAAATCTTTGTGTGTAGTTTTGGTATTTAGTTGAATGTTTTTCTTTTTGTTTTTGCTAAAGTTTGATTTGAATTGTATTTATTTCTCCGAGAGCGTAAATGAATTTGCACACGCGGCTATTCTTTTTTCTGCTGTCCACAGATGAGGGCCTGTAAGTGAGAAGACAGAAGAGTGGTTGTTGACGTTTAAAAAAATTTGAATGACATAGCAAGAAGTCACCAAGCTGCGCGTGTGTGTGATTGAATGGCTGTAATAATAATTTCAGGTGCTTGTAATAATATTTTGCCGTGTTCAATACCTGCATTGAAGTGTTGGGGATGAAATAAATGAAATGTGAATTTCCCCCGGTTGGATTGAACCTCTGACTTCTGACTGGGAGGTCACTACTTATGCCACTGCGCCACCGAGGGATGGATTCCGGAACAGCACAATTAGTGCTATTTAATGCTGATGCCTGTCGGATTAGCCAGCCCGGTCTGGGATGCAAACATAATGTCAGGAGGGGGGCAAGTTTGGGTATACTGACAGACTGGGGTGGAAAATCCTCCAAGCCCCTAAATTTACTCCTCCTCCCATGAAAAATCCTCTTTTTACACTTTGTAACATGTCTGTGTGTCATTTTATTCTAAAACAGAACAAATACAATAAGAACTCCTTTGCTTTTTATCTTTACTTTTAAATCTCTCTCAACCAAACAGTCTTGGACACACTCTGTTTTTCATCACTCATCTCCTTTCTGCTGCACATGCACTAAACCCTCATCTGGTCCGGCTAGCGTGTCTAGTTCAGCTTCTGGAGAAGAAAAGACGCTACCTTCACATTGACTGCAGTCACATCAGCCGCCGTTCACATTTCTGTGCTCCAGTCAGCCGTCACTGGATTTTTGCTTTGACTTTGTGGTGGAAAAATAGTTGGATCCGATGGAATAAAGAAATGTCGTCAAACGGTTTTAAGAATGTTTATTAAAACAGAGCAGAGAAAAGTACACGTCTTGCAAGCATGGAGGAGAGGTCTGCAGAGCCCTGCCTGTGATGAAGGACATTCGTATTTTATAGAGCCATACAAACAACTTTAATCAGCAGAAACTTAGGAAAGGAACGTAAGCGCCATATCTAATATGGACAAGATGTTCTAATGAAGTCAAAATGTTTATACACTGTGATCAAGGCGTCCTGACAATAAGAAAGCAAAGTCTGTGGCCTCACGGCTGTGCACAAAGGTTAGACACATTTAATTGTAAAGATGAAATGTATACCTAAACGTATAATTTCCATCACAACTTTCATCCAGTACTTACGCTAGCAGTCCTGAGAACGCTGGAAAATCTCCAACAGACTCCACGGAGCTTCTTGGTGTGACCACGGAAATGTGAACGGCGGCTCGTTTGACCAAACTTGGAAAGGCTTGTAAAACAATCAAAGAGCATTTGGATGTTAGCTTACATTATTTTCTGCTCTGAGAAACCAATGGATTGAATGGATTGATCACAGCAACGTCAAGAAACATCAAAGAGTCTTTGGTGAACTGGAAGGAGAAAGAATCAGGATTTTGGAGGAAGTTTGTCCATGAAGATCGTCACTTCCTCGTCACAGCTGACATCAGGATCAAAATTCTGTGTGCTTCTGTTTTTTAGACATCTTATTTATTCATTATGACTTACTTTGAGTCATTTTATGTATTTGCTTTAAAGTTTATATTTGGTTTAGCTTTTTCTTTTATATATATTTTTGCTTTTATTTACTTCTTTTAATGTTCTGTTTGTGTAGCCTCTGCGTTGTGTGCTTGTTTTTTTCTGCAATGCCAGAAATAAAGACAAAGGAACATTAGCTGATCCGTCACCAGCGTAGTAGTTTTTACTGGAGAAAGAAGTTAATGGTTAAACCGCTGCAACGGCCAATCTAAAGATCAGCAAGTAGCGATTAAATGCCACTAAAATGGCCAAAATACTTAAGATTAAAAATAATTCCCGTTTCTCCAGCAGCCGAACCAACATTACAATTAGTAATAATATTTTAATAAATCATGCTAATTTCTGCTCATGACGTAGAATTTATGCTGACATTACCTCGCTGGGAATCTCCGCTTTCATCTAAAGATTTCCCACAATCCTTTGTTTTTATACTGCTGAGCAGGTACATGGTTCCACCACAAGGTGGTGCCAAATACACATTTTACAGAATTTAACAATAATATTTACACATGTTACATTAAGGTATTTATTCTTTTGAGTTTTTTGTTCTTTTAATTATTTATTATGTGTATCTTTTGACACTTTTATGTATTTCGTTAAGTGAGTTCAGTTTATAAATTCCAAACTTTTTAAAATATTAAAACAGCCAACACGCTTTCTTAGTAATTTAAATGATCATTTAAATGTGATCATTTAAAAAATGTCTTTTTGTAGTCTTAAATATAGCAAACTAGCATGCTGTTGTGCT
This sequence comes from Oryzias javanicus, assembly GCA_003999625.1. Taxonomy (NCBI): domain Eukaryota; kingdom Metazoa; phylum Chordata; class Actinopteri; order Beloniformes; family Adrianichthyidae; genus Oryzias; species Oryzias javanicus. The sequence goes on from CM012438.1 coordinate 5,055,991, forward strand.
CAAACTCTTGATTCCTGTTTAAAGATTGTGAAAAGTCCATAGATGAAGAAATCTTTAGTGATTAGAGAATTGATTTGAATCAAAAGGAAATGGGTTCAATTCCAGTACCTGAAATCTTTGTGTGTAGTTTTGGTATTTAGTTGAATGTTTTCTTTTTGTTTTTGCTAAAGTTTGATTTGAATTGTATTTATTTCTCCGGGAGAGCGTAAATGAATTTGCACCAGCGGCTATTCTTTTTTCTGCTGTCCACAGATGAGGGCCTGTAAAGTGAGAAGACAGAAGGAGTGGTTGTTGACGTTTAAAAAAATTTGAATGACATAGCAAGAAGTCACCAAGCTGCGCGTGTGTGATTGAATGTGCTTGTAATAATAATTTCAGGTGCTTGTAATAATATTTTGCCGTGTTCAATACCTGCATTGAAGTGTTTTGGGATGAAATAAATGAAATGTGAATTTTCCCCCGGTTGGAATTGAACCTCTGACCTTCTGACTGGGAGGTCACTACTTATGCCACTGCGCCACCGAGGGATGGATTCCGGAACAGCACAATTAGTGCTATTTAATGCTGATGCACTGTCGGATCTAGCCAGCCCCGGTCTGGGATGCAAACATAATGTCAGGGGGGGGGCAAGTTTGGGTATACTGACAGACTGGGGTGGAAAATCCTCCCAAGCCCCTAAAATTTACTCCTCCTCCCATGAAAATCCTCTTTTTACACTTTGTAACATGTCTGTGTGTCATTTTTATTCTAAAACAGAACAAATACAATAAGAACTCCTTTGCTTTTTATTTCTCCTTTAAATCTCTCTCAACCAAACAGTCTTGGACACACTCTGTTTTTCATCACTCATCTCCTTTCTGCTGCACATGCACTAAACCCTCATCTGGTCCGGCTAGCGTGTCTAGTTCAGCTTCTGGAGAAGAAAAGACGCTACCTTCACATTGACTGCAGTCACATCAGCCGCCGTTCACATTTCTGTGCTCAGTCAGCCGTCACTGGATTTTTTCTTTGACTTTGGCTGGAAAAATAGTTGGATCGATGGAATAAAGAAATGTCGTCAAACGGTTTAAAGAATGTTTTTATTAAAACAGAGCAGAGAAAAGTACACGTCTTGCAAGCATGGAGGAGAGGTCTGCAGAGCCCTGCCTGTGATGAAGGACATTTATTTATAGAGCCATACAAACAACTTTAATCAGCAGAAACTTAGGAAAGGAACGTAAGCGCCATATCTAATATGGACAAGATGTTCTAATGAAGTCAAAATGTTTATACACTGTGATCAAGGCGTCCTGACAATAAGAAAGCAAAGTCTGTGGCCTCACGGCTGTGCACAAAGGTTAGACACATTTAATTGTAAAGATGAAATGTATACCTAAACGTATAATTTCCATCACAACTTTCATCCAGTACTTACGCTAGCAGTCCTGAGAACGCTGGAAAATCTCCAACAGACTCCACGGAGCTTTTGATGTGACCACGGAATGTGAACGGCGGCTCGTTTGACCAAACTTGGAAAGGCTTGTAAAACAATCAAAGAGCATTTGGATTTAGCTTACATTATTTTCTGCTCTGAGAAACCAATGGATTGAATGGATTGATCACAAGCAACGTCAAGAAACATCAAAGAGTCTTTGGTGAACTGGAAGGAAAAGAATCAGATTTTGGAGGAAGTTCTGTCCATGAAGATCGTCACTTCCTCGTCACAGCTGACATCAGGATCAAAATTCTGTGTGCTTCTGTTTTTAGACATCTTATTTATTCATAGACTTACTTTGAGTCATTTTATGTATTTGCTTTAAAGTTTATATTTGGTTTAGCTTTTTTTTTATTATATTTTTTGCTTTTTATTTACTTCTTTTAATGTTCTGTTTGTGTAGCCTCTGCGTTGTGTGCTTGTTTTTTTCTGCAATGCCAGAAATAAGACAAAGGAACATTAGCTGATCCGTCACCAGCGTAGTAGTTTTTACTGGAGAAAGAAGTTAATGGTTAAACCGCTGCAACGGCCAATCTAAAGATCAGCAAGTAGCGATTAAATGCCACTAAAATGGCCAAAATACTTAAGATTAAAAATATTCCCGTTTCTCCAGCAGCCGAACAACATTACAATTAGTAATAATATTTTAATAAATCATGCTAATTTCTGCTCATGACGTAGAATTTATGCTGACATTACCTCGCTGGGAATCTCCGCTTTCATCTAAAGATTTCCCACAATCCTTTGTTTTTATTACTGCTGAGCAGGTACATGGTCCACCACAAGATGGTTCAAATACACATTTTTACAGAATTTTAACAATAATATTTACACATGTTACATAGGTATTTATTCTTTTGAGTTTTTTGTTCTTAATATTATTATGAGTATCTTTGACACTTATTATGTATTTCGTTAAGTGAGATTCAGTTTTATAATTTCCAAACTTATTAAATATTAAAACAGCAACCGCTTTTTAGTAATTTTAAATGATCATTTAAATTGATCATTTAAAAAATGTCTTTTTGATAGTCTATTACTATAGCACAACTAAGCATGCCTTGTGCTCAAACTCTTCCTGTTTAAAGATTGTGAAAAGTCATAGATGAAGAACATCTTTAGTATTAGAGAACTTGATTTGAATCAAAAGGAAATGGGTTCAATTCCAGTACCTGAATCATTTGTGTGTAGTTTTACATTTAGTTGAATGTTTTTTTTTGTTTTTGCTAAAGTTTGATTTGAATTGTATTTATTTCTCCGGGAGAAGCGTAACATGAATTTCCACAGCTATTCTATTTTTCTACAATCCACAGATGAGGGCCTGTTAAAGTAAGAAGACAGAAGGAGTGGTTTTGACTTTTAAAAAAAATTTGATGACATACAAGAAGTCACCAGCTGCGCGTGTGATTGAATGTGCTTGTAATAATAATTTCAGGTGCTTGTAATTAATATTTGCCGTGTTCAATACCTACATAAGTGTTTTGGGATGAAATAAATGAAATATGAATTTTCCCCCGGTTGGATTGAACCTTCTGATTTCTACTGGGAAATCACTACTTATGCCACTGATGGCCACCAGGATGGTTCCAGAACAGCACAATTAGTGCTATTAATGCTGATGCATGTCGGATCTAGCCAGCCACAGTGTGGGATGGAACCTAATTCAAGGCGTGATTTGGAATATCAACGCGGAAGCCCGCTGTATGCAAGCCATAACTTGCGTATGTGCAGGGTGTGATTCAATTCAATTCAATTCAATATACTTTATTAATCCCCAGGGGGGAAATTCATGTTTTTCAGTACAACCAAGAACAAGACAAACAGAGAGAAGTCCACTGAGCGGCGCCCCTTGTTAGCGTGGGAGAAGAAGGCCACGGGGGGGGGTGTAAATGGGTGGTAAAAAAAAGGTCACATCTCAACACTGCGTACAGTGTGTAGATACAAGCAAAAAAAATACACCAACACATAAGCACAATACATTCGAAGACGCAATACATGATGTTTGGTGGGTGGGATGGGCGGGAGGGGGGGAAACCATCGCAATAGTCCTTTGGGTGCTTCCGAGAGCCCACATCCAGACTATGCTTTGGAGGGGAGGGAGATTGTAGGAATGCCGAGGTCAAGGAGGGATGAGTAGCAGTTTTCGTCTCCACGCACAACTGCCTTTCACACACTGAAGAAGCGGTTGTTTTGAGAGCCAAGGCAGCGCCATCGGCTAAGGGGGGTTCCGATAAGATAAAATTGTTTCAGGCGCCAGCAGTTGTTTTTGTGCTGCAGGCTTGTGTCCTTCACTGGTCTGACTGAGTCTTTGAGGCAAATTTCAAAAAGGGCCAAAATGTGGGAAATTTAGGCCAGTCTCCCTTCAGTACGGGCAGTAAGTCGTTCCAAGTTGACATCCATCTTCCGCACAAGTTCAAGGGTCGGGAGCATTCTGCTCAGATGGGCAAGAGTGGCAGCCTGCTTCTGATCCACTTGTGAAAGTCCGACTCCCAGAGTCTCTACTTCCCGAAGTAACTTCCCAAAGAGATCAGACAGCTCGCCTCTCACCGTCTTCAGCTCAGTCCTAGCGAGCATCACCTCGCTTCTCATGAGTTTCACCTCCGAGACCACCTGATAGTTGAGATATCCTCCGATCCCAATAGCGAGGAATCCAAAAATCAGTAACACGAGTAGATATACATCTTCAACATCTTCCACAGACAGCTGGGCCAGACACATCAGCCTCCACTTGCCCCATGGATCGTTGGTGTATCCGGCCGCATGGGTTCCGTCTGGGCAGGAGGGGTCCGCTTTCCCATTCCTTAGCGTGGAGTAAATTTTGTCGATTGCATTAAAAGACCAGTGTATCAAATCCATTTTCAGAGTTAAAAAAAGCAGAAGAGTAGTTGAGAGCAAAAACAGCAGCTCACAGGGTAGACAGACAGAAGCCTTGGGAGCAACACAGGAGGGGAGGAGGAGAGAGAAGAAAAGTGCGTCTGTCCTCGGCAAGAGCCAAACAAGAAGAGATGCCATCTAGAAAGTAAGAAAACATTGCAGTACCGGCACTGACCGGAGAGGCTGGTGCTTAGAGTGAGCTCATTCTCATAAGGTCCCGTAATAAAATCCTCTTTTTCAGCCTCAAATAAACCCCTTTAAATCCTGGTGCTTAAAGTCCAATGGCTTCGTGTTTGATCAATGAAAATTCTGAGAGGAATGATTCTTTTTTGCATATTTCATATGCAGGTGATGCTTCAAACCAAGTGTCTAACTAAACTATAGCAGTGATACTTTGCATAGACATGCAGGTCTAACATAGTTGACACTTTCTTTACATTCTAATGAGAAAACAATAAACAGCTTCAGACTACAGTCAATGGCTCCTTACCAAAAAGCTTTTTGAGCTCAATTTAAACGTTTTTTGAACAGAATTAGAACTGCTGTCCTTTTTTCCTGGTGTCTTGACATGACATTTAAAATAACTTAATATCTGTTAAAATTCTAAAAAAAAAAAAACCCTAAAAAGTGGTAAGGCTTACCTGATCCTTCTTCAGTCACCATCCCCAGCCCCTCCGCTTTATTCTGCCGCTCAAATGCATTCAGGTCCAGAACACTGAAATGTTAAAAAGCTGTCATGAACCTGCCATGCAGACAAAGTCCACATCCACAGAACCAGAACTGCACCTTTGATTTAACAAAAGCCTCCTTCAATGAATGTATTTACTCCTCTTTAAAGCTTTGGATGGAAGATTAACAAAGAAGAAAGAAGGAAGACATTTCTTTGACACCGGAAAAAAAGGATGTTTGAGAAGTTACCTGCACGACTGCATCAATCCCGCCAGACTTTGGAAGAAGCCCACGTCCTTCTTGTCTTTCAAATAATCCAACATTTTCTGTTAGAAATTGACAAGAAATGAACAATTAGAGAAACTGGACAGTAAAATTCAGCAAAATTAAAGAAAAAACTAAACTTGGATTATGTTTTGACCAGATCGATGATCGATCAATCAATCAATCAATGATGATTGACAGCAGCTCCTGAACCTACAGAGGAGTCAGAGAAACTGTTAGAAACACAGCTGATCAGTAAGCAGACCAACTTCCTGATGGAGCCACAGAGTTTATGTTTGTTTAAAGAGTTTGTACTGATCCTTCTGAATCCACGCCCTCTATCAGAGCAGCTCAATTCAGTGGAGGCATTTCTGGGAATAGAATTAACCTCTGATCCATGTTGGGATGAAATACTATGGCTGTAAACATTGAAAGCAAATATTCAACTAGATATATAGCAATACCACCGATAATGCCAGCTTGAATGCTGTAAGCTGAATGGGGCTGCAGAAGACGCCAGAGCTAATAGCTGAAAATGCAGAAACTGATAGCTAAAAATGCTCAAGCTGATAGTTGAAAACGCTGAAACTAAAAGCTTGCCAAAATATTAGCTTAAATGCCAAAATTATCTAAAAAAAAGGAAAAGTCAAATTTTGCCAAAACAGCTAACATAACGCTAAAATAGTAGCTAAACTCCAAAATATCCTAAGGAACTTTTAAAAAAGTCTAATATTAACAAAGAGCTAACATAACGCTAAAATAGTAACTAAACTCCAAAATATCCTAAAAACTGGTAAAATGTCTAAATAAGCCAAAAGCAGCTAGTATGTTGCTAAATTAAAAGATAAATTCCAAATTACCCTAAAAAACTCAGTTGTTGCTGAACATTTTAAAGTTTGAATGGTGTCTCCATCTAAAAGTGCACAAAGTTTTGAAGGATTTGAGCATTTTCTCATTCATTTCCAAAAGGCATATTTTGCTCAATAATTAAAAATATGACTACCAAAAATACAAGCAGTAATGTCCTGAACGAGCTGAAAATTTTGGTAAATGGCGTATACTTGTATAGTGCTTTCTACCTTGATTTCGAAGGCCCAAAGCGCTTCACAGTCACAGACCCATTCACACACATATTCATACGCTGGTGGTGGCTCCGCTGCCGAACACTGGCGCCAACCTCCCACCAGAGGCAATTTAGGGTTCAGTGTCTTGCCCAAGGACACTGTCCTGTAGACATGGAACCTGACCAACCAAAAACAGCTGATTTGATAGAACTTGGGAATATTCAACTCACAATGAGCCTTAAGTTACATTCACAGAAACATGCATTCAAGTGGAAACAACCAATGAAAAGAAAGTTTATGTAAGTGTGAGGACCGACCGACCTCTGAAGTTTCAGGTCCAAGGATCACAGAATTGCTCAGAAATGAAACACAGCCATTCAATGCGCTTAAATAGTTTAATAAAAAGGTTAAGATTTTAAAATCTTAAAATCTAAAAAATGGGCTAGATTATTTAAAAAAGATAAAGATAAAAAGGTATAAAACAATTAAGTTTTGTTTAAAAAAATAAAATACAGTAGCCAAAAAAAGTGTCTTAAAATGGATCGAAGAGAAATCCAAATTAAAACAGTCAATGAAGGAAAGGGATGGCAAAGGAGGCTCCGCTTCTCTGCCCAGCAGGTGGTCTTCCTTTCCTCCCACGGCTCGCGCTGACAGCTGGACTTCCGGGTTCGCCGGCCCTAAACAGACACCAGCAGGAGACTCAGTGTCGAGCTAATTAACGCGTCGACCTCGTGCACATACGGTGACGGTTTCACATTCCTTTACTTAGCTCTTTCAGCGCGTTGACCGTAGTCTCCTGCTGCATCCGCCCGCGTTCGCTGCTCCTAGGGCCGGCGTCCGTCGTGGGTCGGGTTCCTCCGTTGCAGACGTCCGCTGGCTGCTCCGGTGCCTCTCGTAAAGTACGGCCCTCCCGTGACTCCTCGCCGCGTGGATTCCTTTTCCCTTTTTTCCAGTCTGTCGGTGCGCTTTGCCTGCGCTCTCCGTGCTTTGTCTCTTCCTTGCGCTTCGTGGCTCCTGCCCAAGAGTCTCATGCTCTGTCTTAAGTGCCGGCCAGGTGATTGGGCACAGCTGGGTGTCATTATGTCATTCGCTGTTCAGTCATATCTCAGTTCAAATATAAAAAAAATCAAAAACACCATAAAAGCATGCATATACAACAAAATCAATAAAACACAATGAGTACATGACTGAAACAGTCCATCCTCTGACATAAGCGTGTGTATATGCACTTTTTGGGCTTCTGCGTTAAAAACTCTTGTGTTCACACATGACTTTGCAAGTTTTAAGTGAGTTTTCAGGTTCTCAAAACAGTAATTGATTCCACATTCAAAGCTGAACTTCGACCAACCAGAGACTCAGATTTGATAGTGACATACGAGTCCTTTTAAAAACATTGAAATGCTTTGATCAAAACTTGATCATGAGGAAAAGTTACTAATTGCAGTTTGTGACACCAAGTCCTTAATGGATCAGAAAAGAGCTGAGAAAGAAAAAGTCTGGAACACCACTTCAACATTTTGCACTCTTTTGACGGTAGTTACAGCACAAACGCTAGTGATGTCTAGTAAAATATGCTAAAAGTGCTTTTAAGAACATATATCACGTTAGATAAACTCACTGCAGTTTCCACTCTTTGATTTCAAACACTAATCATTGAACCACTAGGGGAGTATTCTTCCTGCAACAGGTTAAAGATCAGGACTATCAGACTATATTCCAGTCTTGGAAACCATTTATAAATCCAGACTCTTATCTAGAGCAACTCAAATCATAAACGTTCTCTCTGTTCATCCTGCCACTAGAATGTTTGATCTTCTACTGTCAAGCAGAAGATATCATTATATGTACAACATTGTGACAGAAGCTTCTTCCCTCAGGATGTGATGTCTTGATGTGAAGCAAAAAGATGAGGACTGAACCACATTGGGCTGTACTTAGGAGTTGCATTTTGACCCTTTAAAGGGGCCCTACCAAGAATTTCTTAAGCCTTTCAGAGTGAACTATATCCATATATAAGACCATATATTACATTTGGACCACTAAAAAAGGAATTATTTATAAAACATTAGTTATTTTTCGTGAGATTTTCCCTACCTGAAAGTAAAACGGCTCAATTCCTGAAGCTCTGCCTACAGGCGGAGACGTCATCCTAGAGTTTGTGTCAGTGTCTTTGTATTTCTTCCACGGAAAAAATCCAAACTTCGTCAAAGATGAATGCATCATGATATATCTGCCTTTAGTAGACCTGGCCATTGCTACACTGCTTCACAACACAAACACGCAGCTTCTGCACTGACTGGGGGTTTCAGGGGGGAAGGGGGACGGTTGTTAAAGGAGCGCAGCGTAAAAAGTAACAAACGCCTGTTTTAGCTTTCTTTCTTTCTTTCTTTCTTTCTTTCTTTCTTCTTTCTTTCTTTATTTGTTTCCTTTCATGAAGCATCAAGAAAACACAAAATCAAATACAAAATACAACACAGTCCTAAAACTTCATGAATGAAAGGGAGCAGATGGAAGAACAATGTTCTTATTTTGTGTCTGCCCCTGCTAAATCAAAAATACTCATATGTATAAACAAATATACATAGTTTAGATGGCCCCACCGTTGGCCATTAACAAGCCAAACAATATAATAATACAAAAAGAAAATTAAATCAGAAGATGAAATCAACTACTTTTAACATAACTTTCCAATTTCATTCTCCTAAACATATTTCTAAACTGAAGAATATTTGTACAACTTTTCAAATCAATTTTTTGTAAGTTCCAAAGTTTAACACCAATAAAAGAAAAACACATTTGTTTTAAAGTGGTGCGAACCACTGGGTACTTGAAATCAAATCTCCTTCTATGATTTAAATATTCACAACTAAAAACAAACATCTTGAGCAAACTCTCTGGCAATTCTCTGTTTTTAACTTTAAACATTCCTAACAGAATTTGTTGTTCTATTATGTCTTCAAATTTTAAAAGACCAGACTTAATAAATAATATATGTGTGCTTTCCCTATAGCCAACTTTGTTTATTATTCTAATAATTCTTTTCTGCATTAAACATAATGGCATTAAATTGGTTTTATATGTGTTACCCCATACTTCTACACAATAAATTAAATAAGGCAGAATAAGTGAACAATATAACATTCTCAGTGTTCTACAAGATAAAAGAAACTTAACATTATTCAAAACAAATATAGTTTTTGACATTTTAGCTTTAACATATGATATATGAGGTTTCCATGTTAGATTTTCATCAACTATAACCCCAATGAATCTCAACTCAGGTACCTTTTCAGTTTTTACACCATCGATGAACAAAGTGACATCATTCTGTTTTCTTTTCGCAAAAACCATAAACTTTGTTTTTGTCAGGTTCAAAGATAACTTATTTTTGTAAAACCAATTCTTCAATTTTATTATTTCTCTTTCAACTTCTTCCTTTACATTTTTTAAATCTTTTCCAGAGAAATAGGGGGTCGTATCATCGGCAAATAATATAAGATTTAGAACGTTAGAAACTTCACAGATGTCATTTATATATAAAATAAAAAGAATTGGGCCCAAAATTGATCCTTGTGGAACACCATATTCAATATTCATGCGTTTTGAAGTATGGCCTGCAAACTGTACAAATTGCAGTCTTTTGTTCAAATAACTAGTAAGCCAGTTAAGGGCCACACCTCTTATGCCAAGATTATATAACTTTGAAATTAAAATTGAATGATCAATAGTGTCAAACGCCTTCTTTAAATCAATAAATATTCCTATTGTAAATTTTTGTGCATCAATTGCTGTTGATATATCTTCAGTTATTTTCATCATTGCCAAGGCTGTAGATCGATTTGACTGAGAACCATATTGATTGTCATTTAATATTTTATTTTTTTCAACAAAACTATTTAATCTTTTTACAAACAATTTTTCTAAGATTTTAGAAAACTGTGAAAGTAATGACACTGGCCTGTAGTTATTGAAACAATGTTTGTCACATGACTTGAAAAATGGAATAACTTTAGCAATTTTCATTCCATCAGGAAAGATACCTGTTTTAAATGAGAGATTAAAAACATAACATAAAGGTCTAACTAAACAATCTATGGTCATTTTGATAATTTTCATGTCAATTCCATCACTATCACTAGCTGGATTTATTGAAGACAGGACACAACTGTAAGATATACAGTGTTCTGCATCTAAAAGCAAACTTATTTTGCTGATAATCAGTGGAAAAGGGGATAAATTAAGTGTTTTTTTAATCTGGGGGCGGAGCTGTCAGAGTAGACTTTTCCTGGAGGGAGCTGTTGGCATTGATCTTACGTCAGCATGTTTCCATCCGCTCGTTTTCATGGGTATGGGAGGGGCGGCAGCAGACTGTGCAAGTTTTTAGATGATTACTCTTAAATGCATGAACGGACAAAAATGCAACTTTGTGGTTCTTTATTGTGAGGAATGAACAGTAAAACGCATTTAAAACCTCAAAAAGTAGAATTTTCATGGTAGGGCCCCTTTAACCCCTGAGGCGTCGCCAGTGACCCGTAAACACAAAGTCTTTAAATGTACTGTAACTTTCAAGCTGCTTGTCTCCTTCAGAATCTGCTGGAATTACTTTGATGGAGTTATCATATCATTTACCTTGGCGCTGTTCGAACGGCTGCTTGTTTTGGCACCTCCGCGATTTTTTAGATCATTTAGATTTTTTTAGATCGTTTTTCTTGCTGGTTAGAGTTTTTGTTCAACTTTTATGGGTGGGATTACTTTTTGCCACCTTTATTTGTTTTGTATACTGTTATTTTTCCCTGTTTATTACTTTTTATCTGGACTTTTTCGGTCATGTTTTTGTTTGTAACGGACTTAGCAACGGCGCGTTTGTTGTATATCCGCAATCAGCTGATGGCTCTGCGCAACATCGCCTTTCTCTACGGGGAGAAACCGGACATTCCCAAAGAGATCCGGAGGAAGAGAAGAGGCTGCAGAGAGGAGACGGAAATATAAGCCCAACGTGCCATCTGTCATCATGGGTAACGTACGGTCTCTGTCCAATAAGATCGATGAGCTTTCCGCGCTGATCCGGCTGCAGTGGGAGTTCAGGGAGTGTAGCATCATGTGCTTCACGGAGACCGAGCTGAATGGACTGACTCCAGACTCTGTGGTCTCGTTGGAGGGGTTCAAACTTCTGCGCGCGGACAGGAGTGAGGCGAAGAGCGGAAAGAAGAAAGGCAGGGGGCTCACGGTGTACGTCAATGACAGATGGTGCAACCCGGCGCACATCTGCACTAAAGAGCAGCTCTGCTCTGCAAACATGGAGCTTCTGGCTGTGGGCATGCGGCCGTACTATCTCCGAGGGAGTTTTCTCATGTTATATTGTTCAACGTGTACATTCCTCCCTCTGCTGATGCTGCTGCTGCGTGTGAGCTGCTGCACGGCGCGGTGACCCGGATGCAGACCCGTCACCCGCAGTCCCTCCTGCTCATCACCGGGGACTTTAACCACGCCTCCTTATCTGCCACTCTCCCCTCACTTATTCAGTACATGAATTGCCTGACCAGGGAGAAGAAGACGTTGGATTTAATGTATGCCAACATCAAAGATGCATACACCTCCACTCCCCTCCCCCCGCTTGGACGTTCTGATCACAACCTGGTGCGTCTCCTCCCAAATTACATCCATGTGGTGAGAAGACAGCTGGCACAGAAGAAGTCTGTGAAAGTGTGGACAGATGAAGCCATGGAGAGTCTGCAGAACTGTTTCCAGACCACAGACTGGGAGACACTCTGCAGCCCTCATGGAGATGACATCGACGGTCTGACCCACTGCATTACAGACTAGATTCAATTCTGTGAGGAGAACATTGTGCCAACTCGAAGGGTTCAGTGCTTCAGTAACAACAAGCCGTGTGTGACCCCTGAGCTTAAAGCCCTGCTGAACCAGAAGAAGAGGGCTTTTGTTTCAGGGGACAGAGAGGAGCAGAGGAACGTTCAACATGAACTCCAGCGTAAGATCAGGCAGGCCAAGGACAGCTACAGGAAGAAGCTGGAGGAGCGGCTGGAAGAGAACAACACACGGGAGGTGTGGAGAGGACTGAAGAACATGTCAGGATCTGGACAGAGTAACACCAGAGTGAGACCTGATGGAGACCAGCGGTGGGCCAATGAGTTAAACCTGTTTTTTAACAGGTTTGACTCTAACCCCTCCCCCTCTGCATCGATCTCTCCTCCCACCTCTTCACATGTCTTCCATCCACCATCTACCTCCACCTTGCCCTGGTCATCTTCACAGCTCCCTTTTCCCTGTCTTTGCCCCACTCCAACTGACCACATCACCAGCCCCCCTTTGACCTCCACTCGCCCCCTCTCCTTTACATCGGACCAGGTGAGGAGGGAACTGGAGCGACTGAAGACCAGGAAAGCTGCAGGACCAGACGGCATCAGCCCCAGACTGCTCAGGAGCTGTGCGGGTCAGCTCTGTGATGTACTCCGGTACATCTTCAACCTGAGCTTGAGGCTGGAGAAGGTCCCTCTCCTGTGGAAGACCTCCTGTGTGGTTCCGGTTCTGAAGACATCGCACCCGAAGGAGCCGAACCACTACAGGCCGGTCGCCCTCACCTCCCACCTCATGAAAACCATGGAGAGACTCGTCCTCAAACATCTCCGCTCTGTGGTGAGCACCACAATCGACCCGCTGCAGTTCGCCTATAGGCCAAGAATCGGGGTAGAAGACGCCATCATCTACCTGCAGCACTGGGCCTTGACTCACCTGGAGACTGCTGGGAGCGCTGTGAGAATGATGTTTTTTGACTTCTCCAGCACCTTCAACACCATCCAGCCTGGACTGCTACGAGGGAAGTTGGAGCGAGCAGGAGTGGATGAGCGACTGGTGGGATGGTCCATGGACTATCTGAACAACCGACCACAGTATGTGCGTCTGCACGACTGTGTCTCTGAGGTGGTAGTCTGCAGTACTGGAGCCCCTCAGGGAACAGTACTGTCACCGTTCTTCTTCACACTCTACACCTCAGACTTCACATACAACACCAACAGCTGTCATCTGCAGAAATACTCTGATGATTCAGCTATTGTGGGCTGTGTGTCTGAGGGAGACGATGCAGAGTATAGGTCGGTCATCGTGGACTTTGTGAGCTGGTGTGAGAACAACCACCTGTGTCTGAACACCAGCAAGACCAAGGAAATGGTGATCGACTTCCGTAGAAGGACGGTGACTCACACACCGGTGAACATCCAGGGAGATGAAATAGTCACTGTTGACAGTTTCAAGTACCTGGGTGTTCACCTGAACAACAAACTGGACTGGTCTCACAACATCGACTACCTTTACAAGAAAGGTCAAAGTCGACTCCACCTCCTGAGGAGACTGCGGTCCTTTGGGGTGTGCAGACATCTGCTGAGGACGTTCTATGATTCTGTGGTGGCCTCGGCTGTTTTCTACGCTGTTGTCTGCTGGGAGGCGAGCTGCTCTGACCGGGACAGGAAGAAAATCAACAAGCTGGTGAGGAGGGCCAGCTCTGTCCTGGGCTGCTCGCTGGACTCTGTGGAGGAGGATGTTGTCCAAACTCAGATCCATCATGGACAACAGCTCTCACCTTCTGCATCAGACTCTGATGGGGCTGAAAAGCTCCTTCAGCAGCAGACTGAGACACCCCCAGTGTAGAAACGAGCGCTACCGTAGATCATTCCTCTGCACAGCCATCAGACTGTACAACGCTGTTGTTTAAATGTTTGAATTTATTTATTTATTTTAATAGGTTAATATGTGTATATAAAATTATTTGTACAGTATTGTATTGTATAGTATATTATTGTAGTGTATAGTATTGTATAGTTTTGTTTTGTATTGTACTGTATTGTATTGTGCTGTATAGTATTGTGTTGTATAGTTTTTGTATAGTATTGTATAGTATATAGTTGTTGTAGATAGGTGTGTATTACTCATATGTATATTTATGTTCATAAGAATATGTGTGTTTGTAAATGTTTTAGATATATGGGTGCCATAACAGATAAATTTATCCCCCTGGGATATTAATAAAGTTCAATTCAATTCAATTAATGGTTGAAAAGTTACAGTGAATCAAAGAACACAAACACTGGAGCTCCAGTGTTAAAGGGTCAACGACTGCGGTTGGATTTTATAGCCTTCATAGAATTGATTTTATCAAGTGCTTTTAATTCTATTTATTTATCTTTTTAATCTGCGTCTCTGTGCTTTTTGTTGTCTGTGTTGGGAGCCCAGTAGTTGTTGTTCCAATGTGATTTAACTATTACAAATGGCAAATCATTGGTAATTGATTGATTGAAGACTATTATTTACATTTAGTGTTAAATTAAGAATACATTTTTAAACACATGAACTGTTTAGATTTGTTTTTTTTTCTTTTAGCAAAAATTAGGTGATTCAAATGTACTTCAAGTGTATTTAATCTATGGCAGTATACTGCAAGTTGACTGTTTATGCATTATACTGTAAACTTCAAATGTTCAAATTTAGTCTGAAAAAGGTATTCAGTTAGTATACATCCTACACTACATGTATAGTACTGTATGTTTGCTGTACTTCATAAAAGAAACAAGTGTAGTACTATTTACTAAAGGTTCTCATAACAGAGTCAAGATTAAATACATCAGGTGGCTCACAAGCTGCCTGTCCTCAGCTCTAAGCAATGGGGAGGGAAGGAGGGCGGGGTTACTCTGCACTAACGGTCCCGCCCACAGAAACTTTGTCCTAGAAAACAACAGTTTTTTGATTTTTCCTAAAATCCGCCTAATCATAATTAAAAGACCACTGGAAACACTTTCACTATAGATCAAAAGATGACTGGGGAGGGTCTTTAATGAACCTCCAGAGCTTAGACTTTGAAATCAAACTCATTAAAAACTGGAGCTCCACCCACACGCCGTGTGACAATGTGATAACAAAAGCTGAGGACACAATCCGAGGCAACACTTAGACCCACCATTTCTCTGTAAGCGCCGTCCGGCTGAAGAGCTGGATGAGCTGATGCAGAGGGTCCATGTGCTTCATCCCCTCCTCTTCCTCAGCTGGCTCCTGCTCCCCTGCTTTCTAGAAGAATCAGGAAGACCGTGTAAGGAGGTCCTGCAGAAGATCCAGACCCCCACCCGCACACACACACTGCCTGCAGGTCAACTCACAGCGAGGTCCTCAATCAGCTGGTCTTCAAAATAATGCTCCTCTGCTTTGATCCATGACTTCTCATAGCCCTGGAGAAACAGGTTCACAGCGCGATGCCTGAGGAGGTGGAGAGAAAACATGATGAGAATATTATATTTTTATCATTTAAAAGCCGAGCAACCATTCAGGCTTCTGCAAAATTCTGAATTCAGGACAGTCAGGACCTCTGTGTACTTTTACCAAATGCATCGAGTAATCAGTGTGTAATCTGAAAAATGTAAGTAAATGGATAAAAATAAAAAAATCAGAGAGATCTGTCTCTTTTAATCCAAACAATGGCTGTTGAACCAGAAAAATACGCTTTCTTTTTTCAAAAAGAAAAACAAGGAAAATTGCTCCTTAACCCAAAAATATTACCAGGACAACTATGAGCCCAAACAAACCTGGGCAGGTTGTAGAGCGGTGCCATTCTGAAGCAGGCCACCACGGCTCTCTTCCTCTGCTTAGACAGAAGCTCGTGCCACACCGCCTTCTTGCTGCGTTGGGGATGCTCCACCTGCAGACACAGAGTGACACCTTGGGAGTTTTCTGACCCGTGGTCGTATGTGTGTATTTATGCTTTCAACTCCTGCAGAGGTCCAGCTTCTTCTTTGGTGCCGACTCGGCCTCTTGCAGAGTTGACTGAGGGCTTCCAATCCACTAACTAATCACCAAGCTTTAATGTTGACTGGTTGTAGGATTTTGGGATTGTCTTTCTTTAAATGTTATGGAGTAGCTGGGATGCAGAGATATAGCGGTTGACCTCTGATTAGAAGATCATAGGTTGAGTACCTGCCTTGCCCACCCATCTATCATAGTGCCCTGGAGCAAGGCACTGAATCCCATACTAATCCTGGTGGTTATAGGTAGTGTTGGGCACTGATTGGGTTCCAGTACCAAAGCGCTCCTTTTGTTTTGGTTCCTATTCTGTGCCAATTTCACTATTTCAGTAATAAAAAATAATGTCTACATTTTCCCAAATCAACACATTCTCATTCCCAAGTCATCACATATTGACACATGGTTAAGACAAATCAAAACTTGACGTTTTGGGTGTCGTCTTTTTTTTTTTGACGTGGTGGCTGTTCCCATTAATTTAGAGCTCTGAACCGCAAACTGGTGGCCCGCCCCTCTATTTATTTATTTATTTATTTCATTTTCAAGCACACATAAGAAGTTTTACCGTAATCAAGGTTTCAGAGATAAAAAGAAATGAAAATGAAAAGGGACAGAAAGAAGTAAACTTATTAACTCTGCCCCATTTAACCAAGTCAGTTAATACTTTCAGTCAACAAACAGAATTATAAAATTATGCAACAGATAAAGCAAGTGGTAAGAAAAAAAAAAAAAAAAAAAAAACACCAAAATATAATAGGGAAAAAAAAGTAGTAGTATTTTCCTTTTTTTTTTTTTTTTTTTTTCCCTCCCCCATTCTCTTCCCTCTTTTCCTTTCTCTTTTTCCTTCCTTTCCCATTAAGCATTAAGCCCGTTTTTACCGTTTTTAATGACTGTTTTATTCGTATGATGTGAGCATTTGTTTTTTCACAGTTTTTTTAAAAGTAATAATTGAATTAGATTCTTTTATAGATTTTTCTAAGGTATTCCATAATCTAATACCCTGCACTGAGACACTTTTTTCCTTAATTTTGGTTCTAAATTTATTGATTTTAAAAATGTCATGCCCTTTTAGGTTATAATTGCTCTTTCTTTTTTCAAACTTCTTTTGTATGTTAAGTGGTAAACTTCTGTGATGTGCTCTGTACATAAGTTTTAATATGGAATGACTTACTAAGTCTTTAAATTTCAGTAATTTTAGCTTTATAAACAGAGGTGTAGATGGATCCAGATACTTACTCCCAGTAATGATTCTTATTGCTCGTTTTTGTAACACAAATATTGAATTTATTGATTTCTTGTTAGCATTTCCCCAAATTTCTATGCAGTATGTCAGATATGGTACAATCAGTGAGTTATATATGAGGTATAATGATTTTTCATCTAGTGACCATTTAACCTTATATAACAATGCTATCGTTTTTGCTATTTTAGTTTTTATGTAGTTGATATGAGATTTCCAGTTTATTTTATCGTCTATAATCACCCCTACAAACTTGGTTTCTTTCACTTGTTTAATTTGAGAGCCTGCAATTTCCATTGAGATGTTAGTATTTATCTTATGGTTGCTAAATATCATCAGATTTGTTTTTTCACAATTTATTGATAGTTTATTTGTATCTAGCCATTTTTTTATTATTTCCAACTCCCTTTGGATTAATTCTGTCATTTGTTGTATATCGTTACCCACATAATAAAAAGTAGTGTCATCAGCAAATAAAATACATTTTAAGAATTTGGATGCACTGGTGATGTCATTTATATAGATGTTAAAGAGTTTGGGGCCCAAGACTGAACCTTGAGGTACCCCGCATGTTATTGAACTTAATTTGGATTTAATGTCATTTATTTGTACAAATTGTTTTCTGTTTGATAGGTAGCTGGTGACCCATTGCAGGGTAACTCCTCTGATGCCATATTTATTCATTTTTTTCAGTAATAGTTTGTGGTTTATGGTGTCAAATGCTTTTTTTAAAGTCAAGAAAATGCTAATGAACTTAGGTGATTTTTTGGTTTTCATGGCTGTGATATTTCTTCTGTTAACTCCAGTAATAGTGTGGTGTTCTGTGGAGTGATTTGTTCTGAAACCATATTGAACTGGTGTTTTTAATGTACTCTCTTTAGCTAGGAATTTATCTAGTCTGACCACAAAAGTTTTTCCAATATTTTGGAGAATTGTGGTAGCAGGGATATCGGTCTATAATTGGATAATATGTGCTTATTTCCACTTTTATGAATGGGTATTATTTTTGCCGTTTTAATCCGGTCCGGAAACGTTCCGGATGAAAATGATAAATTGCATATGTAGGTGAAAGGTTGCACAACATGTTCAATTATGTTTTTTATCAATGTCATATCTAAGTTATCACAATCTGTAGATCTTTTGTTCACGGATTTCTTCACTAAGTCCATTACTTCCTCTTTAGTGACAGCGTTTAAGAACATGCTATTTACTTTATGTTCTATTTTTTTCCTACCTCATAATCCTCATTTTGCTATGAAATTTTTAGCCAAACTTGGTCCAACACACAAGAAATCATTAAAATCATCTGCTATATCCTTTGTGTCCTTTAATTCCATCCCATCTTGTTCAAAATAGCTTGGCAATAGACTGTGTGTTTGATCCTTTCCCAACACTCTGTTTATGATTCCCCATGTTGCCGTAGTGTTACTTTTATTTTGCCTCCAGCAATGTGTTGTAGTACTCTTTTTTTTGTCTTCTGATTATTGATACCAGTTTATTTTTATATACTTTATACCTATTTTCAGCTTCGGTGGTTCTTAGCTTTAGGTATTTTTTGTATAAATTGTTTTTCTTTGCAGGCATTTTGCAATCCTTTTGTCATCCATGGTTTACTTAATACCTTTTTAGCCTTTAGTTTCTTTAGTGTGCAATCTTTTCATATAAGCCATAATTATATCCATGAATGAATTGTAGGCGTTATTTACATTGTTTACGTAGACGTCTTTCCAACTTTGTTGTTGCAAATCCCTTTTTAATGCTTCCACTGCCTTCTGTGATCTGTCTCTTCTTACTGATTCTGGTTTGATTTGTGGCTTTATGTAATATTGTTCACAGACTGTAAATACTGGTAGGTGATCACTGACATCTGTCATAAGAATGCCACTTTTTCCCATGTCTTTTGAGACATTTGTAAATATATTGTCTATAATTGTTTCACTCTGTGTTTGTGATTCTAGTTGGTTTGTTTATCAAAGGCATAATCCAGGCTATACATCGAATTTACAAAGTCATTACTCATCCTTGATATGCTCACGTTACCCAGGTCAATATTAAAGTCTCCACATACATAGACAGACTTATTCCATACTCCACAGAACAAGTTTGTCATCTCATCAGTAAACATTCCAACACAGGTGCCAGGTGCTCGGTAAACCAGCTAACAATGACATTTTTAGTTTTTTCAAAAATGATTTCCACAGTAATGATTTCCATCATATCATTCCAACCAAGTGTCATTTTGTCAATAAGTTTGCATTTTAAGTTGTTTTTGACATACAAAGCTACACCACTTTTTTTTTTCTTTCTGTTTAACAATATAAGTCATATCCCTCTATACGGACAGCCTCAGTGTCCTCATCTTTCAGCCATGTTTCAGATACTGCAATTATATTAAATTTTTTGTCATTTAGTATTAGAAATTCTTGGATTTTGTCATAATTACATTTCAGACTTCTTATATTAAAATGGATGATCGATAGAGATCCTTTGGCGATACATTCCTTCAACTCCAGCTCGTTGTAATATTTACATTCATTTTCTAGATGAAGATGCAAATTTTTATCCAGTTCCTTTCCGAGATCATATATTTTGTCTGGTTCACTTTGTGTATGTGACTTTGTAACCATAAGTAGGTGTTATATTCTTGTTCGTTTGTTTTTGTTCATAAACAACTCAGTTCTGTAGTTTACAAACATGGAATGTATTGGGTTCTCTTTCAATTTATTCTTTGTCATAGCAGTTCGCTTCCTTCATTTGCTAAGATTTTCCAAATCCTTTAATTCTTTGATCATTTTTGCTTGAGATCCTTCTTTTTCTTTGATCCACACATTCCCATTTCTGGTCCAGGTGGATACAATTTTCTTCTGTTTCTTTAATATTCTTGCCTCTCTGGCAATAGTGCCATTCTTTTTGGTTAGATGTTCGTTTATATACACATTGGACCCCTTCAGTTTTTTTGCTTGTTGTAGTACGCTATTTCTCACTTTTCTGCTGGTAAATCTCATAATGATAGTTGGTTTTGCTTTGTCAAATTTCTTCGGCAACGTGTGACAAATGGAAATTGCGTCATTGTGTACATTTATATTTTTGCTGTGTAGGAAACTGACAACTTGTTGTTCTAATGACTCTTGTTCCTTAGGAGAATCTTCTGTTGAATCAGAATTAGCTGCTGATGCGTAGGTTTTGTGACGGGTTTCTAAGCCAGATATCACTAGGTCTTCCCTTCGAGTGTACTGCTCAAGTTCGTCCACCCTTTGCTCTAGAGTAGCTATCTTTTTGTCTTTTTGCATTAACAAAGCTTTCAAAACTTTTACCTCTTCCATCTGTTCAATCATTCGCTCCTGCTGCGAGGTTAGCTTGGTCAGCTCACCTGACATGAAGTCAAGAGATCTTTTGATCTCTTCCAAATCATCAGCCGTAGCCATGTCTTTGCTCCTTCCACCCGCTCTGCCGCCTGGCATCTCCTTTTCTTATCGCTCACCTTGCCAGGTAGAAGGATCTATCGCTGCGTGGCGAATTCACCGCTCGCAGCCTTTCAAAAATGTGATCCTTTGACGCTGCAGCTGCATGAGGGTTTCAGTGAATGTCACTCTTCCAACGAATGAAAGACAGATCATTTTAAAACGAAATCCTTCAAAGATTTTCTCATTATTGGGGCTTCTATCTCACTCAGGGAGTTTGTCTGGATGACAGCCGCTTCCACTGTGTTTCGTTGTCCCTGTGACTGAGTTTGAAGGCTGTCTCATATTAACCTTTTTTTATTATTGTCTTGACGAAAATATGAAAAACATCACAGTTCAGGAGACCCGAGCAGGCTACCCCCCGTCCCCGGAGCGGCTGCATGTCTGCGCGAGCGAGTGAGCTCCACTGAACTCCAGAAGGCTGAGACGGGCTGCTACTCTGTCCAGAAGTTCACACAACGGAGTTCGCTCGTACCTAAACATGTTACTTGGAGATTTTCTCTGGTAATGACTCTCCTGCGGCTCAAGCCGCGTGTAAGAAATAGGATGGAAGTTCTGGATAAAACGCTCGTATTGGATTAGTATTTTACCTGCTGATCGAGTCATTGTCTAGAACTTCAACATAGTGAACAGAGTAGAAGTGATTGACATATCCTTAAACAAATAGACCTTCAATAAAACTAAGCACCGAAATGAGGAACCGATTTCAGCAGCTTCTTTCGGTTTCGGTAGAGCCGTGTAAATCATAACGGTTCCTTCTTGGAAATTAATTTCAGTGCCCAACCCTAGTTGTAGGTTGGTGTCAGTGTTCAGCAGTGCAGCTGCCATCACTGTATACATGTCTGTCCATAAGTGAATGGGACTGTGACTGTAAAGTGCTATAAAGCACTACAAGTGAACGCCATTTGCCATTGTTCCTAAGAATTTATGTTAATTAATATAAACATTACCGCCCTTTGTTTTTTTCTCAGTTATTAGTTTAGTTATTCCCTCTAGCAGAAATATATACCAGTTTTCATTGTACATTTTTTTTCCACTTGTTCAAAGGTGAGATTTATGCTCAGATCTGATTTTTTTTTTCTTTTGTAACCCTTCCGTTCTCCTTAGCTTGTTTACATTAAAAGTGGGGTCATCTGGACACCACAGGACAGTGCGCTGAACTTTTTTTTTCACTGATTTCGGAGTTTCACTAATTGTCCATGGCAGACATAAATCCTGTCCCCCTTCGTCCACATTTGTCATGGAAGAAATGGCATAACAATATGTGGTTGGAGCCATCTGGACCATGTAGTTGTTAATTTCTCAATAATACACTTAGAGGGCACTACTGACAGAATCACAGAAGAAGAAGTAGCACATTCTGAAACAAACATGGAGGAGAATCTGATAGTTTTCCTCCTGAACTTTAAGATAATTTTTTTTATTTGCATCAAAACATTATCACTCTTGTTTATATTCATTTTTATCCTTGGACTAATGCAGAACAGCAACTCATCAAACTGGTTTATAGAGGGACGGAAAGACTGCCGGACGGAAAGAGCCGTCATTCAGATGCGGTGCTGCAGCGTTCACTCTTCGATTGGTGAGTAGCATAAAGTCAAGCACATCTAGTAATAAAATAGTTCATAAATTTGTCCTTAACCTGCTTCTCATTTTTTTCAATCCACACAGAACAATTTTAGAATTTTGCTTGACAAAATGAGTTGTCAGTTTTTTAAGCTAAGCTAGTTGTTGTCTAGTTATGCTAGTAGTTGATTTTCATCCTCGTCTGCTAATTTCATGAAAAATTTTACACTTAGCAGGTACCCTTTTTTTTATTTGCAGTCTGTGTTGTCTAAGTAGATCGCTGTAAAAAAATGAATCTCATGAACACAGACATGTAGACGTTACAGACCGATGCTTTTATTGAGCTCTTCAAAATTAATAAACCTGATCTCTCAATATCATCCGTGTCTTCCGTGCATTGTAATTGAGACTGTAGCAGATAACACTTTCATGCTGTAATGAAGCTAAAAACAGTTAGCGTCTCCCTCACACTTTCTACAGTCTGGGTCAATCACTGTTTTTTATTGTTAAAAAATGGTTATAATTTGACAATTGCCCAGATTTGTTTCTTTGCAATACTTCTTGCCAGAATTGATGCGCATCGGTCACAGCTCACGCAAAAATAAACCAGACAGCGAAACGATCGCTGCACGATCTGGTCAGGGAGGGCCGCGGGGCTTCACGTCTGGTGTGAACTACACCATAGGTTAATAGAGCGCTGAATGAAGGTGGCCTCCGTTCCACCACTTTGCAGCACTTCCGTGTGCGGTGTGATCCAGGCATTTCACTCCAGTGCAACTTTTTCTTCTTTATTATGTATTATTATTTTGCTGATGTGACTTATAGTATGAAGAATAGGATAGTACCCACTAACAAGTTATTGATTTAGAGGTCGTTCATACTCTTCAAAAATCCTTCCTTGTTTTCGTACCTTTGACATCTTGCATTTTGTGTCAGAGATCAGGAAGGACATTGTGTGATTTCATTCTGGACCACAAAGTTCTGTTCTTCTCTCTTGAAGTTCTGTAGAAATAAAGTATGTTTTCAATTGTCCATTCTAGACTTTAATCATCTCACCATTCTGAAACCATGACACCCTCCAAACTATTATCTGTCTGTTTTTTCTTCTGGACTTCAGAAGGTTCGGGTCTGAAACTAAACTTACGTGAGACTTGGACCAAAAGATGAAGACCTCTGCCACCATCCCAAACAGCTCCTCTGCATCCGGGTTGGACTCTTTCAACCAGCGGGCCCTGCGGGAGGAACGCGGCTCTAAAACTCTTCAATGACACAAAGTCTGTGTACTATGCAGAAATAGGTTATTCTGGAGACGGGTTCATACCTGTTGTAGTCCACAAACCAGATGAGAAGTGGGTAGAAGGCGTAGAGGTCTCTGACCAGAATGGTGAACTGATCCATGATGAGCAGCTCTGTTTCGGACATCTCGCCCCTCCCTTCAGCCCGGCTGTGCTCCTCATCCATCAACACAACTGCTGCTTTCTGTACAACACAACAACACAGCAGCTTCATGACTCCACGGCCCTCAGGGAAGTTGGTTGACATCTTATGTCCTTTCTGTTGATTTAATAGTTATATTCCAAGTAGTTTAATTCCAGAAACTTTTGTTGATTAGTCATACTGTTGAATCCAAAGAAAGCTCTGCCTTCTAGTTTTTGTCCATCGGCAAACACTAGAAAAGTGTTGAAAAACTCACTTTCTTGAGTTTTTCCATCAGAGGCAGGAAGTGGGTCCGGAGCAGCTGAGGTTTGGCTTTGCTGATGATGGGCTGAGAGAAGACTGACAGTAGAAATACACATGTAATCAGTTGATGCTAACTGAAAGAGGAAAAAGTCAAAGATGATGTGTTAGGCTATCTTCATACCGTCCCCTGAAACATGCGTTCAACTGACCACTTTCAAAAAAAAGTTTATATAAATGCACGGTTTGGGCAAAATGCTCATGTTCACGTGTCACTACGCAGGTTTAAGTAGGGCTGGACGATATGGAATTCTTCATATCATGACATAGTTTTTTAGGGTGGGATCATCTGGACCCCATAAGATAGCAGAAAAACTAGCACCAATAATAGGGAAACTGTGGTTTCCAACCCTGGTCCTCCAGAGGTTTCTGTCCTGCAAGTTTTTGAGCCAACTCTGCCCTCATTTGCTGCTGATTACTTCTGTTTAAGTGCTCATTCAATTAAAATCTGGAGTCACCTGACCCAGTGAGGGTAGCTGGAAAATAAAGCGGGCATGAGCTCTCAAGAACCAGGGTTGGAGACTAACGGTGTCCATGAAGAAAATGTTCACCTCCATGACATGAGGCATCTGCGTGTATTTCACTCCAGACTCTGCCAGTTCCATGATCTCTTCCAGAGACTTCTGCAGGTTTGGGACTAAAGGACAGACGTCTCCCACCGGCCCCACGAGGCCTAAAGCTGCAATGTTAAAGACAAAAGTGTAATAAGAGAGCCGGACCAGATACTGATCCACAGCAGGGTCAGCTGGTACAGTTAGAACTGAGGAAACCTTCGACTCTTAAGCATTTGTTTGGAGATGTCTCATGTTGCTCAGACCTGCTCTGTCGCTGCTGCCTTTGCTGTTGTAGACCAAAAAGCTGTTGAACTTGTTAATGTGAGGCTCCAAGAAGGCAACAGGAAACGCTGCTGAGAAGGCAGCCAGGCACTTCCCTAATGCTGGCCGCTGCCTGGAGAGGAAACGGGACACAAGTGCAAACCTCAGATTAGAAGCTAAATCAGTGACACTCTGAACTCTGGAGGGTCAAAGCCACTAAGACGGTTGACAGCTGTGAAGCTGTGTGGCATCAGAGTACCTCTCCACAAAGATGCTCTTGTTGGTTCCCAGGAAGTAGAGGCTGTTCAGGATTCTGTAGCAGGAGACCTGGATATCATCCACTGCAGCAAACCAAACGCAGAGGTCAGGAACACCACTTTACCTCCATATGAGCACAATAACTCCTCCCCCCAACTCACACATGAGGTCTTCTCCAAACATGTTCTGTCCGATGTGCTCAAAAAGGGAGGAGAGCACCGGCAGCAAGGCAAAGATGGTGTCGTTGATGATCTGGGTGACGCCTCGCGGCTGCTCTCGATTGTGCGTGAACTGACCCAGCTTCAAGTTCTCCTGGGTCTTCTCCAAGTCCTCAGCCACACTGGTGAAGAACGACCGCAAAGCCGCTTTCACCGACTCCAGACCGGTCTTCATCACCGTCCTGGGGGGAGACTCTTGTTAGTATCTCAACAGAAAGTCACAGAGAAATAATTGCTCTGGTTCAGAGTAGAACAAGAGCAGAAACAGCTGACAGAAGGTAAGAATATCTTCTGAAAATTCCAGCAAAATTGAACAAATGTTTTCCAGCTAAAATATTTTGCACTATTTTATGTTGAAGTTTACATTTCTGTTTTGTACAGACTAAATGGCATCTGCATGCTTGTTTTTAAATAAATGGACCAAATTTAAACAAGAATCCATAAGTTTCTAGAAGGAGGTCCCTCCTCTGAAAAACTGAGACGGTCGTCCTGACAACCGTCTGGCTTAAATCTAAGAGCACACCTGGCATCAAGACTTTGTCCCAGGATCTGGAGGCAGTTGACAATGGATGTTGCGTTATTACCTAGAAAACAGAATCAAAATGACATCAAAACTCAGCAAAACAAAAACATTCTGACCTCTGAAACCAAGATTTCTGCTGCTCTGCTTAAGGATCTAAAACAATTTGATATTTCTGAGAATTTCTCTACTTTTAAAAGCATCATTGTAACCTTTAATTCAAATATAACTGGATGACAGGGAAAAAATAATAGTAATAAAATATTACTATGAATATTTAAAATCTTCTGTTTGTCTAATATGTCTGTCTTTAGCAGCAGCACTTTTAGTATGCAGAGGTGGAACACTCAAGAAAAGAGGACACCAGATCACTGCACCAACATAATAACACACACAGGCGCATACAGTATATTCACTGGTGAAGGCAAAACCAAAGCTACTTCTTTGGTACTAAATGCATGCTGCAAATATGAATTTGAAAGTGCCATTCCCTGGGGTGTGTTGGCAGCCATAGTTACCTACCGTGGGTGGGCAGTGATGCAAACAAGTTCCTCTGTGTCTCAGTTTACAGAGATTTCAGTTCCAAATCTAATTAGCTTTCCCTGATGTGTTCGAAATGATTATTGCAGTTATATGTTAAAAAGACCGTTGTATCCTTCATCCAGTGCTGCACTGACATTTCTGGGCTCTGAGTCATGGGGAAAGCTAATGAACTGTCAAAAAATCTACAGGAAAAGGTAACCGAACTGTATAAAACAGGAAAGGCAACTGTCATGTGGATCTTTCAAGATGTACAATAAGGAGACACCGGAAGAAAAATGGGCTGCATGGTCGAGTTGCCAGAAGAAAGCCCTTTCAGTGTAAGCTGATTTACAATAAACTAACATGCCAATGACCCGAAACACAAGGCTAAGTCCTTTGTGATTGGTTACAACAGAATATGGAGAAGCTTTGAGTAAACGTCTCAGTCTCCTGACTCTTAATATTATTAAACCGCTGTGGAAAGATCTCAAACCAGCAGTTTAACCAAGACAGTCCAAGAATTTAAAGGAACTTAAAGTTTTCTGCCAGAAAGAATAGACTTTACCATTGGAGAAAATAAAGAACCTCATCCACAACAACCACAAGAGACTCCAAGCTGTTATTGATACAAAATGAGTCAATACAAGGCATTAACAACTAGGAACAGGGTCATTTGTCTGTTGTCATTATTATTTTAAAAAGTGTTATTTAACAATAAATGGCTTTATCCAACAACTAACTATGAGTGGAAAAAAGGTTTATGTGTTATGATTCATATTCTTTAAAAACATTTCTTCCAGGGTATGTGAACATGTGAGCATAACTGTACATTCCATCTTACAAAAGCATCAACATATTGAGGGGAATCATGTCAGCTCCATAAAATGAACACAACAAAAGAAGAATAAAGCACTGGAGAGATAAAAGTCAGATGAAGCAAATGTTTAGAGAATGTATTTTGGACAGAAGACTGTCAGCAGACATGTTTGTAATTCACAAGTTGAATGTTGAAAACTTTTTACAGATTCTCCTGAGCTGCTTTCCAGTGTGAAGTAGTAGACTTCCAACAAGCTTAATTTTCTTTAAATTTCTTCCATCATCATAACAAATGTCACAAGAACTTGTTAAAAACAACAAAACCATCCTTTTTATCAGAGTGGGTCTTGCAACCTTTTACATTTCTCTGATGGATCTCTTCCCTTTGATCCCTCTTTGATTAAAACCTCTACACGTGTCTATCATTTTAAATCAGTGCTCATGCGTGTGCTCTTTCAAACAACAGTGTGAGCATGCATGTATCCTTGCTTTTCATGATTATTTTCTCTTCCTTTTCCTGAATAGTAATCAAAAATGCAAAGATAAATTCATCAAAGTTAGGAATGTTTATCTTTATGGGATGTCTTACTTCTATTTTTCTGTAACATCCATGCTTTTTAATGTTAGGTGGAGGAGGAGCACATGCCAATAAACAGTGTCTCGGTCAAGCACATGAACACCAATGCTAATGTCCAACTTTTTAACCAAATGAGCTCATGAAACACAGTTGCATGTTGGGTACAACAGCCTACCAAATAAGGATATCCTGTGTCTGACAAGAACTCCAAGTTTGCAGGAGAGCTAAAAACATTGAGAAGAGAAGAAGGAGAAGCAGAAAAACCTTTGAAGCTGTGAGGCACTTGGATGGATACAGCAAAGCAGAGAGAGATGGAAGAGATTGATGAAGAGTTATCAAATCTGTGTTAGGAAACAGTCTCCATGCTGCACTCGCCTTCCTCACCTTGTCACCATCTCCTTTTCCTTATTGGACGCATGACCCCCACTGCTGATTGGATGAATGACTGTAGACAGGAAGTACAGCCGGTGGTTTTTGAAAGTACTGGTCTACCAAGGGTAAGACCACCTAGAAGGAGGGAAAGAACCACACAGTAACTACATGTAACCATTATAACACTGTTGGTATGGAAGGACGGGCTACACTCTAATCCAAAAACTGTTTCTGACTAAATCAAGAATAAAACTGTCTGGGTTTAAATGGCAAGGTTGCTACTTTTGATTTATGCATGCATAATTCTTGATTGTGCGTCAACTAGGATTTGTGCATGCGTATGTCTTGATTTGCAACACATTTAATTTAATCACATTTATATGATTAAATTAAAAACACAAAACAATTTACAGATGCATAAATTAAAATGACAACAGCTTAAAACTAATTACGCACAAATCTTTCAGAATCACACACAAATCGCTTGTTACGCACACACAAAAACCACATTTATGCACAAATCTGAGGTTAGACTTATTTCATGTCTAATAGATTCGTCCGTAAGTGATGGTGTTAAATGCTGCTAGAATGCTGGTCAGCAGTTATTTTTTTTTAGTCGCTTTGAACTTAATTTGTGAATATTACTTGATGAAACTTGACATTTTTCTCTTAGATTTTAAAAATTTGCGCGTAATTTAGTTTCAAATTGTTGTCATTAAAATTTATGAATGTATAAATTGTATTTTGTATTTTTTTCATTCATATTTTTTTCACATATGCAAAAAATGTATTGTATGAGTTATAAATAAAAAATTAAGCATGAACAAAAACTAAAGTTACGCACAAATCGACAGTCACGCACACAAAATACAAGAATTACCCACAAACAAATTCAAAGCTACGCACAAATCAAGAATTACACGTGCACAAATCGGGGTGAGTCTATTTTCATTTTCATAGACACGTGTTACTGCTACAACATAGAGACAACAAGGATGGAGTTGACAGACCAAACGGAAGGATGAAAATGTGGATTATGCTCCTCGTGGTAAATGTTTCTCTATAAACATCTTCAAAATCTCCCAGCATGCTCCACTGACCAACAGACTGAGAAGAGCTACTGACCTTTCCAAAGAACTTGATCTGCTGTTCATGAGGAATCTTCTCTCCCTTCCTTCTCGTAGCAACATCTGAGTGAAAACCAGAGAGACAATGACATGTGATTGGAACAAATTCAGTTTGCAACATGAATTTTTTGCAAAAGCGTTACCGGTGGTCTTTTAATTATATTTATGCGGTTTTTAGCCAAAATTTAAAAAAAAGTGTCATTTTCTAGGACATAGTTACTGGAGACCAGCAGGAAATCATTATAAATTCACCTCTGAGTTGTTGGCTAAGTAAATAAAATAACAAACAAATACTCAGAAATGCAATTTCAGACTTAATTGTATTTTGTGCATATGGTCTATCATGGGAAAAATGCCACAAGAACATGTTGAAAACAAGTTTTTTTCTCGGAATGGGTCTGTAAGGTCCACCAGTATCTGCACTAGAAGTATCTGCACATCCGTGTCACGGTGGGATTATCACATCATTATAGTCTAGCAGGGGTTTGCAATCTTCTCCTATAGAATCTACTCAGTTAGGGCAACGGTTTTATGTGTTATGAAGGGGAAAATCAACATGATTCTTTAGTAATATTTGCCCCAACAACCTATGTTTATAAGTGTTTAGATTCAGTTACAAAATATCCGATGCCTTTAAGACAAGTTTTACCAAAGTCCATCATGTGCTGGTGAGCGTGCTCCACATATGCGATGAGCTTCTGCAGGAAGGTGTAGGCAAATCTCTTCTCTATACTGGAGTGTCCAGTTCCTGCGACTTTGGCCCTCTGCAAACACACAAAGAAATATCATTTGTTTGTTCTCTGTCTCAGCCCTCAGATAAAACTGTTTTTGATTTGCTGCGGTCTGTCATTATTAGAGATGTCCCAATCAATCACCTTCC
Source organism: Oryzias javanicus (assembly GCA_003999625.1). NCBI lineage: Eukaryota > Metazoa > Chordata > Actinopteri > Beloniformes > Adrianichthyidae > Oryzias > Oryzias javanicus. The sequence goes on from CM012438.1 coordinate 5,086,243, forward strand.
ATCCCAATCAGGGATCGGGTGTATATTTTATTCTCCTTGTTATGATCTGGGTATTTGGGAATTTCAAAAACAGCAACAATACACAGAGTTCACTGAATCCACACAGTTCAGAATGACTCATCCCAGGCTGCCAAAAACATTGATGCAAACAGGAACAAACTCCATGGAGGTGATGTAAAGATGTTAGTTTTCTTCAAGAAAAACATCAATTTTATTCTTAAAGCCAAAAAAAGGACAATAATAATTAAGATTACTGTTCTGAAAAGCACATTACTGGCCTTACTTTATGACACTTTTACATTTTATTTGCTTATTTGTTTACTAGCCTGCTGAATATTTCAATTGTATTATTTATTTAAAATTGTGTTTAAATTTGCACATTTTTTACTATTTAATGATTAAATATTGCACTATTAAATATAAAATCTAATTTAATATATCCTATAATTTTAATATATAATATAAATCTAATATAATATTGAATGTTTTTACATGATTGTTCTAGCTAAGTCAGAAAAGTGTTAAAGCAAAATAATAAAATAGGATGAATGAAACAAGAATGGAAGACCCACCGGATGATTCATTTTGCATTGAGATAAATTTGGTTAAAATATTTTAATTGATTTTGTTAAATGGGGCAGAGATAATAAGTTTGCTATTTTTTGTCTCCTTTCATTTTCAACAAAGTCAAGAATATTAAGCAATTTATTGCTGTGTGCTATGAAAATGAAATAAACAAAGACATAAATACATTGGTTTATTTTTTTAACGTGTAAAAAAGTATCTGTTTGGGATTTAGTCTTAGAAGACACCAATAAAATGACTGGGAATTGGATTGGAGTCAAAATAACCTGATCAGGACATCCCTATTAAATGCGCTTCCTCAGTCACATAGCAAAAGCTATTTTGAACCCTTTTGAAGGAAGAAAGGTAAAGGATGAAGCTAAATCTTGTGTTTTTAAAAACAAAGCATAAGCTTATCCAATTAACAAAATGTAACTGAAATCGACTGTGATGGAAATCGCTTAGTCAGAATATATTAAGTTCAGAAACGACACACAGCCTCCATCTTAACTTTCCCTCTAGAACTTGGATCACTCAGAAAAACCCATCAACATCTTTACCAGGACTGGTAATACTGCAGATCTTCTACCTAGAAACAGTGTATCCGTTGATCTGGAGGAACTTGAGGATGTCCTGAGCCTTCTCTTTGTCTTTGGATTTCTCTTTGGCAGTCAGAGTGTCGTATGGGACCAGCAGGGGATGGCTTCCTCCACCTGGAGTCCAAAGCAAAGCAGCGATGAGAAACCAGGTCAACAAGAGAGATAGAGCTCCTCTTTAGAAGACAACATCAAAATGTCTCCTCTTAGTTGGAAAATGTGTCAAGCTTCATCAACAGTAGTAACATTTGGTTTGAATTCAGGCTGTTTGTAGAAAGGCAGTTTTAAGTCTTACCTTTGGCTTCCAGTTCCATCTTCTTCTTCCTGGCCCAGATGTTGTGGTAATTCTCTGCCAGCAGCTCTGCCATGGACTGAAGACATAAGAGTTTCATGAGATGTTGGAGCAGTTCATTGTTCTACAGATTCAAAACCTCATATTTGTTGAATGTGTGGGAGGAGAGAAGGGGTCACAGTGTGCACCTGCATGTCTCTGGACAGGGTGACATTGCTCATGTCGATGGGTCTCGGAGTGAAAGCCGGAGCTCCTTCGAAAGAAAGCTGGAATAAAAGATGCACCTTTATGTTCTGTTGGATCTTTCAAATAAAATCTATCACCTGGTTTGAGTGTTTGATCACCTGGCTGCCCTGAGATATGCGTCTGGACTTGCTGTGGAGACTGGCGGGGTCTCCTTCCCGGCTCCGGTCGATGCACCAGCCCCACGACAGCATGGTCTTCAGAGACTCTCTGACCGAACAGCAGTACATGTCTCTGTCCTGCAACAACATCGTTTTCATTTAGCGCACAAGAATCGGCCAAGAATCCTTTACATTTTAGTCTGATGGAAGACACTGCTTTAAGTGGAGGAGGAGCTCGTGGACGTTTAGCGTTTTTTCATGTCTGAGACCAACATGAAGCAAAACTCCACATATCACAAACAGGATGCACAGGACAGCTGACTGAAGCTACAACCTGCAGATCTGAACCGTTGGAGAAGCAACCTTTTCAGTGAGGCTCTTGTAAGGCTTCAGAAGAGGATGCTCTTACTGCTCTCACACATGGTTTCACCGTGTGACCATCCACTGGAAATCCTAACAAAAACAAGACTTGCTAATATTTTCATGATAGAAAGTGGTTCTGAAAACGTTTTGTTCATGAGAAGTACTGTATTTTTTTTTTTTTTTTACCGTTTTACTCAAAACAAGAGAAACAGTTCATGTTGAAATCAAGCCATTCTTTACTCTGACTGTGTAATCAGTGGCATCATCAACCCTCATGGATGAAATGTGTAAATAACGCTCTTCAACAATCCATAGAAACTGAAATGATGGCGCCCTGATTTAATAATCCAGCAACCTGGATGGCAGAACACTGCCCACATTAGAACTGTTGACACGCATGTTGTAGCCAGAGATTATTGTTAAGAAATGTAGCTGGGGGCCAAATCAGCTGTAAAGCAGAAATACTGAAGATTTGTGCTTTTAGCATGAGATTTCTGTCATTAAGGCGAAGATTTAGGCAAAGAGCTAAAAAAAGAGGTCAAAATAAAAAACGGAGTTTTAAGAAGTACATTAATGTAGCTTTGTGACATAGCAGTATAAATGCTGTGTTTCGGTTCTGGACTTTATTCCGGCTAATGATTGTCAGCTCCCATCTGGTCTGTATCCAGATCCCACTCAGATTTACTGAGGTAAACATGCTTAGGGGTTAGTTTTTCAGCCAGACATCATTTAATAACTGCATTAATATAAAAAAAAAAAACAAATATCAATTTTTTGTTGAAAAAAATAGTATTCAAATAATTCTCATTTCTTAACGAAAGATACATTTTGTTTCTCCAAACTTTTGACAGTCATATTCCTTCCTAGTTTAGAATTTCAGTTTGTTTTATTGTTGTGTTATGTCACACCTTGATACAATTCATGGGATAAAGATGACAGAAACTTTTATGGTGGCTCTTTCAGGGTGGGTCAGGCAGTCCAACCTCTTTCAGCCAGCCTGCTTTTGCTGACTACCTGCATCAGGTGTAAGCAGAGTGTGGGAACACCTGAAATAATCAGTAGCAGGAGTACCAGAATGTCTTTAGCTGTCAAGACATGTAGAACCACAACACTTGAGTTAATAGAGATGAGGATGAAGTGAGCAGTTGTCTTTTTACCTTCTCTGTGCACCACCTCTCATGGTTGTGTTCTGCATATCTGCTGATGAAGAGGAAGGAAAACACGTTCAGATACGAGCTGAAGGATGCACCTTCAGAACTGAGCCACTTCTGAGTTTGGACAGCAGTGTGTCATGAGTCCTGCGTACTTGGAGGTGTCTGCTGGCTGCGGTGTGAAGTTTCCCTCCGCGTCCATGGATGACTGCTTCTCCATCGTGGCCATGTAGTTGGACTCCATGTAGTCTGGAGGAAGAGCTCCAGCCACAGCGCTGAGGCACGGCAGAGCCAGCTTAAACAGCTCCTGGTCGTAGCTCTGTCAGGAGCACACAGAGCAGCAGCGAGTGCTTTAGCATAGACGCTCCTCGATCATTCACTTTAGGGATGCCACGATTAGTCGACTGATCGACTGTTAAAATAGTTGACGACAAATGTAATAGTCGATTAGTCATTACTTTATATTATATATATATATATATTATTTATATTGTAGTCGGAGTATTGCAAAGTTATAATAGCTTTAGCTATTATTAATTAGCTTTTTGGACTATTTTGGCATTTATTTATTGATTTTTTAGGCTAATTTGGAGTTTAGGTAATATTTCAGGTACATGCTAGATATTTTGACTAATTTAGGCTTTTCTGTTCTTTTAGGCTGTTTTGAAGTTTGACTAATATTTCAACTGCATGCTTGCTGTTTTAGCTAATTTAGGCTTTTTTGTTTTTAGACTATTTTGGATTTCAGCTAACTTTTTAGCTACATGCTCACTATTTTAGCTAATTTTGTCTTTTAAGCTAATTTGAATTTAGCTAATAGTTCAGCTGCATGCTAGCTGTTTGGCTAACTTAGGGCTTTTTTCAGTTTTCAGGGAAATTTGGCATTTAACTAATATGTTATTAGGCTATCAGTTTCAGTGTTTTAAGCTATCAGCTTTGCTATCATTTTCAGCATCATCAGCAGCCAAATTCATCTGACAACAATCACACTAGCATTATCACAGATAATGCCATGTATCTAGTTTTTAGTTAGTTTAAAGCTAATAATGATGGTTAAGATGTGAGCTTTACATCCAGTTTGTGCATGACCGTATTAGTCGACTAATTGGAAAAAAAATAATCGTTTGTGGCAACACTAATTCACTTCCTAGAGACAGGTAGGAGGAAGTTTACTAGCTGAGGGCAAGGAATCATAGTAGTAAAGGAGCCTACAGTATACCCCATGCCAAAAAACTATCCTTTAATCCCGAAAACAAGCTGAGTCTTTGGGGACCAGTTAGTGGTAAAGATTAGGGGTCACTTACATTTAGGAGTCAAATCTCTGATTTACATCTTTTAAAGACCGACTCCAATGAAAGTTGTGTTTTTGGTGTTTTTTACATGTTTTTGGCATTTTTTATGACGATGGAGGACATCCATAAAGAAAATAAGGATTAAAACTACATTTCTGAGTATTTCTTCATTCCAATTGTAGTGAAACAGACAAAAAAAAATGCTGTTAGATAAAGTCTGTAGTAGTGAGGAAGGTTGATACAGTGGGTGGGCCAAAAGCTCCGCCACATTCTGATGCAAGTCTTTGTTTTCCTCGTCTGAGCTGGAATCCAGATCAAAACTGTACAGTTGAATAGCTCCAATACTCTTTGCCACTTTTGTTGCAGCAGTAATGTTTTGTTTATGAGGAGCTGTAAGCTAGTGTGAGAGGAAGGTGAGGAATCCTCTCTGATGTTCATTCAAACAGTCTCACCTTACAGGACAGGCCATCAAAATCCCCCAGAACAGTTTCCTGGAGAGGTGAAGTTCTTCCTCAGACGCTGCTCCATAACTCCCCCAGCCTCCAGCCAGGCAGTAATACTTCCAGCATCGCTCGTAGTGATTGGTCAGCAGCTGAGAAGTCAGGAGAACACTCTCAACTCTAATTGGCAATCATCATATTATTTTTTTATTTTCTAAACAATTATTGAATACATATCATAAATAGATGTATTTATGTCCTTTAATTTTGTTGCTTTTATCCCTAAAATAGCTTGAAACGCAAACGGTAGTATTGTGTCTGTTTATTTTTCATCAGTAATGACATCACCTAGTACTACATTTCCTGCATTGAGATGACTGTATATGGTACAAGATGTATTTTATTTTGAAAGAAAGTTATATAGACCTCTAAAGAATTTGAAACTAATTAATATTTCGAAAAAAAGCAACTCTCTCTTTACTATTTGTCTTATTTATGCTTGAAAATTCAAATGTATTTGCATATATCAGGGGGGCTTCTCACCTTCAGAGGCATCTTGGTGTGTTCGTTGAGCAGTGGGACGTCGAACACCAGCCTCCTCAGGAGGTCTTGCATCATTGAAGGCCTCAGTTTGCTACAGGTTGTGAGAAAAGCATGAATCAGCGCTAAAAGATAACAATATGTCACCCTGAAATTCAGAAATGACATACAGCTGGGCGGGGTCATGACCTTAAAGAGGACGGGCAGCAGCTACATATGCCTGACTTAATTTTTAAACCTTTATATGGATCTCCAGATTTTCAGTCAGCATTTAAATTTGACCATTTGTTGAGATTATTCATTTGGATCTTTAACATTTTTTTTCCTGTTTTATCAAATATTTGTTAAAGTCAGAATCATCTGAAGACAGCAATGCCTTCAGGAATGCTGGGAAAACCGTGAACATATGAAGAACTTCGGAAGACTCTGAAGCATGAAATGAAAAACACCAGAAAAGGAATGTTTTGAAATGGCATGACTTTTTCTAGGCTGTATGTCAACCAACCAGTTGTTCAGAAACAGTTCAGCCTGCTCCTGAGCAGCACAGTTTATGTATCCGTGGCCCGCACTCACCCGCACACCGCCAGCAGGCACTCCTCGATGGAGTCCCTCTGGGCTTTGGTCAAGCCGCAGCCTTTGGACAGGCGGTAAACCGTGTGGAGGAGGGAGTCGATCAGGGAAGCGAAGGGCTCGGTCCCGGCGAACAGAAGCACACTTGGTCAGGAGAGGCAGCACTGCAGTGCACAGGTACCGGTTGAGGCGAGCGCCATGTCGGTGGCGCTGAGAGCAGCCTGAAGAAGACGAGAGACAGAAGAAGAAGAAGAAGATCATTTTGGAATGAGTTGGGAATTTCTTTGCTCACTGTTCAGCTTTCTACTAAAAAGAGACACTTTAGCCCTTCGCTCTACATTGGTCTGTGATGTAAACATCTGAGAAACTTGATAAATGTGTTTTTACATTCTGCAGGAGAGTTCTGTTTACTCATTTTGACAGAAGTCTGGACTGGCATTAAGAGTTCAGTGTTCAAGTGGTTAAAATGGAAGCTTTATCTGGTGATTAGAGGTTTATGAAGGGAAGTTATGCATTAAGAAGTCAGCTGCTGAGGTAAATAAGGTGTCATGAAAATATTCATCAGTGACTAATATCATTTTTTAGTCCTAAGTCATCATATATTAAAATGTGTTTGAGTCTAATATCTTATTTAGACCTGAAAACTATCCTAACCGCCAGAAATATACATTTTGTCAAGTCAAAAATGTTTTAAATCCACCAAATTTACAATTCCCAGAACACTTCTTCACATTTAGGAATCAATAAAAAGCCTCAAATGTTCCATGTAGATACCAAAACAACTTGATTCAATAGAATGCTTTAGTTGGGTGATATTTAAGTTTATAAATGTCCTCTACAGAGGGCAAATTTGCATTGCTTGTACTCAGGAGGATGTATATTCTTAATCTGGGCTCATCTATTAGTATGAATCCTGGGACAGTTCTGTTTACCCTAAAGTTCAATGTACATAAGGCTGAAGAGGAAACATAAAAACCACACACTTACAGTGTCCAGTGAGGCGGCAGCTCTTAAATCTGGCAAGAACCCAACTTCAAGGAGGTGCAGGAGAAATTCTGGTCTTCTATCCATAAACCCGATCCAGAAACAGGACCATGGCCGCTTTGTGGTCTGGACAGAAACCTGCCGACATGTCTGGCTCCACCACCACCCCGTCTGTGAGGAACCAAACACATAAAACATGACAGGGTAAGTTAACAGGTGCTGGCTATGAAGGTATTTCAAACTCTCTTGATGCAGCTGCTAACAGGAGACCTTAAAGATAACAAAGCATGGGTGTATAGGCTAGGAGACAGTTTTAACCTGGAAGATTAAGCTATATAAAAAACTGTCAAAGAAATTGTTTTCCAGACAAGTCAAACTAGAGTCTTCAAACCCTCCCCATCAAAGACTCCACTTCAGTCTCACCCTATACCGGTATATACTTTTTCAATGCAAACTGTAAACTGTGTGTTAATTTAGCAGTGCTACAATGGTTCTCATTTTCCTTTTTCAAAAGCATCTTTTTTTCAGATGCACAGATGGTGGGCGGAGCTACTCCTCAGCAGACCCTCCCCACTCCAAAAGGACAATAAGTCTTGGACTATAATTCATTTTGACAGACTCATAAGTGTTGCTAAAACTGCAAATCAAATAAAAAACTGACCAAGAACTGCTGAGACAAGTTGTTGTTGGCTTAAACCCCCTCTGATAAAAATCCTGTTTGTAACATCCCCTTGTTGCATTTTTCTGATGATGGACGAGATAAAAGAAAAATATTAAGCTTAAAGTTTCAATCACACTGATTATTCAAATAATCAGTGTGAATCAGGATCAGACAAAAAAATGCTGTTGGAAAAAATAGCGTGTTTATGTGAGGTTCCACCCACTAACACCTGAGTGTTCATTGATGATAAAGAAAGTGACCAAAAAAACTTAATTGGAATTTAGCCCTTTGCTTAAAAGTCACATCAAGACCATCACCATGACAGACAAATACCCTGTAAAATGAATTCCAGAATGACAGTCTCCAAGCGGGCCATATGTGACTTCAGGCAGATGTTTGGTAGGACAGGAGGAACACTAAAAACGACATAATCATAATTAAAAGACCACTGGAAAGGTTTAGAAGAAATATGATCCAGGCCAACGTCATCAATGTAAAGCAGGTTAACAAGCTCTCAACAAAATATTTAACTTATACTTTCTTTTTATTTATGTACATAAATGACTTTTTCAATATTCCATAAATATTCCCAGCCCAGCCCTCTGGAAAACCACATGTCTGGTTCCTGTCCCCAAAAAGACTTCCCCATCTGGTCCAAATGATTACCGTCCAGTTGCCCTCACGTCTCACGTAGTCAAGGTTCTGGAGAGGATTCTGCTGGCCCACCTGGGACCGCTGGTGAAACCATCTTTGGATCCTCTCCTCTTTGCTTACCAGCCACGCCTGGGGGTGGATGATGCTGTCATTTATCTGCTGCAGCGAGCTCACTCTCACCTGGACGGTGGAGGGGACACTGTGAGGATCACATTCTTTGATTTCTCCAGTGCCTTCAACACCATCCAGCCCTGGATACTGGGCTGGGCGGGTCCTTGGTCTCCTGGATCACCGACTACTTGTCAGACAGGCCACAGTTTGTCCGGCTGGGAAGTGTCATGTCCGACGTGGGAATCAGTAGTGTTGGAGCCCCACAAGGCACCGCTCTCTCACCCTTCCTGTTCACTCTGTACACCAGTGACTTCCAGTACAACTCAGAGTCGTGTCATCTTCAGAAGTTCTCTGATGACTCTGCCGTCGTCGGCTGTATTAATGGCGGACAGGAAGAGGAATACAGGAAGGTGGTGAATGAGTTTGTGAGGTGGGCTGGAGTTAATCACCTGCTGCTCAATGTCGACAAGACCAAAGAGATGGTGATCAACTTCCATAAGCAACAACCGTCTCTCCAGCCCCTCAGCATCTCAGGCAAGGATGTGGCAGAGGTGGAAGAATACAAATACCTGGGAGTGATTGTCGACAACAGACTGAGCTGGAAGACCAACAGCACAGCTGTGTACAAGAAGGCCTGCAGCAGACTCTACTTCCTGAGGAAACTGAGGTCCTTCAACGTGTGCAGCAAGATGCTGGAAATCTTCTACCAGTCTGTGGTGGCTAGCACGTTATTCTTCGCTGTGGTCTGCTGGGGGGGTGGCATTGCTGCCAGTGACACGAAGAAACTGAACAAACTCATTAGGAAGGCTGGCTCTGTTATTGGATGCAAGATGGAAGCATTTGAAGCAGTGATGGAGAGGAGGACCTTGAACAAACTCGTATCCATCATGGATAATCCTCAGCACCCACTCCATCCTGCACTGGACCAACAGCGAAGTGTCTTTTCTAAGAGGCTAAGGCGACTTCGCTGCCACACCAACCGCTACAAGAGATCATTCCTGCCTCATTCTATTGGACTATATAACTCATCAGCCTTGTGCCGCAGATAAACCCACTGGATGTCTGTCTGGAAAACTGTTAAAAGAGTGGTGCTCCCCGAACTATTTTTTAAAAATTTCTCTACTAATTGTTCTTATGATTTACTGCTGTTGGTTGATTGTCTGTTTGCTGAATGTTGTGTCTGTACACAGTGCTGCTGCAACGTGCAAATTTCCCTGGCAGGGATCAATAAAGTATCTTTATCTTATCTTATCTTATCAAGCACATTTCCAGAAGGCATAGTATGTTTATTTTGCTGATCCAGCGACCCCTGAGATACTGCTTCCTCAGGTCACTGCTGCTGGTGGATTTCCTCACCTTTGGCCACGTTGGGCATGGAGAAAGGAATGCTGATGACGCCCACCAGATCCTCGATGGGAATCAGAGACCTCAGAATGGCTCGGATGCGGATCGCCTCACCTTTGCTGGCATGGATGAGCTGATATAAAACAGTTTTGTAGTTAGCATTAGATTCATGCATGAGTGTTGATGCAGTCTGTTGTCACTCACATGCATCTCTGGAGCACAGCGACCCAGCAGGTCAATGAGAGCAGAGTAGAAGGTCATGATGGCGTTCCCCATGTGAATGGTGTCATCTTCCTCCTCCCCTAACAGGTCACTGCTGTAAACAGACCACACAAAGCATTTGGAGATTAATAAAATGTAAATATACAAAGAAAAAGATTCTTAGAGTTGTTTTGCACCAACGGTTTGCAACTAAAAGATACATTTCTAATAAATTATTCCAGAAACTATATTCTTGAAAACAACACAGGGTTATTTTCTTTTGGCTAAAAAATGACAAAATCATCATAAGAAGACCACTGGGAACATTTTGAAAAAAGAGTGGGTTTATAAGGCTGAATATTTGTCTTGAAAAGGTTTAAGAAAAGTGTCCCTCCGAAGGTGGAGGAGGATAGATGGATATATTTTCAGTCCTGGGATCAGAAAAGATCACAGATGATCCTCCAGTGTTCCTGCAGACACTGAGCCAGCAGTCAGCCTGCAGAGGAAGGTTCAGAAATCTGCTAAGATAACACATTAATATAAATTATACAAATGTCATGAGGAAAAATATTCTTTTAAAAATCATAAATACAATTCATTATATATTTATATTAATCTATATTCTCCTTGAATTTTTTTTTTTTAAAGGCTTTGTAAATGAATACGGACGTTGCCATGTTGGAACCAGATATTGTCGGTAAGCAGTGATTGGTTCAAATTGGTCTGAGTCATTGCTTCTATGGCAACCATTCTTGCCAATCAGGAGTGAGCTTGTCACAAGTTCCCCCCCCGCCACTTGAAAGCAGAAAACATGAAATCTGTCAAACAAACATTTTGAAAGTTCAACGTGAGACAAAATATTTCTGAGACTTCTGATTGGTCAGTTTACCTGAATACCTTTTGACACAGATAAAATCTCATGAGAAAAAATTAAACATCAAAAAAGAATCAGAGCAAAAACTGTTACAAATAGAATAATTAAAAGCTGTTAGTGTCTTAATAGAAGTCTATGGGGATTTTGGCTTCTTGGAGTAAGCAAATACTTCCTGTTGGAACACGGGGGGATTACTCAGTCCAGTTCTCATATTCTATCAATGGTCTAAACCACTGACGAAGACCCTGAGGCTGATTTCCATTGTTACTTCAAACATTGGTGTTTTGATGTCTTACAGGCTTTTGCTGCTCTCAGATGTTGGAGAAGGACCGTCTCGGGATGGGTCTTCAGAGATCCTAATTGCTTCCTCCATCGCTGCCAGCAACCCGTCGCCGCCCTCACCACGTAGGGCGGGGCCAAAACATTCCGGTCGGCGGATGAGAAGCCTCACCACGACGTTAGCATTCTCCTCCACGCTCTCACCTGGACACAGAGACGCGCCAGTGAAAACACCAGAGTGCACCAACGAAAAGAGTTAGGGAACTCGAACCACTCTCACCGTTACAGAAGACAGCAAAGCGCAGGAAGTCCAGGTAACGCTCGCCCTCCAAAGGATTCCAGCCGATGTCCGGATAGCCTTCATGGACCAGCATAATGCAGCTCTGCAGCCCACAGCCAGCAAGGTACTGCACCACCTGCACAGGTGAGCCACACATCAGATGGCACACTACACTGCAGCAGTTAAACCTCATAAATATATAAATTTACAAATGTTCAAGATCATCACATAAACCCATTTTACCCTCATACTATAGGTATAGGTGTGTGTGTGTGTGTGTGTGTGTGTCAGCCTCACCTTCTCCAGGTCCGGCTCTCTTAAGGCCAGAGCCAGCTCATTGTTATCCATGACAGACGCTGCAGCTACATCCAGAGGAGTGGAGCCTCTCATTGATGGAGATGCTGATGACACCAGGAGAAAGTAGCCCTTTAGATACCTCGATATGCCTTTATCTAATCTGGGAGCAGTTTATTTCCTTCTTTCTATGAGGTTACATGAAACAGCCATTTGGTACACTTAGATAAGTCTGAGTTGGTATGTCCTCTGGATCGGCACAACATTGCTGTACAATGACGTATGTAATGTAAAATTATGGATTATGCTACCAGAGAGCTACTGGAACGCTCAAGGAAGGCTAATAGAATACTAAAGCAATGTCAAAGAAATAGTCGTCCTGACAAAATACTTTAGGAATGTTAGTAAAATACTTCAAGTCCCACTCTGATCATATTTAGATATATTGTAAAAGCGTTCCTGTGGTCTTTTAATTACGATTCTCATTTTTGGCCAAAAAAAAAAAAAAAAACTGTCATTTTCTAGGGGATACTTTCTGTAGAGCACCTCTGAGTTGATGGCAACCCCACCTCCTATTCCCCTAACATTGCTTAAAGCTCAGAGCTGGGAGCTTTTCTAGTTAATAATAACACCTTTTCAAATTGCATTTTTTGTCTGCTCCTGATTCACAAAGATTAAAAAAAAAACACAAAAAAATGCCAATTTTAGCTTAATTATCTAAAAATGTGTTCCTCAACATCAGAAAAAGACGAAAAAAAAACATGTTACAACACAGAGAAAACATCGGAGTGGGTCTTTAAGAAATGCTGGTGATAAGCTGAATGATATAAACAGTTCCCTTTCACTTGGTACAACACATGCACTGGGATATCACACAAACGCATGTCTGGCTGAAGATATCTCTATTCACGTCTTTGGGCAGATGACACACATTGACAGGAGGGCAGTCCCCTTTCTTCATAAAGGCCTGTCATTAGCATCTTTACTCAGCTCTTACACTTTTTCAGCTTGCTAAGAACACCTCTCCCGGTTAGAGCTAGCTACGCTGCTGCTAGCTAGCACTGCCGACTTCCCCACAGCCATCTTGGAGTTAGCTTAACTGTTCTTGTTGGTGTTAGCTGCTGTTGCCGTTTGGCCACTGTGTCTGCCCGCGGAGCGCAGACATAGACAGAATCTAAATCCTTCCCCGACGGCTTGTCTCTACCTTTCCAATTGTGGGCCATTTGAAGGGGTAGGGCTACCCAAAATTGCTTTTTTAAGGGCTAACCCTCATGAGCCGAGGACTTCATTTGAGTGTGCTCTGAAGCACAGGAGTTTACATTTAAATGGAAGTAATAACTTTTTGTTTTAGCATGGCCTTTTTAAAGTACTAAAACCAATTTTGTTATGTATTTACGAGCGCTAGAAGCTACGTGCTAACGTAGGTGACCGGCGACTATTGATGATGTCATCAAATGGGAGTGACGTCCAAATTTGAAGCCCTATTTTTTCATAACTCTCCGTTTGGAGGGCTGAATATAGGAATAGGGAGAAGCTGTAGGGGTAAGAGAAGTATTCAGTGTAAAGGAAGAATAGGAAGAACTGTCGGAGCCCCAACTGTGAAGTTTGTGGTGAAGGCGCTGGGAAAAAGGTTCAAAGCACAGCGGGACCCTTGCTATGTGTTTCTACAGAGAGGGTGCAACAGATCAGCTATGTATAATTGCCTCTAACTCACCCAGCCCAACACTGCTGTTCTCCAGCAGATAGCTGAGATGGTCAAACATGGCCTTCTGGTTCTGACGGCTGATTCGACAGAAGTAGCACAGGAAGCGACAACAGTTGGCCCATTTTGGGGAAGGTGATTTTGCAGAAACAGACAAGAAGGAAGTCCTCAGGCTTGTGACACCCATCCAATTTCTGATGAGTAATGTTTCACTTTGTACATCTACGCAAATACACTAAAATCATTGACTATATGGAAAATTCATCATATTAACCCTAGTACCAGCTGTTCTTTGGGTACCTTTGAGTCTCCACCGCTGAGAACGTTGACCATGACCTCCATGAAGTCTTGTGCATGCCCAGAGCTCTCATCAGGTTGGGATGCTGGTAGAACACCTTGTGTTTCATGATGTCACTGCAGAACGCAGGAAGAGTTCAAACCCAAAGTTCTCTGGGTTCTGCTGCAGAACAGAGTCATCGCGTGTTCTCACCCCACCCCCGGATCATCAGTTTTTCTCCTCCTCTTTGCCATACGGACACTGCAGAGATCTGATCTGGCCCAAAGCAGCCAGCAGGTTAAGGTGTCCTCAACTGATACGGAGTTTATGGTGTAGGTCTTTGGGAGAGCGCGCAACTGGAGGAGAAGCAAACGTTTGAAATTCTCAGACATAAAGACAGGAACTGCACAGAGGAGGTCAGAGGTTACTCTGCTGTGTCAGCGTTCTGTCTCAATTACTGATCAATCGATCCAAATGAGATTGTTTTATTCAGAATCTCTCTTCTATTCCGTAACACACATGTCTATGGAGTTCATTGTGTCTTTAGAAAGGATTAAATTAATGATTGTGAAGCTATAATGACACTAAAACACATAATCACAAGTATGCAGACTGATACTGGCCGCCTATGCCATCATACTGGCGGTGCAGCAGGACAAACATGGCCCTGACCAGATCCGAATCCTCAATCACGGATTCTTTGAGCCCAGCGGGACCATCGTGTCTGAAATCAGCTGCTGTAAAGTACCTGTACACACACACGCGCACGTGCAAAAACGAATAAGGAAACTAGAAAAAAAACAGAATGTAAAGAATTACTCATTTATCTGTTGTGTTCTTCTGAAAGGCAGAACATCAATCTAGACCAGGGGTCTTGCAGCTTTAACAATTAAAGAACCTTTTGGGTCGATTTCTCACTGAAAACCCAGCAGGAGCCACACATCCTTCAGAAAATAAGACCCTACTTTGTATTGTGTTTTTATTATTTTTATGCAAATATAAATAAACTTTATATTTTTTCATTAATAAAACAAACTTTAAAAGAAAATAGATTTTCTTTCCCAAATATGTAACCGTTTATACTTTTAACAGATTTGACAAGATTTCGTTTCAAAATAAAAGACTTCCTGTGTCACATAGGATCATCTCGATGGAGCAAAGCTAGTGTTAGGTAATGTAACACCAGCAATGAAAAAAACATTTCATTTTTAAATTTTTGCAGTGTTTCTTAGCCAAAAATTCATACATCTAACTTTCTAAAATTAAAACAGAGCTAATTAATTGTATTTTTGAACCATAAGGTGCAATTAAAACACTGGAATCTGTCAAAATGTTTAGTTCTCAATTAATGAAACTATATGGCTACTGTGCTTTGGAGGCTTGCAGAGTGATATGGGTTTTTTATTTTAACTGTGATTTTTAACTAAAAGCTTTGTAATTTTCTTTAACTAGAGAGCAACAATGGAGAAGTAGAAGAGCCAGACGTGGTCTGGAGCCGCAGGTTACAGACCCCTGACCTAGACAAATGACAGACTTTTAGCTTTCACCTGTTGGAAAAATTCACATTTTCAAACAATAATATAATATTATCAATAATATTATTGATAGAATCGGAAATATACAATGAAGGAAAGGTGTGAATGAAATCTGATTAAAAAACTTCCTGCTGATTCGACTGCAGAACACCCCAACAAAAAGGCATGACTTTTGTTTTGTATTGTTTTTGTCCCAAAAGATCCTACAGATCTTCTCTTAAGCTGTTGTCTGATGAATTCCAGGAACTCCTCATTTTTATTGCAGAGTCCTAAAGTCCCAGCCTCTAAGGACTTAAAGTAGATTTAGTTTGGTTTTTCTTAGTATTCTGATCTGATTTTCTCATGAACACAAAGCAGAATACACATACCCACAAGCTGCTGTTCACAAAGTCTCTAGACTTAAGGGCCGTCTGTCCTTCTCCTTGGAGGGTTGCCGATTTTTTTCTTAAGAGCGATACTTTCTCACCAATAGCATAAGGCGTCCTCGGATGGTGAAGTCATTGTCGCCATCAATGTTCGTCATCGTCCAGCTCGATGCTGGAAACACGATAATCAATATTACTGTGCTGCTTGCTTTTCTTTACCAGAACAAGTGTGAGATTCCAACGTGGTGTTCAGGAACCATGCCTCTATGTTTGACTTTTTTGCCTGTTTTAACTCATCGATTCATTAAAGCAGCCATAGGAGACCACAAAGTTTCTGTCAGGTGGGTTGGGGTTAGACATGAGTCGAAGATGCAGGGCAGAGGTCTGTGATGATCAGAATAAGAAACTCAGTGCTTTGAACGGACCGCAATGTCTCATCAGGTCTTCATGGAAATCCAGCAGCTGTTCCGGATGAATTCCGGACATGGGTCCCTCCTGCTTTTCGCCCTTAAAGTTCAGCAAACATGTTGATCTGCAGGAAACATGAGAATAAAGAGACTTTTTAAGCTATGGAGGCCAGAATGTAGTTTTAACTACATTTGACAATATTTGCTGATTTTTATCATATCAATTACATTTTTTTCCCCAACAAAACTAATAGAAAAACAGAAAAGAAAATACGTTTTCAAAGACACAGTCATGGATAGATTGAATACAAGATTTGTTTTAAAAGGAGGCGTCAGGATGAGGGACTAACAGCCAAACAGACACTTTTCTGGCTAATGGGAGGAGTCTGTAGCGACTAAAGTAAAACAATCAGTCAGAACAGCTTAATAGCTTAACACCAATATTTTTGGGTTCTTCAAAGTTGTTTTATTTGGGTTTCAAATCTTTATGACCCGATTTTGGCTCTGTGTGCTCCTACTGTTCCTGTGGGGGGGATCTGAACTCTTTGGTCTTCTTGGCGGTGAGGGCCGCTGACATGTTGAGCGCCAGCATCACCTCGTTGTAACGAAGCGCTGGTTGTCCTGAAGACAAGCCACAAAGTCGTCGGAGAAAGCACCACCGCCTCAATGCGGTGGCGCACCTGGCAGTCGCACAGGTACTGAAGCACGTGGCACATCTGCATGCGAACAAACACACTGGCATTCAGCGTGTAACATGACACACTAGGAACACATGGAACAAATGTGTTTCTGGTAGCAAAAAATAAATACAGTTATACATAGATCATGAGGGAGGGTGTGCATCTAAAAAGAAAATGTGTAAAAAGGTGTAAACATGGAGAAGGTCAGCTGGATGTGCTCCACACGTGTGAACTTTAAGAACAAGTAAAAAAAAAAAAAAAAAAAAAAGCCAGGATATGTTACCATGTGTCAACTAGAGATAACCTTTTGATGCATATTGATGAAAATATATATATTTTTTGTTTGTTTTCAAAATTACCTTAAATTAGCATCTACATCACATGCGTCAAAGTCAAAGCCCAGATTATTTTATTTAATTTGTTATTAATAGCCAAAGATATATTTACCTCATTTCTAACTTTTCTAATTTTGACAAAATATATTTTTATTGAGAGTAAAATATAGAAAAGTCATTTAAGGTTTAAGTTGATTTATTCTGGAATAATATTCCTGCCTTTTTTTTTTATTCATAATTTTATTAAAAAGTTACAGTTTCAAAGTTTTAAAAAAATTGGCATTCTGCTAGCTTTTTGGATTATTGGCAATTTTTTCATTTTTTATACTATTTTGAAGTTCAGCTGTTTTTTTAGCTATTTTTTAGCTACATGCTAGCTGTTTTGGCTAATATATTAGCTAGCTTTCAGCTTCAGCATCTCCGGCTTTTCCCAGTCCTCTCGTTCCGCGGCTGTGCCCACGCGTCCAGGACCACACGATGCTCAATCTAAACAAAGCAAAGGCAATTGAAAAAACTCACAAAATGCTGATAAAAATAAAAAAGTTATGAACATTGTAAAAGACAATTTAACTTACAGCCATTTTTTGAATGTTTGACTTATTCTTTTCTGTGGGAAAACAGAAGAAAATGTCATTACAGCTTCAGCATTTTGACTTAGAATACAACTTAAGAAAGATCTTATGCATAACTGAGTCATGGATGACTCTGTAACAAAGCTAATTTTCTTATCATCTTATATTCAGTAAGAATCAGCAGCTGTTAAGATAACTAATCCAGAAAGTTAACAAAACATATTTCAATCTAGCATAAAAAGACCAAACATTAGCATGAAAAAACAAAGCAAAAATGATTGTTTAACAATTTAATAAACCACTCTCTACTAAAAACCTACCATATTAAAAGTGAAATAACTCTTCCCCAGTGAGCATAAGCAGATAACTTATCCAGAAAGTGATAAAAACACATTTAAAGCTAGCATAAAAAGACGAGAAACTAGCATGAAAAAAAACCAAAGCCAAAATGATTGTTTTACAATCTAACTAACACGGTTTTTTGGGTTTTTTTTTAAACTAAAATCCACCAGAAAATAGTGAACTAACTCTTTCCCCAATCATATCAATAACATTTCGGAACTTAAAACCAACTATTTCTCGTTCAAATAAAGAAGAAATAGCCCTTACGTCCGGCGCAAAAGATGGCTGCCATGTCAGTCAACGACCAGTCGGCGTCCAGAAATCGGAACAAATCCGTCTCCCTTATTGGACGCCAAACGTTTGATACTGAAATCGGAACACAGGTTGATCTGATTATTGCAACATCAACACACCTTCTCCATCTTCTCATAATCTGGTGTTCTCGTTAGTTAAAGCTAAAAAAGGCTCATCACCTCATACTGATGACAAACTGTGTCACGATTCTTAATGATTAAGAAACAGATCTTCTTAGGGTCCTCAGACTATTACAGGCTCTGCAGGGTCTAGGATTTAAAGTTTCCAAAGCTGTCAGAGGCCGAGGTGAAGCCCCGAAACTACATCAATTTTATGGACCCGCTGGGGAGTTTACCAGTTGCTTCAAAAGACAGCAGCAGCCCTTACTCATAAAATGTGTTTAATACAATCATCTAAAACAATAACATAAAACAGTTGTTTTAAAAAGGTCAAAAAAGGTACAAGACAACAAAAAAATTCAAACTGGAGGTGACATTGTGTCCATGCAATGGTCGCTTTTCTTCTCGTCCCAGCCTCAGTCTCTTCAGTCGGTATACAGTCCTGCACTCCGTGCTGCCAGTAAGCATGTAATAAAACAAACCAACAAATAGATTTACAAAAACACACCAGGTCATTCAATAATAAAAATCTGTTTCTAAAACCCAAATTAAAAACACTGGAGATTTAGCTGTTGGCTGTTGCACCAAAATCCTGGTAACTGTGGGACACTTAACTTTGGGAGGGGTGAAGCCCATTCACCCCTCTACGTCTCCAAGCGGCAGGTGGTGCAAAAAAACACATCTTCGGATGAGTCGCCTCCCTGCTCGGATCTTCCTCCCGTCAGCGTGCTGCTAGCCACCGCCTCGATTTGGACCCGCAATGACCGTAGGTTGCGCTCTGCGTCTCCCGAACGTCAGGTTGTGGCGCGTCTCCGGCTCTCCCCAGTCCTCTCGTTCCGCGCTGTGCCCGACGACCACACGCTGGGCTCCGAGCGTCTCTCTCTCTCCTCCACGCTGTTTTGCCTAAAATGAAGGAAATCCTCCCTCTCTGTCTGTAGCCACTGTTGTTTATACTGAAGTGCAGGTACATGGTTCCACCACAAGGTGGTGCCCAAATACACATTTACAGAATTTAACAATAATATTTACACGTTACATTAAGGTATTTATTCTTTTGAGTTTTTTGTCTTTTAATTATTTATTATGTGTATCTTTTGACACTTTTATGTATTTCGTTATGTAAGTTCAGTTATAAATAAATCAAAACTTTTTAAAATATTAAAACAGCCAACACGCTTTCTTAGTAATTTAAAAATGATCATTTAAATTTGATCATTTAAAAAATGTCTTTTTGGCTAGTCTTCAATATACCAAACTAGCATGCTGTTGTTGCTCAAACTCTTGATTCCTGTTTAAAGATTGTGAAAAGTCCATAGATGAAGAAATCTTTAGTGATTACAGAATTGATTTGAATCAAAAGGAAATGGGGTTCAATTCCAGTACCTGAAATCTTTGTGTGTAGTTTTGGTATTTAGTTGAATGTTTTCTTTTTGCTAAATACACAATAAATATGAATAAAAAGACATCAGGATAACTCTTAAGCATGTTGTAATGTATTTCTTCATAGACATGTGTAACAGAGCACTGAGACATGCGGATCCATATGCAAAGATTTAATGGCACCAGTAAAAAAACAAGGATAGGCAGAGCTGAGTCAAAATCCAGGCTGGGGTCAAACACATGGAGCGAGGCTGGGAGACGAGAAGACATGCAAAGGTCAGACACAGAGAAACTGGCAAGAAAGACCACTCAGACTGAATGGAATACAAGACTTCACATAGAGCCCTGCTTGGTGCCAGACTAAATACTGTTGGAGATGATTGTCTGATGTGGAACAGCTGGTGAACCTGGGAGCAGAGAGCAAAGACTGATTGGAGAGTGAGGTAATGTCAAAACTCAGGCGATGGCTCCCTCTGGTGGTCGACCGTGAGGAGGATTGTTGAACTGTGACAACATGAGTTTATTTTGTAGTAATACGTAGTTGTAAATGACTGATGTGAAACAAGAAGAAGATTTGAAATGATCTGTTGTAAGCGTAATTGTTGCCTTTAAAAGTAAAGTTTGATTTGAATTGTATTTATTTCTCCGGGAGAGCGTAAATGAATTTGCACCAGCGGCTATTCTTTTTTCTACTGTCCACAGATGAGGGCCTGTAAAGTGAGAAGACAGAAGGAGTGGTTGTTGACGTTTAAAAAAAATTTGAAATGACATAGCAAGAATCACCAAGCTGGCAAGGTTCACAAGCTGCTAAGGTTGTGATTGAATGGTGCTTGTAATAATAATTTCACAGTGCTTGTAATAATATTTTGCCGTGTTCAATACCTGCATTGAAGTGTTTTGGGATGAAATAAATGAAATGTGAATTCCCCAGGTTGAATTGAACCTCTGACCTTCTGACTGGGAGGTCACTACTTATGCCACTGCGCCACCGAGGATGGATTCCGGAACAGCACAATTAGTGCTATTTAATGCTGAATGCATTGTCGGATCTAGCCAGCCCCGGTCTGGATGCAAACATAATGTCAGGAGGGGGGCAATTGGGTATACTGAGAGACTGGGTGGAAAATCATCCCAAGCCCCTAAAATTTACTCCTCCTCCCATGAAAAATCCTCTTTTTACACTTTGTAACATGTCGTGTGGTCATGCACAGGTACTGAAGCACGTGGCACATCTGCATGCGAACAAACACACTGGCATTCAGCGTGTAACATGACACACTAGAACACATGGAACAAATGTGTTTCTGGTAGCAAAAAATAAATACAGTTATATACATAGATCATGAGGAGGGTGTGCATCTAAAAAGAAAATGTGTAAAAAGGTGTAAACATGGAGAAGGTCAGCTGGATGTGCTCCACACGTTGAACTTTAAGAACAAGTAAAAAAAAAAAAAAAAAAAAAAAAAGCCAGGATATGTTACCATGTGTCAACTGGAGATAAACCTTTTGATGCATATTGATGAAAATATGTATATATTTTTGTTTGTTTTTCAAAATTACCTTAAATTAGCATCTACATCACATGCGTCAAAGTCAAAGCCCAGATTATTTTATTTAATTTGTTATTAATAGCCAAAGATATATTTACCTCATTTCTAACTTTCTAATTTTGACAAAATATATTTTTATTGAGAGTAAAAATAGAAAAGTCATTTAAGTTTAAGTTGATTTATTCTGGAATAATATTCCTGCCTTTTTTTTTTATTCATAATTTTATTAAAAAGTTACAGTTTCAAAGTTTTAAAAAATTGGCATTCTGCTAGCTTTTTGGATTATTGGCAATTTTTCATTTTTTATACTATTTGAAGTTCAGCTGTTTTTTTAGCTATTTTTAGCTACATGCTAGCTGTTTTGGCTAATATATTAGCTAGCTTTCAGCTTCAGCATCTCCGGCTTTTCCCAGTCCTCTCGTTCCGCGGCTGTGCCCACGCGTCCAGGACCACACGATGCTCAATCTAAACACAGCAAAGGCAATTGAAAAAAACTCACAAAATGCTGATAAAAATAAAAAGTTATGAACATTGTAAAAGACAATTTAACTTACAGCCATTTTTTGAATGTTTGACTTATTCTTTTCTGTGGGAAAACAGAAGAAAAATGTCATTACAGCTTCAGCATTTTGACTTAGAATACAACTTTAAGAAAGATCTTTATGCATAACTGAGTCATGGATGACTCTGTAACAAAGCTAATTTTCTTATCATCTTATATTCAGTAAGAATCAGCAGCTGTTAAGATAACTAATCCAGAAAGTTAACAAAACATATTTTCAATCTAGCATAAAAAGACCAAACATTAGCATGAAAAACAAAGCAAAAATTGATTGTTTAACAATTTAATAACACACTCTCTACTAAAAACCTACCATATAAAAGTGAAATAACTCTTCCCAGTGAGCATAAGCAGATAACTTATCCAGAAAGTGATAAAAACACATTTAAAGCTAGCATAAAAAGACGAGAAACTAGCATGAAAAAAAACCAAAGCCAGAAAATGATTGTTTTACAATCTACTAACACGGTTTTTTTGGGTTTTTTTTTTAACTAAAAAATCCACCAGAAAATAGTGAACTAACTCTTTCCCAATCATATCAATAACATTTCGGAACTTAAAACCAACTATTTCTCGTTCAAATAAAGAAGAAATAGCCCTACGTCCGGCGCAAAAGATGGCTGCCATGTCAGTCAACGACAGTGGCGGCGTCCAGAAATCGAACAAATCCGTCTCCCTTATTGGACGCCAAACGTTTGATACTTGAAATCGGAACACAGGTTGATCTGATTATTGCAACATCAGACACACCTGTTCTCCATCTTCTCATAATCTGGTGTTCTCGTTAGTTAAAGCTAAAAAAGGCTCATCACCTCATACTGATGACAAACTGTGTCACGATTCTTAATGATTAAGAAACAGATCTTCTTAGGGTCCTCAGACTATTACAGGCTCTGCAGGGTCTAGGATTTAAAGTTTCCAAAGCTGTCAGAGGCCGGTGAAGCCCCGAAACTACATCAATTTTATGGACCCGCTGGGGAGTTTACCAGTTGCTTCAAAAGACAGCAGCAGCCTTTACTCATAAAATGTGTTTAATACAATCATCTAAAACAATAACATAAAACCAGTTGTTTTAAAAAGGTCAAAAAAGGTACAAGACAACAAAAAAATTCAAACTGGAGGTGACTATTGTCCATGCAATGGTCCGCTTTTCTTCTCGTCCCAGCCTCAGTCTCTTCAGTCGGTATACAGTCCTGCACTCCGTGCTGCCAGTAAGCATGTAATAAAACAAACCAACAAATAGATTTACAAAAACACACCAGGTCATTCAATAATAAAAATCTGTTTCTAAAACCCAAATAAAAACACTGGAGATTTAGCTGTTGGCTGTTGCACCAAATCCTGGTAACTGTGGGACACTTAACTTTGGGAGGGGTGAAGCCCATTCACCCCTCTACGTCTCCAAGCGGCGGTGCAAAAAAAACACATCTTCGGATGAGTCGCCTCCCTGCTCGGATCTTCCTCCCGTCAGCGTGCTGCTAGCCACCGCCTCGATTTGGACCCGCAATGACCGTAGGTTGCGCTCTGCGTCTCCCGAACGTCAGGTTGTGGCGCGTCTCCGGCTCTCCCCAGTCCTCTCGTTCCGCGGCTGTGCCCACGACCACACGCTGGGCTCCGAGCGTCTTCTCTCTCCTCCACGCTGGTTTTGCCTAAAATGAAGGAAATCCTCCCTGCTCTGTCTGTAGCCACTGTTGTTGTTATACTGAAGTGCAGGTACATGGTTCCACCACAAGGTGGTGCCAAATACACATTTTACAGAATTTAACAATAATATTTACACGTTACATTAAGGTATTTATTCTTTTGAGTTTTTTGTTCTTTTAATTATTTATTATGTATCTTTTGACACTTTTATGTATTTCGTTATGTAAGTTCAGTTATAAATTCCAAACTTTTTAAAATATTAAAACAGCCAACACGCTTTCTTAGTAATTTAAATGATCATTTAAATTTGATCATTTAAAAAATGTCTTTTTGTAGTCTTCAATATACCAAACTAGCATGCTGTTGTGCTCAAACTCTTGATTCCTGTTTAAAGATTTGAAAAGTCCATAGATGAAGAAATCTTTAGTGATACAGAATTGATTATCAAAAGAATGGTTCAATCCAAGTACCTGAAATGGTCTTTAGTCATTTGTGTTTGTTGTGTTTTTTGTATTTAGTTTGAATGTTTTCTTTTTGCTAAATACACAATAAATATGAATAAAAAGACATCAGGATAACTCTTTAAGCATGTGTTGTAATGTATTCTTCATAGACATGTGTAACAGAGGCACTGAGACATGCGGATCCATATGCAAAGATTTAATGGCACCAGTAAAAAAACAAGGGATAGGCAGAGCTGAGTCAAAATCCAGGCTGGGGTCAAACACATGGAGCGAGGCTGGGAGACGAGAAGACATGCAAAGGTCAGGACACAGAGAAACTGGCAAGAAAGACCACTCAGACTGAATGGAATACAAGACTTCACATAGAGCCCTGCTTGGTGCCAGACTAAATACTGTTGGAGATGATTGTCTGATGTGGAACAGCTGGTGAACCTGGGAGCAGAGAGCAAAGACTGATTGGAGAGTGAGGTAATGTCAAAACTCAGGCGATGGCTCCCTCTGGTGGTCGACCGTGGAGGAGGATTGTTGAACTGTGACAACATGAGTTTATTTTGTAGTAATACGTAGTTGTAAATGACTGATGTGAACAAGAAGAAGATTTGAAATGATCTGTTGTAAGCGTAATTGTTGCCTTTAAAAGTAAAGTTTGATTTGAATTGTATTTATTTCTCCGGGAGAGCGTAAATGAATTGCACCAGCGGCTATTCTTTTTTCTACTGTCCACAGATGAGGGCCTGTAAAGTGAGAAGACAGAAGGAGTGGTTGTTGACGTTTAAAAAAATTTGAATGACATAGCAAGAAGTCACCAAGCTGCGCGTGTGTGATTGAATGTGCTTGTAATAATAATTTCAGGTGCTTGTAATAATATTTTGCCGTGTTCAATACCTGCATTGAAGTGTTTTGGGATGAAATAAATGAAATGTGAATTTTCCCCAGGTTGGAATTGAACCTCTGACCTTCTGACTGGGAGGTCACTACTATATGCCACTGCGCCACCGAGGGATGGATTCGGAACAGCACAATTAGTGCTATTTAATGCTGATGCATTGTCGGATCTAGCCAGCCCCGGTCTGGGATGCAAACATAATGTCAGGAGGGGGGGCAAGTTTGGGTATGAGGGGGGAAGTTTATACTGTTCTGGAGTAAAAATCATCCAGCCCATATCAATTTAGCTCAACCTCCCATGAAAATCCACCTTTGTAACATGTCTGTGTGTCATCACAGGTACTGAAGCACGTGGCACATCTGCATGCGAACCAAACACACTGGCATTCAGCGTGTAACATGACACACTAGGAACACATGGAAACAAATGTGTTTCTGGTAGCAAAAATAAATACAGTTATACATAGATCATGAGGGAGGGTGTGCATCTAAAAAGAAAATGTGGTAAAGGTGTAAAACATGGAGAAGGTCAGCTGGATGTGCTCCACACGTGTGAACTTTAAGAACAAGTAAAAAAAAAAAAAAAGCCAGGATATGTTACCATGTGTCAACTGGAGCTAACCTTTTGATGCATATTGATGAAAAATATATATATTTTTTTTTTTGTTTTTTTCAAAATTACCTTAAATTAGCATCTACATCACATGCGTCAAAGTCAAGCCCAGATTATTATTAATTTTGTTATTAATAGCCAAAGATATTTTACCTCATTTCTAACTTCTTAATTTTGACAAAATATATTTTTATTGAAGAGTATATATAGAAAATCATTAAGGTTTAAGTTGATTTATTCTGGAATAATATTCCTGCCTTTTTTTTATTCATAATTTTATTAAAAAGTTACAGTTTCAAAGTTTAAAAAATTGGCATTCTGCTAGCTTTTTGGATTATTGGCAATTTTTTCATTTTTTTATACTATTTTGAAGTTCAGCTGTTTTTTTAGCTATTTTTTAGCTACATGCTAGCTGTTTTGGCTAATATATTAGCTAGCTTTCAGCTTCAGCATCTCCGGCTTTTCCCAGTCCTCTCGTTCCGCGGCTGTGCCCACGCGTCCAGGACCACACGATGCTCAATCTAAACAAAGCAAAGGCAATTGAAAAAACTCACAAAATGCTGATAAAAATAAAAAAGTTATGAACATTGTAAAAGACAATTTAACTTACAGCCATTTTTTGAATGTTT
Organism: Oryzias javanicus; assembly: GCA_003999625.1. NCBI lineage: Eukaryota > Metazoa > Chordata > Actinopteri > Beloniformes > Adrianichthyidae > Oryzias > Oryzias javanicus. Next base: position 5,112,432 of record CM012438.1, read on the forward strand.
GACTTATTCTTTTCTGTGGGAAAACAGAAGAAAATGTCATTACAGCTTCAGCATTTTGACTTAGAATACAACTTTAAGAAAGATCTTTATGCATAACTGAGTCATGGATGACTCTGTAACAAAGCTAATTTTCTTATCATCTTATATTCAGTAAGAATCAGCAGCTGTTAAGATAACTAATCCAGAAAGTTAACAAAACATATTTTCAATCTAGCATAAAAAGACCAAACATTAGCATGAAAAGACAAAGCAAAAATTGATTGTTTAACAATTTAATAACACACTCTCTACTAAAAATCTACCATATAAAAGTGAAATAACTCTTCCCCAGTGAGCATAAGCAGATAACTTATCCAGAAAGTGATAAAAACACATTTAAAGCTAGCATAAAAAGACGAGAAACTAGCATGAAAAAAACCAAAGCCAGAAAAATGATTGTTTTACAATCTACTAACACGGTTTTTTGGGTTTTTTTTTTAAACTAAAAATCCACCAGAAAATAGTGAACTAACTCTTTCCCAATCATATCAATAACATTTCGGAACTTAAAACCAACTATTTCTCGTTCAAATAAAGAAGAAATAGCCCTTACGTCCGGCGCAAAAGATGGCTGCCATGTCAGTCAACGACAGTGGCGGCGTCCAGAAATCGGAACAAATCCGTCTCCCTTATTGGACGCCAAACGTTTGATACTTGAAATCGGAACACAGGTTGATCTGATTATTGCAACATCAGACACACCTGTTCTCCATCTTCTCATAATCTGGTGTTCTCGTTAGTTAAAGCTAAAAAAGGCTCATCACCTCATACTGATGACAAACTGTGTCACGATTCTTAATGATTAAGAAACAGATCTTCTTAGGGTCCTCAGACTATTACAGGCTCTGCAGGGTCTAGGATTTAAAGTTTCCAAAGCTGTCAGAGGGCCGAGGGTGAAGCCCCGAAACTACATCAATTTTATGGACCCGCTGGGGAGTTTACCAGTTGCTTCAAAAGACAGCAGCAGCCTTTACTCATAAAATGTGTTTAATACAATCATCTAAAACAATAACATAAAACCAGTTGTTTTAAAAAGGTCAAAAAAGGTACAAGACAACAAAAAAATTCAAACTGGAGGTGACTATTGTCCATGCAATGGTCCGCTTTTCTTCTCGTCCCAGCCTCAGTCTCTTCAGTCGGTATACAGTCCTGCACTCCGTGCTGCCAGTAAGCATGTAATAAAACAAACCAACAAATAGATTTACAAAAACACACCAGGTCATTCAATAATAAAAATCTGTTTCTAAAACCCAAATAAAAACACTGGAGATTTAGCTGTTGGCTGTTGCACCAAATCCTGGTAACTGTGGGACACTTAACTTTGGGAGGGGTGAAGCCCATTCACCCCTCTACGTCTCCAAGCGGCGGTGCAAAAAAAAACACATCTTCGGATGAGTCGCCTCCCTGCTCGGATCTTCCTCCCGTCAGCGTGCTGCTGGCCACCGCCTCGATTTGGACCCGCAATGACCGTAGGTTGCGCTCTGCGTCTCCCGAACGTCAGGTTGTGGCGCGTCTCCGGCTCTCCCCAGTCCTCTCGTTCCGCGGCTGTGCCCACGACCACACGCTGGGCTCCGAGCGTCTTCTCTCTCCTCCACGCTGGTTTTGCCTAAAATGAAGGAAATCCTCCCTGCTCTGTCTGTAGCCACTGTTGTTGTTATACTGAAGTGCAGGTACATGGTTCCACCACAAGGTGGTGCCAAATACACATTTTACAGAATTTAACAATAATATTTACACGTTACATTAAGGTATTTATTCTTTGAGTTTTTTTGTTCTTTTAATTATTTATTATGTGTATCTTTTGACACTTTTATGTATTTCGTTATGTAAGTTCAGTTTATAAATTCAAAACTTTTTAAAATATTAAAACAGCCAACACGCTTTCTTAGTAATTTAAATGATCATTTAAATTTGATCATTTAAAAAATGTCTTTTTGTAGTCTTCAATATACCAAACTAGCATGCTGTTGTGCTCAAACTCTTGATTCCTGTTTAAAGATTGTGAAAAGTCCATAGATGAAGAAATCTTTAGTGATTACAGAATTGATTTGAATCAAAAGGAAATGGGTTCAATTCCAGTACCTGAAATCTTTGTGTGTAGTTTTGGTATTTAGTTGAATGTTTTCTTTTTGCTAAATACACAATAAATATGAATAAAAAGACATCAGGATAACTCTTTAAGCATGGTTGTAATGTATTTTCTTCATAGACATGTGTAACAGAGGCACTGAGACATGCGGATCCATATGCAAAGATTTAATGGCACCAGTAAAAAAAAGGGGGATAGGCAGAGCTGAGTCAAAATCCAGGCTGGGGTCAAACACATGGAGCGAGGCTGGGAGACGAGAAGACATGCAAAGGTCAGGACACAGAGAAACTGGCAAGAAAGACCACTCAGACTGAATGGAATACAAGACTTCACATAGAGCCCTGCTTGGTGCCAGACTAAATACTGTTGGAGATGATTGTCTGATGTGGAACAGCTGGTGAACCTGGGAGCAGAGAGCAAAGACTGATTGGAGAGTGAGGTAATGTCAAAACTCAGGCGATGGCTCCCTCTGGTGGTCGACCGTGGAGGAGGATTGTTGAACTGTGACAACATGAGTTTATTTTGTAGTAATACGTAGTTGTAAATGACTGATGTGAACAAGAAGAAGATTTGAAATGATCTGTTGTAAGCGTAATTGTTGCCTTTAAAAGTAAAGTTTGATTTGAATTGTATTTATTTCTCCGGGAGAGCGTAAATGAATTTGCACCAGCGGCTATTCTTTTTTCTACTGTCCACAGATGAGGGCCTGTAAAGTGAGAAGACAGAAGGAGTGGTTGTTGACGTTTAAAAAAATTTGAATGACATAGCAAGAAGTCACCAAGCTGCGCGTGTGTGATTGAATGTGCTTGTAATAATAATTTCAGGTGCTTGTAATAATATTTTGCCGTGTTCAATACCTGCATTGAAGTGTTTTGGGATGAAATAAATGAAATGTGAATTTTCCCCAGGTTGGAATTGAACCTCTGACCTTCTGACTGGGAGGTCACTACTTATGCCACTGCGCCACCGAGGGATGGATTCCGGAACAGCACAATTAGTGCTATTTAATGCTGATGCATTGTCGGATCTAGCCAGCCCCGGTCTGGGATGCAAACATAATGTCAGGAGGGGGGCAAGTTTGGGTATACTGAGAGACTGGGGTGGAAAATCATCCCAAGCCCCTAAAATTTACTCCTCCTCCCATGAAAATCCTCTTTTTACACTTTGTAACATGTCTGTGTGTCATGCACAGGTACTGAAGCACGTGGCACATCTGCATGCGAACAAACACACTGGCATTCAGCGTGTAACATGACACACTAGGAACACATGGAACAAATGTGTTTCTGGTAGCAAAAATAAATACAGTTATACATAGATCATGAGGGAGGGTGTGCATCTAAAAAGAAAATGTGTAAAAAGGTGTAAACATGGAGAAGGTCAGCTGGATGTGCTCCACACGTGTGAACTTTAAGAACAAGTAAAAAAAAAAAAAAAAAAAAAAAGCCAGGATATGTTACCATGTGTCAACTGGAGCTAACCTTTTGATGCATATTGATGAAAATATGTATATATTTTTGTTTGTTTTCAAAATTACCTTAAATTAGCATCTACATCACATGCGTCAAAGTCAAAGCCCAGATTATTTTATTTAATTTGTTATTAATAGCCAAAGATATATTTACCTCATTTCTAACTTTTCTAATTTTGACAAAATATTTTTTATGAGAGTAAAATATAGAAAAGTCATTTAAGGTTTAAGTTGATTTATTCTGGAATAATATTCCTGCCTTTTTTTTTTTTTTATAATTTTATTAAAAAGTTACAGTTTCAAAGTTTTAAAAAATTGGCATTCTGCTAGCTTTTTGGATTATTGGCAATTTTTTCATTTTTTATACTATTTTGAAGTTCAGCTGTTTTTTAGCTATTTTTTAGCTACATGCTAGCTGTTTTGGCTAATATATTAGCTAGCTTTCAGCTTCAGCATCTCCGGCTTTTCCCAGTCCTCTCGTTCGCGCTGTGCCCACGCGTCCAGGACCACACGATGCTCAATCTAAACACAGCAAAGGCAATTGAAAAAAACTCAAAATGCTGATAAAAATAAAAAAGTTATGAACATTGTAAAAGACAATTTAACTTACAGCCATTTTTTGAATGTTTGACTTATTCTTTTCTGTGGGAAAACAGAAGAAAATGTCATTACAGCTTCAGCATTTTGACTTAGAATACAACTTTAAGAAAGATCTTTATGCATAACTGAGTCATGGATGACTCTGTAACAAAGCTAATTTTCTTATCATCTTATATTTAAAGTAATCAGCAGCTGTTTAAGATAACTAATCCAGAAAGTTAACAAAACATATTTTCAATCTAGCATAAAAAAGCCAAACATTGCATGAAAAAACAAAGCAAAATTGATTGTTTAACAATTTAATAACCACTCTCTACTAAAACATACCATATAAAAGTGAAATAACTCTTCCCCAGTGAGCATAAGCAGATAACTTATCCAGAAAGTGATAAAAACACATTTAAAGCTAGCATAAAAAGACGAGAAACTAGCATGAAAAAAACCAAAGCCAGAAAATGATTGTTTTACAATCTACTAACACGGTTTTTTGGGTTTTTTTTTAACTAAAATCCACCAGAAAATAGTGAACTAACTCTTTCCAATCATATCAATAACATTTCGGAACTTAAACCAACTATTTCTCGTTCAAATAAAGAAGAAATAGCCCTTACGTCCGCGCAAAAGATGGCTGCCATGTCAGTCAACGACAGTGGCGGCGTCCAGAAATCGGAACAAATCCGTCTCCCTTATTGGACGCCAAACGTTTGATACTTGAAATCGGAACACAGGTGATCTGATTATTGCAACATCAGACACACCTGTTCTCCATCTTCTCATAATCTGGTGTTCTCGTTAGTTAAAGCTAAAAAAGGCTCATCACCTCATACTGATGACAAACTGTGTCACGATTCTTAATGATTAAGAAACAGATCTTCTTAGGTCCTCAGACTATTACAGGCTCTGCAGGGTCTAGGATTTAAAGTTTCCAAAGCTGTCAGAGGGCCGAGGGTGAAGCCCCGAAACTACATCAATTTTATGGACCCGCTGGGAGTTTACCAGTTGCTTCAAAAGACAGCAGCAGCCTTTACTCATAAAATGTGTTTAATACAATCATCTAAAACAATAACATAAAACCAGTTGTTTTAAAAGGTCAAAAAAGGTACAAGACAAAAAAAAATTCAAACTGGAGGTGACTATTGTCCATGCAATGGTCCGCTTTTCTTCTCGTCCCAGCCTCAGTCTCTTCAGTCGGTATACAGTCTGCACTCCGTGCTGCCAGTAAGCATGTAATAAAACAAACCAACAAATAGATTTACAAAAACACACCAGGTCATTCAATAATAAAAATCTGTTTCTAAAACCCAAAAAAAACACTGGAGATTTAGCTGTTGGCTGTTGCACCAAATCCTGGTAACTGTGGGACACTTAACTTTGGAGGGGTGAAGCCCATTCACCCCTCTACGTCTCCAAGCGGCGGTGCAAAAAAACACATCTTCGGATGAGTCGCCTCCCTGCTCGGATCTTCCTCCCGCCAGCGTGCTGCTGCCACCGCCTCGATTTGGACCCGCAATGACCGTAGGTCGCGCTCTGCGTCTCCCGAACGTCAGGTTGTGGCGCGTCTCCGGCTCTCCCCAGTCCTCTCGTTCCGCGGCTGTGCCACGTGTCCAGGACCACACGCTGGGCTCCGAGCGTCTTCTCTCTCCTCCACGCTGGTTTTGCCTAAAATGAAGGAAATCCTCCCTGCTCTGTCTGTAGCCACTGTTGTTGTTATACTGAAGTGCAGGTACATGGTTCCACCACAAGGTGGTGCCAAATACACATTTTACAGAATTTAACAATAATATTTACACGTTACATTAAGGTATTTATTCTTTTGAGTTTTTTGTTCTTTTAATTATTTATTATGTGTATCTTTTGACACTTTTATGTATTTCGTTATGTAAGTTCAGTTTATAAATTCAAAACTTTTTAATATTAAAACAGCCAACACGCTTTCTTAGTAATTTAAATGATCATTTAAATTTGATCATTTAAAAAATGTCTTTTTGTAGTCTTCAATATACCAAACTAGCATGCTGTTGTGCTCAAACTCTTGATTCCTGTTTAAAGATTGTGAAAGTCCATAGATGAAGAAATTTAGTGATTACAGAATTGATTTGAATCAAAAGGAAATGGGTTCAATTCCAGTACCTGAAATCTTTGTGTGTAGTTTTGGTATTTAGTTGAATGTTTTCTTTTTGCTAAATACACAATAAATATGAATAAAAGACATCAGGATAACTCTTTAAGCATGGTTGTAATGTATTTTCTTCATAGACATGTGTAACAGAGGCACTGAGACATGCGGATCCATATGCAAAGATTTAATGGCACCAGTAAAAAAACAAGGATAGGCAGAGCTGAGTCAAAATCCAGGCTGGGGTCAAACACATGGAGCGAGGCTGGGAGACGAGAAGACATGCAAAGGTCAGGACACAGAGAAACTGGCAAGAAAGACCACTCAGACTGAATGGAATACAAGACTTCACATAGAGCCCTGCTTGGTGCCAGACTAAATACTGTTGGAGATGATTGTCTGATGTGGAACAGCTGGTGAACCTGGGAGCAGAGAGCAAAGACTGATTGGGAGAGTGAGGTAATGTCAAAACTCAGCGATGGCTCCCTCTGGTGTCGACCGTGGAGGGAGATTGTTGAACTGTGACAACATGAGTTTATTTGTAGTAATACGTAGTGTAAATGACTGATGTGAACAAGAAGAAGATTTGAAATGATCTGTTGTAAGCGTAATTGTTGCCTTTAAAAGTAAAGTTTGATTTGAATTGTATTTATTTCTCCGGGAGAGCGTAAATGAATTTGCACCAGCGGCTATTCTTTTTCTACTGTCCACAGATGAGGGCCTGTAAAGTGAGAAGACAGAAGGAGTGGTTGTGACGTTTTAAAAAAATTTGAATGACATAGCAAGAAGTCACCAAGCTGCGCGTGTGTGATTGAATGTGCTTGTAATAATAATTTCAGGTGCTTGTAATAATATTTTGCCGTGTTCAATACCTGCATTGAAGTGTTTTGGGATGAAATAAATGAAATGTGAATTTTCCCCAGGTTGGAATTGAACCTCTGACCTTCTGACTGGGAGGTCACTACTTATGCCACTGCCACCGAGGGATGGATTCCGGAACAGCACAATTAGTGCTATTTAATGCTGATGCATTGTCGGATCTAGCCAGCCCCGGTCTGGGATGCAAACATAATGTCAGGAGGGGGGGCAAGTTTGGGTATACTGAGAGACTGGGGTGGAAAATCATCCCAAGCCCCTAAAATTTACTCCTCCTCCCATGAAAATCCTCTTTTTACACTTTGTAACATGTCTGTGTGTCATGCACAGGTACTGAAGCACGTGGCACATCTGCATGCGAACAAACACACTGGCATTCAGCGTGTAACATGACACACTAGGAACACATGGAACAAATGTGTTTCTGGTAGCAAAAAATAAATACAGTTATACATAGATCATGAGGGAGGGTGTGCATCTAAAAAGAAAATGTGTAAAAAGGTGTAAACATGGAGAAGGTCAGCTGGATGTGCTCCACACGTGTGAACTTTAAGAACAAGTAAAAAAAAAAAAAAAGCCAGGATATGTTACCATGTGTCAACTGGAGCTAACCTTTTGATGCATATTGATGAAAATATGTATATATTTTTGTTTGTTTTCAAAATTACCTTAAATTAGCATCTACATCACATGCGTCAAAGTCAAAGCCCAGATTATTTTATTTAATTTGTTATTAATAGCCAAAGATATATTTACCTCATTTCTAACTTTTCTAATTTTGACAAAATATATTTTTATTGAGAGTAAAATATAGAAAAGTCATTTAAGGTTTAAGTTGATTTATTCTGAATAATATTCCTGCCTTTTTTTTTTATTCATAATTTTATTAAAAAGTTACAGTTTCAAAGTTTTAAAAAATTGGCATTCTGCTAGCTTTTTGGATTATTGGCAATTTTTTCATTTTTTATACTATTTTGAAGTTCAGCTGTTTTTTAGCTATTTTTTAGCTACATGCTAGCTGTTTTGGCTAATATATTAGCTAGCTTTCAGCTTCAGCATCTCCGGCTTTTCCCAGTCCTCTCGTTCCGCGGCTGTGCCCACGCGTCCAGGACCACACGATGCTCAATCTAAACACAGCAAAGGCAATTGAAAAAAACTCACAAAATGCTGATAAAAATAAAAAAGTTATGAACATTGTAAAAGACAATTTAACTTACAGCCATTTTTTGAATGTTTGACTTATTCTTTTCTGTGGGAAAACAGAAGAAAATGTCATTACAGCTTCAGCATTTTGACTTAGAATACAACTTTAAGAAAGATCTTTATGCATAACTGAGTCATGGATGACTCTGTAACAAAGCTAATTTTCTTATCATCTTATATTCAGTAAGAATCAGCAGCTGTTAAGATAACTAATCCAGAAAGTTAACAAAACATATTTTCAATCTAGCATAAAAAGACCAAACATTAGCATGAAAAAACAAAGCAAAAATTGATTGTTTAACAATTTAATAACACACTCTCTACTAAAAACCTACCATATAAAAGTGAAATAACTCTTCCCCAGTGAGCATAAGCAGATAACTTATCCAGAAAGTGATAAAAACACATTTAAAGCTAGCATAAAAAGACGAGAAACTAGCATGAAAAAAACCAAAGCCAGAAAATGATTGTTTTACAATCTACTAACACGGTTTTTGGGTTTTTTTTTAACTAAAAATCCACCAGAAAATAGTGAACTAACTCTTTCCCAATCATATCAATAACATTTCGGAACTTAAAACCAACTATTTCTCGTTCAAATAAAGAAGAAATAGCCCTTACGTCGGCGCAAAAGATGGCTGCCATGTCAGTCAACGACAGTGGCGGCGTCCAGAAATCGGAACAAATCCGTCTCCCTTATTGGACGCCAAACGTTTGATACTTGAAATCGGAACACAGGTTGATCTGATTATTGCAACATCAGACACACCTGTTCTCCATCTTCTCATAATCTGGTGTTCTCGTTAGTTAAAGCTAAAAAAGGCTCATCACCTCATACTGATGACAAACTGTGTCACGATTCTTAATGATTAAGAAACAGATCTTCTTAGGGTCCTCAGACTATTACAGGCTCTGCAGGGTCTAGGATTTAAAGTTTCCAAAGCTGTCAGAGGGCCGAGGGTGAAGCCCCGAAACTACATCAATTTTATGGACCCGCTGGGGAGTTTACCAGTTGCTTCAAAAGACAGCAGCAGCCTTTACTCATAAAATGTGTTTAATACAATCATCTAAAACAATAACATAAAACCAGTTGTTTTAAAAAGGTCAAAAAAGGTACAAGACAACAAAAAAATTCAAACTGGAGGTGACTATTGTCCATGCAATGGTCCGCTTTTCTTCTCGTCCCAGCCTCAGTCTCTTCAGTCGGTATACAGTCCTGCACTCCGTGCTGCCAGTAAGCATGTAATAAAACAAACCAACAAATAGATTTACAAAAACACACCAGGTCATTCAATAATAAAAATCTGTTTCTAAAACCCAAATAAAAACACTGGAGATTTAGCTGTTGGCTGTTGCACCAAATCCTGGTAACTGTGGGACACTTAACTTTGGGAGGGGTGAAGCCCATTCACCCCTCTACGTCTCCAAGCGGCGGTGCAAAAAAAAACACATCTTCGGATGAGTCGCCTCCCTGCTCGGATCTTCCTCCCGCCAGCGTGCTGCTAGCCACCGCCTCGATTTGGACCCGCAATGACCGTAGGTCGCGCTCTGCGTCTCCCGAACGTCAGGTTGTGGCGCGTCTCCGGCTCTCCCCAGTCCTCTCGTTCCGCGGCTGTGCCCACGTGTCCAGGACCACACGCTGGGCTCCGAGCGTCTTCTCTCTCCTCCACGCTGGTTTTGCCTAAAATGAAGGAAATCCTCCCTGCTCTGTCTGTAGCCACTGTTGTTGTTATACTGAAGTGCAGGTACATGGTTCCACCACAAGGTGGTGCCAAATACACATTTTACAGAATTTAACAATAATATTTACACGTTACATTAAGGTATTTATTCTTTTGAGTTTTTTGTTCTTTTAATTATTTATTATGTGTATCTTTTGACACTTTTATGTATTTCGTTATGTAAGTTCAGTTTATAAATTCAAAACTTTTTAAAATATTAAAACAGCCAACACGCTTTCTTAGTAATTTAAATGATCATTTAAATTTGATCATTTAAAAAATGTCTTTTTGTAGTCTTCAATATACCAAACTAGCATGCTGTTGTGCTCAAACTCTTGATTCCTGTTTAAAGATTGTGAAAAGTCCATAGATGAAGAAATCTTTAGTGATTACAGAATTGATTTGAATCAAAAGGAAATGGGTTCAATTCCAGTACCTGAAATCTTTGTGTGTAGTTTTGGTATTTAGTTGAATGTTTTCTTTTTGCTAAATACACAATAAATATGAATAAAAAGACATCAGGATAACTCTTTAAGCATGGTTGTAATGTATTTTCTTCATAGACATGTGTAACAGAGGCACTGAGACATGCGGATCCATATGCAAAGATTTAATGGCACCAGTAAAAAAAACAAGGGATAGGCAGAGCTGAGTCAAAATCCAGGCTGGGGTCAAACACATGGAGCGAGGCTGGGAGACGAGAAGACATGCAAAGGTCAGGACACAGAGAAACTGGCAAGAAAGACCACTCAGACTGAATGGAATACAAGACTTCACATAGAGCCCTGCTTGGTGCCAGACTAAATACTGTTGGAGATGATTGTCTGATGTGGAACAGCTGGTGAACCTGGGAGCAGAGAGCAAAGACTGATTGGAGAGTGAGGTAATGTCAAAACTCAGGCGATGGCTCCCTCTGGTGGTCGACCGTGGAGGAGGATTGTTGAACTGTGACAACATGAGTTTATTTTGTAGTAATACGTAGTTGTAAATGACTGATGTGAACAAGAAGAAGATTTGAAATGATCTGTTGTAAGCGTAATTGTTGCCTTTAAAAGTAAAGTTTGATTTGAATTGTATTTATTTCTCCGGGAGAGCGTAAATGAATTTGCACCAGCGGCTATTCTTTTTTCTACTGTCCACAGATGAGGCCTGTAAAGTGAGAAGACAGAAGGAGTGGTTGTTGACGTTTAAAAAAATTTGAATGACATAGCAAGAAGTCACCAAGCTGCGCGTGTGTGATTGAATGTGCTTGTAATAATAATTTCAGGTGCTTGTAATAATATTTTGCCGTGTTCAATACCTGCATTGAAGTGTTTTGGGATGAAATAAATGAAATGTGAATTTTCCCCAGTTGGAATTGAACCTCTGACCTTCTGACTGGGAGGTCACTACTTATGCCACTGCGCCACCGAGGGATGGATTCCGGAACAGCACAATTAGTGCTATTTAATGCTGATGCATTGTCGGATCTAGCCAGCCCCGGTCTGGGATGCAAACATAATGTCAGGAGGGGGGCAAGTTTGGGTATACTGAGAGACTGGGGTGGAAAATCATCCCAAGCCCCTAAAATTTACTCCTCCTCCCATGAAAATCCTCTTTTTACACTTTGTAACATGTCTGTGTGTCATGCACAGGTACTGAAGCACGTGGCACATCTGCATGCGAACAAACACACTGGCATTCAGCGTGTAACATGACACACTAGGAACACATGGAACAAATGTGTTTCTGGTAGCAAAAAATAAATACAGTTATACATAGATCATGAGGGAGGGTGTGCATCTAAAAAGAAAATGTGTAAAAAGGTGTAAACATGGAGAAGGTCAGCTGGGATGTGCTCCCACACGGGTGAACTTTAAGAACATAAAAAAAAAAAGCCAGGATATTAGCCATGTGTCAACTGGAGCTAACCTTTTGATGCATATTGATGAAAATATGTATATATTTTTGTTTGTTTCAAAATTACCTTAAATTAGCATCTACATCACATGCGTCAAAGTCAAAGCCAGATTATTTTATTTAATTTGTTATTAATAGCCAAAGATATATTTACCTCATTTCTAACTTTTCTAATTTTGACAAAATATATTTTTATTGAGAGTAAAATATAGAAAAGTCATTTAAGGTTTAAGTTGATTTATTCTGGAATAATATTCCTGCCTTTTTTTTTTATTCATAATTTTATTAAAAAGTTACAGTTTCAAAGTTTTAAAAATTGCATTCTGCTAGCTTTTTGGATTATTGGCAATTTTTTCATTTTTTATACTATTTTGAAGTTCAGCTGTTTTTTAGCTATTTTTTAGCTACATGCTAGCTGTTTTTGGCTAATATATTAGCTAGCTTTCAGCTTCAGCATCTCCGGCTTTTCCAGTCCTCTCGTTCCGCGGCTGTGCCCACGCGTCCAGGACCACACGATGCTCAATCTAAACACAGCAAGGCAATTGAAAAAACTCACAAAATGCTGATAAAAATAAAAAAGTTATGAACATTGTAAAAGACAATTTAACTTACAGCCATTTTTTGAATGTTTGACTTATTCTTTTTGTGGGAAAACAGAAGAAAATGTCATTACAGCTTCAGCATTTTGACTTAGAATACAACTTTAAGAAAGATCTTTATGCATAACTGAGTCATGGATGACTCTGTAACAAAGCTAATTTTCTTATCATCTTATATTCAGTAAGAATCAGCAGCTGTTAAGATAACTAATCCAGAAAGTTAACAAAACATATTTTCAATCTAGCATAAAAAGACCAAACATTAGCATGAAAAACAAAGCAAAAATTGATTGTTTAACAATTTAATAACACACTCTCTACTAAAAACCTACCATATAAAAGTGAAATAACTCTTCCCCAGTGAGCATAAGCAGATAACTTATCCAGAAAGTGATAAAAACACATTTAAAGCTAGCATAAAAAGACGAGAAACTAGCATGAAAAAAACCAAAGCCAGAAAATGATTGTTTTACAATCTACTAACACGGTTTTTTGGTTTTTTTTAACTAAAAACCCACCAGAAAATAGTGAACTAACTCTTTCCCAATCATATCAATAACATTTCGGAACTTAAAACCAACTATTTCTCGTTCAAATAAAGAAGAAATAGCCTTACGTCCGGCGCAAAAGATGGCTGCCATGTCAGTCAACGACAGTGGCGGCGTCCAGAAATCGGAACAAATCCGTCTCCCTTATTGGACGCCAAACGTTTGATACTTGAAATCGGAACACAGGATCTGATTATTGCAACATCAGACACACCTGTTCTCCATCTTCTCATAATCTGGTGTTCTCGTTAGTTAAAGCTAAAAAAGGCTCATCACCTCATACTGATGACAAACTGTGTCACGATTCTTAATGATTAAGAAACAGATCTTCTTAGGGTCCTCAGACTATTACAGGCTCTGCAGGGTCTAGGATTTAAAGTTTCCAAAGCTGTCAGAGGGCCGAGGGTGAAGCCCCGAAACTACATCAATTTTATGGACCCGGGGGAGTTTACCAGTTGCTTCAAAAGACAGCAGCAGCCTTTACTCATAAAATGTGTTTAATACAATCATCTAAAACAATAACATAAAACCAGTTGTTTTAAAAAGGTCAAAAAAGGTACAAGACAACAAAAAAATTCAAACTGGAGGTGACTATTGTCCATGCAATGGTCCGCTTTTCTTCTCGTCCCAGCCTCAGTCTCTTCAGTCGGTATACAGTCCTGCACTCCGTGCTGCCAGTAAGCATGTAATAAAACAAACAACAAATAGATTTACAAAAACACACCAGGTCATTCAATGATAAAAATCTGTTTCTAAAACCCAAATAAACACTGGAGATTTAGCTGTTGGCTGTTGCACCAAATCCTGGTAACTGTGGGACACTTAACTTTGGGAGGGGTGAAGCCCATTCACCCCTCTACGTCTCCAAGCGGCGGTGCAAAAAAACACATCTTCGGATGAGTCGCCTCCTGCTCGGATCTTCCTCCCGCCAGCGTGCTGCTAGCCACCGCCTCGATTTGGACCCGCAATGACCGTAGGTCGCGCTCTGCGTCTCCCGAACGTCAGGTTGTGGCGCGTCTCCGGCTCTCCCCAGTCCTCTCGTTCCGCGGCTGTGCCACGTGTCCAGGACCACACGCTGGGCTCCGAGCGTCTTCTCTCTCCTCCACGCTGGTTTTGCCTAAAATGAAGGAAATCCTCCCTGCTCTGTCTGTAGCCACTGTTGTTGTTATACTGAAGTGCAGGTACATGGTTCCACCACAAGGTGGGCCAAATACACATTTTACAGAATTTAACAATAATATTTACACGTTACATTAAGGTATTTATTCTTTTGAGTTTTTTGTTCTTTTAATTATTTATTATGTGTATCTTTTGACACTTTTATGTATTTCGTTATGTAAGTTCAGTTTATAAATTCAAAACTTTTTAAAATATTAAAACAGCCAACACGCTTTCTTAGTAATTTAAATGATCATTTAAATTTGATCATTTAAAAAATGTCTTTTTGTAGTCTTCAATATACCAAACTAGCATGCTGTTGTGCTCAAACTCTTGATTCCTGTTAAAGATTGTGAAAAGTCCATAGATGAAGAAATCTTTAGTGATTACAGAATTGATTTGAATCAAAAGGAAATGGGTTCAATTCCAGTACCTGAAATCTTTGTGTGTAGTTTTGGTATTTAGTTGAATGTTTTCTTTTTGCTAAATACACAATAAATATGAATAAAAAGACATCAGGATAACTCTTTAAGCATGGTTGTAATGTATTTTCTTCATAGACATGTGTAACAGAGGCACTGAGACATGCGGATCCATATGCAAAGATTTAATGGCACCAGTAAAAAAACAAGGATAGGCAGAGCTGAGTCAAAATCCAGGCTGGGGTCAAACACATGGAGCGAGGCTGGGAGACGAGAAGACATGCAAAGGTCAGGACACAGAGAAAACTGGCAAGAAAGACCACTCAGACTGAATGGAATACAAGACTTCACATAGAGCCCTGCTTGGTGCCAGACTAAATACTGTTGGAGATGATTGTCTGATGTGGAACAGCTGGTGAACCTGGGAGCAGAGAGCAAAGACTGATTGGAGAGTGAGGTAATGTCAAAACTCAGGCGATGGCTCCCTCTGGTGGTCGACCGTGGAGGAGGATTGTTGAAAACTTGACAACATGATTTTGTAGTAATACGTAGTTGTAAATGACTGATGTGAACAAGAAGAAGATTTGAAATGATCTGTTGTAAGCGTAATTGTTGCCTTTAAAAGTAATTTGATTTGAATTGTATTAATTTCTTCTCCGGAGAGCGTAAATGAATTTGCACCAGCGGCTATTCTTTTTTCTACTGTCCACAGATGAGGGCCTGTAAAGTGAGAAGACAGAAGGAGTGGTTGTTGACGTTTAAAAAAATTTGAATGACATAGCAAGAAGTCACCAAGCTGCGCGTGTGGATTGAATGTGCTTGTAATAATAATTTCAGGTGCTTGTAATAATATTTTGCCGTGTTCAATACCTGCATTGAAGTGTTTTGGGATGAAATAAATGAAATGTGAATTTTCCCCCAGTTGGAATTGAACCTCTGACCTTCTGACTGGGAGGTCACTACTTATGCCACTGCGCCACCGAGGGATGGATTCCGGAACAGCAATTAGTGCTATTTAATGCTGATGCATTGTCGGATCTAGCCAGCCCCGTCTGGGATGCAAACATAATGTCAGGAGGGGGGCAAGTTTGGGTATACTGAGAGACTGGGGTGGAAAATCATCCCAAGCCCTAAAATTTACTCCTCCTCCATGAAAATCCTCACACTTTGTAACATCTGTTGTGTCATGCACAGGTACTGAAGCACGTGGCACATCTGCATGCGATCAAACACACTGGCATTCAGCGTGTAACATGACACACTAGGAACACATGGAACAAATGTGTTTCTGGTAGCAAAAAATAAATACAGTTATACATAGATCATGAGGGAGGGTGTGCATCTAAAAAGAAATGTGTAAAAAGGTGTAAACATGGAGAAGGTCAGCTGGATGTGCTCCACACGTGTGAACTTTAAGAACAAGTTAAAAAAAAAAAAAAAAAAAAAAAAAAAAAAGCCAGGATATGTTACCATGTGTCAACTAGAGATAACCTTTTGATGCATATGATGAAAATATATGTATATATTTTTTGTTTGTTTTCAAAATTACCTTAAATTAGCATCTACATCACATGCGTCAAAGTCAAAGCCCAGATTATTTTATTTTATTTGTTATTAATAGCCAAAGATATCTTTACCTCATTTCTAACTTTTCTAATTTTGACAAAATATGTTTTTATTGAGAGTAAAATATAGAAAAGTCATTTAAGGTTTAAGTTGATTTATTCTGGAATAATATTCCTGCCTTTTTTTTTTATTCATAATTTTATTAAAAAGTTACAGTTTCAAAGTTTTAAAAAATTGGCATTCTGCTAGCTTTTGGATTATTGGCAATTTTTCATTTTTATACTATTTTGAAGTTCAGCTGTTTTTTAGCTATTTTTTAGCTACATGCTAGCTGTTTTGGCTAATATATTAGCTAGCTTTCAGCTTCAGCATCTCCGGCTCTCCCCAGTCCTCTCGTTCCGCGGCTGTGCCCACGCGTCCAGGACCACACGATGCTCAATCTAAACAAAGCAAAGGCAATTGAAAAATCTCACAAAATGCTGATAGAAATAAAAAAGTTATGAACATTGTAAAAGACAATTTAACTTACAGCCATTTTTTGAATGTTTGACTTATTCTTTTCTGTGGGAAACAGAAAAGAAAATGTCATTACAGCTTCAGCATTTTGACTTAGAATACAACTTTAAGAAAGATCTTTATGCATAACTGAGTCATGGATGACTCTGTAACAAAGCTAATTTCTTATCATCTTATATTCAGTAAGAATCAGCAGCTGTTAAGATAACTAATCCAGAAAGTTAACAAAACATATTTTCAATCTAGCATAAAAAGACCAAACATTAGCATGAAAAAACAAAGCAAAAATTGATTGTTTAACAATTTAATAACACACTCTCTACTAAAACCTACCATATAAAAGTGAAATAACTCTTCCCCAGTGAGCATAAGCAGATAACTTATCCAGAAAGTGATAAAAACACGTTTAGGGGGGGGGGGGTTTGACTAAAAACCCACCAGAAAATAGTGAACTTACTAGATGTCGAATAGGTCATTTTTCATGAACTAAAATCAAATCTCTATTATCTCAAATAAATTAGCATTTTTGTGCCACACTAAAGCAACAATTTGGTTTGGTGAGAGAAATTGACTTGTTCCTCAATGACACAAAGCCAAATTGAACACCTATGAGTATGGATTAAGTTTGTTTAATTAACGCAGATTCGAAGGAAGATGAATAGTCGCTGTGAAAGTATTTTATGGGAAGAACTGGGTCAATTAAAATCATTAAATAAATAAATGTTACAATAATAACATAAATGTTTATGCAATAAATAATTGTGAAGGCAAAATGGAAAAAGCAATAAATTAATAAAAAAAAAATTAAATAAATATTTAATGTGGCACATTTAAGTAAATAATGTGATTAATAAATAAATGTCAATACAATAAATAAATTATAAAATGTAAATAATATAAATGTTTAAAAAATTATTTGTTGCATATTTTTTATTTGATTAGTTGGGTCAAATGAGCCACATTTGGTAATTATTTAATATTAAATACAAAATAAATGGCCATTAATAAAATAGGATGGCAATAAAATAAATTGTTTTATAAAATATAAATAAATTGTTAAAATTAAATGTGGCAATATTTAAATTAAAAGATACAATTAATTAATGTTGAAATATATTAAAAAGAGTTAATTTAGATTTTGAAAGTATTTATAATGAATTGTCCATTTTTATAAAAATTGAATAAATAAATGTAATTGAAAAAATAAATATGTTGTATGTTAATAAAAATATTGTTAAATAAATGTGCATTCATTTATAAATATAGCCATTAATTATATTTTTTCTTTCATTTATATATTTTCTATTTCATGAAATTTCAGGAAAGAAGTGGACATGCCATGAAAATGCAAACTGTCAGATCTTCTCGTCAAACTCAGTGGGCGGGGCCTAACTCTCATGTCTCTGCTCTGTTGCTCTGGCCTGGTGCAACAATTCTCATCATGGCGAATTTACGGCATTTCCACGATGTCTGCAGCGACTTGGTTAGAGACATTTTACAAATTGCAGACGATGTGGAATCAGAGTCCTATAACCAAGATCAAGTACTGGCCAAGATCGAGGAAACTGTCGAAGTTATTGGATTAATTTCCGCAGTGTCTGACGTTGACATCGATCCAACAGTGGCTGAGAATTTAGCGGAAGTACTCCACCGTATCTCTCGTCACACTGTGCATCGGGCAGAAGACGTACCAGGACCAGGGCGTATACCGTTTGAAATCCCTTTTACATTTCTGGAGTGCCAGATTCTTTGTGGGACAACAACAACTGAAATCGCTGCAATAATCGGCGTGTCAAAGAGGACCATTACAAGGCGCATCCAACAACTGAGATTAAGGTACTGTATATGTATGCTGTTGATAGGATTTAGCAGAGCTGTAACGACCTGTTTCCGAAAATTTCAGTTTGAATTTATTGTTTATAAATGGTAGAGTGTAGTAAAATATAATTTTGTGACCTGTAGTTCTTGCTCTGAAATACATAGTAATGTTACATTTTTAGTGTATACGTTAATACAAAGCTGGATGTGGAGCGCTACTGATAACGGAAGTCAAGTCTTCGGTAATGCTTCCTGTTTTCAAATTAAAATTAGCAGTCGTCTATAATTTAGCCGAAGTCCTGCTCACACAGAATTTCTGTAAACAACAACAACAACAACAACAACAACAAAAGAAAAGATCGATTTTCATTCTTTGGGTAAATGGTAGCTCTTCAATTGATTCTGAAACACAGAAATGCAGCCCCACTATGAAATGCTACACCGATTTCGAAATTAGCCATCCTGAAAAAGATGATACCCTTCGTAGGGAAAAAAGTGACCTAAAAGTTTTCAAGGGGCTCTGCATCACTATGTAATGCTTGGAAGATAAAGTGTTGCAGAACTCTGGTGGGGAAAAAAAAAGAACATTTTCATTTTTTTGATGTTCAATGATCTAAAACAACTGTGATTTTTATGCTTTGTTTGTTACTGCTGAACTCAACCAAAAACTGACCAAAGACAGCATTTGTTTCTATTTAAATTGAAGGTTACATATGGCGGTCAGGAGGGATGAAATAGAACTGTTTGTTTTCAGTTTTGGTGACTTTGATCTACTACTCTAAATAAAAAAAGGCATACACGATGTTAATTCAATCAATAAATTTGTAATTAGTGTTCTTTTATAACCAAAATATTTTCCTTGGAGTAAAATTTGCATTTTTTTTTTTTATCGTTTATGTGCAGAAGGATCGATCTCTATTCAGCTGTCTCTGATGAGGAGTTGGACCGCATTATCACTGAAATTCACAGAAGACATCCGAATGATGGATACAGGCTAATGCGTGGTCATCTGAACGCAAGAGGTGTACGTGTTCTAGTAAGTATAAATTCTTATACATTACATTTAATCATGAAGCAGATGCTCTGCAACCAAAGCCACCTACAAATTGAACACAACTATTACATAAAAAACCACATAAAGAAAAGCCTTTAACCGAAACTAATAACGTATTAATCTTTAAGTGTGTTATGCAACAAGGAAATTGTGGAATTTAAGATTGCTAATTAAGCTCTTATGTGTTCTCTGTTTTGAGCTTGGTGGTGGTTCCATTAATGTTAGATCACTGCGCTTTAAATATAACACACAGCAAATATTTTTTTTGCTCATTACCTGTGTAAATGGGACTTCAACAGACCTGTTTGTTGGGCTTTGTCAAACTTTTTACTTTTAATAAAAAAAATTTTTTTCTCAAGAAAGAGAACACATTTAATAAGAAATCAATTCATTTTTGCATTTTCTAGTATTTGTCCTTTTAAATTCCTGTCAATCAAACTGTCCCAGAAAATCTCTCTTTGAATTAATTGAGAAGTTAATACGTCACAAAGCGTCTGCTGTACAAGCACTAAACCCTCATCTGGTCCGGCTAGCGTGTCTATCTTAGGTTCTGGAGAAGAGAGGATGGTAACTTCACATTCACTGCAGTCAAATTACGTCACTAAATTTTTTGGTGTGATTTTCATGCAGTACAAACACTACTAGGAAAAGCATGCTGAAAATTATCTGCTAGACTGCACACATCTTCTTTATGTTACCATGGAAATGCAAACAGCGCTCATTTGAAAGTGAAAGTTTGGTCCGCAAAGTTCTTTCACTTCCAAGTCAGAGCTGATATCCAGCTCAAAACAATACTGCTCTACATTTTTCTGGAGCAGGGATGAAGATTTACGCTGGAGAGACACTGAGCTATCATGATCAGGGTCAGGGACACAGTATCTCAACTCTGCTCCAAAAGTAAATATGGCCTTCAAGCTCCCAGGCTTGAAGAAACAAAGCTTAAGAGAAACACCACCCGCACAGGCTGAAACTACTTCTCTTTTTTTTATATTTCATGTCTGTCTGTATATATTTGTATATGGGGGTTGTCTAGTAAAGAACAAAAGTGTAATAGGCAGAAAGTTTACGGTGAATTTACAAGTATTCTGATTTAATTCCTCAGTTTTCAAAGGCTGCAAGAGTCCCTACGGAGAGTTGACGCAGAGGGAGTCTACATGAGACGTCTCAGGCTTCAAGTTTTAAGACGGCGGCAATACTCTGTCCCTGGTTCCCAATCTTTGTGGCATATAGATGGAAACCATAAGTTAATCAGGTCAGTAATAATAAAATAAACAATGTGTCTATGAAGAAAAATATCAATAGTTGACTATAGAAATATCCTTAACTCTTTTTTGCACTCTTCCCTTACAGATGGAGATTTGTTGTTCACGGGTGGTGTGACGGATTCAGCCGTTTGGTGGTGTACCTTTCTGTTGCTGACAACAACAGAGCCAGTACAGTTTTGCAGAGCTTTTTGGCAGCTGTTGACCGTTACGGTCTACCATCGAGGGTACGATCAGAGAAAGGTGGAGAAAATGCAGATGTGGCAGAAATGATGATCAGGAGCAGAGGTTCCGGCAGAAATTCTCACATCACTGGCAGGAGTGTACACAACCAGCGGTAAGTGAAAAAGTTTGGTAATTAAGAAGTTCACATAGTATTTTTTCTATAAAATATAAAAATAAACTAACACTTGGTGTATTCCCTTCAAATAATAGGATCGAGAGGATGTGGCGAGATGTGTATGAACACGCTTTGGACCTCTTCCACGAGATTTTCATTACGTTGGAAGATCAAGGAAATCTGAATCCTGACAATGAAGTACATCTGTTTGCTCTGCATTGGGTCTTCCTTCCAGTAATCCAGAGAAGCTTAGATTCCTTTCGAAATGCATGGAACTTTCACGGCCTAAGAACTGAAAGGAATCAGTCGCCTCAGCAACTGTGGACAAGAGACAGCAGAGACCAAGGCCCCACAAATGATCCTTCTGAGGTAAAATAACATTTGAACTCACTTCTTTTTCCTGAAGGGATTAGTATTAAAGTAAAGCACAAATTAATCTCTCCGGTCTACAGAGCTTTAAAAATCTCTCTATGTTTTCTGTGGTGCACATTGTATTTCAGAACTCACTAAGCTGCATTTATTATCTCACTGCCTTTTTGTAGGAGTCATAACCATGCAAAGGACAAGTTTTGCTAAATAATGTAAATTCATTTGCTTTTTGTCCATTCAGATTGATGAAGACTATGGCATTGACTGGAATGGACCTCACAATCTTGATGCTGGGACTGTGTTGGTCCCTGAGGTACAGCTGGCTCGTGATCTCACGGCAGAGGAAGTTGCCATGTTGCCAGCTCCAGGAGTTTCTGTAACTGATGCTATCAGATCGTTTATGGAAGCTGTGGAAGTGTTGTCGAGAATAATAGGCTGATGGAAAACACATGCTTTTATTGTTTGATAGAAGATCAAAGTACTCTCATAACTGAAAACGCAGAGAACGCTGATAACTTGGAAAAAAAATTAAAAAAATCTAAAGGTATTTACTTTGCTTACCTTGTCATTATTTTTTTTTCTTAAATTTAACGCAACTCAAAAGCAGAGTAATTTAGCTTCAGTGGGTATAAAACAAAATCAACATTATCAATCACAAAAGACCTATCAGAACAGAAGACTGTACAAGAAAAAAATAAATATTAGCAGAACATCCAAAAAAAGCCTATGGATCAATATAATGAATAACCAAACTGTAAATTAAGAAATGCCATTAACGTAAGCACACAAGGCAATAAAAAAGAGACCTTATTACAAATTACTTCAACACATTTATAATAAATCCCCAGAAAGGAAAAAAAAAAGAAGCACTTAAACAAGTCCAAATCCAGTGTGGGAACTGTTAATAGCTGAGATGAGTGCCTTTTCAAAGTCTGTGTAACTTTGAAAATGAATTGGCAGCTTTAGCGTCTCAAAGCACGTAGACGATGTTGGGAAGGTTCCCCTGAAAGTTCTACTTTCAGTTCCGATGGAAGCTTTGTCCAGCCCACCCAGAAGGTCAACAGCTGGGCCAGGGTAGCAGATGAAGCTAAAATTCAGAAGGATTATTTGATCTTACCATTACCTCTACTTTATTTTCAAGTAATTATGCCATTATCCAAGTAAATGTATTTACCTGACTCAATGAACGTCCTTAAGTAGCCAGTTACGCGACATGCAGAGTCCATGTCAAAGTCCTCGTCATCACTGTCTTCATCCTCGCATGGCCAAATTATTTTATCCAGGACCATCTTAAAACAATTGCATTTGTAATATGTATTAATATATATGCGTATGACAGGAATATGCAAATGACATACTTGACATATGCATGTATAAAAAATAAGTAATTTATAATGTATTTGTACTCATTAATCACAGTGTAGTTGCACAAATAGTTTAAAGTCTTACATGAGGTGTAAACTCCATTTCTGACATCCTTGGGAATAGCAGTGGGACCACATCTGGCCTAGATGTCAGCAGGGGCCACACCATCACATCCTTTATTCCTTTTCTAAGTTGTTTGGTTTGGCGGATGGTCCTTCCAATGACCTAAGACAGAAAGGGGGTGCATTTTAAAACCCTTTAAGTAAACAAAAATTTCAAAATGGAGCGGTCTCAACATAAATTATAAATAAAGCACTATTATCTGCTTTGTTTAACTAAAAATTAGCTTTTACAAAGTTTTGTACTGGGGTCCCCAAACCTTTTCTTGCTAGGGCCACATAACTGCTTTCTTCTCCTATCTGGGCTCTGTTTTTAGGCTAACAGAAAAAATGCAGCAATCACAGGATGTCTAAACTTAGACATTTATGATTTTCCAGAGTGATACACATGACCATGTTTTAATAATTTATTTCTGTAATCTTCACAGAAAAAATGAATACTAAGCCGATGGATGAGATCAAGTATATTTTTTATTTGATTCACTAATAGGCAGCATTTTGGTGATGTCTAGGGCTGGGTATCGATTATAATTTCCAGAAAGGATTCAATTCAATTCAAATCATTGATTTGATCCTGGGTTTTTTTTACCTTTCGATTTTTCAATTCAGTTTTGAGTGAACAGATTTATACTTATCCTTCCATTAAATGAGTTTAAATCCAAGTTGAGAGAACAAAAGAGAGTATTTTATTTGCAACTGTTTTAAAATTAAATTGCGCGAGGGGGAGCCAAGCCTTGCTAGGAAATCACTGGTTGAGGCGACAGATTATGGACTGTGATTCTGGTGGCGCCTGTGAACGCAGGTTTCTGTCTACAGCAGCAACAAGCAATGGCTAATCCAGTACAATATACCATTGGAGACAACGAGGGATGTACCAATCAGGTTTTTTTGGGCCCGATCCAATTCCGAGTCATTTGATTTTTTTTTGTGTCTGTCGATACAGAGTCCGGAGCCGATACTTTTGTAACACATTTAAAATATGAACAAACTGAATAAACAGATTTGGGTTGTCCATTATTTATATTTATATTCATTAACCTTCTTTTATCATTAAACATTTAAATAGAACACTTCTAGGAAGTAGCTTTAATAAACAAGTAAAAATAGAAAAATATAAAATATGAAAAAATAACTATTTTCTTATTATATATGTGATAATTATTCATGTGAGGAAATTTAGGGATTTTAGCTTTAATATCTTTAGAGCTATTAAACATTTTTAACCAAATGTGATCCCTGTCCTCATCTAAAACTCTGAGGCCTTGTGCTCTATTATGGGATCCAAATTACCCTAGCCTTAAATTGATGTGTTCTCCCTTCTGTGACAAAGGTAGAAGATACTTCATCTCTGTCATTGGACACCAGTGAAGATTTAAAATAATTGAAAAAAAGTTCAGCACACTGTCTTGTGGGGTCCAGGTGACACTTTTAATGTAAACAAGCCTTGGAGAGCGGACGGGTTAAACATGAATGATGACTTTGTTTTAGCATGAATTTGATCATATGTGTTCATGACTAGCTGATATTATTAAAAATATTTACTATTATTATTATTACTTTTTCAAAAATTTTATTTTTTTTAAGATTATTCTTAGCACTTCTGACCTCACATTTTTGGTTTTATTACCACAGTTGTTAATTTTCTTCAGTTTTATTTTTCAGTCACAAAAATAAATCAGGTATATTAAAGGACAGCTCGGGTCCTACGGAGTTTATCACGGAGCAAGCGCTTAGCTTAGCAAAGATAGCAGTTTGTCCATCGGCAGCACGAAGAGCTTAAAATAAACAAAGTTTTTCTGCAGCTGGGACTCAAACCCTGTCCTCTGCAATGGGAAACTGCTTCGCTGACAGACGCATTAACATTTAATGTGTAAGTTATAGCACAGTAGATCACGTCACAGACATCTGTGGTGTTAAAGTTTAAATATATACATTGTTAAGGGTTTAAAAAGAGGAAAAGAAAACTGTTTTTTTAATAACGAGTCTCTGGAAAACGGTATCGCTCAAATTCAAATGAGTTGGCAAACTCCAGTCAATCGAGTCGTGTCCTCAAAATCCTCTTCCAACGTAAATGACATTCCCTACAGATTAATTCCGCCTCCTCGTCTACATGATCCTCTATGAATAAACATGTCATTTTGGTTTCTGCATGGTGGAAATGTGCTGTCTCGAATGTGAATGTTCTCTAAATATTAATGAGGAAATCCTATTTGAACATCCTTCACTTTAAGAAGGGGTGGAGACTGCAGGGAATTCTGAGTTTTCTGTAGGAAACCTGCTCCAGACCAGGTTAGGTTCACAGACTCAGTAACCGTAGCGACTGATTCTGAGTCCATCTTACCCTGCTTCGTGAAACAGGTTTTGTTTCACCCACTTTCACAGGTTCAAGTTAACTCCGTTTCTGAAAACTCAGTTTGCCTAAATTTGGAGTTCAGGAAATCAGAGTTCAAACTAAACCTGCTTCTTTAAACAGGCCCCTGGACAACCAAAGAAACAGCACAACGCAGTACAACCACAACCCAAAACATTAATTATAATGTATAAAATAAAATAAAAATAAAATGTGTTATCATGGTAAAGGCTGGCATTTAGAAAGAAGCTGATCTGGGTTTCTTCTGTCAGTAATTATCTGCTCTAATTTGGAGGTGGTTGTTTTAGGTGTCTAAACAGGTTAGTTGCGGGTCTGGTTTTATATGAAATTTAGTTTCTTCCGTACTTCAAATTCTGTCTTCCTATTATCAATAACAGTGAAATTATTCCAGATCTTTCTGCTTTTTCAAGAGTCTCTCCTGTTTTATATTTTTTGTTGATGTTGTTTGTCATTGTTGACACCTCGTGTTATTAACTATCTGTCCCTCACGTGAATCTCTATCACAAATGCGCGGAACGGTAACAAGCTTTTCACCGTTACAACCCCTGGGCACACATACTCAGCGCTTTAACAATCAGGGAGGCCGCATCCGCCCCACAGCCCGTAGTTTGGAGAAACCTGGTTCAGTCAATATATCACAAGGAAAACATCTTTAAGAAACTCACTGCGTGGATTAGTAGTTTGTTGTACAGCCACCTTCGATTAGCATTGGTGACTGCTGGGAGATCCCAAGACAAGGACAGTTCAGAAACTCTGTCCTTCTGTTCCACAGTGAGTTCTTCCTGTTCCATCTAAAATCAGGACCATAAAAGTATTTTAATTTGATAAAACCTTTTATGTAATGCAAATTATTCTTTATGTGCCATACCAGTTCAATGATGGCTCTGAAGTGCAGGTCAGGACAGTCTTCCACGACAACTGTCGCTGTTTCTGGCTCACCATTGAGGAGAACGTGCACAATAGCCGGACTTATTCCAGAGATCTGGGGACCGTCATGAAGGAAGCTGTGTGCCAACATTCTTCCTGCAACACGGAACAGGTCACTTTCAATAAGCACCTCTGATGCTGCAGGAACGAGGTGGTCAGGTTCTCCTTCAAACAACAGTGTTCGACCTCCGCCTCCTCCTGTTAAGTATAAACAATATAGTGTTAAAGGTCACAATAATCGATCTCAAAATGTGTCTTTGAACTTATTTCACTAACTAAAAATATATATATATATTTATGACCATACCAAGATCTAGAGAGAATCCAAACTGAAGCTTGGAAATGATTGTTCCCATGATATATCTTTTCACTCCCTCTCCAACAGCAACATCACCTAAAATGTAAACATAACAATAATAAAGAATTAGCAAACCAGTTCAGGCACGTCTTTGATCAACAACCAGGATAAAAGACTGCAAAAAGTGAATTTGTAATTATACACACCTTAAAACATGTAAAAGTAAGGGGAAAACATATGCTATGTTGTATTGGCTTTGATTATTTAATAGCATGCCTAATAATGACTTCCAAATGAGGAATTTTTCATCAATGCTACTGAATTTGGTCTTTAGTCTTTAATCAAAATTTTACAGGAAACTTAAATGGTGTAATCTTTTCAGATATGAGTATAATTCTTACCGAGAAGGTTAAAATTAACAGGACATCCCCATTCTCGCTGCTGTTTGTAGAACAACAGGAATTCCCTCTCCCTGTCCTCCTCCGAGTCCCTCAAATCCATCTTTAAATGGAGTGTTGGTCTAGATGAATATTCCCGCAACAAACTTTCCTTGAACATCTGTGCGGCTCTGGATGCATCTGCGATAAGATTCCAATCTGAACAAAAACATAAAGATTATATTTTCCAGAAACACATGCGAGTCATCATATTACCTAGAGATACAAATATATAAGTTTACATTAAAAAGTTTTGACTATGTCACTATAAAATTGTGTAACATTACATCTTCACAAATAGATTGCAAATGAAACAAAAGTTATTATGAAAAAACTCAGCATCTTGCAGTCTGATTTTATAGTCAAGTTTTTTAAGAATATTATAATCATAATCATGTAAAATTTAGATTTTTATTCGCATACAATTTTAGTATTATTGTACAGCGGGGACACAAACCCAAATCTGCTTCATTGATCCCCAATGCCAATGCAGATGTGGATGCCGATGCAGATGTGGATGCCGATGTAGATGTGGACGCAGATGCAGATATGGACGCAGATGTGGACGCAGATGCAGATATGGACGCAGATGCAGATGTGGACGCAGATGTTAAATCAGAAGTCCGACATGATGTTGAGGCAGATGTTCCAGGCCTCTCACTGTCTGTAGAACTGGTTTCTGCATCATGTGCAACCTGGCATTCTTGCAGTACTGGCTCCTCCAAAGTTGTCCTTTAAGTCAACAAAAATAAAATTAACCAAAAACATTAACTGCACACAGAAACAGATTTTGCTCAAAAGCTATAACATGCTGTCAATTTAAAAATAAGTACACACCTATCACAGATTTGTCTGTGTTGCCTCATCTCAGCAAAGGGTACTGGGCTCTGGCAGGTGAGGCAAGAAATGACTGGGCCTGAAGGATTTGTAGTGCTTTCCTAACAACAAATAAAGAATGACTAAAAGTAAACACTTTGATTCATGAAGGAAAAAAAAATTAGATTCTGTAAATGTACATACAGATCCCAAGGGCAGATCCTGCTGGAGTGGGCGAACATAAATGGTTGATTGCCCTATCCTCGTGGAGGGATCTTTTAAAAATGCTAATGTGTACCCTATGTTGGGACATGTAATGACACTAAGATTTCTATTTCTTGTGGATCCAGCAATTTTAAGGAGTTCAAACCCTCCTCCGTGTTGCAGCTTTGGAAAGACTTCCAAAAGTTTGTCTTCCACAACTGCTGGATCACTTTCACACCCTGTTTAAAAGAACGAAAACATAACAGAAATTAGTTTATCACTGCATTCCTGATTCAAGAATTAGAAGCTGCACTTAAATAATAAACTCTAAAATGTTATAAATGTTGTGACAAACTTTAACCATCTCTTTCTCTATTCTCATGAAGTTTAACCCATAAAAGTCCATTAGCAAATCAAAGTCCATAAATTAGTGGAATACTGAAGATAGGAAGAGAGAATAAAAACAGTAATTAACACTCCAATATTTGCTCATCTTTATCAATCCAGAAGAAAAAAGTAAATATAGTGTGATACTAACCATAAAAAGTTATTCTTTGTTCTCCAAGACCTGAGGCAAGGAGGTCTGCTTTCAGGCCAACACTCGGAACAGTGTTACCTTTATGGTCTGCCATGCACAGAAAGTTGTGGGTGTAACTCCTCCTGGGAGTTTGCGTAGTGCGCAAAGTGCGTGTTGTCCGCCTAGTTCCACCATATGGGGCAAATAGTCTGGACAACTCATCTGCAAAACAGACACACAATGAAATTCCCAGAATGAATGAAACAACATCATGTTTTTTATAACTAAATCTTTAGCCAATTTCAAATTTTTTTTGTACAATGAAAAAAAATGAGATTTGAGCTATTAACATTATGCACTCTGCTCAGTCGAATAATAAAACAGGCAAAAACATTCCACAAGATTGTTAAGCGTTTTAGCTCAATAGCTTCCAGGTCGTGTAATTAATTGACTCAAAAATCAGCATTGGATCATAGTACTACACTACACTACATTATACATCTCTTGATTTCAGTTATAATATCTCTTAGTACTTTTTATGAATTTTTATATGCAATTTAGCTCAATAGCGTCCAGGTATACAGTGATCAATAGACTTAAACTCAATGGTGGATCACAGTTGTCTGATTTTATCCCAGTGTTACGGTAGACACAGTAATACCGGTGCACTTAAAATGTTGTAGCGCCGTTCTCAGAGTCTCACTGGACCCCGAGAAAGTGAGAGGTTTACCCTGACTGAATGTCAATCGAATTTCCATCGTAAAACTAAGCTAACTAAGTTGCCGCGGGGTGCATTAGATGCCTATTTGGGCCTCTAGAACTTTGTTTTAATAACTCGTTTTAGAGAGACAATGGGGAAAAAACAATGACTTAATTGGGTTACTTCACCTTCACTGTATTGCTACAATAGTTGTGCATTATATAAAGCGAAGCTACAACGCTAATGCAATGGACACGTGTTCCGGCGCCTAGCTAAAATGAATATATTGGACCTACTTTGGACGGGTGTCCGCGATGAAGCACCGGGTGTAGAAGGTGCAACTTCCTCCATCTGCCGTGATGGGACCGCTGCTGGAGCAGGAGTTCTGTTTAGAGCCTCCTGAATCAAATTTGCTGCCTCTCTAAGTAGCTCGGGGCACGATTTAGACATCTTGTTCCGTTGTTTGTAATCAACCGCCAATGAGGTAGTGAATGAAACTAAATAGCGCCAACTAGTGTTGGCTTGTCCAGCCGATTTACCTTTCCTCGGGGGAGTTAAGTCTGCCCATTTTACTAGGATGATCGTCTTTGACGCAAATATAAAATATTATTTAATTGTCTGATTGCTGAAAGCAATCAGAGTATGCTATCCTAATTCTTTATTATATTTTATTATTATTATATTTTATTCCGTCAAAATTTTAAAGTGCTTATAGTTATGATTTTTATTTTATTTTACTGAAACATGTATAATACTCTGTATAATGTATTGTAGCGGACAGAGTTGAGCTGGTTGGCTGGATGCATTCTAAATTCCGCAGTTCAGTGAATGCACCTAGGTGACTGGTTAGGTTGGTTTGGTTTGCTTGTGTGCTGGTGGAATTGGGAAGAGGGGGTGGGAAATGATATTTTATATTTATTATTTCATATTTAATATCATATTTTATATCTATGGAAAGATCACGTTTTGGGGAGCGCTTTCATTTTCGTCCCTCTCTGAAAGAAGTGGGTGTATGTTGTACGGCGTTAGTTACAGCTGACAGTAACCAGATACAACAAAGGCAATTGAGATTTTGGTGTATCCGTGTAGAAGGAACACAACAGTATAATAATTTTAGCAAAACATTATATTCACAAGAAAAAAATGTTCTCTGAGGTTAGCCCCCTACTTTGTTCGTTAATGAGGAACAACGTGATCTAAAAACTCAATTGGAATTTATTCAGTTTAATAAGAGTTTGATCAAGCTTCTTCATTCTTATTCTTAGTTCACTTATCTACATTCTGACTTCTGGCTTCAATGTTTCTCAGGACAAGAGCCCCCCTCCCCCAAAATACTTAATACCTTATTGATCGGTGTCCTTATCCCTTGCCACAGACAATAATTAAAACTTTGTTTTTCAGTGGAAAACTGCTGATGAAACCCTTTTAGCCTGACCTAACTGGTTTCAACTGTCTTCCTTGGTTTTATTTCCATGTGGATTCATGTAACATTTGATTAACCGTATCATAAAAAAACATACAAAACTCTCTTGTAGCCAAATGTAAAAATATAAAAAGTATTTTGAATATTTTGTATATAAACTTTTAACCCCCCCCACACCACACCACCACCACCACCACCACCACCACCCCACACACACACACACAAAGAACAACAACACACACACGCCGTACCCCACCGTTAATTTAAACAGACTGGGAAATACGTGGCCTTTGGTTTTTCCCTCAATATAGCAATTTCATCTTGTACTAGAAAGTGCAGTTGCCAACGTCCACATGGACAAACACATGTATTCTATAAAATGGTGCTAAAGTCTAAACTAAGTATTATTTTCTCATTCATTTAGACGAGCAAAATGTAGG
This sequence comes from Oryzias javanicus, assembly GCA_003999625.1. Taxonomy (NCBI): domain Eukaryota; kingdom Metazoa; phylum Chordata; class Actinopteri; order Beloniformes; family Adrianichthyidae; genus Oryzias; species Oryzias javanicus. Next base: position 5,143,715 of record CM012438.1, read on the forward strand.
TCACATGACATTCAAGTTTCCCTATGGCCAGGTAAACAGGAACAATTGAATAAAAGCCTTAAGTTTTGTTGAAATTAAATTGGCAGTGCAACATTTATCATTCTGTATTCTTAAATATCCTAATATTTCAATATCATTAAAAATAACTTTGTAATTCACATTAGGTCCTGCTGCTTTGGCCTTCATTCCATCTAACCCCTTTTGGCTCACCTGTGGTTGTGGTTTCTCGGGTTGTGGGTTCTCTGTCAACCCCATTTTTGTCCTCAGCAATTCTAGGTTGGTGAATTTTGTTATACTAGGTTGGGGATGGACCTTGGTAGTTTTGATTTGTGGGCTTTCTTTATTTCTTTTGATTAGGTAGTTTGGTTAGGCATGTCTAGCAGGGAGCTGCTGTCTCCAACAGTTGACAAGGCTGGGTCAGCTCCCATTGTTATTTTTGGACAAGGTTCCAGCTCCCATTTTGGTTTGTCTTCTTTATTCAGCATATCAACCATTTTGTTTTTCATTTTCAAGACACAGATTACTGTTAATTTAATAAACTGTGTTCCTTTTATGTCTGATGTTCACTTTTCGTTACCGTCCCCTTTTGTCTCCCCTCCCTCCCACTAGACTTGAGCTGGGTTTACTAGAGGGGACATGATACATGTAAAAGTGTGCTTTTTATAATGGGTCTATCTATTATCACATAAAGGAATTTGTGTTCTGGGAAAAATTTTCACAAACTTTAAATTTAAGCCTCTCTTCATTTTGACTTGTGGTCTGACAAGCAGTTAAACGTACCCAACTGCAAAATCGCTGAAGTGAAACATTACATAACTTTCACTGCATCTCTCACAACATCCATATAACACATTGTGAACAGTGTTTGCCTGGAGTGGGGAAATTGTGGCCTAACAAAGTATTTAATCTGAATTTGATAGAATTTTCTGTAGAAAATACTTTTTTCAATCCAACAAATTTCTGCCATTTATTGGATATATGGATAATTTATGCAGTTTCTTCAGAAAATTATGACTTCTCTGCTAAAATTTACTTTTTTCCAAACAAAAAAAATTCTGCCATTTACTGACAATATTGCTGATTTCTGAATTTTTTTCAGCAACTTATGGTAAACTTCAGCTTCTTCTGCTAAACGTCATGCAATTAAAGCAACCACCTTTAGCATTTACTCAAACTTATTTCCACAGAAAATGCAATTTTCTATTTTCAATTAATGTTTAATTATTGGGTGTCTCCCATAGATGGCACACTACAAATAAATGGACCCATGTTTAGGTGCAGAAAGTTATTCTACTTTTATGCAGTGTTGGGAAGATTGTTGTTTTGGTTACTTTCATGGATGTTTTCCAAGTTGGAGAGTTATTTTTATAATTTCCAATGCCACATGAATGTCTCTATGTTTGCATTTTTCTCTGAAGGACATTGATCCATCAATGAAATTGGCTCTAAAATGAAAAAAAAAATCATAATTTTGAATCACAAATGCTCAGTTTTTAAGTATTTATTTACAGCCGAGGCTAGAGCATGGTTTTTATTAAGATTCCATGTTATTTCTTTCTCATATGAGGTCAATGACCAAAATATTCCATGCATCTTTGTCAGGCACTTCTCATTTTTGAACCCTCTGTGACCCACAACACAAGTTTGCCCACCCCTGGTGTAGACCAACATACTTGCCAATATTGAAGCGCTGTTCAAATTTAATTTTTAAAAATGTAAAAGTGAGTCTTATTTATACCATCTTCATATGGTTAGGAATGCAGGAAGCCAACTAAAGATACAATTAGGCTCCAGCCATCTTCGGTGTTGGAGCAGCAGTATTGTCACATCCGTGTTGAAAATTATGAAGCAGCTGGTGATAAAGGCTGGACCCGTTGGCTGCAGTCTGTAGCAAGCAGAAGCAGTGAGGAGCTGGATGGGAAAAAATAAATAGATAAAGAAATCCACTAGATATTTGGTGTATCCTAAACTGCTGTGAGGCATCTTTCAAAATAGAAATAAAAATTCCTATTCCTTGTTTTAATTATAGTGTAAACCTTCCACTCTCCAAGGCTTGTTTACATTAAAAGTGATGTCATTAGGACCTAACAAGACGGTGCGTTGAACTTTTTTTTCAATGATTTTGGATTTTCTCTGGTGTCTAATGACAGACACAAAGTCTTGCCCACCTTTGTCATGGAAGGGAAAATACCTCAATGTAAGGGTGAGGTCATCTGGACCCCAAATGAGAGCACGAGGGTTAAAATAAGGCCATAAAACAAACTACAAGGGATTTTATTTTGTTTCTCAAAATCTGTTTATTTACATAAACATCGTGGTCTTCCACAGTTAGACTAAAAATTATTGTTACTTACAAATGAATGGAAAATTATCTATTTATAGCCACAGCAAAATGTTTTTGTCATTAGCCTCTAACTGAGTGACTTAAAATGTATTTGAAGAAAAAACATCCACAAGTTTCATACAAAAATGAATTTATTGGTCAATTATTATAGTGAGTTATGTGTGAGGAAGATTGTGAGTGTGTAAGGGGATCAAAGTTCTTCAGAGGAACTGCTGTCCAGGTTTTTCTCATTTGTGGATGAGTAACCTAAACACCACGCTTCTGCTCCAAAAACATGCTGGTATGACGTAACAGCGACATCCTGCTGAGTTGAACTTCAGTCAATCTTCTTTCACCAGCCCCTTGTCGTCTTTGCTCAGTCATATGCTTCAGTGCTACCTGATAATGACATAAACAGATCAATAAACTCAACAAGCTCTTTAAATATTAATAATTAAAAAAAATATATATTTACTTTGTTGGATGATCCTGGGAAATCTGAGAGGTAAAATTTTGAGTATTCCAGCCACACAATCCACATTCCCAGGGCTGCTGTCAAGCTGTCCAACCTTCTGCTTGTTTCAGCCGATTGTCTGGATTGTGAGGACATCTGTAGAAGACTTCAAGCAGGACATATACTAGCTCAGCAAAGAATAATTCTCGTTTTGTCCTCGCACTGTAACTAGAACAGTGTGACTCCTTACTGAAGCATGTACTTAAGGAAGATCAGAGTAAAAATAAAATATGTGTCAACCATTTTTTACACATCCAGAAATGTGGTTTAGCAAGGATGATTGAGAGGAAAGAACGCATTGTTAACAAGTCCTGTAATGTAGGACAGTGGTGCACAACCCTCTGCAAATATGCCCAGATTTATGTAGCACTTCAAAATATAAAAACTCTAAATTTTGGGTAGCAAACTCATTTCAAAGAGATACAGAGGATTTGAAAAAATTATCCATAGAACATTTACAGCCTTTCAGCAAAATCCATGATGCACACAATAACCTTGATAGATTACTCATTCCACTTTGTTGGCAGATATGTGAGATGACTCGTCTGCAACCCACTTCCCTGTGCGACACCATCTCTTTCAAGATTCTACAGATTAAGACAAGATACAGTGCCTTGCTTAAGTACTTCTTAAAACACTTAAGCACACTTTGAAAAACACTTTCCACAAAGCCCAGGAGAGCAAAAAGATGAAAAAAATTGAATCCAGAAGTTAGACAGAGGCCAAACAAGATTCAAGGCCAAAAAACAAAAAGGTACCACAGGATCTAAACTTGAAACATTGTTAGGCTGGTGCTTTGTGAGACAGGAGACGAATATGCAAAGAGGGGAGAGAAACTATATATATATAGAAAAGGGAGGAAAGAGTAATAGGTGAAGCCTATTAATAAGTAGTGTTGATCAGCCCAGGAGGAAAACAACATAACATGGCCTCCTTGAGCTTTTCAACCTTTACCACATTTCAGGCTTCAAACAATAAAGATATAAATATGTCAATTTTTGGTGAAAAATCAAAAACAAGTGGGACACAAAATGAAGTGGAACAAAATTCATTGTATATTTTCCAAAATTTTTAACAAATAAAAACTTAAAAATTGGGTGAGCAAAATGTTACAGCCCCTTTACTGTCAGTGCAGCAAACTCTCTCCAGATGTTCAATGAGGATCTCTGAATTATCCAATGTTGACCTAAATGAATGATGATAAATAGAATCCACCTGTGTGTAATCAAGTCTCCATATAAATGCAATTGCTCTGTGATAGTTTCAGAAGTCTGTTTAAAGTGCAGAGAGCTTCATGAAGAACAAGGAACACTCCAAGCTGGTCCGAGTTACTGTTGGTGGAGAAGTTTAAAGCTGGATTTGAATACAAACAGATTTCTCAAGCTTTAAACATCCCAATAAGCACTGTGCAAGCCATAATATTGAAATGGAAGGAGTATCAGACCACTGCAAATCTACAAAGACTGGGCCGTCCATCAAAACTTTCAGCTCAAACAAGGAGAAGACTGTCAGAGATGGCCAAAAGACCCATGATCAATCAGGATGAACTGCAGAGATCTACAGCTGAGAGTCTGACCGTAGGACAACAATCAGTCGGAGACTGGACAAATCTGGCATTTGTGGAAGAGTGGCAAGAAGAAAGCCATTTCTGAAAAAGAGTGGTTTAAAGTTTGCAACAAGACACCTGGGAGACACAGAAAACGTGATAGAAGGTGCTCTGGTCAGAAAAAACCAAAGTCAAATTTTTTGCCAACAATGCAAAACATAATGTTTGAAAGCAACACAGCTCATCACCCTAAAAAACACCATCCCCACTGCTAAACATGGTGGTGGCAGCAGCATCATGGTTTCGGCCTGCTTTTCTTCAGCATGGACGGGGAAGATGGTTCAAATTGATGGAAGATGGATGGAGCCAAATCCAGGAGCATTCTGGAAGAAAACCTAATGGAGTCTGCAAAAGACCTGAGACTGGGACGGAGATTTGCCTTCCAACAAGACAACCATCTTAAAAATGAAGCTAAATCTACAATGGAATGGTTAAAAAACAAACATCCAGAAATTAGAACGGTCAAGTCAAAGTCCAGACCTGAATCCAATGGAGAATCTGTAGAAAGAGCTAAAAACACTGAGCTCCAGCTGTTCATTCTCCATGTGTAAGACTGATAGAAAAAACCCCAAGAGACTTACAGCTGTAATCGCAGCAAAAGGTGGCTTTACAAAATATTAACTTAAGGTGGCTGAATAGATGGACACCAAATTTTTCTGTTTTTATTTGTTAAAAGTTTGAAATTTCCAATAAATTTGGTTCCACTTAATGATTGTGTCCCACTTGTTATTTCTTTACCAAAAATTACATATTTATATCTTTATGTTTGAAACATGAAATGTGGAAAAAGGTAGAAAAGTTCAAGGGGGCCTAATACTTTCGTACGACGGAGTATTAGGGTCACCGAAAAAAAAAAAAAGTAATATTACAAGTTTTTTTCTCGTAGATATACGACTTTAAATCTCGTAAATTTATGAGTTTAGTAATATTACAAGTTTTTTCTCGTAGATATACGACTTTAAATCTAGTAAATTTATGAGTTTTAATCTCGTAGATTTACGACTTTTTTCTCGTAATGTATTAAAATCGAGGGGAGTCTACATTCCAGCGAATTTATGCCGTGAACTGAAGCAGACCAACCAAACTGTGAAAAGCGTCTTGGATTTCATCAGGTAAACTGAATGTTTAAAATATTCCAAATATTTGGAAGTTCCTTTATTTGATTTACAGTGTATTAATGTTTTATTCGTTGATAATGCTTGCAGGATCTCTGCAGATCCCGTTTATGAAGCGGTCCATATCCTCCAGCTGTCCACTTCAGTCATTTCTTCCTCTGACAGACCAGATCTCCTCCAACTCTGTGATGCTTCTGTCTGAAGAGGACGAGTTTTTGGAATTTTCAATGTTCTTGTGCTAACGTGACAGACTATTGTCATTTCTCAATGTTGTTTTGTGTCGAGACGGGACTTTTCATTTGGGGAAGGAGGCGTCCGGAGCTCTGTTTACATTCTCTTTTGGTTTCTGAGCATGACAGAGACATGATGTAAGGTAATGAAAGGAAATGAAAGATGTAATAAAGTGACGGTCCTGATGAACGTGTATCTCTGAGCTCTTTATTTTACATATGAAACTCCGCACTGTTGTGTATTAAAGTTATCTGTTTACGAACTGCATTACCCAGAAGGCCAAGCGACTGGTCACATGTTCGGTGCACGGCAAGTGGTAAGCAGCAGATGAGCGCTAGTCATGCACAGTGTAGCAGTAAGAAGAGACTGTTGATCAAAAGTCTGTTTAACACAATAATCGCGCCTCTTTTGCTTACTTGAAGATACGCAAGACAACACACGCACTACCGAACCCGGAAATAATTTGGTTTTGAATCGCCAAAAGGTTCAGAATTTCTTTGCTTTTAACACCGATCTGGACATAATCTACACCAGATTCTCCACGTCTTTCATCTTCAAGCACGGCTCTGATAAACAGACAACTTTGGTTCTTTTCTCATTAAATTACGACTTTTAATCTCGTAGATTTACGACTTTAAATCCCGTAGATTTACACGTTTTTTTCTCAAAAATTTACGACTTTAAAAGTTGTAAATGTAACCTATGACTTTTAAAGTCATAAATATACGACTTTATTCTCATAATTTAGCAGTTACGACTTTTTTCTCGTAAATTTACGAGATTTAAAGTCGTATATCTACGAGAAAAAAACCTGTAATATTACTTTTTTTTTTTTTCGGTGACCCTAATACTCCGTCGTACTTTCGCAAGGCATTGTACACAGAATTAATTGATGTATGTTAAGATTTAACTCTACAATACATTTTAATGACAAATATTATATTAGAAATTAAATTTTAAAATGTTAACTTTACAAGTGAAGTTGCATCATGAATGCAGTCCACAAAGAAAGTCACCTCAGCATCCATGGCAACCCTTCAAAAATCCATCAGCTCTAGGAGAAGCATAACACAAGTTAAAGTGACATTTATGCTCAAAGAAATTGGACAAAGATTAATAATACCAACTTCATAGGTCCTTCAACAGAAAGAGGTAGCAGTTGGAAGGGACAAGTTTTATTGTCATTCAAAACAAATAGATTACAATGTATTAAAATGTTAATCAAAATAGAATTATTAAAGATAATTGCACTATTCAATCCAACGAGAAGTGCTTGTTATAATTCATCCTCTTGACCATCAGAGGCGGAGCTTCAAGCGCTAAAAGACTTGTCTCGCACATGTGTAGTTAGAATTTATTTACAACTGTCACTTGTGACCTCCTGGTGACCCCACGTGAGGCTATAAAGTCTTGTGGGACGGAGTGTGGTCCCAAAGCTTCTCACAAGAATGAAAGGATTTTTAAAAACCAGGAACTCTGGCAGTCATCTGAGATTAAATAGAACTGTAGTTACAAACTAACTTTCGTTTTGCGGCAGAAACTTGTGTTTGACAGGTACAGCAGCCATAGATGGGAAGGATGACGAGTAAATAGACCACTTGTTAAGTAAACAATCTTCATTAGTTAAACAATTTTCAAATATTTACAGCAAATTTGTTAATTTTCCCCAAAGAAGAAAATCTTTAAATACAGATTTAGAGCCAAGAATTTTTGTTGAAATTACTCATTTACCAAATTTAAAGATCAATGTGTTGATTACAAGAAGTAGCTCTTTCGTGGTTGGTGAATTTTGCTCCCTCTTCTTTCCTGACAAAAGTGGTTGGTGGGAGTGGCCTGTGAAATCCACCTTTGCTGATCGATTATGATGCACCATGGTATCATGTAAACCAGGAGCGTCCAAAGTCGGTCCTCCAGGGCTGGTGTCCTACATATTATCCAACCAACCTGTCATTGAAGCTCCTCATTGGCCAGACACACCTGATCCATGTAATCAGCAGCAGATAAGGCAGGATTTTTGAAAACCAGCAGGAGGCAGGCCCTCGAGGACTGACTTTAGACACCCTGATGTAAACAAGATCACATCATGCACAATGTAGTGGTCCTGGAAAACAGTCACAACATTTTAAAATTGAGTGCCCTAGATATTTCCCAGAATTGTTTGCCAAAAAAAATCAAGGGGGAACTATTGATTTAAAATAGAGATGAGAAAGTGGCTGTGATGCCACCCATAGTAAACAACTCATTCCCTGTTCCTGTGAAATGAAGCCAAATTGGCTGCCATTTATCCATGATACAGACGCCACCATTTGGAGCCAGTCAACAGTGATTGGTCCAACTTCGTAAGAGTCAATGTTTCTATGGCAACTACTTTCCTCAATTATGAGAAAGGTTGTTCATCCACCCCCCTTCCACTGAATGGAGCTCGGAAGAATCTGTCTTTTTAAGGTGGGGTCAGCAGGCACCACGTTTTTACTGAGACATCTAATTGGTAAGTTTATAACTGGAATAGCATGCACTAAAGAAAAAATTTAATTAAGAAAATGTAGGATTAGCAAGAAGATGTTGAGAAAAAGCTATAAGAGCTATAATGTTTTTTTTCTGAAATACAGAATGATGGATTAATGCCTGGGCATCACTGATAATTCCCACAATAGATTCTGTTCGATTCACCATGGCCTAAATCGATTCAATTCAAAACTTTTTTTTTTCTGACCAGTTTTCATTTACAGTCAAAGGTGGATATCTATGCTCATGTATAAATTGGCGTGAGCAAGCCACAATGCATTGTGTTTGAGAAAATAAATATTTACATAAATACAAACAATTTAATCAAATCTTAAAAGAACAGGTAATAGTATAAAGATTAATTGGGTTTACTCAACTGTAAGTGAACCAGCACGTTTCCAGCACACTTTCTCCCGGTCTACAACTTTTTTGGCCTCCTGGTGTGAAACAAAAGCCCATGGGTCTGTTTCCAACAAGTCTTCAGCCTGTTTAAATAATAAAATGTTACATTAATTTCACACATTTTCAGCAATCATAAATAACAATGTTTTAGAGAGGGTTTTTTTCTTCAAAATTAAAAGAAAATACAACCATCTGACAATGCTATGTTTCCCCATTCAATGCGTTTTGAATTTTTGTTTACATACATTTTGCGTTGAGAACAAGTAATCCGCCTGTCATACAACTTGCTTATAATTTTTTGGCTGCAATGGGGGCTCTAAAGTTTGCCATGGAGAGTGTGAGGGCTGTGGTGGGGACAGTGGGTTATGCCTCCTTTTGCCATCTAATGGTTTCCTCCTGGTGCATTGCCAAATGCTTTAAAACTGCGAACTACTGACCAATGTTGCTGGACAACAGCAACAATAAAAGTGAGATCCAGCCAAGGTACCTAAGCCACAATTGATGACTGAGAATTATAAAAAAGGAATGAAGGTAACATATTTAATTATTTCAATTACTTACATCCTTGAAATTTGTAACTAAGACTAAGTGTACCTTTGTGCTTCACATAAGAATGGTGGTTCATATGGCAAAACAACAGTGGAAAGTTTTTTTTTTTGGTAATTTTTCCCTCAAAACTTGGAGTTGGATTCTCATACTCAAATAAAACTGTAATGTATATTTTTATACTAAGGCAGAAACACTACGTATGAAGAGCCATGGCAATTAGAAACTCAAAGGGAAAAATGTTTCTATTGTATCAACACTGTTTCACCCGAATTACTGCTCTGGTTGTTTTGCAGCTAACCCTACTGTAGTAATTGTTGCTAAGCGCTCACCTGGATCCGGTGTGGTCAGTCCATCAGAAACTGGGCTGATTCCATCCAGCTAATCAGCCATTACTGATGGGGGATTAACTCCAAAACAAGGACAGTAGAAGAAGACTCACGAGGACGAGGGTTGGAGACGCCTGAAAAGTTTTACCAACATTGGAAGACTCAAAATAGTTGAACGTTTCAAACTCCATGTTAACAAGGTCCTTGTAAACCCTGAACTGCGGAAATGTTAAAACAGCACAACAAAGCATGCAAACAATTGAAAACACCAATAACGTCCCCATCTCGAACCATCATGTGGTGGAACAGAAAACAATTATTAAAAGTTTTACTATCATTATTTATTAGCGTATTCGTTGATACGTACCTTCGTAGTGCAATGAGCAACATGGGAACGCTCCCGTTTGCACACTGCATTCAGAGTTATTTGGCAACTCCATGCCAGCCAGGGAGTCTCCCATGCCGTACAAAGCAGAACTCCGCGGGGAAAGGATCCGGTGTTAACAACGGTGCCGCGGAAGTGGATGAAGAATACATTTGGATTTAACGACCCGAACTAAAGTTCTTTGTTTCACCAAAACAATGTTTACAGCGTGTATGTGAGTGAGGACTCAGACAGACTTTGCACCAGGCCAGAGAGCAACAGCAGAGACATGAGAGTTAGGGCCAGCCCACTGAGTTTGACGAGAGAATCTGACAGTTTGCATTTTCATGGCATGTCCACTTCCTGTTTCATGAAATGTATAATGAAATCATGAAATAATAAATATATTATGAAATGTTAAAAATGGCTTTTAATGGCTATTTTAATATTTTAATGCCACATTTATTTCAACATTTATTTATTTATTTCAACATTTATTTATTTAATGCCACATTTATTTATTTATTTCATATTACATTTATTTATTTCAATGTGGCTCTTTTGACCCACACTGGGCAATGAAATAAATAAATATGTCATGAAATACTTAAATGTGCTCTTTTAATATTTTATTGCCACATTTATTTGAACATTTATTTATTTATTGCAACATTTATTTATTTATTGCAACATTTATTTATTTAATGCCACATTTATTTATTTATTTCATATTAAATATATTTATTTCAATGTGGCTCTTTTGACCCACACTGGGCAATGAAATAAATAAATATGTCATGAAATACTTAAATGTGCTCTTTTAATATTTTATTGCCACATTTATTTCAACATTTATTTATTTATTGCAACATTTATTTATTTAATGCCACATTTATTTATTTAATGCCACATTTATTTATTTATTTAATGGTGTATATATTTATTTAATTTTGGCTCTTTCGGGACTCCATAAAATAGGAGAAACTGTTGGCTAGCAAGTGTTATTTGCGGACCCTTCAAAATAAAAGTCTATCGCGATGGACTCATTCTTCTATCGAAAAAAAGAGCTTTTTTCTGTTCAAAAACAGAGACTGAAGTTCTGTTCACTGACATAACTTCTGAAAAAATGAATTAGCTTTAACACCAGAGCTTTAGCTCCAGTGTTTACATTCTTTTGGTTATGATAACTCTTCAACAGTTGATGCAATTAATGAAACTCCATCTTATTCTGAAGAAACGCAACCTCACGCTGCTGAAAAGAGGATATAATCAACATGAAACAGATGATTCTGCTGCGGAAAAAAAAGCTTTTTTCATACAGGCTGTCCACCAATGTGTAATGCTTAGAATGTAAAATATTGAAGAACTTTGAGGATTGAAAACTGTAAAAGAATTTTTTTCAGTTTTTATGTTAAATGATACAAAACAGCAAGTATTCAGTCTCTCGCGCGAGGACTTCTTCTGCTCGTGGAGGAGTAAAAAGCGCTCGCGAGGGTCTGATTTGTCTGCGTGGAATGTTTGATGCGTGCGTGGAGATGTTTAATATCTGCGTGGAGTTTTGATATAAATAAAACGACAAATGTGTCTCTCATTCATTCTAAGAGAGACATCCACAGACTGAGCTGGTAGCTCCTCCCACATCCGCCCACATCTGGCGCTGCGTCAGAAACACGCTTTTTAACAAGCGGCAAGCTGTGAATTGTCCAGGTGGCGTATGAGGGGCGGGGCACGCGAATCGAGTTTGGTGTTAAAGCACTTTCAGCAGCTTCAAGGCACTGGACAGCCCGCCGATGTCCCGGCCTCCCACAGCCATATACCTCACCGTGATTGATTTGTTCAGCTCTGCACACAGCAAGTGTCATTCATATCAGTCTTGCTGTCCACAAGTAACTAACATTAATCTTTATATGAAGTTTGGGCCGCAAATTATCATCTCGGGGAGTTTGAGACCCCTATCGTAAGGGATGGGTAGAGGACAGAAGATCAATGACCATCACCCCCACGAGTAACGTGTGTTTTATAGTGAGTCTGCATGTTCTCCTCATGCATGTGTGGCGTTTCTCAGCTTCCTCCCACAGTCCAAAAACCTGCTTCATAGGTTAACTGCTGGTTCTAAATTGTCCCTCAGGTGTGGATGTGAGTTTGTGTGTTGTGTGTTCTGGTGACAGACTGGAAACCTGTCCAGGTTGTATCCCTCCTTCAACCAACAGCAGCTGGTATCGACTCCAGGAACCCCATGACCCCCAAAGGGATTCAGAGGGTTGAAAAATGGATGGAGGATTTTTTTAGTACAATTTTAAAGTGTAGATCTTCTGAATGAGATCATTTAAATTTCTAATGAAGCTTAAAAAAAAACTTAAAGTTCTTTAAAAGTATAAAAAAGATCTTTCTTGTGTTTGTGTTCCTGCAGTCCTCGCCCAGCATTGGAGAACTAAAGAGGAGGATCTCTGCAACCAGCAAAGGAACTTCAGAGTAGAACAGGAGGAACCAGAACCTCCTGAGAATGAAGAGGAGCAGGAGGAACCAGAACCTCTTGAAAATGAAGAGGAGCAGGAGGAACCAGAACCTCCTGAGATAAAAGAGGAGCACGAGGAACCAGAACTTCCACAGATTAAAGAGGAGCAGGAGGAACCAGAACCTTCTCAGATTAAAAAGGAGCAGGAGGATTTCTACATCAGTCAGGAGGAAGAGCAGCTCGATCTAAAGCAGGAGATTGATACCTTGATGGAGATTCCTTCTTTTGAGGAAAATTATCAAAATGAAGCAGATCAAAACAAACAGAAGAGCTTCAGTGTAACTGAGAGTCAGGATGAAGAAGGAAACCAACATGAAGAATCAACATCAACTACAGATGAAGAGACAGACCCACAGAACAGAGATCAGTGGAAGAAAAGAGACAGAAGTCGTGTCCAAACTGTGGCCAGCTCTCACATGTCAGAAAGTCAGTGTGACTCTGATTTTAGAAAAAAGTTTAAGAAGGCAACTTTGGTTAAAAAACGCAAACAATCCCCAAAACAAAAGAGGCATTCCTATGTAAAAGTTCATAGGAGGAAAATAAATGTCCACAATATTTCTGTCCACATGAGACCTGAGTCTGATAAAAGATCTTATGTCTGTGAGGAATGTGGTAAAAGTTTTGACAAAAAGTCTAAATTCAAAATTCACATTAGAATCCATACAGGAGAGAAGCCTTTTCCCTGTAAAGAATGTGACAAAAGTTTTAGTCATGAATTTAATCTCAAAACTAAGACATTAGCTCACACAAGAAGTTTTAAAGTGTGATAAAATCACTTTCAAAACACACATTAGAACTCACACAGGAGAGAGAAGCCTTTTCCTTGTAAAGAAGTAACAAAAGTTTTAGTGCCAAAATTCATCATCGACAAAACACACATTAAAAACTAACACAGGAAAGAAGCCTTTTTCCGCTAGTAAAAGAATGCTGATAAACATTTGTAAAGAATGTGACAAAAGTTTTACGAATTCAAATTTCAACACAAAAAGACACATTGAGAATAACTCATCTCAGGAGAACTAAAAAGCCTTTCCTTGAATGAATGTTACATAAATTATCGTATACTTCACAATTTTTTTAAAAACAAAGAAAAACATTCCAAACCATTAAACTCACAAGGGAAAAGGAGCATTGAGGTTAAAAGATAAAGCAAAATATTGTGTTTTTTTCTTTTTTTTGCGATGATCTTGATTTTAATGTATTAGATTTGATATATGTAGGGGTGTAACGGATCACACAAAATCATGGTTCGGATCGTGTCACGGTTTTAGGGTCACGGTTCGGATCGTTTTTCGGATCAGTGAAAGTAAAAAGAAAAAACAAACAAAAAAAAAACAATATATAAAGCTAAATTCATTTTTGGAAATGCTTCAAATCATAAATTCAATAAGCATTTAAAGTACTTCAGACACACAATATTTACATATTTAACATCAAAACATTTGGTCATTGAAGCCTATTTATTAAAACAAAACATTTTTAAACTTTGAACACAGGCAAAATGCTAAAACATGAAGTTTCTGATGACATTTTCATGTCTTTAGACCAAAATCTACAAAAACTGAGATAAAAGAATGTTTAAAAAATAGTGTTTGAAAATACCAAATCAATCTAGATATTCCTTAAAAGTTAAATTAAAATTAAACAGTTAAAAATTAATTTTGGTATAACTGCTTATTAAAACTACCTGTGGGAACATTTAAATGTTTTAAATAATAATTATCTGTAAAAACGTGGCACTTCCGCGCTCGCTTTTCCTTATGAATTTGACACATTTCGCCTTCATACATGGTTCGGTGACAAACGCGGTACGGCGAGTCCGTTACGGAGCTGCAGCTTTCTCCTGTGCGGGACAGTTGCTGCTTTAACCCTTCCGCTCTCCTTGGGGTCAAGATGGCTCCAACCACATATTGTTATGCGATTTCTTCCATGACAAATGTGGACGAAGGGGACAGGATTTTATGTCTGCCATGGACATTAGTGAAACTCCGAAATCAGTGAAAAAGAAGTTCAGCGCACTGTCCTGTGGTGTCCAGATGACCCCACTTTTAATGTAAACAAGCTAAGGAGAACGGAAGGGTTACACTGGAAGATTCTTTGAACCCAGTAATAGAAATGTGTACCGATGCTTTTATTCAGCTCCTAAGATTAAATAAACCTGATATCTATCGATCTTCGTCCTTCATTATGAATCTGAGAAAAGTTTTTGACAGAAGCTCCTCCCACACGCAGCGGGAGCTTCAGGTAAACAGACTTTAGGAAAACCGGGAAGCAGCTGCTTCAGGGCTCGTCAAAACAAAGAGGATTTTCAGGAAAATGACGACAATTTAATTCGATGTGAACGGACAATTGGTATAAATTATGATAGCGCGAGGTGCGCACGTGTGTGTGCGTGTTTTTTTTTTTCTTTTGGGGGGCCGCGATCCGCGGGTCAGACCTGGCCCGAACCGTGGCGTCTGATCCGTACGGATCACGGATCTTCTGTGATCCGTTACACCCCTAATGTATTGTAATGCCTTGTTATTGTTGATGTTTGTACGTATCAGGCATTAAAAACCTAAAGTTTGAAATATCGAAATAAAAAATAATACCTGTAGAAAAAGAAGCTCGTCTTCACTTCCTTAGACCTCCTTGATCCTCATGTTATTGTTTTATTAGTCTTAAACAGGAGTGTCTAAATCCAGGCCTCGAGGGCCAGTGTGCTGCATGGTTTCCAGCTAACCAGCATTGAAGCTCCTTATTGGCTCAACACACCTGATCAGGTAATCAGCAGCAGATGAGGCAAGATTTCTAAAAACCAGCAGAATGCCAGCAGTCCAAAATCTCAGCAGAATACAGATGACCTCATGTTGTTTTGATATCAAATCAAATCAATTTTATTTATAAAAATGGCTTCTCATACATAAGTAACTTGAAGGGCTTTACAATTAAAAACAGAAACACAAAAGTTCAAATAAAACCCCAACCCACCCTTTACCCTCCCCCTCCCCTCCAGTAGCGCATACATCCCATGACCGCACACACAATGACTACTTTTAAAAATAACTTCTAAAAGAAAGTTTAGGCTTGGCTCTGCTGTGAGGAAGCAGTATCTGGGAATCTCTTGATACCTGGAGCCAGCTTTGTCATGGAACATCGCCACAGTTCCCACCCAGACCAAGACAGCAACGGAGTCCACTCCACAACCATGAGGCTGCCGTGCTGGACCCCAGCTGCACCAGACGGGCGAGAGCCACGGCAACGACCACTGACAAGCCAACAGGCCCTGAATGAAGGATTCTCACAGGAAACACAGAGTCTAAACTCATAATAAGATAAGGTTAAAATCAAATAAATAAAACATATGTACATATATATACATTCTGGTCCTCGTCAGAACTCGTGCCGCTGAGTTCTGTAATAATTTTTGAGGTAAACCAGAGAGCAGGGCATTACAATGATCTAAAAGAATAAAAAAACAAAAGCATGCTTCAGCACCTCTGTGCTGGCAGGAGAGTGGAATGGACGGACTCTGGCAATGTTTTTAAGATGATAAAATCTTGTCTTAATGACATTTTTGATATAAGGGATAAAATTCAGCTCAGAGTCAAAAAGAACGGCCAGGTTTCTCACGTAGTGAGAAGGGTTCAAATTAGGGGTGTAACGGATCACAAAACCAAAGGTGGGACCAAGTCATTGTTTTGCAAGTCCGAGTCAAGTCCCAAGTCTTTGTCCTCAAGTCTGAGTCAAGTCACAAGTCAAGACCAAAAAGTCTCAAGTCGAGTCACAAGTCCTACTATTAATGTTTCAAGTCCTTTCAAGTCATTTCAAAAATAGAGTAATATTAATTCCGTAGATTATTTGTGCTTTTATTAACTGTATTTCACGAGCATAGTAGCTAAATTGCCTCTGAGTTCATGCATCCCCTCTTCAAAAATCCAAAGAGATTTCACTATAACAAAAACCCAGTTTATTACATTTGAAATGTGGTGAGATGGAGATGGCAGGAAACCAGGGTATTCTGGGTATTTAAGGGGTTATACCATGATTTTCTTAAGCCTTTCAGAGTGAAATATATCCACATATTAGATTAGATTTTACATTGTAAACACTAAAAAACGAATTACTTATAAAATTTTACAGGTAGTTATTTTTAAGGGGATTTTTCCTAACCAAAAGTAAAACGACTCGACTCCACCTGTCGCTGTGTGTGGGTGCCGCCCATTTCATGATGTCATCCCAGAGCCAGCAGCATGTTTTCGTTTTTTTCATGAAAATAAATATCAAATTTTTTTCAAGGTTGGATGCACATCCCGTATATCTGCCCTAAGTAGGCCCGAGCACTAGTTCACAACACAAATACACACAGCATCTGCACGACTGTGCTGGATCAGGGGGTGGGAGATGGTTTTATAATAGAAGATATGTATAGTTGGCGCGGGACGTTAATGTTTGCTTCGTCAAACTTTTGAAGGGTTTCGAGAACATATGTAAAAATGAGCTAAAATACATCTAAATGAGTAGGGTTTTTATTTTTTAAATTAATTTATGAAGACTCGAGAAGATCTGTATGGAAGAGTGGGCCAAAATAACAGCGACAGTGTGAAAAAACCTACGGGAAGTTTGACCTCTGTCATATTTTACCGTGGTTATATTACAAAGTTTTCAGGTGAAGTTTTGTTATCGACTAAATATTCATTTTCTGTATAAGGGGGATCTCCTGGGTTCCTTTTAACATTCTATCAAAGTGAATCTAAGTTGAACATTACAAACCTTCAACTTTTTAAGAAGAATAAGTGACTGACAAATACTTTTTGTCCGATAAAGAATATAGAAATATACAGATAACAGATAAAAAAGGAGAAGAAACTGGACACAATAAATATTCTTATCAGAGAATGAAGTAGATAAAAAAATAAATATTTATTTGTCACATGATACAAAAATAAAACAATGACTTCTTTACTGTTACTGGAAGCTCTGTTTTTGCCAGTAATGTCAACCTACTTCCCCAGACATAAAAAAAGAAGCTTGGGTTTGCAGTTTAGCGAGTGAACTTGACCCTGACTTTCCTTTTTCTCCTGAACAGAAACTGTTTACCATTGCTCCATCAAAGCTGTTACACAAGTGTTGAAATCGCTTTTTTTTCCAGCAAAAAGTAAGGGATTTTCTTAAAAACAACATGCAAAAAAAGAAAGAACAAAAATTATTTCAACACAAAAAATCCTCCTGACTCTAAATAAAAATCTACCATTATTGCACATAGTTCATGTTAAGCATTGATTTCAATGCATTTTGCAGCATAGTTGGGCAATAAAAAGACATTCCGATACATAAAAACAAGAATTTCTTACAAGTGTGTTTGCAGTCTGTTTTCTTTTTTTTTCTTTTAGAGGCTTCAGCACAGCAGCAAGCATCAGTCTCAGTTTCATTAAGGTAAAGTGCTCCAGGCAGGCGGTCAAAACACTCTTGTCGCCTAATCATAACAGTCCTAGCAGAGGCTCACTTGGTCTGGACAGCACAGTCTTCGGTTCCTCTTGCGTCTTCCACTTTCAGCTCCTGCAAGAAGTGGCTTTCCTGAAACCCGGTGAGAAAGCGCGTTGAGCTGAATCCCAGCTGGATCCATTGGTCTGAGATAAGGACTGTGTGTGGATACGATCCCTCAGGTAGAAGCATCTCCGCTGCTGCTGGGAGTAATTCTAGTAGGAGGCTGTTTCTGTAAAAACAGAAGCGGTTTGTATGTGAGTATGAGCTCAAAACACACTTTTAAGTCAATAACTCAACAGTTTTAGACATTGTGTGTGGTGTCCCTCAAGGCTCAGTGCTTGGGCCAGTTCTATTTAACCTTTACATCAATGATATAGTTAAAACAGCAGATGAAAGGAAATTCATATTATTTGCAGATGATACAACCCTCCTGTTTTTGACAGATATCCAGGAATTCCTCGCCAGAGTGACCAGAGGAATGTATAATCTAAAGGACTGGTTTGATAGATACAAGCTATCCCTTAATTTGGACAAAACTAAAATAATGTTTTTCGGTAAAAACAATACAAAAGAGCAAATTAAAATAAGAATAACAGGAGTAACATTAGAAACAGTGAATAATATCAAATTCCTGGTTGTGAGATTTTCTGGAAACAACATATTAGTTCTATATAAACAAAAATATCAAAAAGTATTTCAGTCATGGCCAAAGTGAAACATATTCTGAACCTCAGATCAAGCCAGACACTATATAATTCTCTTGTGTTCCCGTACTTAACCTACTGTTCAGAAATTTGGGGAAGCACATACAAAACTTCTTTACAACTACTATGCATGTTACAAAAAAGAGCATTAAGAATAATTCATAATGTAAGTTATCGCTATCCCACTAATTAAGTATTTCTTAAATCAAAGATACTAAAACTTTTTGATTTAATAGAACACAGAATACAACTGATTTACAAAGTAAGACACAATCTACTACCAGTACATCTACAATCAATGTTTTCTGACAGATTGGGTGATTTTAGTTTAAGAAAATAAACTAATTTCAGATTACTCAAAGCACGCACAACAAAAAAGAGCTTTTGTTAAACAATATATGAAGTGAAGCTATGGAACAGTGAATGATGAGCTACAGCATAAACCACTTTAAACAAAAACATAGAATCTTCCGTAAATATAGTAAAGAAGAAGTATGGCAAATCTAATTTAGTCATACAGGTTGTTGACTGTGAAGTTTATAGTTAATATAAGTTACTGTTTTGAGTGTTTTTCTTATTGGTGAGGAAGACAGAGACTGTGTGTTGAGGTCCCAGGGGAATAATTTATGGGAAAGGAAAGCATGTGAACAGTAAAGCTGTTATATTTGTATACATGTACATGTTTGAGTATAGATCTTTGTTTGTGTTTGATTATATGGATAGATGTTTGATGAAAAAAGAAAAAAATGTACAAAATTTCCGTTTCTGGAATAGTTTATATTGAAAATTAAGATATATTGTTAGGGGGTTAAAAAATAAGTTTTTTAAACTTCTTCCTACTCGGTTGTAGCAGCAGTCTGTGCAGCTGCACTCAATCTCCCAATCAGTGACTACCTGGGGAAGAGTATAAAATGGTTTGGCTCACCCTATAGGGATCTTAAGCACTGTGCCCAGCCACGCCTACTTCATTGTCAGCTCTCTGCTGGTTTGGTCCACAAACCAAAGCACTCCATTACTTGGAGAGGCTGACATGGGTTACACGTGCGCTGTGTAAATCCTTTTCCTCCAGCCATTCAGGTAATCTGGAGCACTTCAGGTGTTCGTGCTTGTGCCTGTTTTTTAATTCTTAACCTACTTTTATCTGTTTTTAGGTGCAGGAGAGGCACCACTGCTGTTCTGTTTTGTTCTGTTTTTGGTACGGTTTTGTGCTGTTTTGGTTCCTTGTTTCTGTGCGGTGCAGAGAAACAAATTGTCAGGCTCCCGGCTACAGGCTTCCGGCTAACACCCTGCTTCAGGTTTCCTGCTGCAGGCCCACGGCGAGCCCTCCCCGCTTCAGGCTTCAGGCCCACGGCGAGCCCTCCCCGCTTCAAGCTTCAGGCTTCAGGCCCACGGCGAGCCCTCCCCGCTTCAGGCTTCAGGCCCACGGCGAGCCCTCCCCGCTTCAGGCTTCAGGCCCACGGCGAGCCCTCCCCGCTTCAGGCTTCAGGGAGCCCCGAGACTGTGTGGACGGTTGCCTTTCTTTTAATTCTCTTAGCTTGTTTTAATTTGATTCTTTTAGGGGTGAAGTGCTTGCAGAGCGTGTTGGGCGACGACGGTGGAGGCCCGTTGGTGTGCATGTTCTGGGGTTGGTCAAAGTCCTTTCACGAGTGTGTGTGTGTCACTGTGGGGTGTGTTCAGTTTTATTTTTTTCTTCTTTGTCCTCCCCTCGTCTGCCCAGCGCTCTGCCGGTAAGCCTTCCCCGAGCTAGGCTTTATTTTAACTTTTATTGTTTTTAATTCATTTTATTTGTAATTAAACTATTTATTGAAACTGGAACCACGTCTTGGCCTGTTGGGAAAATCTACGCGTCCTTCGTCAGGACTGCACCTGGGTTCCCCGGACCCGGTATTCCGGGGTGGCGTTGTTGTTTTTTTTTGTTTGTGGGGTGTACTGCATCAGCAGCCCCCCACACCACCACTTTGCCACACTATTTTGAACTACATAATTGAGATGTAATGTATTTTATTTATAATTTACCTGTATATAAAAATTGTATTTTTATATCTTCAAAATAAAGGACTAAATAAGAACAGAAGTTCAATATGTCAATAAAAAGTTCATAAGATTTGATCAAGTGGATTTAAAGTTTTAGCTGTCCATCCATTTTCAGGGTCACAGGTTGTAGGAGCCTATCCTGGTTACTGTTGGGCAAAGGTGGAGCACACCCTGGACAGGTTGCTAGACTGTTGCAGGGCACTTACTCACATGCACACCTAGGTCCAGTTTAAACATGTTTTTGGACTGTGGGAGGAAGGCAGAGTTCCTGGAGAAAATCCACGCATGCATGAAGACAACATGCAAACTCCACACAGAAAGGTCCCAGCTGGGATTTGAACCAGGGCCTTCTCGCTGTGAGGCAAGAGTTCTAACCACCGTGCTGCTCAGTTTTAGTTATACTAGTAAAAAATGAATTGGGTCTTCGACACAACATTTATGTATTTTTCCAAAAATAAAATTGAAAAGAGTCATTGTAATTTATCCCCAAATCCTTTTGAGAATTTGCATTTTTCAAATAAAATTTTTTTTTGCAAGTCATTGTTTTCCCCATCATACCAGACAGTCTAAATCAGGAACCTGCAAAACGAAAAAAGCTCTTTGGTCCAGTTTCCTACCAACCAAAACCCAGTAAGAGTCACTCAGTCCCACTGCATCATTAACAGAAATACACCTTATTTCTGTTTCTTTTCAAAATAAAATATGATTCTCCTGCTGTAGTAGATCCGCTTAAATTAAATACTGCTGGACAGAAATCTACAGGCTCTTTTTATTTTTTTATTCGGGTTACCAATGGGGCCTAACATATCTAGACTAACCTCATTTCTATTCACCATATAAAAAAAACTGTTACTTGTTCCCAAAGCAGCAGGAATCTTTACGGTACAGAATAGAGGCTGTGCTGCTGAGAATTCCTAGAAAGGGCAAGTTTGTCAAGTCCTATTCGCTGAATCCTATTTCTAAGTAGAACTTTTTATATTCTTTGGTGATAGTTGGACTGAAATTGCTACATAAGCTGGAAGTGACATCATAGAAGTGGGAGGGAGTGCTCTTCCTGCAGTCATTTAGTAACTTTACAGCCTGTAAAGCAGTTGAAACCATCACAGCAATGTTTCCTCGCTTTCAGCAGATTACAAAAATGAGGAAAACTGTAAAATGAAGTAACTACTGGTAAGTATGAGTAAGATTATATAAGTTTGCTTCTTCCCACTTCTTTTCAAGCAACCAAACTCTACTTGATTTTAGATAATAATAACTATATTTAATTAATCAAATGTGACATAAGTGTGTCTTTGTTTTCGTTTGCTTTTCTTTTTCTAATCAATGAATTTTATTATTATGTAATGAGTTTTAAAAATCTGTGTATTTTGTTCTATATTGTTCACAATCTATGTTTGAAATAAACCAGATCAATCAATCTAATTAACACTCTTTCAGATGTGACCTCACATCGGCCTACGGGCTGCCTCTCTGGATAACAAAGATAATATTGACTAATGTTTGAAAACTTTCTATTGGGAGGTTCTTTTTGTATTATTTAACAAATATTTTGAACAGAATTTAAAAGAAAAAAAGGACAGAAACAATAAAATTGGCCAAACTGTGAGCTAAATGACAGTCTTACCTTCAGGAATAGCTATTTCCACTGTCTTCATTTCTTTATCCTTTTGAAGGCCTGACGGGAAAAAACAGGATCAGGATATTTGAAGGTCCTCTCTGAAAACTGCTAAATAACTACATACTTGATAAATGCACAACAGTTTGAACAGAAAGCTCCAAACCATCTTTTAGCTTAGTCATGTTTCATTTAATGTTTAAAGTTGAACAAACGTAGACTCACAGGCTGCAGACACAGACAGGTCCTGATCGACAGGCAGACACTTGGTGGTAAAGAGAGCTCCGAACCCTGTGACAGAGGAGTTATTTACGTTTAATTGGACTCTGAAAGAACACTGCTTAGACAAAACAACCTATAAACAAAATCTACTTTTAAAAATAGGGATCTCTAATCAGTTTTAACATGAAAATGTTGTAAATGTAAATAAAAATTACACAAACTGTTGCGCTATTAGAGTAGTTTCTTCTTTTCTCTTTCAAATTGATTCCAACACTTTTTTTTTTCATTGCAGCTCACAGTTAATGCTTTCTGTTTACTAAAAGTGATTACTTCTTCTGGGTACTGAAGAGTCATTTTCCTGGCACAGGTTTGAAGAGGCCCTCCAGATGTTTCCAAAACTGATCTTTGATCAGTTTCATACATTCAAATGGAAAATGATACTCATCTTTGTTTTGATAACAGCATCACGCACAATCTTAAAGCTTTTATTTTTTTATATATACAGCGCCTCCTTGTTTGCAAACACCTGGAATTTCCCCCCGATACACAGAAACACACTGGGTGTTTCCAGAGTCTGATATATCTAGTATTAAATTGTGTCACAAACACCAAACAAGCCAAGTCATGCTCACAGGTCACATGCTGGTGAGTTTAAACCAGTACGTATTGTAAAACAATGCACAAACACTTCCTCTTTTGGTTAAAATATGACTTCAGTCTGAAATAATGCTTAAAATGCATGGTACTTTACTTATATTTGGGAAAAACAACAAAGTGTGGTTTGGAATGCTGACTTAAGCATTACAGCACAACTTTTTTTAAAGCAAAGTTTAAATCTTTGAGACTAAAAAAACAGCAGATCAGTGCAGAATTAATGCTAATCTGAAAGGTTATATAAGCTTAATTACAAATAATTCGTATCTCTTGATTTATTTGTTTGTCCAAAATTACCTTTTCGTCGATAATAAATAATCCCTCCAGCTGTCAGGATCAGAATTATTATTATTACTGTGAACACAACAATGATGGCTGCATCATTTGTTCCAGGAGAAGTTTGTATTTCTTCTGCAGACAGAAAAAAAAACAAAAAAAAACCCCAGACAGATTAATATTAACATTGTAGGTATATAAAGAGTAGGATGTTTGTGTTTTGGAAAGAACCAAATTTGCCGAAAACATAGTTCTGTGGAAATTCCCTCATTTGGTCTGTAGTACAAAAAAATGTGTCTATGAAAAATGTCATGTTTTACACAACAGCTGTGTTGACAGATGTTTTTGAAACATTTGTTCTGCCACAAAGACATGTTCTTTTTGTCACCAAATACAATTAATTCTGAATTACAATAAATAGATATTTAATAGATTTGTATACATGGGATTCAAATCGATCCAGTATTTCAGCATTAACATCTGGACCTATTTGCAAGTGATAAACCCCAAATATTTCCATTTAACATACAAAACCCCCCAAACTTTTTTTTCAAGTGTTTCTGTACATTTTTTTTAGCTATTTTGAAGCCAAACAGAGGGGAAACATTCCAACTACCGGTTTAATGTCCGACAATATTTTCACGGACTGGCCTGTACAAAGGGCAAGTGATCATCTGTTTTTTATTTTAAGTTTTCAGTTCCCCTTAAAGGGTAAAGTTTATCTTCATCCTCTGTGAAATATCTCCAACTGGCTTAAACTTTATTTGTACACAAGATTTTGTGTAGAAACTATTCAAATGTGATTTTCACTTGACCCATTGCTGTCAAAGTGGAAGCTAGAAAAATCTGAAGCCAATTCCTCTGACTTATAGGTGTAATGGATAAAAAGCAAAATATATAACAATAATATATATGAATCAATCCTTTGTCACAACAAGTCCATATTTGGAGGAAAGACTCATGATTTTTTTTTTTAATGCAGTTTTCTTTTGAAAACGAAGGGTCTTCTTCTGTTTCCTCTGACTCTTTTCTTAAAAAAGGACTTTCATAAACATTTGTTCTTTGTTTTGCTAGCTTGTGGATTTCGATTTTGCTTCAAGA
This sequence comes from Oryzias javanicus, assembly GCA_003999625.1. Lineage (NCBI taxonomy): Eukaryota > Metazoa > Chordata > Actinopteri > Beloniformes > Adrianichthyidae > Oryzias > Oryzias javanicus. The sequence goes on from CM012438.1 coordinate 5,168,237, forward strand.
AAGTAGCAGCTGGATTTAAGACACGTGACCAAGCAACTTGGCAACACATCAAGAATAAATCAATGAATAAATGTTCCCACTTTTTCCATTTAAAAAAAAAAAAAAGGGGGTGGGAGATGGGGGTCTTAAAGGAGACCCGCCCACACCTAAAGCAACAAACACCTGTTTGAGCTGGAATTTATTCAAGACGCATGTGGAAGATTTACAGTATTCTCTCTAAATGAAAGTTTTTACCTGATCACCACTAGCTCCGTGGAGAAATCTAGTGTTGGTGTTAGACTGGGGGCGGAGCTGTCAGAGCAGACTCTTCCTGAAGGGGGCGGTCTCCCTATGTGACCTCACATCATTACAACTTGCTTGTTTTCGTGGGTATGGGAGGTGCTGCTCTTGAGAGCTCAGTTTTTAGAGGATTACTCTTAAATGCATGAATGGATCAAAATACCGCTTTGAGGTTCTTTATAGTGAGGAATGAACATTATAATACACTTAAAAGCTCAAAAAGTTTGTTTTTCATGGTATGGCCCTTTAAATAATCTCACTACAGACCAGTGATGTGCAGAAGATTCAGTTTCATATCAGCATATTGGACTGAAGAAGAATGTAAATGCATAGTGGTTTAGTTTGACTCCAAAAAACTAAACAAAATATATTAATAGTACATGTAGTTTGATTGTTTTACGTTTCTGATTTGAATAGGATTTTACTTTGTTTTGGATACAAATTTTGTTTGTAATCAATAGAGAAATTTCTGTCAACTGACTCAAAATATCTCGCAGAAAGTTAACATGAAAAATTCTGTATACAAGTCAAAGAAAAGCAGGATTCAAAACAAAAATGCTAAATGTAAAACTAAATGTGGTATATATTTTAGTACATATATTTAGAAGGTAACGATTCAAATCAAATTTTATACATAAATATATATTGCAAAGTTGTGCACAAAATATTACTTTGTTCACGATGTAATTGAACAGGAAATACACAAAACACAGAGATTATTTGTATATTCATGATTAAATTGATTAGAATTAAATAAATTGCATTTATGGATGTCAAATCTCTTTTATCAAATGTAAACGTCTCATGATAGCAGGTGAAACACTAATACAGACACTATCACGCTCACACATGCAGATTAAAACCCTTAAAGCAGTTAAAGAAAAAAATTATGAAAAGCATAACAGGACTGAGGACCTCCAGAGAAAGAGGAGCTTTTATCCAAAACACACCACCACAAAGCATAAAGCAGCAAAAGGGATAAACAAAAATAAGTGATAGAAAAAAAAACTTTCTTAGCTGCTCCATGAATTGCTGGATTTCTCTCCGAAAACAGTCTACCCCGGGTCACCAGCAGCTGCTGCTCCAGCTATGATCGCTCTCGTCCCGCCCAGATCCAGGTAAAGACCTGAGGTGGAAAAGTCTAAATCACCTGTGGTCTCTCTGTGATTCTATCCAGCTGCAATAGCATCAAAATGTCCCACTAACAAAGAGGTTACTGTCCCATTCATTTAACTGCAGCTAGCTGTTAGTGTAGCGGTATAAAAGAATGTAATGTTTGTGTTTGTTCTGGCCGCGAGCCTATGACCAGCAGCAGTTAAAAACGGCTGTAAAAAGTAACGGCGGGGGGTACTGTTGATATAAATGATATTTTTCTGGTGTGACTGTTGAAGCTCTTGAAAAAAATAAATCGTTTCATTCTTTCGTTCCGACGCCCCGATTATTGATCCGGCGTAACATTTTGGAGGTCCCACCGAGATCTTTTTTAGTTTTTTTTGGAAAGAACTATCTGGCGACGGAGAAAAGGAAGGATGTCGGAAGAAAGGGAAGACTTTCTCTTAGAAATCGAGGAAAAATTGATCCAGCTGACAGCAGAAGAGCTGCGCTTTGTGTGTGAGTTTTTCAAGATCTTGGGAGAAGAACGAGCGAAAGGAAAGACACGACGCGCTCTCGTTAAGTTCATCATAAAGTTCTGTGAGCGTGAAGAACTCCTGGAGGAAGAAGACGAGGGCATGTCGGTGCTTCTGGAGTTGAACGGCCACCTGGAGAACCTGCTGCGGGTCCGGTCATCGGGAGGCGACGCAGGAGCAGCGCGCCCCTCTTCACCTGCGGAGCCGGAGAGGGCTGCGGTCGTAGCGTCAGCGCCACCCAGCCGGTGGTAAGGAGGAAGCACAGCAACGGGTGGACAATGGAACCACATCCCTGTCATCACAACCGCAACAGTGTCTTCAAGGAAATTCAGGAAATAATGAAATCCGGATTGACAGCTCAATGATTGGCCAATGTTGTGCCACTTCTGCTGGCTTCAGAAAGGAGTTCAAGATAAAAGGACATGTGGGTGAGTCAACCTCCAGAGACACTTTAAGTTTCAGCAGCTTGGAACGACAGATCGAAAGTGGCCTCAGAAAAGGTTATTCAGAGCTTGAAATAGTTGAAGCTGTGATTGGAGCGGTGAGCCCTGGCCTGAAACTAAGGAGTTATTTGGAGGGAAAATCAAATCTAACTTTAATGACTCTGAGGCAGATATTAAGAGCTCATTATGCAGAGAAGGATGCTACTGTGCTTTACCAGCAGCTGTCCAAAGCAGCCCAGGAACCTGGTGAAACAGCACTTGAGTTCCTCATTCGTGTACTCGATCTGCGCCAAAGGGTTCTGTTTGCATCTGAATGTGCACAATCTGGCCTAAAATACAACAAAGAACTGGTCCAGAGTCAGTGTTTTCAGTCAATTATGACTGGTTTGTTCAATGACAACATCAGAGCTGAAATGCGGATGTACCTGCAAGATGACAACAGTAGCGATGAACTGCTACTTCAAAAGATGCAGATTGCTCATTACAATGAAACCGAAAGGGCTCAGAAAGTAAAAGCTGCAAATAAACAAGTTTACAAGGCAAGATTTAACTCAATAGAGCAAAATGAAGCTGAAAATTCTGCTCAAATCACCCAAAGCTCAGAAAAACAAAATAAGCCAGTTAAAGAAAGCCCTTTGTTTGCAAAAATGGAAGAAAATAACGCAGCTATAAGAGAGCTCACAGGCCAAGTGGCTTCACTGTTTCAAAGTGTCCACAATGACAAACCGTTTCCCCCCAATAGAATCCGTGCGAATGTAGTTCGCCGACTCAAGAGACAGTGTGCAGCCTGTCAGCAAGACAATACTGACTGCCAACATTGTTTTAAGTGCGGCAGCGAAACACACTGGGCAAAGGGGTGCAGGTTCGGAACAGGGAAAGGGTCGGGAAACGGGCCAAGGTTGTAGCGGAGGGACACGCCACAGCCAGAAAGCTGCAGTCCCAAGGATTGAATTTCAAGTCATCAGTCAAACCCCTCACCTTCAACCCAAACACTAACCAACCAGTCAAAAGCAAGAGTCCTACATGTCCTGCTTCAGTACAGCTAAACTACAAACTGAAAAATTTTCCAACCCAGCCGTCTAGGTCTCTCTTGAAACATCAAAGAGTTGCACACTTAATTGGGAAAAAATGCCTTGTGTGGTGCAAGATGAATAACATAAAGACCCAAGCCCTGTGGGATACAGGAGCACAGGTCACAATGATTAGCGAAGCATGGTTGTCTCAAAACTTGCCTGATGTAAAGATTCGCCCAATCAGTGACCTACTAAATCAAAATGGGGTTTTGGACTTGAGGGCAGCAAATGGTTCTGAAATCCCTTTTCAGGGTTGGGTTGAAGTTTGCCTGAGTCTGTGTGGTCAAAAAAATGGATCCACAAGGTCAGATGAGGTTTTGGTTCCAGTGTTGGTGAGCAGGGATGTTGTCCAACGACCTATAATTGGCTTCAATGCAATTGTGGAAATTGTGAAAGAAAGAGAAAAACAAGCTGTGCCCTGTGAAAGAATAACCCTGCTTAGAAATTCTTTCAAATTAGGCACAAGAAAAGCCGAAACTCTTTTAAGCCTAATTCAAGAAATTCCACATGATGAAATTATATATTCAGTTATGACAGGACACAAATCTGTAGTGGTGCCAGGGAGTCAAACAAAGTGTATCAACTGTTCAGTGAACACAAAAGTAGAGGCAGACTCAGAAATGCTGTTTGAGCCAGAAAAAAATCTGTCATTAAGTGAAGGGCTTAGTGTGTCTTGTCAATTAGTAGAAAACTCCACGTCTTCTCGCAAAGTAAAAATTCACGTCACAAACTCAACTAACCATGACATCACGGTGCCATGCAAAGTTGTGATTGGAAGTGTGCATAGAGTCGTGGACTGTTTCCCTTGTCTCACAGAGAAACATCAAGTGAACCCTGTCACAGTTGAACACTGTCAAGCAGATTCAGTTACAATCACTTCTGTGAAACCTCCAAGTGATTCTTCAGACACACAGTGGGATCCACCGGTCAATTTAGATCACCTAACTAGTCAACAACAATTTATAGTAAAGAAAATGCTTAGAGCCGAGTCAGACGCTTTCGCTAGACATAAAGATGAAATCGGACAAATTAAAAACTTGGAAATTAAAATTGAATTAAGCGACAATGCTCCGGTAGCCAAAACATATAACGCTGTACCTCGACCATTATATGATGAGGTAAAAACCCACATCCAGGACTTGTTAAATAAAGGGTTTATTCGCAAGTCGAGGTCGCCATATGCATCCCCAGTAGTTTGTGTGAGAAAAAAAGATGGGAGTCTGAGACTGTGCATTGACTACAGGGCTTTAAATAAAAAAACTGTCCCAGATAGGCACCCCATACCTAGAATCCAGGAGATCCTTGACGGGCTGGGTGGAAATTTATGGTTCAGCGTGTTAGACCAAGGAAAAGCTTACCATCAAGGAAACATGAGCGAAGATTCAAAAGCATTCAAGCCTTCACACAACCCTTGGGGGTTGTATGAATGGAACAGAATTCCTTTCGGCCTCACAAATGCGCCTGCAGCTTTTCAGCGGAGTATGGAGGAAAGTTTAGAGGGCCTGAGAGACAGAATTTGTATTCCATACTTAGATGATGTTTTGGTTTACAGTAAAACATTCATGGAACATGTTGAAAATGTCAGGTTGGTCCTGCAACGCCAGAAAGCTTGGGGAATCAAACTCAGACCAGACAAATGTGACCTGTTTAAAAATGAGGTTCGTTATGTCGGAAAATTGATTTCATCTGAGGGGTACAAGATGGATGACAAGGAGGTGTCAGCAGTGAGGGAATTAAAAACATTAGCTTACATCAAAAGCAAAGAGCTGCGTAAAATCTTAGGATTTTTAGGGTATTATAGAAGCTACGTGCAAGATTTCTCAACGACATGCAAAATTTATATGATTTTTGTCCACAAACGCAGACCCAAATTCAAATCACAGCCATCGCCCTCCAAAAGGGGGACAGCCCCCTCCGCATCAGAAAATAATCTGGACCAAAACGCATCAGAATGCCTTGAATCATTTGGTAGATGTCCTAACTAATCCACCGGTGATGGCTTACCCAAAGTTTGAGGGAACCGGTTTATCCTGCACATAGATGCTTCAAAAGAGGGACTTGGAGCTGTTTTGTACCAGAGACAGGAGGGAAAACTCAGAGTCATTGCCTACGGCTCACGAACATTGACACCAGCAGAAAAGAACTACAGACTACATTCAGGAAAGCTAGAATTTTTGGCACTCAAGTGGGCTGTTACTGACCGGTTCAGAGACTACCTGTTTTATGCTCCTTCTGTAACAGTGTACAGTGATAATAACCCTGTCACTTATGTTTTGAGTACAGCGAAACTGAATGCCACAGGTCATCGCTGGGTGTCCGAATTAGCCGACTTCAACATAACACTCAAGTACCGCCCTGGAAAAAGCAACATTGACGCTGATTTCCTTTCACGCATACCTGTGAGTATGGACTCTTACATGAATGAGTGCACGGAGCAGTGCCTCCCTGAGGTGCTCGCTGCAATATTTAGTGCCACTGAAAAACAAGATCACTACAATTTAGACTGGATCTCTGCCATTACTTGTAGCCCACACGTCCAGGAAATAACTGCAGACAGTTATCCAGATATTACAGTTACTGAGCAAGACTTATTGCAAGCACAGCTGAATGACCCAGCTATAAGCCAAATAATGAAAATGAAGAAATCGGAAAAAAACCCTACTAAGAAAGAAAACAATATGACAACAAAAGTCAAGCAACTGCTTCATGAATGGAAAAGACTTTACATCTCTAAAGAAGGGTTGTTGAAGCGCAAAACAGCAACATGTTCCCAAATTGTCCTTCCGGAGCAGTACAAAGGACTCGTTTATAAATACCTTCATGCTGAAATGGGTCACCTGGGCGTAGACAGAGTTTTGCACTTGGCCAGACAACGATTTTATTGGCCTAGAATGCAAGCTGACATTGAGTTTTTCATAACACAAGTTTGCAAATGTAACATTCAGAAGAAACCGGCAATCCAAAGCAGAGCCCCCATGTGTCATGTGCCTGCAACTGCACCATTTGAAATAATATCAATAGATTATCTGCATCTGGAAAAAAGCAGAGGAGGGTATGAGTACATTTTAGTAATTTAGACAATTTTACCAAGTTTGCAAAATCCTACCCAACTCGAATAAATCAGGCAAAACTGCAGCTGACAAGATCTTTAACGATTTTGCTTTAAAATTTGGATTCCCTGCAAAAATACATCATGATCAAGGCAAAGAATTTGAAAACCAGCTCTTTACGAAACTTCAAAAATACACAGTGTGTTAAAAACTCAGAACAACTCCTTACCACCCCCAAGGAATCCAGCAGAAAGATTTAACCGAACTTTGTTAGCAATGCTGCGAACTTTGGATGAGGACAAAAAGGTGAACTGGAATGACTATGTGAACAAAGTTGTGCATGCTTACAATTGTACTGTCAGTGAAGCAACAGGGTATACACCTTTTTACTTGCTCTTTGGAAGAGATCCACGATTACCAATTGATTTAATCTTTGGATTGAAAAGTGAAGAAGGACATGTCTCACCACAAGAGTATGCTCAAAAATGGCAACAACAAATGCAAGAAGCATATGATATTGCATCCAAAACAATTCAGAAAACTACAACCAGGGGCAAAGCATATTACGACCAAAAGAGACAAAGTGCAGTGCTTTTGCTGGGCGACAGGGTTCTTGTGAGGAACATGTCAGAACGAGGAGGACCAGGAAAATTACGTTCATACTGGGAAAAACAAATACATGTAGTTGTGTCCCGAAAAGGAGAAAACAGTCCAGTGTATGAAGTAAGACCTGAAAGTGGCACGGGGAGAAGCAGAATACTTCACAGAAACATGTTAATGCCATGTAATGCCTTACCCCTCCAACAACAAAAAGAAAGCTCTGTAAGGGAAGAAACAAAGACAAAGCATAGGAAAAGACAACCAACTATTGAAGAAAGAGAGGAGACATCAAGCTCAGATGAGGATGAGCTACAAGAACAGTGGGTTGCACATAGGTCGAAAAACTATGTCCAAGCGTCTGGAGAACAGAGTTGGGGTAATCCCAGCACTCCGGCAGGGGAGCAGCAGCCCGGGTTTGGTGCTGCAGCAACAGACAACAGATGCATGCTGGGACAGATCCCACCTGCTGCACTCCCAGTCCCCGCTACTGCAAGAGACAACATGATGGAGACTCTAGCGGAGGAATCTGTGGACAGTAGCCGGGCTGAGATTGATGCTCCAGATACAGCACAAGAGACTTTGTGGACTGATCCTGCTTGTGCTCAAGAAAGAGACTGGACTGACATGCAGCCACGCAGATCTCAGCGGGTGCGACACCCCCGAGAAACCCTAACCTACGACACACTGGGTCAACCGACCAGTCGTGTGGTTGGTCTTCAGGGTCTTCAGATCTATCCACAGTATGTTAATGCAGCCATGCTGCCGTATGGACACTACAGTGTGCCATGGTTATTACCATTCACACTTGGACACTGTGCTGTGTATCCTGGCCTTGTTCATGGCGGGTACATCTAAAAAAAATGGACTGTTGTGACTATTGTACAACATCAAATGACAAATGAACTGTAATAGGGATTTTCTTTTTCTTTTTAATATATATATATTTTTTATTTTAGTAAGATCAACACATTGATGTAACTGGTGATAGTTGTGAACTTATATTAGAGTGAACATATGGTTATTTATTTATTGACATGTTTTATTGTTGAGGACAACATTTAATTAGCAGGGGAGGAATGTAGCGGTATAAAAGAATGTAATGTTTGTGTTTGTTCTGGCCGCGAGCCTATGACCAGCAGCAGTTAAAAACGGCTGTAAAAAGTAACGGCGGGGGGTACTGTTGATATAAATGATATTTTTCTGGTGTGACTGTTGAAGCTCTTGAAAAAAATAAATCGTTTCATTCTTTCGTTCCGACGCCCCGATTATTGATCCGGCGTAACATTAGCCGCTAAGCTAGCTCCAACTTTAGCTCAGAACTTACTTGAATTTGCTGCTCCTGGATCAGATGAAGTTGGTTGTTGTTGAGTCTCTGTCAGGAATCCTTTTATCCACATGTTCTGCTAAACGTAAACAGCTTGTTGTTGACGATCTTTTCACTTTTATGCCAGAAATAAAAACACCGGCAGAGAACCGTGCTTTGAAGAGGAGGGCGGAACTATGTTTTTCTGCAATTTGATTGGTTGGGCTGTCAGATCAATCCAAAGGGCTCCAATTTGGTTGGATGTTGGGCCAACACCACACACGGAAGTAAACAAGCGCGGACAGAGAGACTGTGGCGCGCGGAGTTCTCAATATGCTTTTTAATCCTTGGATTTGGGGGAAAACAGCAAGTCTTTCCGAGTCAGAGGACTAAAGTCAAAGTCAAGTCACAAGTTATTTGTATCAAAGTCCGAGTCAAGTCACGAGTCGGAAGGTTAGAAGTCCAAGTCGAGTCTAAAGTCGTCAAGTTCATGACAAGTCTGACTCGAGTCCAAGTCATGTGAGTCAAGTTCCCACCTCTGCCCAAAACTGACGGAGTCTCTTTAGACCAAATCTACAAAAAAATGAGACAAAAGAAGGATTAAAAATAGTGTTGAAAATACTAAATCTATCTGGATTATCCCTTAAAATTAAATTATAAATAAAACACTTCCAATTATCTTTTGGTATTAATTACTTTATTAAAACTAACTGTGGGAACATTTAAATGTTTTAAATAACAATTATCTGTAAAACGTGGCACTTCCACACTCGCTTTTCCTGATTATTTTTGATCTCTTTGGCTTGCCATACTATTGTTCTGTGACGGTACCAGCAAGTCCGTTTATGGAGAAGCAGCTTTCTCCTGTGCGGGACAGATGCTGTTTTTAACTGGGAGATTCTTTGAACGCAGAAATGAAATCGATTATCGATGCTTTTATTCAGCTCTTTAAATGATATAAACCTGATATCTATCGATCCGCGTCCTTCATTATGAAGTGGAGAAAAGTTTTTGACAGAAGCTCCTCCCACACGCAGCTTCAGGTGAACAAACTTTAGGATAAACATGAAGCAGCTACTTTAGGTTTTGTCAAAACTAAGAGGATTTACAGGAATTTGACGAGAATTCCATTGGATGTAAACAGGCAATTGGTTTACATTATGCTAGCATGAGGTGTGCGGGTGCGGGGGGTGGGTGTTGGAGCGGTCTGTGGCACACGTGTCCCGAACCGTGGCCTCTGATCCATACGGACCACGTATTTAAAATCCATGCTGCTAAAAAGATTTAAAAAATCACGAGCAGAGACATCCTCATTGTTATAAACATGTAAATTAAAATCACCAGTAATAAAAATCCTACTGTACCTTATGTGAAGAAAATACAAATACAGGAAAATTCTTCAATAAAACAGGTTGGAGGGTTTGGTGGTCTTTACCATAGACATAATATCTAATTAGACCAATCATCTCTGACGTCACCCATTGACTTCCACAGTCCTCAAAATGAAGCCTGAATATTCAGCTCATGGTCGCAGCCATATTGGCTGGAGTTAACTCCACCTCACACGGATGTTCCAAATATGGGGAAAAGGGGAGGGACCGAGTTGACTCGCTTTTCCCCCCGGATTGTTTTAGGCCCTACAAGGCCCTACTCACCAATTTTAACCACACCTTGTAGTACACACCTCTAACACCTCAAAATATACTTTCTAACAAACAAACATGCATGCACCACTCAAGGAAGGTAGGACCAGGGGTGAAAGTAAGCCGGAACGGTCCGGAGCCGCGTTCCGGTAAATAATTTGAAGACGGAACGCCGTTCCGGCTGGACAGATCAGCTGTGCGGCCAGTTTTCACTATAACACATGACAGAAGCCGCGGTCGCTCTCATGAAGAAAAATATAGAAAATTGACATTCGAGCTGAGAGCAGGCAGCGCTTTATTTGGATGTTTGCATTGTTTTTGTGGCGCATCAGACAGTTATTGAAACCCGTCTCTCTCTCGCTCGCTCTTGCGATCTCTCTCTCCCTTCCTCCCTCCTGGTCTGCGCTCTCTTGCGTGCGCCAAGTCTGGCTTGCGTCCCGAGCGCTGCGGACCCCCGACTTATTGAGCAGCAGGCGCACCAGAGAACTGCAGCTGATGATACCCAGGAGTTCGTTCATTGTTCTGTCTAAATTCAATGCACATTTATTTAAAGATTGAAAATGAATTTGAATAGACGTGATAAAATATTTAAATGAAAAAGTAAACAAAAAAGATGCAGAGAAAAGTGAATCAGATTTTTAAGAGGAAGATCCAAAAGTGAGGATGACGATGTGCAGAACAAATCTTCTAAAGGAGATGATGAAGAAGAGAAAAGGAGAGATGGAAGTTGAATGGAAAATGCCATTGAGACACCAGGTCCATCAACCACAGATGAATTTTCTATGTTGCCAGATTATTATTCAATCTGGACAACTGACAATATGATCTGTTTAAAGTCCTCCTTCCAAAAAAAAGAAAAACTATTTTTTGAGTTTTTAACATGCCTGTGTGTCATTATTCTTCTGAAAGAGAACAAATGTAATCATTTTGTTTTTGCATTTCCTTTTAATCTCTGTTAATCAAACTGTCACAGACAGACTCTGTGTGACTGAATGATGTTCTTTCTGCTGCACATACACTAAACCCTCATCTGGTCCGGCTAGCGTGTCTAGTTCAGGTTCTGGAGAAGAGTAGATGCTATATTCACGTTGACAGCAGTCAAATGGGCCGCCGTTCACATTTCTGTGGTCAAATCAGCATCACTGGATATTTTTGTGTGAGTTTCATCCAATACTTACGGTAGCAGGGCTGAGAACGCTGGAAAATCTCCACCAGACTCCACAGAGCTTCTTGATGTGACCACGGAAATGTGAACGGGGGCTCGTTTAACCGCAGCTGTAAAAGATCTGTGAAAGTTTGGTCCATGAAGCTCTTCCTTGTCCGAACTGATGTCCAGCCCAAAATAAAACTGCCAGACATTTTTGTGGTGCAGCGGTGAAGACTCAGAGCCACCATAATCATAAAGGGGAGGGTCCACGACGAGCAGGTCAGCTTCGCTCAGCTCCAGAAGCCACGCCCCCACAGAGGAGTTTTCATAGACCAACATTAAAAAATTACTTTTTAAGACATTAAGTGTTTTTTTAAATAAAAGTAAAAATTGCCTTATGGGGACTTTAAAAGTAAAGGTATTGGACTGTGTGTGTGTGTGTGTGGGGGGGGGGGGGGGGGGGGGGGGGCAGCAGCATACATAGTACCGCATAACAAAAAATCTACTTTCACCCCTGGGTGGGACCTTCGACCCTCTGTCCCCTACCCCATCCCTGGCGGGGGGAGGTGGGAACCCTCGGCCTGGTGGTCTTGTCTCTTGGGTGCCGGTCTCCTGGGTTCGGCGGCCTCCTCTCCACGCTGGGAGTGGGATCCCCAAGATTTAAGAGGGGATCAAACTACATCGGAGCCGTGGGGTGTCCAGGTCTCGGTGGTTCGGGTGCAGTCCCTGCTCTCGAGAAATGGGCCTCTCCAAAATTCCATCAGTAGGTGTGCCTGGTCAGGCCTTGTTAACATCATTCCTTTGGGACCTTCGTTCCTCTTGGGTGTCTCTCTGCTGGGCGGGGGTGGGCGGCCCCTTCCTGGCTCCCCCTGGACCTCCCGCGGCGGGCGGATGTCTGGAGCATAGAAGCAGGTCACCCTTGGGGAGCTCTTGCTCGTGCCTGGGGTGGGGCGGGGGGATGCTCGGCGCTGCTGGGTGGTGGTGGGCTGCTCTTCTGGGGTTGGGGGGCTCTCCGGGGTTGGGGCCTTGTGCTTGCCCTCCGGGCGTGGTGGGGGGATTGCTGTTCTGGTCCGCATTCTTTGTGCTTCTGCTTCTCTCGGGCGTGGGGGGCCTCTGTGGCGGTCCCGCGTGCCCTGGTCTGGGTGTCTGGGGGGATTTCTCGGGAGACGGATTCTCTCCATGGCTCCATGGTGGGTGTTGGGGGGCCCGTGCTGCTGCTGCCGCCCCGGTGGGGGGCCTTGGCGTGGGGATGGCTGGGCTCTCTCTCCCTCTATACATTCCATCAACATCCACATCAGCAAAACATAAATACTCACCGGAGCACAGGTGTCAGCTCACCTCACACTAACAGAATGTGTGATGGATGAAAGGCTTTATTTGTGTCAGCTTCTATGATTGTGTGTGAGCTGCAGTGGTATTGGGTACATTTTTGATTACTTTAAAGGTAAAGATTATTCTAGCCAAAGGGTATGTGTGTAACTGATGAGTGTGTGTGTGTAGACAGGCCCCACCCATTCCAGACTGTTATTTAGACCTGGTTGTTATAGGATGTTACTACTCTATGTTACCTTCTTTGTTCTCTTAACCCCCCCCCCCTTGTTTCCATCCGGTCCAACAAAAAAAGAAAAGGTATAATCAAATGTTATACTTAATAAAACCTGTTGGGACATTATTAATCTGTCCACCGCAAGAGGCTCTGAGCCCATATCTGTTTTCTCAGCTGTTGGACAAGTTAAAAAAAAAAACAAAAAAAAAAAACAAATTAAGGGTGTAACGGTTCACAAAACCAAAGGTGGGACCAAGTCATTGTTTTGCAAGTCCAAGTCAAGTCCCAAGTCTTTGTCCTCAAGTCCGAGTCAAGTCCCAAGTCAAAAGCACTCAAGTCTCAAGTCGAGTCACAAGTCAAGACCAACAAGTCTCAAGTCGAGTCACAAGTCCTACTATGAATGTTTCAAGTCCTTTCAAGTCATTTCAAAAACAGAGTAATATTAATTCCGTAGATTATTTGTGCTTTTATTAACTGTATTTTGCGAGCAAATTAGCTAAATTGCCTCTGAGTTCGTGTGCATCCTTCTCAAACTCCAAAGAGATTTCACTATAACAAAAACCCAGTTTATTACATTTGAAATGTGGTGAGATGGAGATGGCAGGAAACCAGGATAGTCTGGGTATTGAAAGGGTTATACCATGATGATTTTCTTCTTCAGAGTGAAATATATCCACATATAAGATTAGACATTACATTATATATTACACCGGTCATGTGACCTCATGTTCCAGCGTTCACTGTTCTGACAGAGAAAATAGTACCAAGTGTTACTTTCTAATGGAAAAAAATTCCAGTCTTTTTCCAGGAAGCAGGCTTGCAGCATGGGAAGAGCATCATTAGACCATGTTGTGATGGTCTTTGTGGTGGGCCTTGACTGACGCCTGCAAGGGGTGTAAGCCGGAAAGAACAGGAGGGAAAGTTGGTCTGATTGTCCGAGGTGGGGGATGGGAGTGGCTCTGTAAGCCTGCTTGATGTTGCTGTAAACGAGATCCAGTGTAGAACACTTCACATGCTGGTAAAACTTTGGGAGAACAGTCTTTAGGTTGGCTTTATTAAGGTCTCCTGCGATAATATGAACACCGTCAGGTTGAGCCCACTGTTGTTTGATAAAAGCATTCAGCAGTAGAGACAGCACGGTGTTTACTTTAGCGTCTGGCAGGATGTACACAGCCGTGATGATCACTACAGTCAGCTCTCTCAGTAGAAAAAAAGACAGATATCTAACGGACATGTAGTCCACATCAGGGGAACAGTGTTATGATGCACGTAAACACAGAGCTCGCCTCTTCTGCTCTTACCAGAGTCCTCCTTTAGGTCAACGCAAAGCAGAGTGCTGCGCTTCAGCGATGGCAATGTGGGATTCATGAAATGCCAAGTTGGTATTCTTGGAGTTCCGAATCGGGATTCATGGAATTCTGACTCAGGAATTTCGTAATGGCAACTCGAGAATATGGGAATGCCAATTTGCAGAACTTGAAATTATTATTTGGGTATCTCACGATGCTGAACGGAAGAAGCATGACGAGGCATCCGTGACATCACCAACCTCACCGTGAGAACAGATCCACAGAGGACGCCATCGCTGTAGCTCTCCACTCCACACTGGAGCAGCAGCAGAGCTACGCTGGGATGCTCTTCGTGGATTACAGTTCTGCTTTCAACACAATAATCCCGGACGGACTCTGGGAGAAACTGGTCACTTTTGGCATCCCTCCCCCCACACGCAACTGGATTAACAACTTCCTTTCAAACCGTCCAGGCTTTGAGACTCAGCCCCCACCTCTCCTCCACCCGCACACTCAGCATCGGCTCCCCTCAGGGCTCTGTGCTGGGCCCTCTGCTGTCCTGCCTCTACACCTATGACTGCAGTCCAGACCACCACAATAACCAGTTCATCAAATTCGCAGATGACACCACAGTAGCTGGACTTATCTCCAGAGGGGAGGAGTCTGTCTACAGGGAGGAGGTCCTGAGGCTGACAACCTGGTCTTCAGAGAACAACTTCACTCTAAACACCAAGAAGACCAGGGAGGTCATCATCGACTTAAGAAGCAGAGCACCGACCCCGCCCCCCTCCACATCAACGGCGAGCTCGTGGAGAAGGTCCACACCATCAGGTTCCTTGGCGCCCTCATCTCTGCAGACCTCTCTTGGACAGCCAACATGACAGCTGCAGCACACTACAATACAACCCCCCCCTTACCCTAATGAGGAAAGGGATAGGTTGGGGGCAGTTGGCAGACTGACCCCCGATGGTGAAAGATAAAAAGAAAAGCACCAAGGGAAACCTATGAAAGATCAATGGAAGTAAAAATAAACAAATGTACAGATCAAAAGAAACTTAAGAAAGATCAAAGGAAACATGAAAGAGAAAGATTTTTTCTCCTTGTTGAAAAATTCAGTAAAGCAAAAAAAGTCTGGATAATTTCCAGAAACGTCAAGTTCTTCCACAAGAATACGGCTCCATTTACATATTATCCACTCTGGCAACTTTTTGAGCAACTTGTGATTTTCTTCGCAATCATTTAGGATTTCTAATCCTTTTACGTGTAGGATTGCTTAAGCACATCCGTGAAGAAAATCTGCAAATTCTCTTAGTGCAAGAGGGTCACTTGCATTTATTTTTTGGGCATCTTGCAAGTTTTATCTCTGAAGGTTTTCTGAATGATGAAACAGATTTCCATAACGTTCCTGTAAAACCTCCTCCATGCACCTAAATATTCATTTTCAGAGTCCTATAAGAAGAAACCTTGAAAGCTTTGATTGGCTGCTCTTCAGCAGATCATTTGTTATATAGATAACATTTTCTCACTTGCTGGAAAAGGTTTTTTATCAATAAAGAGTCATGAAAGACATTTTCCAGTCTAAAAACTTGATTGGGTCCCCACTGAAGACACTAGGTTCTGGGACTGGCTTGGATTCATGTTCATAGAGCTGGTCATTGCTTGAGCCAGACTGTTGAGCTCTTGACTCATGGTTGATTTGGCCGTTTATAGACAAGGTTGGAAGGATGCAGCATCTGGATTTAGTTTAAATCCATATTCCTGTTGGCGCAAATAAAGAGCCAATTTCATCAATTTCCTCTGTCTTTCGTTAATATAAAGTTTTCATATACTTTCAAACCATGCCTTTTGCAACACACAACTTCTTTTTTCTGCTTGTAACTGCAGAAGTTTTGGCTTTTTCTCTCTCTAACTTGAGGTTTCATTTCAACCCTCCTTTTGTTTTACTTCTCAAAAAATAGCTATTTGCATATGTTTTATGATTTTCCACTCATTTTCTAATGTATGGACACGCGCTTGCTGTACTTGAATTATTGTGATGGCTTTTGATTGTGCTTGTTTGGCTGCCAGCTCTGCTGCTGCATCATCTTGTTTAC
This sequence comes from Oryzias javanicus, assembly GCA_003999625.1. Classification (NCBI taxonomy): domain Eukaryota; kingdom Metazoa; phylum Chordata; class Actinopteri; order Beloniformes; family Adrianichthyidae; genus Oryzias; species Oryzias javanicus. The sequence continues at coordinate 5,184,331 of CM012438.1, forward strand.
TACTAATAGTGGATGAATTGGAATGGTCATTGGATTTCTGGGATAGCTCAGAGATAACAGTTTCTGTGTTTGTGGAGCCAAAAACAGATCTGTATTCATTCTTGTTTAATGTGCTTCTCACATGTTCCTTTTCCAGTTGATCATTGTAATCTTCATCAATAGTTTCAAGGCGCTTACTTATGAGTTCACAGATTTCTGTACTGAGTGTGACACAAGCATCCATCCTTTTAACAACATCTGGTGTTGTAGCACCGTTACATAGAATAGGCTCATACTGGGAGCTTAAGAGCTCGTGCTTTATTTTAATTTTCTTCTGCAGCTCTTCAAGTTCATCCTTTGAGCAAAGATCTTTTAGTTTTGATCTTGTTTCTCTTGCTGCTTGCTTCCAAGAATCATATGTTTTCTTGAATTTCTTGGTATGTTTTTTTACATTCATATCATGCATTTTTTGACCCTTTTGTGTCAGTGTTCTTTCCTGAGAGCTGGAACTCAGTGGCGTTTTTTCAGGTTTGTCTGCTTCTTCTGCTAAATGTGACATTTTGTTTTCTTAACACTATTTCAATTCAAATATGGCCTAAGGTTGCCTCATTTCTGAATGAAACTTCTTAGTTCTGTTTAACCCTGTAGAGAACTATTGTTTATATTTGACCTTTCCAAATTTTGGACGACATAGGAGCAATAATATGAAACAGTAATAATACAAAATGTTAAACCTTAAGGTTACTGGACTATCAATGATGAAAATCACTCTAATATCCGGCCCTTTCTGTAAACAGATATATAAAGGTCATTATGGCTTCATAAAGAAGTATAAGACACTTTCATTTTGATAGGAAGATATCCTTAGACCTTTAAATCAGTAAATACACATTTTATGAACAAGGACAATATATACGTTCTGAACTGAGCATAAAAAGTCTCTTTAAGAATTTCCAGTCTGATGAAATCATCACTGCAGGTGAAGCTCTACCTTCAATGTGTGGCCAGCTTAAAAATTGTGGAGACCGGAGACGACGCTGATGTCCGAAGTGAGGAGCTGGTCAGCTTCACCTTTTCTCAGTGGTGGCTGGTTTAGCAGTTGAGTTTTCATTCTAGAGGCCCCCTTGTGGTCATAAACGAGATGCTTCGAGCTTCAAACAAGTGCGGACTTCATTGGTCTCTTTGATGCAACCATCCAAAGTACAGGGACCCGTTTCAAGAAGCAGGTTCAACAAATTTAGAGTTCAAACTTGAACTTAGAGTCACTGGACTCAAAATTCTCAATCTTAGAGTTTTTGGTTTCAGAACAGCTGAAAAAGTTTGATTAAATCAACTTGAAGTTGTTGGAACCAGAATCAGGTGCGAGTGTCACGAGCATTAAAAGCCCTGATTAATGGAGCAAAGACAGCACGATTCACTATGGCAATTTACCATTATCCTGTCGTTATGTATACTTAATGTGTTCATTTGTCTTATATTCACAAAGGGAGCATTGATAGTTGTATAGTTTTGACTTCTGTTTGATTCCATTGAGCTCCTTTATCTCTGGTTATCCAGGTTACTGTTACTCCTAACTGAGATGCCCAGTGATGCATTTTTAGGTTTTTTGGTGCCTGGCCTCCCTTATTTTTAGCTAAGTAAAGGGTTGTAAGTTTGATTCATATTTTATGTTTTTATGTTGCCATATAAATTTCTTGATTATTTTGTCCAAAAGATTAAAAAAAGAAAATTGAATGAATTTTCATGGGGAGTGATTGAAATAATGATAAAAGATGAAGTAGAACGTTCATTCTAACTGTTTTTACTCCACCAAAAAGAGAGAGGGGGAGAATTTACCATTGGTTAAAATCATTTTTCATTTCTTTCAAAAATGTATTATCATTTATTTTAAAAAGATTTGTTGTTACACGTGTAAGTGTGACTCCCAAATACCTAAATCCTTCTTTGGGCCAATGAAGGGAGGTTATTTCATTAAGTTCATGTGGCCATGTTTCTGATGTCATCATTGACTCTGATTTGTTTTGATTTATTTTGTATCCTGAAATACCACCAAACTCTTTTAAGCAGGTCATTAGTCGTGGCATTAAGAAAAGTGGATTTTCTTTTATAAATAATAAAATATCATCAGCAAATAGAGAAACTTTGTGAACAGAACTCATACCATCTTCAATCCCTCCTATTTGAATATAATGATAATTAAAATAAATACAACAGGAGATAGGGAGTTGCCTTGTTTAACTCCTCTTTCTATACTAAAGAAATCTGAAGAGTGTCAGTTATTTTTTACTTTTGATTTTACATTTTCAAACATTTTATCCGTCTCATAAATGTTTTGCCAAAATCTCATCCATCAAATAGTGATCTTCAAAATAATCCAGTGTCAATTATTTTTTTATTCGCCTAACTTATTTTTTTTCCTTCCAAATTCTTTGGTCAATCTGTCTTAGAGTCTGAGCCTGTACGTGTTTTCTTTTTTTGTTGTTGCGTTGTCAGGTGTGAAACCCTTATTTAAAATATAAGTGGTAAAAATCAAATTAAAAAAAAGTTTTAAAAAAATCTAAAATAAATAAAAAAATATAAGCAACAAATCAATTATTGATGCTCAATAGGAAGCAAATCAGAATACTCTGAGTCTGCATTTTAAATCTTAAAGTGAAATATTTTGACACAAAAAAAGAAAACTCAAACTCATGACTAAGACTGACGCTCTGCTCCTCTTCTTTTTTTGAAGTATTTGCATGAATTGTGTTCATAACTTCTCTGAAATGTTCATCTGAATGATGAGCTTGTTTGAGCATTTCTGTGACTGTTCTAAAGATTAAATGATCATGAAAGTCACATCTCGATGCAAACAGACATGGGTGCAGAATGTGAGAATCCTGTTCTTCAGGGGCCCGTTTCAAGAAGCAGGTTCAACAAATTTAGAGTTGAAACCTGAACTTAAAGTCACTGGACTCAAAATTCGCGAACTTAGAGTTTTCGATTTCAGAACAGCTGAAAAAGTTTGATTCAATCAACTTGAAGTTGTTAGAACCAGAATCAGGTGCGAGTGTCACGAGCATTATAAGCCCTGATCAATGGAGCAAAGACAGCACGATTCACCATGGCAACAGGAACAAACATCGAGTTTTACTACTTCCGGCGACAGAAATGATAAGTTCCTCCAAGCACTATGCCGACTGCAAAAGAAAATTTTCAGCAAGAAAAAAAACACAGCATGCAGCGGGTAAAACAGAGAGAAAACATCTGCAGAGTTAATGGATACGTCTATGTGATGAAGATGTAGAGGCTTCGGATCCATATGCAAAACAAGGTTTAATAAAGCTTAAACAATGGGCAAGCAGAGCAAGTCAAGGTCCAGGCGCGGGTCGGGCAAAAGGCAGAGAGGCAAGCGAGGAAAAACAGGCAGAGATCAAAACACCAGGAGAAAGTAACAAGAACCGCTCAGAGAGTATGCCAGGAAGTACAATGACTTCGCAATGAGGAGTTGACTGCAGGTTAAATGTTGGTGATGAGGCTGATGGGAAACAGCTGGGAGAACTTTGAGGGAGAACTGCTGAGAGAGGAGAGAGAGCCAAGTCAATAGTCAGGTGAGGCTCCCTCTGGTGGTCAGATGTAGTGCCAGATGGGGGAATCCTGACAGTCTACATTTGATCATTTTCAAATAACGAATAAATAATAATATCAGGGGTATTTATCACTCTTAAATAGGATGGTTCTTCTTGTCTGTTAATAATTTAACCAGTCATCTCCGTAATCGCATGAATGACCGTTATCCTCAACCCCCCACCATCACATACACACACGGATATCACTGCACGCTAAAAAGAAACACTGCAGCTGCCTGAGATATGTTAAAATAAGCATTGACTTAAATGTAATTCTCAAGACTTAAAAAATCTTAGCTGATAAGGGTTTTTTTTTCCATAAAACTGATATATCGGAGCCGGGAGTCAAAGTGGAAGCAGTGTTGCTGACAACTGAGCTAATACTTGTGTTCAGTAGTGTTGAGAGTTGGAACAGCTTTCAGGTGTTTGAAATTTAATGATTTCCATTGTTAAAGGTTTCAAATGATGAAAATAAAACTCTTTATTTTTAATAGCAAATCCCTGGAATAACTCACTATTTATAATGTCGCTCAAATAAAAATGAAGCAGGGAAACAGCATCAATCGACTCGTGTCCTCAAATCCTCTCCCGACATAAATAACATTTCCTCTGGATTAATCCAGCCTCCTCTCTACATGATCCTCTATGAATGAACATGTCATTTTTGGTTTCTGCATGGTTGAAACGTGACGTCTCTAATGTGAATGTTCTCTCAATATTAATGAAGAACTCACATTTGAACATCTTTCACTTTAAAAACGGGCGGAGATCGCAGAGAACTCTAAGTTTCCTGAAGAAAACCTGCTCCAGACCAGGTTACGTTCACAGACTCAGTTCCACAGTGATTGATTCTGAGTTCAGCTTAACCTGCTTCTTGAAACGGCTTGTTTCGCCCACTTTCACGGTTTGAGTTATCTCTCTTTCTGAAACCGAAGACTCAGAGTTTTGCTGAATTTGGAGTTGATGAACTCAGAGTTCCAACAAAACCTGCTTCATGAAACGGACCCCTGTTCCTGCACTCATCCCATCCATTTACAAAGAAAGGTTCGTGAACCCCGTATCGAGGTTTGCTTCATCTAGGGGAAGTGCCGAGAATGATGACGTCTGAAGCTTCACTGTCTGGCTGTACCACGTGACTGATTCATGAAGATTGTGCCGCGATTCTTGACAGCGGCATGAATCCTTCAGGCTCCAGTCAGTGAGATACAGTAGATTTAGGGGAACTGTTGTTAAAAAAAAGTCTCATAAACAATGATCTCTCGCCGTATGTCAGTGTTACAAAGTGCGATCATTATCCATAGTGGTCCTTAAATCATCGCTGGAGTTACATTATAGAGAAAAAAAATTAAAAAAAACAAAACAAGGATGGACAATCTCTACGAAAGATTCACCTCTATTTTTATTTAGAATAGCTTAAGTCTTAAGGGTGTAAAGTCCCAGTTTAATTTAGTGATGAGACTCTCTGTATTAAAGCTTCACGGCGGGTCTCGGAGCAGAGGAGAGGAGGAGTTTCTCGGTGTAGAAAGGGGGTTCTCGTGAGTTTTTACAGCGTCATGAATCCCGCAGGCTCCATTCATAATGCAGGTGTTTGATGGAGAGTTACGGTCGGTGAATTTAGAGATAACATTAATATTACAATTAATAATTATAAAATAAATATTCTGTCTCTTTAAATTTAGATCTTATCTCAATGTTATTAAAGTAGAATAATTCTCCAAGCCCTTCACACTGTGACACTGCTTCGTCACACATGTATGCTTTTATAAAAACAAAAAAAGGTTGTATTTTTTACAATTGAGTTTTCATTTACACATTCAACCCGGTCTCAGTGAAATGCGTCCCTATTCCACGGCTTTGCACCCTCGGAATACCGTGCATAGTATACGCCAAACACGGTTTTTGCGTGCATATGATACGCAGTTGCAGCCCATTCAAAACAACAGGAGCGGCTTTTAGGTTTCGTTTTGATCACGTGGTCGGATGTTTAGGTTTCTCCGGATCAGGTGACTGATCACGTGACTTTTGAGTTTCTGCCGATTTATGTCTGACAGCGGCTAACAATATGGCGGTAGATCCACTACTTTTTGGTGTAAAATCCCTCAGAATAAAATATTTTGTTCAATAATCTTTATTTTGGTAATATTTCTAGCGAGAAATGTGCCCGTTACTATCACGACATGCATTTATTTTGGACACACAGTTCGTAGTTTGTCTGTTTTGCTGGACTTTTCGGGCTCAAAAATCGTAAAACAGCAACGTCTGGGGTGCACGGAACAATCACGGAACCAGACGATCAGCAGGATTTGGGACCCGACCCGCATCGGTTTCTCTGGTCAAGGTTAGGGTTAGGGTAGGTTCGGAGAAACCGCCCGGAACCTTTTTAATCGGGCCCCGAATGACTTCTGTAAAGCTAGAACGTGATCACTGTCTGACTACTTCCGATCCAGGAGACGGTCAAACGTGATCCCGAAACGAAGATTATCAAGGATAAAATAATGTTTCTTTAATTTCTGCCTCATAAACAAACACAAATGTCGGTTATTTTAAGTGACAATAACGAGGAATGCTTTCAGACAAAATGAAGAAAGATAAACACAATTGTGTTATTTTTTACTGTTCTTTTTATTTTATTATTATATTATTTATTATTTTCATAATCATAATTATTATTATTATGGTAGTAGTTAGCAGTATTAATCTATTATTATAATAAAAAAATAATATTATTTTATTATTATTAAAACATGATAATAATAATAATAATTGTTTTTATTATTATTATTCAATAATAAATAAAATGATAATAATTATTGATCCATAAGATCAACAGACTCCAAGTTTTTATGATTCTTGAAAGCTGAAGGGTCAAGAGAGAATCTCACTATTCAGGAACATTTTTATTGTTATTATTTCTTAAAATGTTATTGATACAGGTTTGTGTCTGTTGTATACTTTTAATAAAATATCAGAGGATGTCGCTGTATCATCCATGGAATGAAACATAAATGTAACGTAGCGCTGTCTGATTTCTTCTGGTCTAGCAGATGAAAATAAATGATCTCAGAACACAGATTCTAAACCATCAGAATAATTTTCCTGTGATTTCTGCCTCATAAACTAGTAACGTTTATTCACAGGGCAAGCTTCTTAGTGGCAAGAGCAAAATATGGAGGACATCACCTGGGTTTTGGGAGGGAATTTAACATATTTTAGGATGTATAAACACTTGGGCTGTGTTTTGAGCACTGTTCAAGTGACAATTAGACAGTTTTCAACATTATTTACTTCTTTGTGTTCAAGACGTAGTCTTTTTAACGTACATTCTTTCAGGTGTCTCAACTACATAGTGGCAATGGAACGCTTTTATGTTGCTATGGTGGTAACAAAGGACGCTAAGCAAAACCGTAAAGAAGCTGCTGTTGCTCCACAGTGATACATGTGAAATCATCTGCGTTTCCATCACACATATGAGCTCAATTTTATCAAATTCTAGTTAATCAGAAAAAACATAGGTTTGAAATGAAACTGTTTCCATTCAATATTGTTTTTGATTGACAAGATATCTCAACAATACAGCATGCATATCTCAAAAATAAAATCATTATTGAATATAAATGGCTCAGAACAAAGCAGCATACATAAACAAGATCTCAAATCAGAATAAGAGGGAGAAAGAAAGGAAAAAATAACACTAAACAACATCTAAACAATGTGGGATATGTTTCATAGCTTGCAGTTTCTCATAAAAATAAATGTACAGACTATAGACTATATAAATGTATAGTCTATTAACTATTTTAAGAATGTGTTCTAAAAATTCAAATAAGACAGGCCTTGTTACATCAGTAAATCATGTTTGAAACCAACAAGAACAAATGGCACTGTCAAAAAATGACATTTATGTATCAAATTTTTCAAATATTATTAAAGTATTAATACCAAATTTTGCTTTTCTGTTTTTAGACCAAATCTAATCGTTTTGAAATGTAAAAGGAACACTATTGAAAGTTAACCAGCTCTGAAAATCATACCAGAAAAATTTAGATTTCTACCATTTTTAAAAACAATGAATAAAACAGTTGCTAAACTGTTTATTTGTCGTTGCTGCAAGAAGTGTCCGTATTTTTGTCAATATTTAAAATATTATGAAGATTATAATTAGATGGATAAATAACATTCAAGATTTTAAAGTGATTTTCTTTTGCTTTTGGTTCAATTAAAAAATAAACCAAAAATAACCAACACAGGTCTGAGTAGATCTTATGATTCTCTTCAGTCAGTCCCTGTCTGCTTGCAGATCCACCATGAATGTGGTCAGGACAGAATTGATTAAGGCATTGTAGAAGATGATCAAGCAGCTCCTGACACAAGTTTTTTCAGTCACTTCTTAGGCTATCACGGGAAGTACAACCTCTGCTGGGCCTTTCTCCAGAGTGAGTCAACCTGGGAGGTTCACTTAAGGTCCCTCAAAAAAGTGGACCTGTGTATGGGTCTATAGAGGGGACTGTTCTGTTCAGAATTGTGTGAAGAGGATGGGGATGGGAGGTTGTGTTCCTTCTCCCTGAGGTCCACTGTCATCTCTGTTTTAAGTATGTTCAGCTCCGGGTGGCTTTGGCTGCACCAAAGGACAAGATGCTCCGTTTCCCGTTCTAACAAGTGGAGGAAAGCACAGTGACGTTTTGATGGAGGAGCTCTGGGATGATGGTTTTAAATGCAGAGCTGAAGGCCACAAACAGGATCATATAGTTCCCTGCAGAATCAAGGTGGTGTCAGATGTCGTGGAGAGCTGTGTTGACTTTATCGTCTGCGTCATTTAATCATGTGAGAGAGGACTTCTTAGGAACTGGATGATGGTGGAGCTGTTGAAGAGACGGGTGAAACTTTGAGGCAGCTGGTCAGAGCAAACTTCCAGACAGGATGACGACACTCCATCAGGTCCTGGACCCTCCTGATCTTCTGCTTCTGAAACTGTTGATGCACATCAGATCCTCAGTCCAGGTTAGGTGTTCAGTCTGAAGAAAGTTGAGACAAGTCGATCCTTTAAATTAAGAGTGATGGGGGAGGGAATGCTATGTTCCTTTAGAACCTGAATAGAAGTCGTTATGGTGGCAGCTCTCTGCAGGGTGGGGGTGGGGCATCTCTTTTCATGAGGGTCTGCAGAACTTTAGAAACATGCAGTTGTTGGCAGAAAACTGCTCTGTTATCTTTGCAGTGTTGGTCATTTCAGCTGCCTTGATCTTCTTTTTCATCTTGTTCCTGACCTATTTCTAAAGGTCACGACCCCCACTCCTGTAGGCCTCTTCCTTGTCCTTGTGTGTTTGCCTCAGCAGCTAAACCGTTGTTTGATGTTGTTGAATTTGCAGAAGGTTTTGGTCTGCAGGCATGTCCTCACAAAAACTGATCTAGGTGATCCAATCTTTGCATTTTTCATCTTGGACTCATCCGTCCATAATAGTCTTCACTTTGGGTTTAGCTGATTTCAGCTTTCTTCTGTCGGTTGGGATGACACGAGGCAGTGATTTGAAAGTCTCAAAGTAGCTCAGGGATCAGAGTGATATGCATCGTGTAGTAGTGGTCCAGAGCGTTCAAGGTGGGACAGATCACCTGCTGTTTGTAATAAACTTAATTACATTTGAAAAATATATGAAAAAACAAAACAGCACTGAGCCCTAAAGAGCCTGGATAACCCTCGATGGGGCTTTAAGCTCGTGGATCCAGTAAAACCTGCTGATGGGTCGCTCTCTTTAGAATTGATACATACGTCACCGTTGAAGTGTGGGACCTCTGTAAAATTCAAAATTCATCTATACATTTATAAAGTGTGAAATAGCTTTGTTATGTACTCAACATTTGGAAGGTTAGACTATATTTCTTTGCAGAAGTCATAATACATCCCAGAATGTACTGCACATTTTAGGAGGAGACTGGGTTGAAAATTTACACTGTTAGCAGCAAAGTCGACAAAGTTATGAAGCTCCAATTAATGTCTATTCATGTAGATTGCTTAAATGTTGTCTAAGTTTCAGGGAGGACTGATCAAACAACCCATGTGTGATCATTACTGTTTAGGAACAATCCTCTAAACTTCTTAAAATGTACAAACTAGGACTTTTTACTATGCAGAGTCTAAAGTCCTTGTCACCAACAGATTACATTAAACACAAGCATACAAGAATGCTGAAGTTCTAAATAATTAAGTTTCCGAAAAACGAGTTAGTCAATTTTTACAGCACTGTCAACTTTACCAATTTAAATCTAAAAAACACCTGCTCATTTATCAATTTATTAGCAATACCAGAGCTCATATTCATTTATATCATTATTTTATTAATACATAATTTGTTTAAGCCTCCCGTTTCTTTGACCTGTCGTCTGATAAGAAGTTAAAAATATTCACAATAAATTAGGGATATTATTTACATACATTCGGTACCATATATAAATCAAAACAATTACATAGTCAGCCCCAAAACGACCTGTTTATCTCACACCAAAAATCGCTTCCCAACCCAATCTCTTGTGAAACTTGACGGTAATTCTCCAAATATCCTAAAGCTTTTTTGAATGGCGTAGACCAGGGGTGTCAAACTCAGTCGCACAGGGGGGCAAAATCCAAAACACGCCTTAGTTTTTGAGCCAATAGGATAAACATTTATTGAACACACTAAAAATACATTATCAAAACTTTAAAACTGTAACTTTTTAATACAATTATGAATTAAATATTAATGGCATCACCTGCAAAAATGTTGGTTTGAATCCTGTGAGCTGAATTTGATTGCTGAAGATGAATGCTGATAGATGAATTTTAATAAAGAATAAAAAGTGAGATTCTCTCTTGACCCTTCAGCTTTCAAGAATCATTAAATCTTGGAGTCTGTTGATCTTGTGGATCAACAATGTAATTATGTATCAATTGTATTTTGTTTATGTCATTCCTTATATATATATATTTTACATTATAACAATATAATAATGATGATAATAATAACAATAATAATAACAACAACAACAATAATAATAAATTAATACTGCTACTACTACCACTAATAATAATAATTATGATTATGATGATAATAATAATAAAATAAAAAGAACAGTAAAAAAATAACCCAATTGTGTTTTTCTTTCTTCATTTTGTCTGAAAGCATCACTCGTTATTGTCACTTAAAATAACCGACATTTGTGTTTGTTTATGAGGCAGAAATTAAAGAAACATTATTTTATGCTTGATAATCTTCGTTTCGGGATCACGTTTGACCAGGGGCGGTTCTACACTGAATGACTCCCCGGGCAAGAGCCTCCCCAGACGCAGTTAAAATCTCCAGTTAACTGGTTAAAAAATTGAAAATGTTAAGGTTAAAGTAATGACTAACCAGAAAAAAACAGGAAAAGACAAGAAAATAAAGCTTAAAACTACTTTTTATTTTGATCTTTTTTTTCTTTCTTTTGTAGCTGGACTACGTAATTTTTGAAGAAACAAATCTTAAATAAAATAAATTTAAATTTTCATTATTTTTGGTATCAATTGTAGTATTGAAACTATAGGAACATTTAAATATTTCAAATAATTGTTATTATCTGTTGTACATGTACAAGTGACGCTCTGCTGTGCCTCCTGTTCCTTTGACTTTTTTTTTTAATATCAGCTACTGTACCTCACTGTCTGGGAGACGTAAACCGAGATGTGCACGGATGTTTTTATTCAGATCTTTAAAATAAATAAACCTGATCTCAGTATCCACGTCATCCATGACAAGTGCCCTCAGGCAGCGGGAGCTTCAGGTTAACAAGAAAATTTGGCACTAATTAATAGGCTTATATATTTATCATATTTTTCTCATTTAAAAAAAATTTTTTTTTTTGAACAATTGATTTTTTTAAAGTTTCATAATGTAGACACCCCCCCCTTTTGTCCCCCCGTACGTCCATTTAATTTGGTAGAGACCCCCCCAGCCCAATCTCAGTGAAATGTGTACATATTCCATGACTTTGGAAATACCGTGCATAATTTATGAGAAACCCTGTTTTTGCATGCATATAATATGTACGATCCTGCACGGTCCTGAATGTGTTTAAATGTCTTTTCCACATTTGACACATCCCCTGGTGGACACGTGAGCATCAGAAACAGCCGCAAAAACGTACAATTTGCTTTTAGAACTATAAACCTAATCCTAACCTTAACCAGCATTTTTAAGTGCGCCAGAGGTTGTCTGACCATGTGATCAAAACGAAACCTAAAAACCGTGTATATTGTAGTGATGGTTGGAGGCTTGTTGGGCTTGCTGTCAGATCTGGCAGTGCAAGGAATTGTGGGTAACCATTTCTTTTGCCTGTCTGGTTAGAATTGGGTTTAAGTTTGAGTTTTCATTTATGTGTTTTGTTGTCTGACCGTTTAACACTGTTTCCATTTGTTTTTTTAGGCCTATTATGTTTCACTTCTTCCTGCACCCTGAGTGAGAATGAGGGAGAGACTGATCACTACCCCTCTTGTTTTGATAATCTTAAAGTTGTCAAAAGTAAAATATATAGCTACAGAGGTGGACTGTTCTTGATTTGCTATAATGTTGTGGTGCTGGTCTTACGCATATCTTCTGCGCACTACATCCGCCGGCAGTCTGACACGTATAGTTATATCCCTCCCCTTCTTTAACACACACCTTTCAAAGAGGGGTGCTTGCTCCACCTGGGGGCGCTAACTCGCTTGTTTCAGGCCAATCCTAACACCACACAGATAATAAACACCATGAAGGTCCAATTTTTGTTCAAGCCGAGATGCCGCCCCCTATGAACTGCCGCCCCGGGCTACTGCCCGCACTGCCCGTGCCTAAAACCGCTACTGCGTTTGACCGTCTCCTGGACCGGAAGTAGTCAGACTGAACACGTTCTAGCTTTACAGAAGTCATTCGGGGCCCCGATTAAAAAGGTTCCGGGCGGTTTCTCCGAACCTACACTAACCCTAACCTTGACCCGGCACCGATGCGGGTCGGGTCCCAAATCCTGCTGATCGTCCGGTTCCGTGATTGTTCCGTGCACCCCAGACATTGCTGTTTTACGATTGTTGAGCCCGAAAAGTCCAGCAAAACAGACAAACTACGAACTGTATGTCCAAAATAAATGCATGTCGTGATAGTAACGGGTACATTTCTCGCTAGAAATATTACCAAAATAAAGATTAGTCCACAAAATATTTTATTCTGAGGGATTTTACACCAAAAAAGTAGTGGATCTACCGCCATATTGTTAGCCGCTGTCAGACATAAATCGGCAGAAACTCAAAAGTCACGTGATCAGTCACCTGATCCGGAGAAACCTAAACATCCGACCACGTGATCAAAACGAAACACCTAAAACGCTCTGTTGTTTTGAATGGCTGCAACTGCGTCATATGCACGCAAAAACCGTGTTTGGCGTATTCTATGCACGGTATTCCCAGGGTGCAAAGCCGTGGAATGTGTACGCATTTCACTGAGACTGGGTTGGACACATTTCTTTCACTGGGGAAGCACCCCCTCCCCCCACTTTAAATTATCGGTTTAGTACCAGCACCCCTTAAATTTAAATCCATCCATAATCTTACCTCACTTTAAATTATAATTCTTATAATTTACTTATTTTCCTTTGAGTTTGAGAAAATATATATACATTTTTTCTTTTTTTCATTTGTATCAATACATAAGCAAACACAGAGAAAGTTTACAGCAATGTGCGTTTTGTAAACATTATTTTGCTGACATGTTCCTTCATGGTCTTTTTTCAAAATGCTACAGATCAAATTCTTCTGTTATTTTATGTATCCACTAGATGTCCTCTTAGAGTAAATGACGCTTCATGATGCATTGCTCTGGAGTGAACCAATTGAAAGGAAGGTTTCAGTGTTCAAGAGAGCTTCATCTGTCAATCACTAGTATTCATTCATTTAAGACACGATAGCTAAAGATGATTGTTAAAAACGAGCCACGTATCGCTACATTTCTTTAGAAACATCACCGTTGTTTCAATACAAGCTAATAGTGATGTGCGAGTCATGAACGAATCGTTCAAAACTCGCGAGTCACTTTACTGACTCGAGAATCATGAGTCATCTTCCCAACTGACTCATTAACTGACTCATTTCCTTCCACCACTAATTATCTTCACTATGAGAAGTAAAAACCCTCAGAACAAACCTCAAACACCCCAGAATCGCTTGTTTGCTCCGTGCTGCACCGCTCTGCTGACAAGACGATGCAGCTCCTCACCCCTCCCTTTCGGAGAATCTGCTCCCCCTCCCAACCTGAGAATCTGTTGGCCACTCCCCTTGCTGACGTCCTGCGAGCAGCTCTGAGTCCCGGCTGAATCGAATGAGCGGGTTTGAGTCAGGACTCATTTGATTCAACTCATTTGATTCAGCTCGAAACGAGGTGAATCAAATGAGCGATGACTCATGATTCATGACTCAGAGCTCACTGAATCACCAGAGAACACTCATTTCGGACTGAATCATGAGTCAGGACTCATATGTCTGACCAATCACAGAGCAGTTCGCCTCGTTTCGAGGTGAATTGTTTGAAAGAATCTCTCAGCAGCTCGGCCTCGCTCCGAAGCTTGTAGGAATCCATTGTGCTCGAGCTTTAGCTTAGCTTAGCTTAGCTTAGCTTAGTAGCCTGTTTTCGCGGGAGGAGCTGTGATTTTGTACACACACACACACCACAGCGTCACGCCCCCCCGGACAGACAACCCCCTCCTTTCTCCGAGATTGGACGAATCAATCCGATTGCATACGAATTTGCCGCAGCAAATCAGCCTGTTTTACCGGAAGGAGCCACTTCTTATCTGCTCCGATAATCTTTCGGCATGGAAATAAACTTATTCTTCACTTTATATCTTACACGGCAAAGTAAAGAAAAAAAAATATATATTTAGGTCTAGCTCTACTTTTTTTTAATAAACACATTTTTGTCCAACTTGCTAATATTTACTGCTGCAACAATACAATAAAATGACGACTCTTTAGAAACTCACTGTTGAATCCTTCCCTTAATTGCATAATAAGATTATAAACACATTATATTGTTCCTTTGAAAAAAAAATACATTTTACCAATTATAACTACAATTAGAATTTTATTATGTTGTTTTAGGGGAATAAAAACTAAGGGGGGAGAAGGGCGTGGCTAAGATGTTTGACTCAGTTGCCGCGCATTCAACTAACGGTAAGAGTGGAAAATGGATGGTCGGAAAAGAAGCGATATTTGGATGCATTTTGATATGTTAAGTCCAGCACTTGCAAAATGCAAAATCTGCAAGACAACTTTGTCTTTCCGGGGGGGGGAGCACATCCAATATGAGAAGGCACCTGAGTAGCAAACACCCCACTTTGATGCTACAGCAGAGCAGTCAAAACCAAACTCCCACCGGACCACCAATCAACCAGCAGGAGCAACAACAACCTTCAACATCAGCATCAACAGTGGTAACACCACCTGCTACCACTGCAAGTACCCAACAAGAAATTACTAATACTGCAAGTGAACCACCACCAAAGCGAAGACAGCAGAGGCAAACGAATATAGGGGCATTTGTGTCAAGGCCCATTATGCCACTTCAGCAAAGCAAAGTGGACCAGGCCCTGGTGAAAATGATAGCCAAAGACTTTCAGCCTTTTTCTATAGTAGATAACCAAGGATTTAGAGACTACACAAAGGCACTTGATCCTTCCTATGTGCTTCCCTGTCGGACCACAATATCCAGACAATTAATGCCCAATCTTTTTGAGAAGGTAAGAGCTGATATTTTAGAAAAAGTGAAGGCAGCACCAGCTGTCTGCTTGACAACTGACTGCTGGACATCCAGCACAACCACAAGTTACATGTCTGTAACATGTCACTATTTGAGTGACTTTAAGCTCCAGTCAAACCTGTTAGACTGTTTCGAGTTGACAGACAACCATACAGCTGAAAAACTAGCTAGAGAGCTGGAAAGGGTTGCAAAGGAATGGGCCATCACTGAAAAAATAGTTGTATGTGTTAGTGACAGTGCTGCCAATATAAAAAAGGCTGTGGGTGACATTTTGCGCTGGAACCATCTGAGTTGCTTTGCGCACATTTTAAATTTGATAGTACGCAATGGAATTCAGCAGCCTCAGATTCTAGATATCATCAAGAAGGTTAAAGCAATAACCGAATACACACGCCGAAGCACAGTGGCCTCTGCAAAACTTCGAGAGACACAGCAGCAGATGGGACAGCCCCAACTACGTCTTAAACAAGATGTGCCAACCAGATGGAACTCAACATATTACATGTTGAAGAGGATCACAGATGTGAAAGATCCCCTCATCTTCACCATGGCGTTGGTCAACCCGCAGATACCAACACTGTCCCTGGAAGAGTGGGAAATGGTTAGAGAAACCTGTGCGGTGCTGCAGCCCTTTGAAGAAGTGACTGTTGAACTGAGTTCAGAGCGGTATGTCAAAACATATATATTTGCATTATATACAACCTTTATTTATACAGGTTGGTCGATTGAGAACAATTTCTCATCACAGCGACGACCTTTTATGTTATGTCATCACAGGGCTTTGTCTTGACTCATTTTTCAAACATTTTTAAGTTTGTAGCACTGATGATTTTTCTTAAAAGCTCACAAACATTAAAACATTGTTAATAACTGTAATCTGTTTTGACATTTTTCACCTTTGTTATTATTCGTACTTTTACTGAATACTTATGATTTATTGTGGAATTTTGAGTCTGAAATAAGAAGTTACTGCGTTAAAAAAGACCATATTAATATTTTCTTTTTCTTTGTTCTTCCCCTCAACAGATTTGTGACTGGTTCAAAAGTCATTTTAATGGCAAGAGGGCTGCAGAGAGTTACTGCTCACCATCAAAGAAATCCATCCATCCATCAGCCAATTCGCAACATGGTCGAAATCCTTATGGCAGAATTGGCTAAAAGGTTTGGAGGCATTGAACAAGTGAGTCTGCTTGCAGATGCAACACTTTTGGATCCACGATTCAAGAAGCATGCCTTTTTGCATGAAAGGTATGCAGAGGATGCTGTGACAAGAGTGGTGAGTGCAGCATCAAGGTCTGTTAGGCCCCCATCTCTGGCAACACCAAGCACAGAGGAAGAGGAGGGTAACCCACCACTCGTTAACCCACCCAATGAGTCTGTGCCTGTGATTTGGGCTGATTTTGAGGAGCGGGTTTCATCACTGAGGTCAGGGGTTCAAAACCCTGTAACAGAAGCAATGCTGGAAGTCAAAGGGTTCCTGTCGGAGAAGCTTCTGCCCAGAACATCTGACCCCCTGGAGTGGTGGAAGTCTCGTGCCATTGTCCTCAAAAAAACTTGTGATGTGATGAAGACCAGACTTTGCATAGTGGCAACTTCAGTTCCATCTGAGCGAATCTTTTCGAAGGCAGGACAAATAATTACAGACAGGAGGAACCGTCTCAGTCCTGGAAAGGTTCGTGAGCTTATTTTCCTGAATGCAAATCTGTGAGGACAATTCCTTTCAAAAAAGAGAAGCACTTCAACTAATTTTGTGTTTGGTTATTTGTATTTTGTACTTTTGATTTATTTTTTCTGTTCATTTCTTGTTAGGCAGACATTTTACTTGAAATCTTAAGAAAGAAAAATAAATGTTTCCTTTTTTCCCACAGTAAAATGGCTTGTTTTTCTTATTCAATCATAATTTTAGCTATATAAATAATTTGGATATGAGTGCGAGTTAAGCTTGTATCTATTTCTTTTTAAGTGACTCAAATGACTCATATGACTCGATTCACTTTGGTGAGTGACTCATTAAAACTCGAGTCAGTTAAAGGAATCGAATTTACCATCACTACAAGCTAACACTGCTAGCCGGACTTGTTCTGTTTACTTCCGGGTCACAATAGGAACGTCAGACAAAAATAATTCAAAATTAATGCTTAAGTCTTTTTTGAATGCCGCAAATGAAAACTAAATAAAAATTCAACTGCTGTTTGAAGTTTCAGCATTTTTGAAGACTGCATTCTTGTTTTTAATAATTCTTATATGACGTTTCTGACGTGACCCGGAAGTAAACAGAACGAGGCCTGGTGGACTAGCTGCGTTAGCTTGTGTTGAGACGACGGTGGTCTTTAGTTTGGACGTTTGTGAGAGTTCTTACGAAATTTAGCGATAAGCGGTTCGATTCCGAACAAACTTCTTCAGCTAAAGTGTCAGAAATTAGTTTCTTTTTTAACGTAAATACATCGTGGCTGTGATTGTGAGACTATAGCAGATGATCGGAGCTGCTGGTGTTGAGAGGACGGCGGTGTTTGTTTGAGCAGCTGCAGGAACCATGTCTTCCCTTCAGTCTCTGAGAGAGTTGATCAACGAGCGACTCGCTGCTGCTGCTGAAGAAATCTTCAGACTCTGTGAAGGAACCATCGTCCAGTACGAGCAGGAGCTCTGTCGTCAGCGCAGACTGCTGGATATCTGCTGGAAACCACAGATTCAGCTCCACCAGATAGGTATGTTCACTTCTTCTTCATCTTCCACAACATTCGGATCCAGGTTCTAGTGGACCCATGACGGGTTCTGGAACTGGTCCAGAACTCTGCAGTCCTCATCATCTCCAGAACCCGTAGACCATTTATAATGAACTGGATAAAGCAAGGTGATGACGTCACATAGAATTCATTTCTCAACATTTAATTTGGAAAAATTCCAAATTACACTTTTTATAATTTAGAACATTGAAATTCAAAACAAAGGTAGAGTCGTATTTCAAATATAAAAAACCAGAACAAATTCTTACCAGCAGATGCCAAAACTGTATATATTTGTATGAAAATAATAATAACATAATACTAAACTATAAGTAACAATAAAAAAAAATCTATAAAAGGAAACAAAGACATTAAGTTTTTAAAGTTGAGGTCAAATTGATAAATTCTGTGTTCTTCTCAAAACAGATTTTATAGAGAAATTCAAAACCACCAACAACCTGAACCAAATATGAAGAGATGATAAACCAGATGAAAATCTTTTTCAGTGTGATTTCATTGTAGCGTTCATGACCTTCATCCTGCCCTCCTCAACAGCATTGACTGTATAAGGGAGAACTGGACTGAGCATGCCCCCCTACTTCCGTGTTCCATATAGGAAGTACCACTGGGTTGCAAAAAGGCATAAGTCCCATTGACTTACATTGAGAAACAGACAGTTATTTCTCAGTCATTTTAAATGTCAGAATAATCATTCTTCCTCTGGTGCTTTCTGCTTAACTTCTTTTTTCTAATCCTAATTTTTTTTTAAAGATTTTTTTCCATTATCACAAGTTATTTGATATAAATTGACTCAATCAGCATGGCTCCAATTAAGCGTTTGATCTGGGTTCTGACGTCGAACGTCTGGGGTTTGAGTGACAGATGACGGGTAGCCAATGGGAGCAGACTTCATCAATGCGGTCCGTGAAGACCTTTTAACACCTACTTTACAATTCAACAATGTTCCAATCGTTGTCCTTCTATTGTTTTCCTCAATGGAATGCAGCAGTTTAAAACAAGAGGACATGCTGTCACCATCTTTTACTCTGTAGAAATAGATTTAGAGGCTCAACGCGGTTAAACCGGGTGTAAAAAACACGCTCGCTTTGAAAAGAAAAGAAGTTGAAAGTTAACGCGGACGTGCGTTCAGAAAGGCCAGCGTATACAGTCACTAGATGATTATAACTGAGAATGTTTATGTTTCCGGAATATGTGTGGCGACACATTATTTAGCTCGACAAAAAAGAAAATATGTCAGTAAAAACAACATTTGCAGTGTTGCAGGAAAGCTACAGAGAGAGAAAGGGACGGGGCGGCGCGAGTGTGATTGTACGTGCACGCGCGCATGTGTGTGTGAGAGAGAGAGAGAGGATGAGAGCGGAAAGAAAAGGAGCGGGCGTTCGGGGAAAGTTGGAGTAAAGCAATGTGCTGTAAAACAAAAATGAAAATAAATGGTTGATTCCAGCCTCCAACTAGACAGAGTATCTGCCTGCAGAACCAAACACCCGCGGGTTTAACCACGAGGACGTTCGTCCGAGGAGCTGCAGCAGCTCCCCTGTTCGCCCCCGACCACGGTCAGGACGAGGAAGCAGGAAAGGTTAACAGCAGGATCAAATGTTGGAATGGTTCTCCCTCAAAGGCTTGAACAATGACTTGTGCAATTCTCTCGAGCCGCCGTTATTAAAGTGGAAGCTGTTTACGTTCCGCTGTCTCGTGGTAGAGGCGTGGAAAGAGGCGGAGACTCACAATAAACTCTCTTCAGATTGGTGGAAGGTATTTCCTATAGATCCCATGACTTACAGAGACTCGGACCAATCGCTGGTGATGGTTTGCAAAATGGCGATAGCCGTTTCAGGAAGTGATGGTGAAAGCGGCGGCCTACTTTCGCGAGGAGAGGAGGTAATGCATTTCCAATGGGAGACCTCATTGCTTGTTATGTCCAGTGTTTTTACAGTCTATGCTCAACAGCCATCCCCACCTAATTTACAAGCGCCACCCGCTCCAACGCACATAAAAAGGGGTGGGGGGGCTGAATCCTGGGGCCCAGACTGAGAGGGGCCCACAGAGGCCCTTAATGATGAAAAAAATTATAAAACAGAAAAAAACAATTCCAGTAAAACCATAACCAATATATAATCACAAATTTTTAGATTTTTTATGTAAAGGTGACAATATTTTAGGGGTGTCGGAAAAAATCGATTCACATTCGAATCTAGATTCTCATTTTTAACGATTCAGAATCGATTCTAAATATCCAAGAATCGATTCGCCCCCTCCCGCCATATTCCTACATTTATATATTTCATTTAATGGCTCGAACCTGCTAGCTTACTCGCAAGCCCTTGTGTTTGTCCCGAAACGGCTACCGTAGTTTGTTTTCCCTGGAGGCGAGCGGAGCTTACTNGCGAGCGCGCGCTACGCAACATGAGAGAAAAAAAGATTCCTCCTGTCCCGTTATCAATTGGAAAATGTATGGGCTCACTTCGGATTCCACAAATCCCGGGGTAAGGAGCTTGACATGACGTGCAGTGTGTAAAATCTGCTAAATCAGACACTTCGGGAACACTTCAAATACTCGCTCATATCTCGTCCATCACCGGAGCTTAAAGTTTAAAAAGTCTTTCTCTGCCTTCATACTGTTGAAATCATTCGTCCCTCCAGGATTTCCTGATGTTTCGATAACAACTTTTAATGCAAATCCAATCAAACCCCGAGATTTGTTGCGCACCTTGCAGCTTTTTATTTTCACCGCAACTTTATTGAGACCAATCTACCGTGACAACAGTCATGGATGACCGTTTCCCTTCCGACTCGGCCGTGCTCTCTTTAATTATCGTTCTATAGTCCTCTCACACTTTTTCTCTTCATAACGCGTGAACGGTCACCCCGCAGGTGAGCATTGCGCTGCGTGCACGCGGGGGTGAAGGTGCGCTGTCCCCGCGGCGCGCACGCGGCGGGGGGGGGGGGGGGGGGGGGGGGGCGCAGGTACAGATCAGTCTGTTATATTGCGCGGGACACAGCTGCTGCACAACAGGTACCGAGTATGAAGAGAAATACAGAGAGAGACTCTGGAAATCTGGAACCATTTCACTTTAACTGATAATGTAAAGGAAGAATTTAGAGAATTCCATCTAGAACCTTCTCCAGAACAAACCTACAGACACCTGAGAGAAGCTTCTTTAAAACAGAGAAGATCATTAAACCAGATCAACTCCTCAAAGCCTTTGTCTTCCTCTACCAGCAGCTCAGCAGTGATGTTTTAGAGGAAGATTCTGAGAACATCTGAGGATTCATCTGTTTATCATGTTTTTAAGTTCATGATTTTTCACTGGAAATCTGGAAATATTTTACTCTAAAATATGTTTAAATCAACACATATTTGGGTTGTGTTAGCAGGAAAGACCAAAGTTCATTTTATGTTTGACAGTTCTATTCAAGTTCAATGACAGCTCAAGGGGATGATGCTGTGCTGTATTTACTTTGTGCATATGTCATAATAAAAGAATTGGAACATGAGAATATGATTTGTATTTCATAATTAAAATTTTTAGGTGCTTTTAAAAATATGTATATATTCAAACACATTGCAACTTTTTACAAAAGCTGCTGCAACATCTGCCATTTCGGGCCAGAACAATCATAAAAATCTGTGAAATCCTTGAGGGTCTGAATAATATAAGTTTGCACAGTATCATAAATACATTTCCATTTTTTATTAAAATTTTTCCTTTGTGTTTTAAATGTCTGAATCGAGAATCGTTTCAGAATCGAATCGGCACCCCAAGAATCGGAATCGAATCGAATCGTGACTTGTTGTAAGATTCACATCCCTACAATATTTATATATTTTGTTTTGCAAGCATCAACGTCTGCGGACCCCCCCATCTCTCTATTGAAAATGGTTTGGTCCGACTGGATTAGACAGACAGACCCACAGTGGGTAGAGAAGACATGCTTTAAAAAATCAGGAGCTGTAAACACTTGATTTAGAGGAGGACCTCCATGAAAAAGACAGCCTGTCTGTTGCCACAGTGCATGCTGGCAGCGTAGCGGGGGTGATAGGGGAGAGAAGGAGAGATGGCGAGTGCTCGAAACAGATATACACAGGGGGGCTTAGGTGGGGGCTCAGCTGTTGTTCTGGAGTTTTAGTGATGCGTTTGAGCCTTTTTATGGAGCTTCAAACTACAATCATTCAGATTCAGAATGAACTTTATTGGCCAAATAAGGGATATATACAAGGAATTTGGTTCCAGTGACCTGTGCTCCTATGCAAAAAAGATAAAGATAATATAATAACATAAAAAAAAAAAATCTCTCTCTATATATATAACATATTTACTGCTTTAGGAGAATGTTTTTAAGACTGAATTTTATTTTGAAAGGAACCTGAATATGCTGCTATTGGGATAAAATAAATCTGTATATAGCCTAGTTTGTATCAATGCTACGATAATACAAAAAATAATGAAACTTTGATTTTAACTTTTTTTATTTCAAATTAAATTTTTGGTTGGGGGGGATGGGGGGAGTTAAGGTATACACATCTGAAGTCGTGACGAGACTCCACCACCACCTTATTTTAAGTCAGGAAAAACCCTGCAGAACACACAGATTAATGCAAAATAGCAACAACACACACATATCTACACACACACACACCTCGTCACTGCCAGCTGACTATAAATGGGCGCCAAAACGCTGAAACCATATACATAGTTCGAGGTTGATCAATGTTCCACTTGGTGAACCATCCTGGTTGCCTCGCTCCCATATCTGCAGAAATGATTCCAGAAGAAAACCCCATGTCTTCTGAAAGTTCCTGGTCTTGCGTTTGAGGGAGATTCTGATTTTCTAAAGTTGTAAACATGACATAATATCTGTAAGCCACTGGTTGTGGGTTAGAGGGACACCACCTAAAAAGAATGGCACGTCTAGCCACGAGGGAGGCAAAGAACAGAGCTTGCTGTTTTTCTTGAGTTGGAGACCCCTTCTCCCCCACAATCCCAAACAGAGCAGTTAGAGGGCCTGGATGAGGTGTAACTTTGCAAATATAGTAGGGATGTCCCGATCCGATCACGTGATTTCCGATCACGTGATCGGAAATCACGTCGTTGAAGACTTGATCAAAATCGGGCTGCGTTGTCCGATCAGGATCGGATATTTCATTTATTCTTCTTATGATCAGCGCTTTATATTTCAATCTTATTATTCCAGATAAATACTCCAGTAGAAGTCTGCATGTCATGAACAGATCAAAAAATGTTCTTCCCGGAAAACGCAGCAGAAAACGACAACAGTTCAAGCAGAGGACTGATAAACAGCTAGCTAGCAAGCCGATCACGGATTCAGACTTCCGGGATCAATAACTCTTTTGAAAACACTTTAAACCGACAGCTATTGTCTCTAAACAAAAACCTCTAAAGCAGGGGTCACCAACCTTTTTGAAACCGAGGGCTACTTCATGGGTACTGAGTCATACGAAGGGCTACCAAATTGAAATAATAAATTTGCCTAGTTTGCCTTTAGTTATACATTATTAATAATGAATAATGATACTCCTCTATGTGAAGACACTGATTTCTCATCGTAATTATCAATAACGACAACAAGCCAGGAAACAAATATGAATATTCAAAACTTTATTTATCTCAACAAATCTTGTCACATTTTGAGGTAATGACCAAATGCAATGTTTTTAACAAAATTACAACTGCTACGTGTTATGAACACACTTTTGAATTGAACAAATTTCAATACTATAATTTAACTTTGCCATGTTACCACATACTGATCATGCTGTTCACCAGTTTAGTGTAATCTGGTGTGTAGCTTGATACTGCAACTGTGAGCGAGTCTTTCAGATGTGCATCAGTGAGGCGTGTTCTGTGTTTGCACTTGATGAAGTTCATGTCAGAAAATGCTGATTCACAGAGATAGATTTAACCAAACAGGCTGGCAGTCTTCATAGCTGCTGTGCATACTCCTCTGTACTTCTCTGAGTCAACAAGGCACCAAAAGTTTGGTGCACCCTGGTGGGCTTTGAGGTGGAGGTCATTTTGCAGTGTTATGATTTCAATCTCCACCTGTCCAGCATCCAAGTCAAACGTTGAACTTAGTTTCTCAGAAAAGCATGTCGTGTCTACATTCATGAAAGGGTTGGATATGAATGTCACACATGGCTCGAGCTGATCAATGTCACAAAACCTATTCTCAAACTCTTGCCAAGTCTGTTGATGACATCACAGTATTTTTCTGCCACTCTGTCAAATGCCTGGGATGCAGAATCATTGTCTTTCAGCACCGACTGCATGGAGGGAAAGTGCAGCACTTTTTTTCTCTGTGTATCCACTAGGTTCCAGGTCACCTAAGCTTATCTACAGTTCATGTATAATGTAAGGAAGCCAAAAATGCCCTGCCCTACTTCTTTTTTTTTAAATCTTTTTCTTGAGAGAAAACGAGATATTAAATCTTTATAAGGAGAAAGCGAGAAAACTTTCTTTTTTTAGTCGTTAACAACAAAAACAGCATAAGAAAACTTCAAAAAAGTTGTTCTTTAACTGTTTTTTTATTAGTGGATCTACGCTCCTCAAACGCTTTAATTTAGTCTCATGCACCCGTCCATTTATTCTCCTTAAACCTCCGCACAGATTGATTGACAGACCACGGCAGACAAGAATCTGCGCATGGAGCGTTCACTGAGCTCTGGAAATAAACCAACCCAAGCAGCCGCTCAACTCAGTCCGCTACAAACTTTGTAATTTTTATACAATCCGCAGCAAAACACATCCGTTCTTCAGAGAAAACATCGACACTGTTTCATCAGTCGATTACATACGGATCAGTGCCGGTGTTCCACGTTTTCTCTGATAAACTGCTTCGTTTTGCTGCCGATATCCGAGGCTCCGTGAACGCACCATGCAGAAACTCAGCAGCCCTGGGTTCTGTCTCTGTTAAGCATGAAACTTTAACCAAATTCTAGGAATTTCGAAAAAACACGGTGTCGCAATGACACGGTTTCATAAAAATGCGACAAAACACAAACCAACTCAAGCGATAAGGCATTAAAAACACGGCGACGTGTGTGCTTTTTTTATTTGATTCACTAACAAAGGGAGCATTTGGGTGACGTCACAGGAGTGTGGTGACTCGCTCAGTCCCAGGTGCAGGTGTCAGAAGTCTGTTCAGTGGTATTTAAAGAATGTCCATAACAAGCAAGCAGCTGGAACATTTTTCTTTTTGAAAACATGACTAGGTCCATTGAAGTTTGTCACTACGCTGGAGCTGATCCTCAAATGAGTCTTACATCGTATTCAAGCTGCAGAAGTGCGGCTACAGATGAAGCGATGAGGAGATCCTATTGATTTTACAGAGGAGATGCACGATTAGCAGTGACGCTGTGGATCTCTTGAGGCGCCCGCTGTGCTGCACTCGGACAGACACTCCAGAAGCGCATTTAATCAGAAAAAAGTTCATTTCCATTACCGTTTTTCGAAAAATGTCCATCAATTTCAATACGCCCCCAAAACCAGCTCTTCTAAGCGCAAATACTTTTTTTTTCTTCGAAAAATGCATTTGTCTTTTTTTTTTTTTTTTAATAAATTGTGTTTCCATTAAAGAAAATTAATAATCAAAAATCCAATTCGCAAAATGTCAGCGTTAATGTGAAAGCAGCCGGATGTTAACCTTTCCTGCTTCCTCGTCCTGACCGTGGTCGGGGCGAACAGGGGAACCGCTGCAGCTCCTCGGGCGAGGTCGTCCTCGTGGTTAAACCCGCGGGTGTTTGGTTTTGCCGGCAGCAAAGAACGCAGGCAGACACACTCACTATCCCGTTGGAGGGCTGGAATCCACCTTTTTATTTTCACTTTTTGTTTTATCAGCAGCACATTGCTTTGTTTTAGAACTTTCCCCTCAACGCCCGCTCCTTTTTTTTCCTTTTCGCTCTCCTCTTCTCGCTCTCACACACACCTGCGCATGCGCGCGTGCACGTACGAGCACACTCGCACCGCCCCGCCCCTCTCTCTCTCTCTCCATAGCTCTCCCGCAACACGGGGCTAGGGGGAAATAAACGGAGGGGGCTGGTTCACTCGGGCATTTGAAGAGCTCTGCTCCACTATTAAGTAAAAGAACTGACCAAAAACAACTTTTGTGGAGTGTTTTCTTCTATTGTTTTTGTCGTTAACCACAAAATAAAGAATCTCAACACAGGTAAAAGTGTCTCATCTCCTATCAGCGGGAAAAGGAGAAGGGGGCGCTCCATTCTTTGTTATTGATTATCTCGTTTTTTTTTTTTTTTTAATTATTTATTTATAAATCTTCACTTTTACAATACCAGACAGTACAATAAACAATATAATTTGAATTTGCATAGAATTTCTTAATACACAAACGTTGAACACTTTTTTTTTTTTTTTTTTAAACAAAAAATATAAAAAACATTGAACTAAAGAACTAAAGGGAGTGACCAGTGTTTATCAATTTGTTTGTATTTTCGAGATAGTATAAGACATATGTATATTAGTATATTGGACCCACTTTTTCCAGCATAAGTTAAACCAGTTTTCTTTGTTATTCAAATGTGCTGTAAGTTCTTCCAGTTTATATATTTCTAATGTTAATTCCCACCAGGTTGTCAAAGTCGGTACAGCATGGGAAAGCCAATTTTTAGTTACACACTTTTTGCTTGCAACCAACAGGGCGCCCAGCAGACATTTATCTTGTTTAGACCATTCCTGTGGCATACATCCAAAATAAACAGTTTTAATTTCAAAAGGAAGTGTACATTTGAAAATAATTTGCAGTGCTTTATGAACATCAGTCCAGTATGGTTTGATAAGAGGGCAGTCCCACATAATGTGGACATGGTGAGCTCTTTGATTTCCACATTTTCTCCAACATAGCGGAGGGTTTCCATCATAGTGAGTCTTTTGGAGTGGTGTAATAAAGAATCTGATCAGACTTTTCCATCCATATTCTCTCCATATTTGTGAAGCAGTACATTTCCATTGGTGTTTCCATATCGATGTCCATTCATCCGACGTTATATTCACTCCAGCCTCTCTCTCCCATTGTGTCTTCACATATTCAGTTGAGTGTGGATTCTTGTTTATCAAAAATGCATACAGAACAGAAATATGTTTTCTCTTAACATCACCTTTATATGCCTTTGTAATGATATCACCCAGGTCTCCTGTAGTTTCAACCTTTATTCTAATTTTTGTATTTATATAAGTTCTTATTTGCAGGTATCTATAGAAATCCTGTTTTTCAAAATTATATTTTTCTTTCAATGTTTCAAAACTGATCACCTTGCCATCCTTTATCAAACTTCCAAATGTTGTTAACCCTTTGGTAGACCAGTGTTTAAAACGTGAATCCAATTTATTTGGAGCAAAATTAGAATCGTATGCATACCATTTGAATTTTGAGAGGTCGTTTTCTAGTTTTAATTCTTTAACTACGTTTTTCCATATAGTGAGTGTACACTTAATCCATGGACTACAAATATTGTCAATATATGTTTGGATATTTGAATCCATCAGGACAGCTTGTATTGGAATATCTAGAGAGTTCTCTTCCATGTCTTTCCATTTGGCTTTGTAATTCACATCACACCAATTAATCACTGTTTTCAATTGAGCTGCCCGAAAATAATCCTTTAGGAAGGCAGGCCCCATCCTCCTTCATTTTTATGTAATTTAAGCGTTTTAAGGCGAACTCTGGGTCTTTTACCCCTCCATATAAATCGTGATATAATTTTGTCCCATTCATGAAATTGGTTTTGAGGGATATGTATAGGTAGCGTCTGAATTAAAGTCAATCTTTCCGGTAAAATATTTCATTTTATGCTGATTCAATTCTTGAATATAAAGAGAGAAAAGGGGATCAAGTTCAACGTTGTACGTCCTAATCAAACTATCCTTGTATGTTAATTGGAGTTGTAATTTTCCTCAAATAATTTAGTCAGGTTTTTTGGTATGTTTAACCTAAATATTTTAATTGATTTTTGTCTGCCATCTCATTGGGTAATTGCGCCGCAAAAGCTGCTGGTGGGCTGTAGTTGTAGGCAAGTATCTGAGTTTTATCCATATTAATTTTATACCCAGATAGGTTTCAAATCTTTTGCAAAGGTTCATCATTCAGGTAGGGATTTTGTTGGTTGTTCTAAATATATTAAAATATCATCTGCATAGCACGCCAATTTGTGTTCCTTTCCTTGAATAGTTATTCTCTGATGTCTTTGTTTTGTCTAATTGATTGTGCCAGTGGCTCTAAATATAAGGCAAATAGAAGTGGAGACCAGGCACAACCTTGTTTAATTTCCTCTTTGGATTGTAAAACTGTTTGAGAGGTAACCATTAACTTTGACTCTGGCAGTGGGATAGCATACAGAGCCTTCACTGTTTCAATAATTATATTATGCAGCCGAAATTTAGACAGTACTTTATATAGAAATTCCCAGTCTACCGAATCAAATGCTTTTCTGCGTCTATACTCATAAGCATAGCTTTATTTTTAGATGTTTGTATCTGTTTATTACATGCAGGGTTCTGCGTATATTATCCTGTGTCTGCCTATTTTCATATGAATCCAGTCTGGTCGTTACATATCAGACCGGGTAAGAATTCCTCCATTCGCCTGGCCATAATTGAGCTAAACAGTCTGTAGTCTATATTAAGGACAGAGATTGGTCTATATGAGCCACACTCGGATTTATCTCTTCCTTCTTTAGGAATGGCAGAAATAATGGCCTCATTCCAACTTGGTGGTATTTGTGATTTCTTTAACACCCAGTTAAATGTCTGAAGCAGTATAGGGATCAACTCATCTCTAAAATTCCTTGTACCACTCTGCGGTGAAGCCATCAGAGCCCGGTGATTTGTTGGTTTTCAAACGACCTATAGCTTTCCTAAGTTCCATTTCTGTAACCTCTGCTGTCATTTCTCATTTTGTTCATCGTTCAAAGTTGGTAGATCTATAGAATTAAGAAAGTGATCAATCTTGTCCTCCGTTCCACCAGGTACTTTGGAGTATAACTTTTTTATAAAACGCTTCAAATGCCCCATGCATTCTCACTTAATTTGGTCATGATGTTTCCAGTTTCTGGATGTTTGATTTTGTTTACAGTGTTGTCAGCGAATTTCTTTTTCAGTTTCCATGCTAAAATTTTCATTGATTTGGATCCACCTTCATAGTATTTCTGTTTTAAATACAATTAATTTTTTCTTTATTTCTTGTGTACTCAGATTATTTATTTCCTTCCTAACTTCTTTTAATTGTTGTAATGTGCTTGTTAAGGGGTTCTTTTTATGTTTACTTTCTAGCTGTGTTAGTTTCTTTTGTAATTCTTCAGCCTTTTTATAAACGCATTTTCTTTCTATGAGAGGCGATTGATTAATTTTCCCTCTCATGACAGCTTTTAATGTGTCCCATAAAAATTGGAAATGGCACTTCTCCATTATTGTTTATTTTAAGAAACTCGCTCATTTCTTTTGTTATTTCTTTTTTTAATATTTAAGTCATTGAAGCAGGGATGAATTTAATTTCCAGGAAAATAGTTTTGGACATGTATTTAAGTGAATAGTTAGATATAATGTGCATGATCACTTATATCTATTGATCCATTTCGCATCTTTGGATTATATCTTATCTTTACCAAAAGTTAAGAAATAATCTATTCTGGTATAAGTTGAGTGTGGAGCCGAGTAATGAGAATAGTCTCTCCTTGTAGGATGGAGATCTCTCCATATGTCTATCAAACCCACCTCCTCCAAGAGTGCAGAGACTTTTTTATATAAAGTATTTGGTTCTCGTATTCTCCACTAGAACTATCCAAGTCAGGTCTCAGTCTGATGTTTAGGTCTCCACCCCAAATCAATAGACCTTGGGTTTCTGTTATAATTATATTAATAATTTTTTTAAAGAAACTTAAATCGCTTCCTGGTGGTGCATAGACATTCATGAATGTAATTAAATTACCATCCGTCATTCCCCGGACTAAAACAAACCTACCTTCTTTATCCTTAATCTCAAACAACTTTTCAAAATTCAAATATTGAGAAATTAATATTGCGACGCCTCGCCTACGGCCAGATTTGTACGAGGAGAAGAACATATTGGTATATCCCATTTTTTTTAATTTTTCATGTTCCTCGTCGTTTAAGTGAGTTTCTTGTAAATACACCACTTGTGCTCGCTCTTTCTTCATCTTCATTAACACTCTGCTGCGCTTAATAGGATTTGTGAGTCCATTAACATTAAAAGAAGTAACTTTAATATCTTTCATCACTTTGGGAAAAAATTTGACTTTTCAAAATATTGATAATTTCCTGACTGGTCAACTCCCTTAATACACAAGAACAAGGAACAGTAATAACAAAACAGAAAATGAAAAGATAAAAAAAGTGATTCCAAGGTTGGGGTCATTCCTGTCAGACCCTGACACCGATGTAGTTCAAGTCCTACCAACAGGGGAAAACCCTTCCTCCAGGGAAAAGGGCCCCTGATTGTGTTTTCAGTACTCATTTCTCAGTCGTCTCTCTTTTTGTATACAGACAGTTGTTAGGGGAAAAGTACTCACAGGCTTCAATAGGAGGACAGTTGTCCTCACTGATCCTCTGCAGACATGGGGGAATGCCTCCTGAAGGCACGAAGCTTCTTGCGGATTGTGTCCTCTCGGTGCTCCTCTGTGTCTCGCTGCTGCCGCTGCTGCT
The DNA here is from genome assembly GCA_003999625.1 of Oryzias javanicus. Classification (NCBI taxonomy): domain Eukaryota; kingdom Metazoa; phylum Chordata; class Actinopteri; order Beloniformes; family Adrianichthyidae; genus Oryzias; species Oryzias javanicus. The sequence goes on from CM012438.1 coordinate 5,215,134, forward strand.
GCTGCTGCTGCTGCTGTGTTCCCATCATCTCCCAGGCTGTTCGAGACAGCTGTTCCGTCAGGGTTTCCCTCGATGCAATCCCGCTGACCTGGAAGCCTCTGGTTCTCATGTCTGCGGCCGCTTCCTCCGCAGTAGTGTAAAGCACAGTTCCATCCTGGTAGAAGACCCTCAGCTTGGCTGGATATGGCGTCTGGAATCTGATGTTTTTTTGTTTTAAGGCCTTTTTTGCTTCTGTATAGTCCTTCCGCTTCCGTAGAATGGCTGGGGCGTAGTCCTGGTCAAAATATATTCTCCTTCCATTCAGTAGAACAGTCTTTTTTGCCCAGGCTTTGCGTAAAACATCTTCTTTAGTAGTGAAGCTAGCAAACCGTATCAAAATCGAGCGGGGACTTTCTGCTCCGCTCCTCTTTGCGCCCAAGGCCCGATGTGATCTATCTATGCTCAGATTCATATCTTGAGGGAGGTTTAAACAGTCTCTTAGTGTTTTTTCCACAAATTCCTGCATGGAGGATCCCTCCGCTCCCTCGGGGACATTGTAGAGTCTTAAATTTTTTCTCCTGGCCCGACTTTCCTGATCTATCAGCTTCTCTTCTTGTTCGCTAACAATCTTTAGCATCTTTAGCATTACATGCTCCACGTTTTGTACTCGGTCTTCCATTTTATCAATTCGGGTCTCAGCTTCAGCTATTTTGTTATTGATACTCGCCAGATCCGATTTGAAGTCTTGAAATTCTCGACGGAAATCGCGTATTTCTCCGAGTATTGTGGCTAAAGCCGTGCCGGGCCTTTCCTCCAGGTTCGCCATGGCGCTAGCTTCTTGTTGTGTTGCTGGCGTCGCCGCGATGTTTTCCTCATTTCCACATTCCCCTGTCGGGCCTTTCTGCTTTTCCTTTTTCCCCATATTCACCCCGCTTGTTCTTATGTTATTTTCCGGCTTTTTCTTGGAAGAATCTGATGTTTTTACGGGGGGAAAATGATTAAATAGAGAGAGCTACTGCGTTATGCTGCCATTCGGTAGGGTGACGTCACCGGAACCCCGATTATCTCGTTTTAATGAGAAAACGATAAAAAAAAAAAAGTGGGATAGGCCGTTTTTGGCTTCAGCAATAATAAACATATATGTTAAGATGTTTTAATTCTTTGTGAAGGCAAGTGTGAGTTAAAAAAAAATACATCACAATAAAATTAAAATCTTGAGCAGCTCACGAGTTGTGCTATTTTTAGAAGAGACCCGCGGGCGACTTATGTGGTGCTCGAGGGCGACCGGGCGCCCGCGGGCGCCGTGTTGGTGACCCCTGCTCTAAAGGCATTTTAACTGAAAAAGACAGAGTTTTGTTTGTTTTTGACGTTAAGCTCTTCGTGCTGCTACAGATGGTTAAACAACAGCTGCTAACTGCTACATGCTAGCACCGTGATTTAACTCCTCAGGACCCGAGCTGTCCTTTGATATGCCTGTTTTATTTATCTGAAAGAGAAATAAAAGTTCAGAAAATTAACTATTCTGATAATAAAACTGAAAATGTGATGTCTTAAGAGCTTAAAGAGAAGCACATAATCTTAAAAACAAACAAAAAACTAATAAATGAAAATTAATTATGATCTGAGCTAGTCATAAACACTCATTAAATTCATACTTTTCTTTTCAAGAATTTTAAATGAGGACAGGAATCACATTTGGTCAAAAATGTTCAATAGCTCTAAAGATATTAAAGCTAAACTCACTAAACATTCTCACATTAGTAATTATCACTTATAGAACAAGACAATAGGATTTTTTTCCCCCCTAGTTTATATTTGCTCTGTTTTTACTTGGCTAATAAAGCTACTTCACAGAAGTGTTCTATTTAAGTTTTTAAGGACAAAAGAAGGAAAAGAAGGTTAAGGAAATATAAATAAGGGACAACACAAATCTATTTTTTCAATTTTTTCATGTTTTAAATGTGTTACAAAAGTAGCGGATCGGGACTCGGTATCGGCAAATCCACAAAATCCAATGACTCTGAATCGGATCAGGACCAAAAAAAACCTGATCGGGACATCCCTAGTATATAGGATAAGGCTTGGAACACTTCAACCCAGAACCTCCCGAGAGACGGGCAGGACCAGTACATGTGGATAAGAGTGGCTTCACCAGTTTTACATTTATCTCATTAAGGAGTGATGTTTTGGTAGATGCGTGATAGCTTTGATTGAGATAAATGTGACCTATGTCATCAGGGGACAATGTATTTTTGCTTTGAAATGCAGATTAATGTAGGATTTTAAGTTTACAAACTAAAAGAAAGCACAAAGAGCCACGGTAGCCAGCGGAAATAAAGCACATCTTTGTGACATTGAAGCTTCCGGTTACTAAGTAAGAGCTTTTTTCTGTTCAAAAACTGAGACTGAAGTTCTGTTCACTGACATAAATTCACACCTGAAGCAGCAGCTACAGCCTGAGCCACACCTGAGGGAGCAGCCACACCTGAGACAGCAGCTACAGCCTGAGCCACACCTGAAGCAGCAGCTACAGCCTGAGACACACCTGAGGGAGCAGCCACACCTGAGGAAACAGCTACAGCCTGAGCCACACCTGAGGAAACAGCTACAGCCTGAGCTACACCTGAGGAAACAGCTACAGCCTGAGCCACACCTGAGGAAACAGCTACAGCCTGAGCCACACCTTGGCAAACCAGATTGTGCTCCGCCATGTCAAACTGAACAACTCAATAGCATTCCAGGAGTATACAGCTGTCATGTTTTCTCTGCTGTGGATTTATCTTGTCGTCTTACTTCTGGTCTACTGGGAAGCTCCTCCACAGACTGCTGGTATTTTATCTGCTCTCATGGAAGGCGTTAGGCCTATGCTAGCTCCAATCGCCCGGATCATAATGTTGCAGCAATGCTTTGCTCCTGTCCTCCGTCAGAACACCTGTCCGCTTTCTTCTGCTACTGTTCCAGATCGTCAGCTTCAACATTTTGGATCTGGACGTTCATTCGTTTACACATCAGCATCCCCGGACAGCATACCATCTCTCTGGTCTCGCCATCGCTATGGCGTTATTTATGTTCCATAAGTCTACACAGAAATAAAACATCTCCGCGAACGTATCACACATTTCTCGCGGACATTGCACACCCTCGCGAGCGCTTCTGCTCCTCTCCCGAGGAGAAAAAGGCCTCGCGCGCGCCAGAGTGTGTTTCTCGCGACCAGAAGAAGTCCTCGCGAGAGCAAAAATTATGCTCGCGTGCCAGCAGAACTTTGGTGACCGCGCGCGCAACATTTTTGCTAGTGCGCTCGCGGTCACCGAAGTTCTGTCTACGCGCGAGTGAAAGTCGACTTTTGACACATGGGGGCGGAGACAGAGGGGCTGCATTGGCTCTCTTCTGATTGGCCTATTTTGTACACTGGAGGTTTACGTTTGCCCAGTAGATGGCAATAATGCACCTCAACGCTGTGTGCCATCCGCCATTAAACCAGACAAGAAGAAGAAGTATACTTTTGCACAGGAGCACGGCTTCCGTGGCGGAACATTGTATAAACAATGGCTGCAGGTACTGCAATTGAAGATATGCAAGTAAGTGACTTTAAAGATCAGATAAGACTTTAGAAATTAAGCTGTTGTGATAAGTTTTAGTGTATTAGTGCTTCTGGCAGCGTGTTTACCACTGAACTAAGTTTACCCTCTCAGGGCATGCGTTAGTGATTTGCAACAGCTAAATGATAACTTGCTAATCACTCCACAATCATATATATTTTTTAGCCTATTAAAAAAAACATGCAAACTCTTTTTCCTGTACTCTAAAACTAAATTTTCCCCCTAGAGGGTTAACAGCAAAACTTTTCAACTATATATATTTTAAATTTCCAGGCTGATGTTATTCGCACGTGTTTACACATAAAGTGATAGAAGTTCATGTTGGCCGCACGTAAAACGTGCTGCCAGATGCACATTCCTGTATCGCCGGCACGTATTTAAAGTATGTCCAAGGCTGTATTTTGTTGTTGGCCGCACTTATAAAAAATTATACTTAAAGATACAGTCCCATTAGCTTTAACGCTCCTACATGTGTGAAATGTGTTTTCTGATCCATCCCCTGGAGCAGGGCTGCTCATTCCTGGTCCTCGAGATCTACCACCCTGACTGTTTTCCAGATCTCCAAGCCCTGCCAGCTGTTGATTGGCTCAGTCAGATGTCTCCACAATCTGATTGAAAGAACACACCTGGTCCAGGTAATCAGCATCAAGCAGTGCATGGAGAGCTGGAAAACAGGCAGGTTGGTAGATCTTGAGGACCAGGAATGAGCAGCCCTGCCCTGGAGGATCGATGAGCTGCAGAGAAGGCTGCACTCAGGAACCATTTGCTCGTTTAACCCTAACCGTAACCATAAACCTAACCTTAACCCAGGGGTCGGCAACCCAAAATGTTGAAAGAGCCATATTGGACCAAAAAAAACAAAATCAAATCTGTCTGGAGCCGCAAAAAATTAAAAGCCTTATAATGAAGGCAACACATGTTGTATGTATCTATATTAGCTATATTAGCCTACTATCAAAATAACTAAGTTGGTTACAAATACATGATGAACCTTCATGATTAAGTGTTTATTTAATCCTGTGGAGAATGATCCCCCACGTGACTACTCTGTTGTAGGATGAAGTTTAACTTCATTACAATATTAATGAATTAGTTTGTTTCATTGCTTTGATGAAATTAAAGAAATGCAATAAAGAAATCCGATTTCTGATGTCATTTTTATTTTGAGGATTCGTAAAAACAACAATGGAACGTGCATAACGTGCCCCTTATCTGGGCAACAGAGTACAATAAAACGCAGCATACATTAATAAAAATAAAACAACAGCCTTTTGAAGAGGTAAAGTGTATAAAATCAAATGAATACAGTTTAAGTTTGATTTCTGTGCAAATGCCAAACAAGTCAGTGCATGGGTAAAACGCAGCAGTATCCTCTCTCTCTTTTGACACCAAATCAGCGCAGCTATCCTCATTTCTGAGCAACCAAACACAATAATATCCCTAACCCCGGGCTTACACCGCTAGAGTCACGGCTCTGTTGCGTTGCGGGAGCGGACTAGCTACAGCCGATGGCTTAAGTGTCATTCCAAATATATACTGACAAAAATCAGAAATTACGGACGCTGAAAGCGCCCTGCCCTACTTTTCTTTTTATCGTTTTCTCGTGATAACGAGATAATCGATAATGAAAAATGAAGCGTTCCGCTCTCTCTTTCCCGCACGGAGACGCCGAAACTTCATCTGTTTTAAGTCTCTTTATTTGGTGGTTAACCAGAAAAACAGCAGCAGAACACTCCACAAAAGTTGTATTCACTAATCATTTTATTAGTGGGGATACCTCGAACGCACCAGCCCTCCCCCCTTTATTTACCCCAAACCTCCGAACAGCTGATTGACAGATCACTGCGCATGTTGTGTTCAATGAACTCCAGACATTAACTCAGTCCGCTACTATGCTTTTGACATTTTTATACAATCCTCAGAAAAAGCAGTTTTTCAGGAAAAAAATGGCGAGACTTTTTAATCCCTCGATTTTATAAGGATCAGTTCTGGGGTTCAATGTTTTCTATGATAAACTGCTTTGTTTTGCTGCCGTTGTCCAGAGGTCAGTGAACGCACCATGCAGAAGCGCTCTGCAGACCTGAATCCTGTCAATCTGTCAATGTTTGTTCGGGGTTAAAACAATGATTAAAACCAAAAACATATTTCCCTCCTCCATCTTTTTCCATTTTCCAACATTTTGGAAATAGTGCCAGGGAGCCACAAGGCAGCGCTTAAAGAGCCGCATGCGGCTCCGGAGCCGCAGGTTGCCGACCCCTGCCTTAACCCTTCATGTGAGTCTGTGTGAAGTTCAGCATTGGCCGCACATTTTTTGAAAATTACGTGCGAATAGACACTTAATTTTTTATTGTATTAATAGATTATTATTATTATTATTATTATTGAATCACTGTTTTCTTGTTTCCAACAGGAGATTCTCAAGTTTGAGATTTTCTCGAGGCTAATCACCAAATTGCAGGCAGCCATATCGAGGACACCTCTTGACTTTGACTTTCTCGAATTTATTTACCTGTCGACAATTACCACAATCAAAATGAAATATAGATTTAAAAATAAAATTAAGAGCCATGTAACAACACATGTTAGATTTTAGGCAGAGGAATACCAAATTGTTTGACTGAAAGAATGTATGTTAGCCTGATTTTGGTGTTTAGACCCCTCACTAATGTTATAAGCTGTTTTCTCCTCATTTTGCTGAGCTAATTTTTTTCTGAATGAAAGACCAAGAGCTGCTGCTGCTTTTCCTTCCGTGATTTCAGTGAAGCGTGGGTCCAGAGATGAGGAAGCTGGGAGGATGTCTGCGCAGGAGCTGGGTCGATTACCTAGTATTTTCATCTGGAGAGGATCCTTTCTCTGAGCACGACAGCTGTGATGCTGAACAGCAGCGTGGACAGACCGTCTCTGACACAACTCTTGTTGATACTGAAGTTTACCACAAACAGACTTTTTCCAGAAGTATTGTTTCATCTAATGAATTGACTGAGTAAATGATGATTATAAATGTAACATTTGATTGAATACATGAGGCCCACAACGTTAAACCCCTAATTGTCTCTTTGTTTCTGTTCAAAGATGTATTCATGTAATACGTTTGTAATAAATACACCACAATAAATATACCACATTGCCATGAAGCCATTTTGTTTATTTTCATATCTATTATTACAATGTTAGGTTTCAGTTTTTATCAGCAAGAAGAATTTCTAAACACTCCCCATCATCAGGCTGATGCAGCAGGTCCAGAAAAAAAAGTCTTCCAAACGACCTGCAATTAAAAAGAAGAAGATTGAATGAAAATAATAATTAATGAATATGTGAAGGCCACTGATGTGTGTTCACATTTGTGTATCATTTTTTTATTGTATGAGGATGCTTAATAAACCTGTTCTTTGATTATCTTGTATTTTGCTTTGTCACATTTATGTACAAGACAGAACTTGGGTTGGAAAGTAATTGTTTTTTTCAAAACTGCCGCTGCTACATTTCAACTGTAGGGGGCGCCCGGGAGACAGTGAACTTGAACAAATCTGGACAGCTTATCATAACTGCCAAGGATACTGAAAAAGCAAGTCACGTCTCCTGTGTTTCTGTATTTTCCAGTTTTGTCAGATATCTATACAACTGTCTACGGGTGTCATCACCTGAGACCTGTAACAAATATATTCCACATAAATCTCTAAAAATCTGTCCAAGTAATTTGTCGTTATGCTATGTTCCATGGTGAAATTAATTACTTTCCCTCGTAGATCTGCTCTCTGTTCTTCTGGCAACTTTGCTTCTGGAAACTTGATCTGCAGGGAAGAAAAAAAAAACAAAACACATTTTAACTCAACAGTATTTTAAATATTATTGGAGCTCATTACATTAAGTGTCAGTTTATGTGTATGCATGACATTCAAAACACCATAAAAGGCTCCAAAGGGTAAAACAATTATTCATCTCAATAAATACAAGTTTCAATAAAAAACAATTTTGCAAATAAAACAACAAATAGACACTTGAAAATAAAGCCTAATAATCTTGGTCACACACGTATCATAACATATGATGTAACAACACAGTATGTATTGTAACAGTCTGGATTAATCCACCACAGCTGTTATCACAAGTGTGTTTTCCCTGCCATAGCTTATAACCATATTTCTGCTCATTATTTATTGTCCATTGACAAATTCTTTCACGTCAACCGTTTCATATTTGTCGTTTCTTATCCAAAATGAGCCAAAGAAAACTCTGTTTTTGTCACAGATCTTTGGGACAACACCGCTAGCTCTAGCTAGCTAGCATCACATCCCACACCTCTGGAGAAGCTACGTCACTAACATTCTGACAATGTGGTTCGAAAAAAAGAGAGACATTGCTGATTAGGGGTGTAACGGATCACAGAAGATCCGTGATCCGTACGGATCAGACGCCACGGTTCGGGCCAGGTCTGACCCGCGGATCGCGGCCCCCCCCAAAAAAAAAAAAAAACACGCACACACACGTGCGCACCTCGCGCTATCATAATTTATACCAATTGTCCGTTCACATCGAATTAAATTGTAGTCATATTCCTGAAAATCCTCTTTGTTTTGACGAGCCCTGAAGCAGCTGCTTCCCGGTTTTCCTAAAGTCTGTTTACCTGAAGCTCCCGCTGCGTGTGGGAGGAGCTTCTGTCAAAAACTTTTCTCCACTTCATAATGAAGGACGAAGATCGATAGATATCAGGTTTATTTAATCTTAGGAGCTGAATAAAAGCATCGGTACACATTTCTATTACTGGGTTCAAAGAATCTTCCAGTTTAAAGCAGCAACTGTCCCGCACAGGAGAAAGCTGCAGCTCCGTAACGGACTCGCCGGTACCGTCACCGAACCATGTATGGAAGGCGAAATGTGTCAAAATTCATCAGGAAAAGCGAGCGTGGAAGTGCCACGTTTTACAGATAATTATTATTTAAAACATTTAAATGTTCCCACAGGTAGTTTTAATAAAGCAGTTAATACCAAAATTAATTTTAACTGTTTTATTTATAATTTAACTTTTAAGGAATTATCTAGATTGATTTGGTATTTTCAACACTATTTTTAAACATTCTTTTATCTCAGTTTTTGTAGATTTGGTCTAAAGACATGAAAATGTCATCAGAAACTTCATGTTTTAGCATTTTGTCTGTGTTCAAAGTTTAAAAATGTTTTGTTTTAATAAATAGGCTTCAATGACCAAATGTTTTGATGTTAAATATGTAAATATTGTGTGTCTGAAGTACTTTAAATGCTTATTGAATTTATGATTTGAAGCATTTCCAAAAATGAATTTAGCTTATATTGTTTTTTTTTTTTTTTTTTTTTTTTTTTTTTTTACTTTTCACTGATCCGAAAAACGATCCGAACCGTGACCCTAAAACCGTGACACGATCCGAACCGTGAGTTTTGTGATCCGTTACACCCCTATTGCTGATTATTGCTTTTCAGTGATGTACAGAGAACAACTTTTCATCTATAATCACATAAGGGTTTAATAAGCCCATGCAATAGTAACAGGTAAAACCGGACATTTTGAGTCTCTCCAAAAGAGGCTAAACATGCAGCAGTAGGTAAAGACAAAGCACCGCCTGAAGGAAGAAACGTGCCAAAGGCTCTGAGCCTTTTTTGGGACGTTTTCACCGAAAATCAGCCTCCACATAGTTTATTCTGTGCGTGCCCGAGAGGGAGTTAGCCATAGCTAGCTTGTCAAAGTAGCAGTCACATCGTCAGAGACATTTGACTGAAATAATAATAATATATCCGGTTCTTACCTGGAACGGGAGTATTTTCATGTCCTTAGGTCTCCGATTGTCCTTTCACGGTATTCTGTGAAAAACCTTATCAGGTTCCGATCAGCAGAAATCTGCAGGTCCCCAGAGGTAGACACCCAGAAATCACACACAAACACACGAGGCTATGATGCTAGAATAATTACTTTAGCTTTTATTATTCCCCACAGAGCATAGCAAGTCAAAACAATCAACTACATAGGTGAAGCATTCAAATCACTCTTACCACTGATATGGGAGATGGGAAGTCAACATAACCCTGGTAAGGACAGCTTTGACTTGGCTGGTGTCGTACATGACCATCCAGCTGACTTCAACGATTCTAGCAACGTCCCGTCTTTTATACATTGAAATATAAAAGTTCTCCCCTGGGAATCGAGAGGTGTTTCCCAGAGGAAATAGAAAACGTCACCCTGTGGGAGAAAGAAGTCTTCCCTGGGAGCCAAGAGGTGTTTTCCAGAGGAATAGAAAACATCTACATTCGCACAAGTGTTTTCTATGTGAAGCGGCTAAGCAGAGCAGAATAACATGTTTACATTCCAGAGGCTTCTCAGACAGCAGCTCAATGCAGGTGGTGCGACTCGGCTCCAGAATGGTCAGATCAGAGCACACACACAAAATATATTTTCTTTTCATACGGTCACCAAACAACTGTACAATGGTCTGTCTCCTTGACGAAAGAAACCTACCGCACAGGCAGTGCTACAGCCTTCAAAATAAGCGTATATAAAACTACTTCCAGGTAACCCGCGTGTCTGGAACGAAATAAACAAACGAAACTGGACACTAGTTATCCATTTGCTGCATTTTCGATTTAATGCGCAAATCGGAAAACGAAAAAAACGGTTTGTTTTTCGTTGGATCAATACACGGATTGCGTTCCTCTCTGCAAAAGTATACTTCTTCTTCTTGTCTGGTTTAATGGCGGATGGCACACAGCGTTGAGGTGCATTACTGCCATCTACTGGGCAAACGTAAACCTCCAGTGTACAAAATAGGCCAATCAGAAGAGAGCCAACGCAGCCCCTCTGTCTCCGCCCCCATGTGTCAAAAGTCGACTTTCACTCGCGCGTAGAAAGAGACTCCGCGAGCGCACTAGCAAAAATGTTGCGCGCGCGGTCACCAAAGTTCTGCTGGCACGCGAGCATAATTTTTGCTCTCGCGAGGACTTCTTCTGGTCGCGAGAAACACACTCTGGCGCGCGCGAGGCCTTTTTCTCCTCGGGAGAGGAGCAGAAGCGCTCGCGAGGGTGTGCAATGTCCGCGAGAAATGTGTGATACGTTCGCGGAGATGTTTTATTTCTGTGTAGACTTATGGAACATAAATAACGCCATACATCGCTCTCAGAGCACTTCACTACGTCATCATAACAAACCTCACGTCAACCCAGCTAATCTGCGTCCTCTACGTCGCCACACACCCACAGAGAAGACTTCACTGAAGCTTTCTCTCTTCAATACCCGCTCTCTCACCAACAAAGCTGTTATTATCAATGAATTCATAACAGATAAAAACCTTGACTTCCTCTGTTTAACCGAAACCTGGCATAAACCTCTGGACTATTTCTCCCTAAACCAAGCAACTCCCTCCGGATACACCTACATTGAAAATTCCCGTCCTGATGGGCGTGGTGGGGGTACCGCTGTTATTTATAATAAGGACATCAAAGTCACTACCATTTCCATTCCAAAAATGGTCTCATTCGAACATACAGTTTTTAAACTATCTGGCCCTAACCCCCTGGTCACTGCTGTAATTTATCGTCCTCCCAAACCAAACCCTTCTTTCTTCTCTGATTTTACTGATTTTTTGACACAACTCACTGCCATATCACCATCCATCCTTATTACTGGTGATTTTAATTTTCATATCGATGACTCCTGCCTAAATCATTCTTTTGATTTCCTTGGATTTATTGAACTGTTTCAACTTCAACCAACATGTCAACTTTCCCTACTCATTGCCACGGTCACATTTTAGATCTTGTTTGCACCACAGGCATCTCTGTTCATAGCCTCTCCAGCCTTAACCTCCATATATCTGATTCACCTTGCCATAATCTTGGACATAAATTGCCCTCTTCCTATAACCAAGTCAAACGCACAATAATTTCGAAAACTCAAATCCATCTCTCCTGGCAGCACTCTCAGCCTCTCTTGCTCCAAATTGTCCCTTTCTCCTCTGCTCTGTCAAACAATCCCATGAACATGTTAATATATATAACTTTCCTCCTGTTCGATCAACTGGCTCCTACCAAAACTAAAACTGTCTCTTCACCATAAGCACATTGGTTCACCTTGAACTCCGAACCATGAAACTCGCAAACGCCAATTGAACGACTCCATCGTAAAACTGGTTTAATTGTACATTTTCAAATGTACATGGACTTCATCAACAATACAAGAATGCCCTCCACACAGCCAGGTCAAACTACCTTTTCAAGATCATTTATACTAACTCTCACAATCCTCAAACTCTGTTTTCCATCATAACAAACTCCTAAGCCAAAAATAACTCTTCATCATTATTCACTGAGGCAAGTGCAAGTCTTTCCTATCAAGTTTTCAATCTAAAATTGATACAATCTACAGTTCCCTCCCCTCAGTTGAGCCTTGTTTGAGTTGTTGGTCTTTCTCCTACTCAACTAAATTTTCCCATGTTTCCTGTTGAACTTAAAAAACTTCTGGCAGGAACCAAAGCCTCACCTGCACTCTTGATCCAATCCCCACTTCACTCATCAAAGATTGCTTTCCATTATTTCCCCACTAGTTACAACAATAGTTCTCCTTTCTTCGGTTCCGTACCTCAGTCTCTCAAGCTGGCAGCCATAAACCGTGCTCAAAAACCTGGTCTCGACCCTGACAACATTGCCAATTTTCATCCCATCTCCAACTGCCATTCCTTTCTAAAATCCTCGGAACGAGTGGTAGCCTCCACTCAAATCTCATATAGACTCCAATAATCTGTTTGAACCTTTTCAATCTGGTTTCGCCAACAACACAGCACTGAACCGCCTCTGCTCAAGGTCACCATGACATTCTTTTCTCCTCTGACTCTGGTCAGATCTCCATCCTCAATCTCCTGGATCTTACAGCAGCATTTGACACATCAGCCACTCCATCCTCTCTCCCGTCTTAAAAACTGTCTCAACATCACCGGCTCTGCTCTGTCCTGGCTTCAGTCATACCTCACAGACCGTCAAAAGTTCATCAAGGGAAACAACTGCTCATCCGGTTCTGCTCCTTTGCTACAAGGTGTTCCCCAAGGTTCGGTGCTTGGTCCACTCTTATTTATCCTTTATCTCATTTCCCTTGGTCACATTATTCGTCAACATGGACAAATTTACACTGCTATGCTGATGACATACAACTATATATCTCTACCAAATCGATCACCTCCTCAACTCATTCCACACTCACTCACTGTCTGACAGAAATCAAAATATGGCTGCAACAAAACTTTCTTAAACTTAACTGTGACAAAACAGACATACTCTTAATAGGTCCTAAAAACATTACTAAATCCATCCCAAATTTCCAGTTAAAATTTGATAACACTACACTCTCTCCGTCACCCGTAATCTTGGAATTTTATTCGATACCAATTTTACATTTGAACAGCAAGTAAATCAAAACCCGGTCTGCTTTCTTCCACCTTAAAACATTGCTCGTATTCGTTCATCCTTGTCTTTCTCAGCTGCTGAAACACTCATTCATGCCTTCATTACATCCCGTTTAGACTACTGCAATAGCATTTTGTACGGTGCACCCTGCAAAACACTCAATAAACTTCAGTATATATTCAGAATTCTGCTGCGCGTTCTCTCCACACACACCCGCTCCCGTGAGCACATCACACCAGTTCTCCAGAAACTCCACTGGCTCCCAATCACTCAGCGCATTCACTTCAAAGTTCTACTTATCACTTTCAAAGCCCTCCATAACCTGGCCCCATCCTACCTTACTGATCTGCTCCATCGACACACCCCATCTCGTCTCTTTCGCTCCTCCGACTCTAACCTCTTGTCCTTACCGTGTAGGACCAAGCTCCGAAACCTGGGGAGACAGAGCCTTTCCATCGCTGCACCCACCCTATGGAACAAACTACCTCAACAACGTCCGCAACTGCACCGAACTTCTCATTTAAGAAATCTCTTAAAACTCTGCTTTTTAAAACTGCTTTTAATCTTTAATTTACTGCTTACTTTGATATTTATATTAGTCACTATTATTATTTTATTATTATTTGTATTATTTTTATCCCTCTTACTACATTTTAATGTAACTTTCTGTAAGCGTCTTTGTAGTATCTTTTAGAAGCGCTATTAAAATAAAATGTATTATTATTATTATTATAAATTCTGATAAAAAATGAATTAACTTTACCATGGGAGTTTTAGCTCCAGTGTTTAAATTATTTTGGTTAGGATAACTCTTCACAAGTTGACGCAATTAACGAAACCCCATCTTATTCAGAAGAAACGCAGCCTTGCGCTGCTGAAAGGCGAATGTAAACAAAGTGAATCATTTTTCGGATCAGTTACAAGTAAAAAAACAAGAAAAAAGAAGATAAAAGCCTAAAATTAAAGTACTTAAAAGCCTTAACTCACACATTTTGAACTTTGAACATAAACAAAACATGTATTTTGTGATTACATGTACATGTCTGGAGACAAGTCTGTAAAAACTGAGAGAAAGGAATGCTTAATATGCTATCCCACCAAATTAAACTGCAATTTTGAAATTAAACTTTCATTATTTTTGGTATTAATTGTTGTATTGAAACTAACTGTGGCAACTTTTAAATGTGTCAAATAAGTATTATTAACCATAGCACATGTCCAGGTGACGCACTGCCATACCCGCGTTTTTTTCTGATTATTTTTTTACCCTAACGACTTGCCATAGCTCTACCTTTCCCTGTCGGCTCTTGCCAGCTGGGTGCAGGAGTGCGACAGCAGCCGCTCCTCAATGGAAGGTCTCCTGAACTCCGACACGGAGATGTGTACCGATGTTTTTATTCAGCTCTTCAAAATAAATCAATCTCTCGGTATCCGCGTTCTTCACGAAGAGTTCCAGAAAAGTTTTGACGGAAGCTTCTCCCACACTCAGCGGGGCGTCAGAGCGACAGACTTTCTGATGACTGACAAGCATCAAATCTGACGCTTGTTAAAACTAATACATTGTACAAAAAATAATTTGACGCCAAATGCAGTCAGCTTGGACAGAAAATTGATTGTAATAAAGCGTGCGGGGTGCGAGGTACGCAGCGGCAGCGGGGGTTGCTGGTAGAAGTCGGCTCGTGTGCGTTTGTTTACCTTTCATGCAGACGAAGGACGCGGAGTGGAGTCCAAAAAATGACCCCTGCTCTCTGACTTCTACTCGTCAAATAGGAGAAAATGTTCCCTAGCAAGTGTTTTTTGCGGACCCTTCAAAATAAAAGTCTATCGCGATAGACTCATTCTTCTATCGAAAAAAAGAGCTTTTTTCTGTTCAAAAACAGAGACTGAAGTTCTGTTCACTGACATAACTTCTAAAAAAATGAATTAGCTTTAACACCAGAGCTTTAGCTCCAGTGTTTACATTCTTTTGGTTATGGTAACTCTTCAACAGTTGATGCAATTAATGAAACTCCATCTTATTCTGAAGAAACGCAGTCTCACGCTGCTGAAAAGAGGATATAATCAACATGAAACAGATTATTCTGCTGTGGAAAAAAAAAGCTTTTTTCATACAGGCTGTCCACCAATGTGTAATGCTTAGAATGTAAAATATTGAAGAACTTTGAGGATTGAAAATTGTGAAAGAATTTTTTTCAGTTTTTATGTTAAATGATACAAAACAGCAACGTGAACGTGGAAGTTATTCAGTGTCTCGCGCGAGGACTTCTTCTGCTCGTGGAGGAGGAAAAAGTACTCGCGAGGGTCTGATTTGTCTGCATGGAATGTTTGATGCGTGCGCGGAGATGTTTAATTTCTGCATGGAGTTTTGACATAAATAAAACGACAAATGTGTCTCTCATTCATTCTAAGAGAGACATCCACAGACTAAGCTGGTAGCTCCTCCCACATCCGCCCACATCTGGCGCGGCGTCAGAAACACGCTTTTTAACAAGCGGCAAGCTGTGAATTGTCCAGGTGGCGTATGAGGGGCGGGGCACGCGAATCGAGTTTGGTGTTAAAGCACTTTCAGCAGCCTTGAAGGCACTGACAAGCAGCCCGCCGATGTCCCGGCCTCCCACAGCCATATACCTCACCGTGATTTGGTTGTCAGCTCTGCACACAGCAAGTGTCATTCATATCAGTCTTGAAGGCCACAAGTAACTAACATTAATCTTTTAGATGAAGATTGGGCCGCAAATTATCATCTCGGAGAGTTTGAGACCCCTGTCGTAAGTGATGGGTAGAGGACAGAAGATCAATGACCATCACCTCCACGAGTAACGTGTGTTTTGTAGTGAGTTTGCATGTTCTCCTCGTGCATGTGTGGCTTTTCTCAGCTTCCTCCCACAGTCCAAAAACCTGCTTCATAGGTCAACTGCTGGTTCTAAATTGTCCCTCAGGTGTGGATGTGACTTTGTGTGTTGTGTGTTCTTGTGACTGACTGGAAACCTGTCCAGGTTGTACCCCTCCTTCACCCAACAACAGCTGGTATCGACTCCAGGAACCCCATGACCCCCAAAAGGATTCAGAAGGGTTGAGAAATGGATGAAGGATTTTTTTAGTACAATTTTAAAGTGTAGATCTTCTGAATGAGATCATTTAAATTTCTAATGAGGCTTAAAAAAAAACTTAAAGTTCTTTAAAAGTATAAAAAAGATCTTTCTTGTGTTTGTGTTCCTGCAGTCCTCCCCCAGCATTGGAGAACTAAAGAGGAGGATCTCTGCAACCAGCAGAGGAACTTCAGAGAGGAACAGGAGGAACCAGAACCTCCTGAGAATGAAGAGGAACAGAAAGAACCAGAACCATCTGAGATTAAAGAGGAGCACGAGGAACCAGAACTTCCACAGATTAAAGAGGAGCAGGAGGAACCAGAACCTTCTCAGATTAAAAAGGGCAGAGGAGGTTCTACATCAGTCAGGATGAAGAGCAGCTCGATCTAAAGCAGGAGATTGATACCTTGATGGAGATTCCTTCTTTTAGGAAAAATGATCAAAATGAAGCAGATCAAAAACAAACAGAAGAGCTCAGTGTAACTGAGAGTCAGGATGAAGAAGGAAACCAACATGAAGAATCAACATCAACTACAGATGAAGAGACAGACCCACAGAACAGAGATCAGAGGAAGAAAAGAGACAGGAGTCATGTCCAAAGTGTGGCCAGCTCTGACCTGTCAGAAAGTCAGTGTGACTCTGATGTTAGAAAAAATTTTAAGAAGGCAACTTTGGTTAAAAACAACGCAATCCCTAAAAACAAAAAGAGCATTCTTATGTAGAAGTTCGTAGGAGGAAAATAAATGTCCACAATATTTCTGTCCACATGAGACCTGAGTCTGATAAAAGATCTTATGTCTGTGAGGAATGTGGTAAAAGTTTTGACAATAAGACTAAATTCAAACTTCACATGAGAATCCATACAGGAGAGAAGCCTTTTACTTGTAAAGAATGTGACAAAAGTTTTAGCCAAAATCATTATCTAAAAACACACATTAGAACTCACACAGGAGAGAAGCCTTTTCTTTGTGAAGAATGTGACAAACGTTTTAGTCGTAAATCTGGTCTCGAAAGACACATTAGAACTCATACAGGAGAGAAGCCTTTTCCTTGTAAAGAATGTGACAAAAGTTTTAGACAAAATCATTATCTAAAAACACACATTAGAACTCACACAGGAGAGAAGCCTTTTCTTTGTGAAGAATGTGACAAACGTTTTAGTCATAAATCTGGTCTCGAAAGACACATTAGAACTCATACAGGAGAGAAGCCTTTTCCTTGTAAAGAATGTGACAAAAGTTTTACTGATAATGAATCTGCTCTTAAAACACACATTAGAACTCACACAGGAGAGAAGCCATTTCCCTGTAAAGAATGTGACAAAAGTTTTAGCCAAAATCATTATCTAAAAACACACATTAGAACTCACACAGGAGAGAAGCCTTTTCTTTGTAAAGAATGTGACAAAGATTTTAATAATCAATCTGCTCTCAGATCACACATTAGAACTCACACAGGAGAGAAGCCTTTTACTTGTAAAGAATGTGAAAAAAGTTTTAGTGATAAATCTACTCTCAAAAGACACATTAGAACTCATACAGGAGAGAAGCCTTTTCCTTGTAAAGAATGTGACAAAAGTTTTAGGGATAAATCTGCTCTCAGATCACACATTAGAACTCACACAGGAGAGAAGCCTTTTGCTTGTAAAGAATGTGACAAAAGTTTTAGCCGAATTCATCATCTCAAAACACACATTAAAACTCACACAGGACAGTAGCTTTTTCCTTGTAAAGAATGTGATACACGTTTTGGTGAAATATCGAATTTCAAAAGACACATGAAAACTAACTCAGGATAAAAGCCTTTCTTATGATGAATGTTACATAATTTATCGTATATTCTCAATTTAAAACAAAGAAAAACTTAAAACCGTAATCTGAAGTGGAAAAGGAGATGAGGGTTTAAATAGGAAACGCAAAATATTGTGTTTTTTTCCTTTTTTCTTTCAGAGCCTTGACTTTAATGTATAGATTGATATATTGTTTTGCCTTGTTATTGTTGATGTTTGTATGTATCAGGCATTAAAAACCTAAAGTTTGGAATGTCGAAATAAAAAATAATACCTGTAGAAAAGAAGAGCGTCTTCATTTACTGGGACATCCTTGATCCTCATGTTATTGTCTAATTAGTCTTAAACATGAGTGTCTAAATCCAGGCCTCGAGGGCCAGTGTGCTTCATGTTTCCAGCTAACCCTCCTTGAAGCTCCTTATTGGCTCAACACACCTGATCAGGTAATCAGCAGCAGATGAGGCAAGATTTCTAAAAACCAGCAGAATGCCAGCAGTCCAAAATCTCAGCAGAAAACAGATGACCTCATGTTGTTACGATAATCAAATCAAATCAATCTTATTTATAAAAACCGCTTCTCATACATAAGTAGCTTGAAGGGCTTTTACAATTAAAAACAGAAACACAAAAGTTCAAATAAAACCCCAACCCACCCTTTACCCTCCCCCTTCCCCTCCAGTAGCGCATACATCCCATGACCGCACACAATGACTACTTTTAAAAATAACTTCTAAAAGAAAGTTTAGGCTTGGCTCTGCTGTTAGGAAGCAGTATTTGGGAATCTATTGATACCTGGAGCCAGCTTTGTCATGGAACATCGCCACAGTTCCCACCCAGACCAAGACAGCAACAGAGTCCACTCCACAACCGTGAGGCTGCCGTGCTGGACCCCAGCTGCACCAGACGGGTGAGAGCCACGGCAACGTCCACTGACAAGCCAACAGGCCCTGAATGAAGGATTCTCACAGGAAACACAGAGTCTAAACTCATAATAAGATAAGGCTAAAATCAAATAAATAAAAAATTTGTAAGAGATTTTTTAGGTAAACCAGAGAGCAGGGCATTACAATGATCTAAACGACTAAAAAACAAAAGCATGCATCAGCACCTCTGTGCTGGCAGGAGAGAGGAATGGGCGGACTCTGGCAATGTTTTTAAGATGATAAAATCTTGTCTTAACGACATTTTTGATATGAGGGATAAAATTCAGCTCAGAGTCAAAAAGAACGGCCAGGTTTCTCACGTAGTGAGAAGGGTTCAAATTAAGGGTGTAATGGATCACAAAACCAAAGGTGGGACCAAGTCATTGTTTTGCAAGTCCGAGTCAAGTCCCAAGTCTTTGTCCTCAAGTCCGAGTTAAGTTCCAAGTCAAAAGCACTCAAGTCCCAAGTCGAGTCACAAGTCACGACCAAAAAGTCTCAAGTCGAGTCACAAGTCCTACTATTAATGTTTCAAATCCTTTCAAGTCATTTCAAAAACAGAGTAATATTAATTCCGTAGATTATTTGTGCTTTTATTAACTGTATTTCGCGAGCATATTAGCTAAATTGCCTCTGAGTTCATGCATCCCCTCTTCAAAAATCCAAAGAGATTCACTAGAACAAAAACCAGTTTATCACATTTGAAATGTGGTGAGATGGCCGGAAACCAGGGTAGTCTGGGTATTTAAGGGGTTATACCATGATTTTCTTAAGCCTTTCAGAGTGAAATATATCCACATATAAGATTAGATATTACATTATATATTGCATTGTAAACACTAAAAATCGAATTATTTATAAAATTTTACAGGTAGTTATTTTTAAGGGGATTTTTCCTATCCACAAGTAAAATGACTCGACTCCACCTGTTGCTGTGTGTGGGTGCCGCCCATTTCATGATGTCATCCCAGAGCCAGCAGCATGTTTTCGTTTTTTTCATTAAAAAAAATATAAATTTTTTTCAATGTTGAATGCACATCCCGTATATCTGCCCTAAGTAGACCCGGGCACTTGTTAACAACACAAATACACACAGCATCTGCATGACTGTGCTGGATCAGGGGGTGGGAGATGGGGGGTCTTAAAGGACACCCGCCTACACCTAAAGCAACCAAACACCTGTTTGAGCTGGAATTTATTCAAGACGCATGTGGAAGATTTACAGTATTCTTCATCTAAAATGAAAAGTTTTTACCTGATCACCACTAGCACCGTGGAGAAATCTGGTGTTGGTGTTAGACTGGGGGCGGAGCTGTCAGAGCAGACTCTTCCCGAAGGGGGCGGTCTCACTCTGTGACGTCAGATCGTGACAACTTGCTCGTTTTCATGGGTATGGGAGGTGCTGCTCTTGAGAGCTCAGTTTTTAGAGGATTACTCTTAAATGCATGAATGGATCAAAATACCGCTTTGAGGTTCTTTATAGTGAGGAATGAACATTATAATACACTTAAAAGCTCAAAAGTTTGTTTTCATGGTATGGCCCTTTAAATAATCTCACTACAGACCAGTGATGTGCAGAAGATTCAGTTTCATATCAGCATATTGGACTGAAGAAGAATGTAAATGCATAGTGGTTTAGTTTGACTCCAAAAAACTAAACAAAATATATTAATAGTACATGTAGTTTGATTGTTTTACGTTTCTGATTTGAATAGGATTTTACTTTGTTTTGGATACAAATTTTGTTTGTAATCAATAGAGAAATTTCTGTCAACTGACTGTCAAAATATCTCGCAGAAAGTTAACATGAAAAATTCTGTATACAAGTCAAAGAAAAGCAGGATTCAAAACAAAAATGCTAAATGTAAAACTAAATGTGGTATATATTTTAGTACATATATTTAGAAGGTAACGATTCAAATCAAATTTTATACATAAATATATATTGCAAAGTTGTGCACAAAATATTACTTTGTTCACGATGTAATTGAACAGGAAATACACAAAACACAGAGATTATTTGTATATTCATGATTAAATTGATTAGAATGAAATAAATTGCATTTATGGATGTCAAATCTCTTTTATCAAATGTAAACGTCTCATGATAGCAGGTGAAACACTAATACAGACACTATCACGCTCACACATGCAGATTAAAACCCTTAAAGCAGTTAAAGAAAAAAAAATTATGAAAAGCAGCAAACAGGGACTGAGACCTCCAGAGAAAGAGGAGCTTTTATCCAAAACACACCACCACAAAGCATAAAGCAGCAAAAGAGATAAACAAAAATAAGTGATAGAAAAAAAAACCTTTCTTTGCTGCTCCATGAATTGCTGGATTTCTCTCCGAAAACATTCTACCCCGGGTCACCAGCAGCTGCTGCTCCAGCTATGATCGCTCTCGTCCCGCCCAGATCCAGGTAAAGATCTGAGCGGTGGAAAAGTCTAAATCACCTGTGGTCTCTCTGTGATTCTATCCAGCTGCAGGCTCACAAAGTGTCCCGCTAACGAAGAGGTTACTGTCCCATTCATTTACCTGCAGCTAGCTGTTAGCTGCTAAGCTAGCTCCAGCTTTAGCTGAAGTTGGTTGTTGTTGAGTCTCTGTCAGGAATCCTTTTATCCACATGTTCTGCTGAACGTCAACCGTTTGTTGTTTATGATCTCTTCACTTTCATGCCAGAAATAAAAACACCGGCAGAGAACCGTGCTTTGAAGAGGAGGGCGGGACTATGTTTTTATGCAATTTGATTGGTTGGGCTGTCAGATCAATCCAAAGGGCTCCAATTTGGTTGGATGTTGGGCCAACACCACACACGGAAGTAAACAAGCGCGGACAGAGAGACTGTGGCGCGCGGAGTTCTCAATATGCTTTTTAATCCTTGGATTTGGGGGAAAACTGCAAGTCTTTCCGAGTCAGAGGACTAAAGTCCAAGTCAAGTCACAAGTTATTTGTATCAAAGTCTGAGTCAAGTCACGAGTCGGAAGGTTAGAAGTCCAAGTCAAGTCTAAAGTCGTCAAGTTCATGACAAGTCTGACTCGAGTCCAAGTCATGTGACTCGAGTTCCCACCTCTGCCCAAAACTCACGGAGTCTCTTTAGACCAAATCTACAAAAAATGAGACAAAAGAAGGATTAAAAATAGTGTTGAAAATACTAAATCTACCTGGATTATCCCTTAAAATTAAATTATAAATAAAACAGTTTCAATTATCTTTTGGTATTAATTACTTTATTGAAACTAACTGTGGGAACATTTCAATGTTTTAAATATCAATTATCTGTAAAACGTGGCACTTCCACACTCGCTTTTCCTGATTATTTTTTATCTCTTTGGCTTGCCATACTATTGTTCTGTGACGGTACCAGCAAGTCCGTTTATGGAGAAGCAGCTTTCTCCTGTGCGGGGCAGATGCTGTTTTTAACTGGGAGATTCTTTGAACCCAGAAATGAAATCAATTATCGATGCTTTTATTCAGCTCTTTAAATGATATAAACCTGATATCTATCGATCCGCGTCCTTCATTATGAAGTGGAGAAAAGTTTTTGACAGAAGCTCCTCCCACACGCAGCTTCAGGTGAACAAACTTTAGGATAAACATGAAGCAGCTACTTTAGGTTTTGTCAAAACTAAGAGGATTTACAGGAATTTGACGAGAATTTCATTGGATGTAAACGGACAATTGGTTTACATTATGCTAGCATGAGGTGTGTGGGGGTGGGGGGTGGGGGCGTTGGAGCGTGTCCCGTGTCCAACATGTGTCCCGAACCGTGGCCTCTGATCCATACGGACCACGGATTTAAAATCCATGCTGCTAAAAAGATTTTAAAAATAACGAGCATAGACATCCTCATTGTTATAAACATGTAAATTAAAATCACCAGTAATAAAAATCCTACTGTACCTTAGGTGAAGAAAAGATACAAATTCAGAAAATTCTTCAATAAAACAGGTTGGAGGGTTTGGTGGTCTTTACCATAGACATAATATCTAATTAGACCAATCATCTCTCACGTCACCCATTGACTTCCACAGTCCCCAAAATGAAGCCTGAATATTCAGCTCATGGCCGCAGCCATGTTGGCTGGAGTTATCTCCGCCTCACGCAGACGTTCCAAATATGGGGAAAAGGGGCGGGACGGAGTTGACTCGCTTTTCCCCCCGGAGTGTTTTAGTTCACGCCCACAGCTCCTGCTGCTCGTCTGACTGCGGTGCTTCAATGCTAACGGCTAACAGCTTCAATTCTTCAGCAAAGCATCATCGCGGTGGATTATTTACATCATGAATCTTTACAGGTAAGTAAATGATGTTTCACACACAATATGTAAAGCGGTGGAAGTGACTTTTAGACAACAATGAAAACGCATTTTCCCGTGGTACGTGTTTAGTATAAACTGAGCATCCACTCCTTTGAACATGTTATTTCTGTGGCCCTAAGCTATCTTATTATAGTTCTTATATACATATTTAAAAAAAGAAAAGCACCACAACAGTAATATATGATTGTCTAAAACGTAGTTTTTCTCTAATGCTAAATCAAATTGCTGACATGATCACATAATGCTGTGATTACAAAATGAGGAGTATTTCTTTTTACTAAGTTAATCATGTCAACTTCTTTAAGCTTGAGGTAATATTTGAGTTAATTCTTTCCTACACACAGTCATGCAAAATGAATTACTGTGGTATTATTAGTCATAATGTCATGGACGTCAGGAGTGAAGAGGTTAAACATGACTGATACTTCTTCTGCTGACAATCCAAACTAAAGACTGTGATGTTCTTTCAAAGATAAACTCATTACCTTAAAAGATTTGGTTTAAAGATATTCACTTGTATTGTGAGCATAAACTAGATGAAATATTTTATTTTGTGTATTTAACACATCTTTGCAAAACAGCTCATGTACAGGTATTTTTGAGTGAAATCTATTTTCTTTTCCTAACAATTACAGTTTGGATTAATGGTGACGTCATTTCCAGAAAGGACAGTTCAACAAAACCACCACATCAACATGAGCTCTGCAGAGATCCTCATCTCCTGGTTCAACTGAGGTGGACGGTGGTGGAGCTTCTTTATTTTCTTACAAGGAAGAGCAGCTCCTGGTTCTGTCATCACTGTGGAGGACGTGAACAGGCGACGTCTGGATTCTGGAGCTGGTCATTGGAATCAGAGAGAACGTCCAGCAGCTGCACACTCTTCAACCCAGCAATAAACTTCTTTTTCTTTCATTTCTCACTGAAATGTTTTCCAATAGATATAAATGTACTATTTAGGATCATTTATTAGGTTCTTTAAATATAAAAAACAGACAGTATTATTATAGATGATGATTTCAAACTATGACATGTTTAATGAGGTCTCTATTTGAAATAAAGGGAAAACAATTCTGAATTGTCAATGATTAATGCTTGTGATGTTTTAAATAATTAAATACATTTTATACAGATCTTCCTTTTGTCTTACTTGTATGTTAAAACAGTGAATAGACCGAAGAGACTGGTCACTCAAATATTTTAAACATGATTTTATTGAATCACACACATCAGCAAAAGTCATCTAAGAATTTTACAGCCTATAAATGTAAATTCTGGATTGTTTTGGATTTATAAACCACCCACACCAGAAGTTTTAAACATGATTTTATTGAATAAACATCTGAGAATCAAATTTAATTAAACATAAGAGATCAACATAAAGATCAAAAATAAAACATGTAAAATAAATTCAAAACTGAAATGTTTAAATTACATGTTATTAACTTTTTTACATTTTAACTTTACATGAAGATATTCTGGTGTTACTGTAGCAGATCTGAATCCAGCTCTTATATATTATAACTTTTTGATTAAAAAAAAGAACTAAAAAAAATACTTAGAAAACGTCTTTTTTTTTTTTTATTTTAAACATGATAGATATTCATGTTAAAACATTGACATGGAGATATTTTGAGACTAAAAAAGTCAAAGAACTGGAACTAAAAAAATAATCATAATAAACATTAATGATTTGTTTCTGGTAAATATAAAGTTATTCTTTTAATACTTACCAGAGAAAAGACACCAGACGACTCCCAGAAAGCTCGTTAGAACAGCTTACAGCACATCAGCAGGACAAAAACTGAACTATAGCGCTCATGCTAACGCTAAATCTGTAGCAGACCCCAAAACACCGGAGTTCTGCTCCCAGAATCCACCGCGATCGTCATCTGTCAGTCAAACAACCACGCCCCCTCATTAAGCGAAAATAAATGCTGTTTTTAAAAAAATCTACAAACTTAGAAAAAAATTCACTCCCCTCAGAGTTGTCATGGATCAAATATGCAGCTGTTGATGAAATAAAAACTTTGAGCACCATGCCTGGTTTATTAGAGGGCTGAAAAAGAGGATTTTAACATGGGAGTCAATGGGAATCTGCTCACTCTAAGCACCAGCCTCTCTGGTCAGTGCCGGTACTGCAACGTTTTGGTACTTCCGGGTTGGCTTCACTTTCTGCCTGCTAAGGTTGGGGCTTGTTCTTTACACTGTGACAGTTAAAACAAGAAGAAAAGCATGATGCTCAAATGAAGAATATTTGTTGAATACAATATTATTATGGATGGATGGATGGATGGATGGATGGATGGATGGATGGATGGATGGATGGATGGATGGATGGATGGATGGATGGATGGATGGATGGATGGATGGGCCTTTATTGTCATTGTCAGGACAAAGAAATTGGAGCAACCGTTACAGTGCGAGACATAATATAAAATATTGTCAGATATACTCGGGCAAATAAACTTAAACAATATACACATATAGAAACATCTACATTGCGATGTGCTGTTATCTGTGTGATTTGGACTTTAACATTGATGTTGCTGTGGGGAAGAAGCTGTTTTTCAGTCTGGTTTTTTTTCCCCGATGCTTCTGTAGCGCCTCCCAGAGGGCATCAGGGCAAACATCTCCGAGCCGGGGGTATGAACCGTCCTTGATGATGTTTTGAGCTCTGCTGAGGCAGCATGCAGAGTAGATGTCAGTCAGGGTGGGGAGGGGGCATCCAATGATCTTCTGCCCTGTCTCTACAACTCTCTGCAGCCTCTCCTCGTCTGCGACGGTGCAGCTGTCAAACCATCCTGGTATGCAGTGTGTGAGCAGACTCTGGAATGATGATTAGTAGAAGGTCAGCAGCAGGTTGGAGCAGAGGCGCTTCTTCCTCAGGAAGTGCAGACGCTGCTGAGCCTTTTTGATGACGGCTGTGATGTTGGCTGTCCAAAAGAGGTCTGCAGAGATGAGGGCGCCGAGGAGCCTGATGGTATGGACCCTCTCCACGAGCTCGCCGTTGATGTGGAGGGGGGCGGGTTTGGTGCTCAGCTTCTTAAGTTGATGATGACCCCTGGTCTTCTTGGTGTTAAGAGTGAGGTTGTTCTCTGAAGACCAGGTTGTCATCCCTGTAGGCAGACTCCTCCCCTCTGGAGATAAGTCCAGCTACTGTGGTGTCATCGGCAAATTTGATTTTTCAATTTTTTTTTTTTCTTTCTTTCTCAAAAAAATAAATATTCTAGCCAGCGTTGCTATAGTGTCAGTGATCTTAGCAACACATACATGATGAGGCATTAATGCAGTATAAAGATCCTGGAACAACATGAAACATGCAGAGACGTGCATACATTTTTCATACAGATAACACAAAACTACATTCGACAAGCATGAAAAAGTCATGAAACCCTGTCAGGGTAACCTGTCCTCAACAGAAGAAACATTATTAGAAGTTGTAGCTAAAAAGCAGCAACACAACTTTATTTAAAAAAAATGCAGAAAAGATGGTTTTTAACTTTTCCTGAAAATAATTCAAACATGAATTATTTTAAAATGATTAATATTTCAAGATAAATGTTTTGTTGTTGAGGTCTAAAATGCATATAAGATGCACATATGTTGTTTTAATGTTGATAACTGCATTCATATGTTAAAAAAACATATTTTTTTGTGGGAACTTTCCTAACAATCACCAAACCAGGAGCACACAACAGAATAATATCCAGGTTATATGACAGTATTCTGATGTGTAAAAGGATAGCACCCTTTACATCAAAGCGAGGTGGGAGAAGGAGGGTCATTTTGTGATTTCTGAGAAATTTGGAAACGTATTTGTGAAATACCATGGGTTACAACTGGATCCAACATTTGGCGTGAATTCTGTTGGAAATGTAAAATTAAGTTCTTTGTGACCCCTGACCAAATAGAAATATCGTGGAGATGTGGGGAGGGACTGCAAATCATTTCAACTATTTCACAGTTCTGGTCGAATATTCATGGACATTTACAGAACATTTTTCCCTTTGGACTTTGAAACCATGTTTCTGTGCAACGTACCAATGGACAAACTGGAATTGAAAGATAAGAAACTTTATTATATTTTATTGGCAGCAAGTAAAAAACCTATAACACGGAAATGGCTTAATCTTTTTTTTATTTTTTTTAATTTGTCCTGTCCAACATCTGAGCAAACAGATGCGGACTGAGAGCCTCTTGTGTTGGGCAGATTTTATTGTCACAGCAGGAGTTTATTGAGTATAAACACCTGTTGTATTCCATGCTAAACTTTATTTATATTGATTAAGTTTGTTTTTGTTTTGTTGGACCGAACGGAAAAGAAGAAGGGGGGGGGGTAAAAGAGGGGGGTTTAGAGAAAAAACAAGATAGCAACAGAGAGAAGACAACATCCTAAAACAACCAGGTCTAAATAGTAAACTAGAATGGGCGGGGCCTGTCTACACACACACTCTGTAATTTCACACATACCTGTTGGTTGAAATAGTCTCCACATATAAACTAGTCAAAATGTACACAATACAACTGCAGCTGCAACAAACAGACTTAATCATACAGAAACACATAAAGCCTTTCAATCTGTCCCGCATATTATTAGTGCAAAGGAGAGCTGACACCTGTGCTCAGGTGAGTGTTTATGTTTTTGCTAACGTGGATAATGATGGAATGTACAAAGGGGGAGAGCACCCGGCCATCCCCACGCAAAGACCCCCATGCCAAGACCCCCCCGCCGGTACTGCAGCAGCAGCTAGGACCCCCCAACACCCGCCACGGAGCCGCAAAGAAAATCCGCTCGCCGGGCATTCCCGCCAAACACCCAGACCAAGGCACGCGGGACCGTCGCAGAGGCCCCCCACACCCGAGAGCAGGAAAGCACAGAGATTACAGGCCCAGCCCAGCCAGAAGAGCAGCCCCCCGGCCGCGCCAAGAGGTCCAACATCAGGCCCCACTCCCGGAGAGCCCCCCAACCCCAGAAGAGCAACCCACCACCACCCAGCAGCACCGAGCATCCCCCTAAGGGAGACCCACTCCCATGCTCCAGACAACTGCCCGCCCCTACCGCAAGAGGTCCAGGGGACGGCAAGGAAGGGGCAGCCCACCCCCGTCGAGGAGGGGGGCACCCAAGAGAAACGGAGATCCCAAGGGAGTGATGTAATCAAGGCCCGACCAGGCCCACCCACAGTTGGAGTTCCTGGAGAAGCCCAGTTCTCGAGAGCAAGGACAGGAATCCCCACCACCGAGACCTGGTCACTCTCACGCCCCATTTACACTGGACACGAAAGCGCCGCAAAGCGGCGCGGAACGGAGTCCGGTTCCATTCGGCGCCCTTGTTATCCTCTGGCGTCGTTCACACAAGGCGCGGAGCGGAGCGGCGTGGAGGGCCCGCGCGGTGCAGCGGATCGTTTCCGCGTCAAATCTGGCCGGAAGTTGCATCAAGATACATGAGAAAATCCGGTTTCTTTTCAAAATATAACCAGTTTTTCACAATAAAATGCCGCGATTGACAAATGTGATCATGTTTTTGTATCTAAACAGGCGGTAGACACGGATATAAACATACAACCACAACACAAACGTGCGCGCGCGAGCACAGAGACACACAAAACAGACAGACACGCACACTTTTTTTTTTCTTTTTTCACAGACACGTACACACGCAGATCAATGTGGATAGACTCCGGTGCGGGGTGAGGAGTTTCGGGAGTTAATAAAACGACAACAGAGAGGCAGAGAGCAGGGGCCCGTTTCAAGAAGCAGGTTCAACAAATTTAGAGTTGAAACCTGAACTTAGAGTCACTGGACTCAAAATTTGTGAATTTAGAGTTTTCGGTTCCAGAACAGCTGAAAATGTTTGATTCAATCAACTTGAAGTTGTTGGAACCAGAATCAGGTGCGAGCGCCGCGACCATTAAAAGCCCTGATCAATGGAGCAAAGACCGCACGATTCACCATGGCAACGGGAACAAGCATCCGAGTTCCTTCCGGCGACGGAAATTGATAAGTTCCTCCAAGCATATGCCGACGGCAAGAACATTTTCCGCAAGAAAAGAAACAGCTGCAGCGGTAAAACAGAGAGAAAATATCTGCAGAGTTAATGGATACGTCTACATTTGAATCATTAAAAATAAAGAATAAATAATAATATCAGGAAAGTTATTTTGTCACTTGTTAAGTAACGAATGGTTCTTGATCTGTTAATAATTTAACCAGTCATCTCCGTAATCGCATGAATGGCCGTTTTCCTCAACCCCCCACCC
The DNA here is from genome assembly GCA_003999625.1 of Oryzias javanicus. Lineage (NCBI taxonomy): Eukaryota > Metazoa > Chordata > Actinopteri > Beloniformes > Adrianichthyidae > Oryzias > Oryzias javanicus. The sequence continues at coordinate 5,244,503 of CM012438.1, forward strand.
CCCACACACGTACCACATACACACACGAATATAACTGCACGCTAAAACGAAACACTGTAGCTGCCTGGGATATGTTAAAATAAGCATTTATTTAAATTTAATTCTCAAGACTTAAAAAAATCTAGCTGAAAAGTAATTTCTTATTACATAAACATGACGTGCCGGGACCGGGATTTGAACTTGAGACGTCAGAAGCAGAGGTTGAGTCGCTGACAACCGAGCTAATACTCGACAAATGCATAATGTTGTATACGAGTTCAAAGCCCCTACCAGTATTTTAGATTTAATGATTTCGATTTTTAAGGGTTTCAAATGCTGAAAATAAAACTCTTTATTTTTAATAGCAAATCCCTGGAATAACTCACTATTTATAATGTTGCTCAAATAAAAATGAATCGGAGAAACTGCATCAATCGACTCGTGTCCTCAAATCCTCTCCCGACATAAATAACATTTCCTTTGGATTAAATCAGCCTCCTCTCTACATGATCCTTTATGAATGGACATGTCATGTTTGGTTTCTGCGTGGTGGAAACGTGACGTCTCTAATGTGAATCTTCTCTAAATGTTAATGAAGAACTCATATTTGAACATCTTTCACTTTAAAAAGGGGCGGAGACCGCAGAGAACTCTAAGTTTCCTGAAGAAAACCTGCTCCAGACCAGGTTACGTTCACAGACTCAGTTGCCACAGTGATTGATTCTGAGTTCAGCTTAACCCGCTTCTTGAAACGGGCTTGGTTTCGCCCACTTTCACAGGTTTGAGTTATCTCTCTTTCTGAAACCGGAAACTCAGAGTTTTGCTGAATTTAGAGTTTGCGAACTCAGAGTTCCAACAAAACCTGCTTCTTGAAACTTTGGCAGTTTTTAGACAAGGTTGGAAGGATGCAGCATCTGGATTTAGTTTCAATCCATATTCACTGTTGCACAATAAAGAGCCAATGTCATCAATTTCCTCTGATCTTTCGTTACATTCAAAGTTTTCATATACTTTCAAACCAGCCTTTGCAACACCAACTTCTTTTTCTGCTTGTAACTGCAAAAGTTTTGCTTTTTCTCTCTCTAACTTGAGGTTCATTTCAACCTCCTTTTGTTTTACTTCTCAAAGCAAATTTGCATGTTTTTGATTTTCCACTCATTTTCTAATGTATGGACACGCGCTTGCTGTACTTGAATTATTGTGATGGCTTTTGATTGTGCTTGTTTGGCTGCCAGCTCTGCTGCTGCATCATCTTGTTTACTACTAATAGTAGATGAATTGGAATGGTCATTGGATTTCTGGGATAGCTCAGAGATAACAGTTTCTGTGTTTGTGGAGCCAAAAACAGATCTGTATTCATTCTTGTTTAATGTGCGTCTCACATGTTCCTTTTCCAGTTGATCATTGTAATCTTCATCAATAGTTTCAAGGCGCTTACTTATGAGTTCACAGATTTCTGTACTGAGTGTGACACAAGCATCCATCCTTTTAACAACATCTGGTGTTGTAGCACCGTTACATAGAATAGGCATATACTGGGAGCTTAAGAGCTCGTTCTTTATTTTATTTTTCTTCTGCAGCTCTTCAAGTTCATCCTTTGAGCAAAGATCTTTTAGTTTTGATCTTGTTTCTCTTGCTGCTTGCTTCCAAGAATCATATGTTTTATTGAATTTCTTGGTATGTTTTTTTACATTCATATCATGCATTTCTTGACCCTTTTGTGTCAGTGTTCTTTCCTGAGAGCTGGAACTCAGTGGCGTTTTTTCAGGTTTGTCTGCTTCTTCTGCTAAATGTGACATTTTGTTTTCTTAACACTATTTCAATTCAAATATGGCCTAAGGTTGCCTCATGTCTGAATGAAACTTCTTAGTTCTATTTAACCCTGTAGAGAACTATTGTTTATATTTGACCTTTCCAAATTTTGGACGACATAGGAGCAATAATATGAAACAATAATAATACAAAATGTTAAACCTGCCAGCACAACAGGCAGATGCAGCCCCTCCAGTAGGGCCACCTGCATCAGCTCCCCAAGTCCAACAACCACCAGTTGTTAATGTGTACTCCCAGCAGGCCCCAGGACCAAGGAATGGTCGGTTTGCAGGGGGGTCAAGGCCTCAAAGGGGGAGTCCAATGGGATACCCACGGGCTCCACAAACCCCAGGACTTTGTTGGGGCTGCCAGTCACCGAGTCATCTTTGGAGCCACTGTCCTCAAAATGTAGGAAAAGCTCCACCTTATGGGGCGTGGAGTCGTCAGCCGAGGCCCGGCCAAGGCCCAGCAGCCATACGTAAACCTAGTCCAGTCAACCACTGGGTAGGTCCAAAATATGGGTACTAGGGGTGCCCAGAGAGTCCTACGGGGGAGAATCAGTTTCCAATTATATCTACAGAACCAGAAAAAGAACCCATGATACATGTAGAATTGGAGAACAAATTAACACCTATGCTAATAGACACTGGAGCATCATATACCTGTGTAAGTCCAGCCTATGCCGCACACCTCCCCATGTCAGACAAATTTGTCAAGACAGTAGGATTCTCGGGAAAAACTCAAGTAACCCCAATGACAGGTCCAGTGTCTATAACCATGGCAAATAAAACAGCAAAACTACCAATTCTTGTGTCTGACCAAACACCTGTAAACTTATTAGGTAGAGATGCACTTTGTAAATTAAAAGTTAACATTCAGTGCTCCCCTCAAGGTGTGTTCATTGACGAAATTGGCGTAAATTATCAAATGTTTCAACAAGTGCAATGTGCAAAAGTTTATTGGCTAGGAAATTTTAATGAGAAAGTGAATAACGTTGTATCACCATGGAAGCCGTTTTTACATATGCAAATTCCAAAAGCGCGGAAACCAATTTCTGACTATCACTGCACCATGTTCTATGATCCTTCCTGTAATGAGATTTTTGAGAAGAAGTGGGATAAATTGACGAAAAATAAAACCGTTGAGTTAGTGACAAATTACATTATTGTTGGGCAACAGGGAGCAGCTATCGGTGTAGAAACAAACCCGTTTATCTCAGACTGGTATAATGTTCCAGAATCAGCGCCACACATTACCCTGTTAGTAAATGAAGGTTTTGAACCAAAAGACCTGGGACCAATGATTAAAACCGCAAAGCAGCAAACATGGTTACAGACAGACAACCCGTTGATGTTCATAACCAAGGATGAGTCAATGCTCAAGATACTGTGTGGAACATCACTAATTGCAAAACCACAGGTCATAACAGTTCCAACCAAAAAGACTGCTGAACAAATGGTACAGACTCAAGAAAACCATTTAAAAGATGAAATGCTGAAGCAAGTACCAGATTATGTGTGGTCTAAACATGACACAGATGTAGGACTAGTAAAGTCGGCTAATCCGGTCCAAATACAGTTGAAACCAAACGTGAAAATACCATACCGACCCCAATATCCATTAAAACCAGAGGGCGGAAGAAGGAATTAGCCACACAATACAAGGGCTTCTAGACGCTGGTGTGTTAACTGAAGTATACAGTCCGTGTAATACCCCCATTCTACCATTATTCTAGGCAGAAAAATCTAAGTACCGCTTAGTGCATGACTTACGAGCTGTGAATGAAGTAGTACAGGACTGGCCAGCTGATGTTCCCAATCCTCACACTTTGCTCACAAACATTCCTCCGAGGGCTAAATTTTTTACAATGATTGATTTGTGCTCAGCTTTTTTCAGTATTCCTTTAGCTGAGGAGTCTCGGTATCTTTTTGCGTTCACATACAGAAAAAAGAAGTACAGCTACACCAGACTTCCACAAGGATTCAAACATAGTCCACATGTTTTCAACCAAATTTTGAGGAGAGACCTTGAAGGTCTACGAATTAGTAGTACACTGCTACAGTATGTCGATGACTTACTGATCTGCTCAGAAACAATTGAGGAGTGTCATAAAGACTCTATGACACTGCTAAAGAGACTGTCAGAGGGGGGACATAAAGTGTCTCAAGCCAAAATGCAGTACTGCCAGTCATAAGTAGAGTATTTGGGAAGAATGATCTCGCATGGAGCCATTGCTTTGACCCCTTCACAGTTGGAGGGAGTCAGTAAGGCTCCACGACCTCGAACAGTAGGTCAAATGATGACGTTTTTGGGGATGACAGGTTTTAACTCAGAGTGGATTGAAGATTATGCCATTAAAACAGCTCCACTTCGAGAACTGATGAAGGAAACAGGAACACAAGCCTTGTCAACTCCTTTACAGTGGACCAGAGAGGCCACAATAGCTTTTGAAACTATCAAACAGGAAATGCAAACAGCGCCTGCGTTAGCAACGCCAAATTATGAGAAACCTTTTTTGCTATATGTGTCAAATCGCCATGACATGTATGCGACAGCCGTGTTGATGCAGGAGACGTGCAGTGGGAGGAGGAAGCAACCCATTGCTTACTATAGTTCAAAACTTGACAGTGTAGTACAGGGATGGCCGCCATGTTATCAGGGCTTGGCAGCAGTGTACTATGCTTACGAGAAAGCCTCATCAATAACGATGGGGTATCCAGTGACCATTTACACTCATCACAAAGTAACAGAGTTGGTGGACCAGGGAAGGTTTGTGGTGAATCAATCAAGATGTTTGCAGTTTGCAGCATTGTTAACGCATCCTGATGTGACAATTAAGCGTTGTACTACAGTGAACCCAGCAGATGTTATTCCATTTGACTTTGAGGGGGAGCCTCATGAATGCGTGGCTGAGTCTATGAAATATTCCAAGTTGAGGCCTGATCTTGAGTCAGTCCCGCTAGTAAATGTCGACGTCACGTACTTTGTGGATAGTTCATGTTACAGAGATCATCTGGGAAATCATGCAGGCTATGCTGTAGTTGAACCAAGAGAAGATGCCTTTGCAACAGTTAAGGCGGAACACTGTGTGCAACCATGTTCAGCTCAGTTAGCAGAACTAAAGGCTTTGACAGCAGCTTGTGAACTAGCGAAAGGGAAAGTTGCTAACGTATTCACAGACAGTTCCTATGCACATGGTGTATGTCATCTGTTTGGAGCCGTGTGGAAACAGAGAGGTTTTCGGAGAACAGATGGAACACCAATTCAGCATGAACAACAAAAAATCGCTTTAATCAGAGGTATGATGCAGCCTTCAAAGTTAGCTATAATTAAGTGCCAAGCGCACAGGAAGGGGAATGATGGTGTGACAAAAGGAAACAATGCAGCAGACATTGCTGCTAAGGAAGCATCCCGGTGTGAAGTTGCAATACTATCACCCGTGATCGCGATAAGCACGTTGGCTACGCCAGAAGACATCATTTTGATGCAACAAAATGCAAGTTTGAGTGAACGAAGCCTGTGGGAAAAAAGGGGTGCCTCGGCAGACGGGGAAGGGCTGTGGAGATCACATGAGGGCTTGTTGATGGCTCCTGTGAGTCTGCTGACGGTCCTGGTGTCTGAAGCACATAACCCTGACCACTGTGCTCGAAAAGAAGTGATAAACGCATAAGGAACCAAGGTTATTGGTCACCCTACTTGCAAGCAATGGTGGATGAGATCCTAAGTCAATGTGAAGTCTGTGCAGTGCGAAATGTGAGGAAAGGTATTCAAACCCCGGCTGGACACATTCCAGTGCCGGAAGGTCCATTCAAACACTTAATCATAGACTATGTTGATATGCTCAAAACAGTGCAGGGAAAACGCTACATGGCTGTGATCATAGATGCCTACGGCAGGTGGGTAGAAGCCGTGCCTTCCAAGGATCTGGGGGCAGAAACTGTGGTGAAGTTTTTAGTCAGAGAGGTAATACCACGGTTTGGCTTCCCATCAAAAATCTCATCTGACAATGGTGCCGCATTTGTTCAAAAAGTAGCCAGAGGAATCTTACAACAGCTGAGAATCAAACAACATCTGGGAGCTGTGTATCATCCACAGAGTCAAGGTCTTGTTGAAAGAGTCAATGGGACCCTCAAAACACGCATTGGTAAAATTTGTGCTAGTGCAAAACTAAACTGGGTCGATGCTTTGCCGCTTGCTTTGCTGAGTTACCGCATGCAAACTCATAGTGCTACTCACTTATCGCCGCATGAAATGCTTACTGGCCGACCAATGCCGACCCCACAGTTCAGGGAGCCGTACAAAGGCCCCACATTGGAGCAGTTGCAAGGTGAATTATCTGAGTATGTGAGACAACTTACTGCTATCCACAAGTCTATATATTTACAGGAAAAGCGTAAGGAGTCTCAGCTACAGGTGGAGTTGGAGAGGTTGGTGAAGCCAGGTGACCGCGTCTACATTAAGGTGTTCCGGAGAAAGTGGCACGAGCCAAGACGAGAGGGGCCTTACGTGGTGGTTCGAGCGACGCCGACTGCAGTCCAAGTCCAAAAAATCCAGAGCCCCTAGACCAAACCTGTCACAATATCACAATGACAATACCTTTTTTGCAGTTTTTAGCAGAACAGTCGTTGGCGGTAGCAGATAGCTTTTGGATGTGTGGCAATAATGAGCTAAGGAACCCTTTACCATATGGGTGGATAGGTTTGTGCGCTTTAGTACGAATGAAAGTCCCATTGCTAATGATTTATCCAGGAATAAAACAGGAAGCTAACTCAAATAATACGAGAAGCCCTTTAAGAGTAAAAAGGCATTTTGTAAAAGACAAGGTAGTGAAATTGGACATAATCGGACAACCGCGAGGTATCCCAGAAGAGTTCAAGGCTAGAAGCGAAATTATTGCAGGGTTCGAGGCTATCGTACCTATAATTGCCATCGTAAAACATGCGGAATGGATAAATTATATTTATTTTAACCAACAGCGAATGATTAACATCACAAGTGAAGCGTTAAAGGCCATAGGAGAGCAATTGCATGAAACTAGTCGTATGGCATGGCAGAATAGGCAAGTGTTAGATTGGATGTTGGCAGAGAAGGGTGGAGTATGTCACATGTTTGGAGAATATTGTTGTTCCTACATCCCCAATAATACTGCTGTAGAAGGAACGTTCACGACAGTGATGGAGAAACTTAGTGGACTGCAGACTGAAATAGTGGAAAATGCAGGTCAGAATGAAGTTTGGAGTTGGCTGGGTTCTTGGGGAAAGTGGAAGGATGTGCTTGTAAAGGCAGCAGTAGGGGCAGTCATGGTCCTTATTAGCCTGGTCCTGCTGGTCTGCTGCTGTGTGCCGATCACAAAGAGCCTCTGCCTCAAACTCCTGGACACGAGGGTCCAAAAGATGACGGTGAACCGGATGGCTGAGTTCCAGATGGTCCAGATGCACATCGAGAGCCTGTGTCCCGAGTACACCAAGGGAAGAAATGACTGGAGTGACGTGAGCGTGTGACCCCAACGTGGGAGTTGCGACAGGAGCTGAAAGACCTCTGGAGCTGTTGGAAGTATCTTTCATTAATCTCCTGTGGCTGGAACAGCGGAGAATTATTTTTATTTTTCTTTTCTTTTTGCTCTTTGGAGAACAGCTGGTATCCGCAGCTGTAGAAGAGCGCGCGTCATTGCCCTATCAGCAAGGAGGGTAAGGAAAGGGGACTCCCTTTGCAGGTCCGGAACTGCAGAGCTGTCAAAGGAGAGAGTCTGCGACCACGTGACGTGGTCATTCTTTGTGGCACTGACCTGGTTACAGGTTCAGACGAATGCGAGACTGCGAATATCGTTTGGAAGACTTTCGGGACTGAAACAAAGTTTGTGAAAGAAAAAAAAAAAAAAATACATATAATGGAGTGTGATATCATATGTGTTTGGATGAAGTGTCCTTATAACTGTTCTACAGGACTATGTATTACTTGTCTGAAATAAGGTGATGCATCTGGGGTCATATGTACCCTGCGGGGTTGCTGCTGGACGGCGCCAGAGTAGCAATATAGTTTCCCCGATACCAATCAACAATTTGAGTAAGTCAAAGGGTCTGATCGCCGGCGGGGTTTTTGATATTGCACATATGATTCACAAATGCATGCCTGAATTTGATCACTGCAAACTGACAGAAACTTGCTTCTGTGAGAGTAAGACACAGAGTAAGGAGTGCCAATTAATGTGTTCAAAAATGCAAAGTGGAGCTAATGTTACATTCATAGGATCTTACTTACATCATATGCTAGACTTATAGTTACTACAGTATTATCTTTGTGAAGTACCTAGAGGGTTATAAATATACATGATTTTACTCAGTACATTTTATCATGTTTTGAATCCAATTTTACTGTGCATTCACACTATATATTACACTGTGGTAGTCCGTATAAATGCATAGGGATCTAAGGTTACTGTGTAGCCCAGCACGTCAGTGTATACATGTATTCTTTCTATATATGAATTAGACAACTGCTTGAGAACAGCGCTTACAGATATATTCATCATGTATAATACAAGGGTTACACCCTTTTGTATCTATAATCATTTGTATTATTCACAAACTTACAGCTTTGCTCATTTTGGTATAGGTACAGAGGGTGTCTCCGTGGTGTTCTTGGCAATCCTCCAGTTCTTGTCCTAAAACAGTTAAAATTTGCGGTGCAGCTCTGATGCCAACGTGTGACGGTAGAGTTCTTGTTGGTTGAAGGTCGCTTCGCGACCTTGAGGGGGGATTATGTAGGGAAAAGAGCTGCTCCATTTCGGCCCTGAGTTCCTGATGGAACTTGCAAAGAAATAACCCAAAAGTGAATTCCAGAATTAATGATGTTTTCGACTACTTGGTCCAAGGAATGTGTTTATGTTCCAGACATTGATATCGGAGGAGATGCCAGGTCATCATGACATTTCTCAATTTTGGTGTCCAGCTAAGTGTCCAAGATAAATGGTTTAACAAGGGTTTCCAGGAAAGAAAAGACAGAAAACAGATGTGGTGTTGGATCGCCTGTTGTTGACGATTGCAGGCCGAGGGTGTGTATGTGTGTTTCGAGTTACGTAATTTCGTGTATAAAGGCTGAATGACACAGAGATTCGGGGGCTCTTCTCGATCAAATCTGACTGGTTACGCTGAAATGTTCTCTGACTTGTATTCATGAATAAAGACCCTTCGAGCACTGAGCAGAAGTCTGATTTTCATTCTACTTCGACTCGTTTTTTCCTCAACAATGTCCGAAGTGAGGAGCTGGTCAGCTTCGCCTTTTCTCAGTGGTGGCTGGTTTAGCAGTTGAGTTTTCACTGTAGAGGCCCCCTTGTGGTCATAAACGAGATGCTTCGAGCTTCAAACAAGTGCGGACTTCATTGGTCTCTTTGATGCAACCATCCAAAGTACAAGGATCCGTTTCAAGAAGCAGATTCAACAAATTTAGAGTTCAAACTTGAACTTAGAGCCACTGGACTCAAAATTCTCAAACTTAGAGTTTTCTGTTTCAGAACAGCTGAAAAAGTTTGATTCAATCAACTTGAAGTTGTTAGAACCAGAATCAGGTGCGAGTGTCACGAGCATTAAAAGCCCTGATCAATGGAGCAAAGACAGCACGATTCACCATGGCAATTTACCATTATCCTGTCGTTATGTATACTTAATGTGTTCATTTGTCTTATATTCACAAAAGGAGCATTGATAGTTGTATATTTGAAACTTCTGTATTTGATTCCGTTGACTCCTTTATCCTGGTTATCCAGTTACTCGTTACTCCCCCTAACTGAGATGCCCAGTGATGCATTTTTAGGTTTTTTGGTGCCTGGCCTCCCTTATTTTTAGCTAAGTAAAGGGTTGTAAGTTTGATTCATATTTTATGTTGCCATATAAATTTCTTGAATATTTTGTCTAAGAGATGGGGAGTGATTGAAATAATGATAAAAGACGAGGTAGAACGTTCATTCTAACTGTTTTTACTCTACCAAAAAGAGAGAGGGGGAGAATTTACCATCGGTTAAGATCATTTTTCATTTCTTTCAAAAATGTATTATTATTTATTTTAAAAAGATTTGTTGTTACACGTGTAAGTGTGACTCCCAAATACCTAAATCCTTCTTTGGGCCACTGAAAGGAGGTTATTTCATTAAGTTCATGTGGCCATGTGTCTGATGTCATCATTGACTCTGATTTGTTTTGATATATTTTGTATCCTGAAATACCTCCAAACTCTTTTAAGCAGGCCATTAGTTGTGGCATTAAGAAAAGTGGATTTTCTTTTATAATAATAAAAAATCAGCAAATAGAAAATTTTGTGAAAAGAACTCATACCATCTTCAATCCCTCCTATTTGAATATAAAATGTACACTATAAAAATAAATACACAGGAAGATAGGAGAGAAGGTGTTGCCTTTTTAACTCCTCTTTCTATACTAAAGAAATAATAAAGAGTGTCAGTTATTTTTCACTTTTATTTTACATTTCATCTCAACATTTTTATCCGTCTCATAAATGTTTTGCCAAATCTCATCTCAAATAGTGATCTTTCAAGAAATATCCAGTCAATTATTTGTATTTATAAGTTAATTTAATAAATTAACTTATTTTTTTCTCCTTCAAAAGTCTTTGGTCAACTTGCTTAGAGTCTGAGCCTGTACGTGTTTGTCTTGTTTTTGTTGTTGCGTTGTTAAGTGTGAAACCCAGTTTAAAAAAGATATAAGTGGTAAAAATCAAGTTAAAAAATGTTTAAAAAAAACTACAATAAATAAAAAAATATAAGCAACAAATCAATTATTGATGCTCAATAGGAAGCAAATCAGAATACTCTGAATCTGCATGCAAAATCTTAAAGTGAAACATTTTAACACAAAAACAGAAAACTCAAACTCATGACTAAGACTGAGCGCTCTGCTCCTCTTCTTTTTTTTGGAAGTATTTGCATGAATTGTGTTCATAACTTCTCTGAAATGTTCATCTGAATGATGAGCTTGTTTGAGCATTTCTGTGACTGTTCTAAAGATTACATTTGTTCATGGATGTCAAAACTCTATACAAATAGACGCGGTGAGTGAGAATCGCCTGTTCTTCTGGGGCCCGTTTCAAGAAGCAGGTTCAACAAATTTAGAGATGATACCTGAACTTAGAGTCACTGGACTCAAAATTTGCGAACTTAGAGTTTTCGGTCTCAGAACAGCTGAAAATGTTTGATTCAATCAACTTGAAGTTGTTGGAACCAGAATCAGGTGCGAGCGTCGCGAGCATTATAAGCCCTGATCAATGGAGCAAAGACAGCACGATTCACCATGGCAACGGGAACAAACATCCGAGTTTTACTACTTCCGGCGACGGAAATTGATAAGTTCCTCCAAGCATATGCCGACTGCAAGAACATTTTCCGCAAGAAAAGAAACCCAGCTGCAGCTGTAAAACAGAGAGAAAACATCTGCAGAGTTAATGGATACGTCTATGTGATGAAGAGACAGAGGCGTTCGGATCCATATGCAAAACAAGGTTTAATAAAGCTTAAGAACAATGGGGCAAGGCAGAGGCAAGTCAAGGTCCAGGCGCCGGGTCGAGGCAAAAGGCAGAGAGGCAAGCGAGGAAACAGGCAGAGATCAAAAAACCAGGAGAAGTAACAAGGATAAACGCTCAGCGATGTATGCCAGGAAGTACAATGACTTCGCAATGAGAAGTTGACTGCAGGTTAAATGTTGGTGGTGATGAGGCTGATGGGAAACAGCTGAGGAGAACTGGTTGAGGGAGAGACTGCTGAGAGAGGAGAGAGAGTCCAAAGTCAATACTCAGGTGAGGGCTCCCTCTGGTGGTCAGATGTAGTGCCAGATGGGGGAATCCTGACAGTCTACATTTGAATCATTTCAAATAACGAATAAATAATAATATCAGGAAGGTTATTTAGTCACTTCTTAAATAAGAAATGGTTCTTGATCTGTTAATAATTTAACCAGTCATCTCCGTAATCACATGAATGACCGTTTTCCTTAACCCCCCACCATCACATACACACACGGATATCACTGCACGCTAAAACGAAACACTGTAGCTGCCTGAGATATGTTAAAATAAGCATTGACTTAAATGTAATTCTTAAGTCGTAAGACTTAAAAAATCTTAGCTGATAAGGGTTTTTTTTCTCCATAAAACTGATATATCTGAGCCGGGAGTCAAACTTGAAACATCGGAAGTGGAAGTAGTGTTGCTGATGACTGAGCTAATACTTGTGTTCAGTAGTGTTGAGAGTTGGAACAGCTTTCAGGTGTTTGAAATTTAATGATTTCCATTGTTAAGGGTTTCAAATGATGAAAATAAAACTCTTTATTTTTAATAGCAAATCCCTGGAATAACTCACTATTTATAATGTCGCTCAAATAAAAATGAATCAGGGAAACAGCATCAATCGACTCGTGTCCTCAAATCCTCTCCCGACATAAATAACATTTCTTCTGGATTAATCCAGCCTCCTCTCTACATGATCCTCTATGAATGGACATGTCATTTTTGGTTTCTGCTGGTGGAAACGTGACGTCTCTAATGTGAATGTTTCTTAAGTCTAACCGAAAACTCATATCTTAATATCTCTTGCAAAGGGGCCGACCGCAGAGAACTCTAAGTTTCCTGAAGAAAACCTGCTCCAGACCAGGTTACGTTCACAGACTCAGTTGCCACAGTGATTGATTCTGAGTTCAGCTTAACCCGCTTCTTGAAACGGGCCTGGTTTAACCCACTTTCACGGGTTTGAGTTATCTCTCTTTCTGAAACCGAAAACTCAGAGTTTTGCTGAATTTGGAGTTGATGAACTCAGAGTTCCAACAAAACCTGCTTCATGAAACGGACCCCTGTTCCTGCACTCATCCCATCCATTTACAAAGAAAGCTTCCACATGCAACTTTTCTCCTGCTACACGCTGCCAGATTGGCATTACGCTCAAGCTAATCAACTGAATCCGGTTGATTTTCAAACTAAAAGACTTCAAACTCAAGAAAAACAAAATATTGGGTATAATTTCTTAGATCTTCTGTGGCAATTGATCCACGGACCGACACCAATCACATGTGGTTGGGGACCACTGTATTGCAGTACTTTCATTCTTTCACTGTGCCCCCCGCTGCAATAAAAGCCCAATCCTGGTTATAATCAGAGCAGTGGTTTTCTCCTGCAGGTGTTCTATAAATCCTTCCTGTCTACACCTAGCCACCAGCCACGTTGTCTTTACGTTCAACATGAATTCACAAGTGATGTGATGTGCGGTATTGAGGCTTCGAGGTGTGTGTCAAGTAGTGGGGGAGGAGCTTCCGTGAACCCCGTATCGAGGTTTGCTTCATCTAGGGGAGGAGCCGAGAATGATGACGTCTGAAGCTTCACTGTCTGGCTGTACCACGTGACTGATTCGTGAAGATTGTGCCGCGATTCTTGACAGCGGCATGAATCCTTCAGGCTCCAGTCAGTGAGAAAAAGTAGATTTGGGGGAACTGTTGTTAAAAAAAAAGTCTCATAAACAATGATCTCTCGCCGTATCTCAGTGTTACAAAAGTGCGATCATTATCCATAGTGGTCCTTAAATCATCGCTGGAGTTACATTCTAGAGAAAAAAAATTAAAAAAAACAAAACAAGGATGGACAATATCCACGAAAGATTCACCTCTATTTTTATTTAGAATAGCTTCTAAGTCTTAAGGGTTTAAAGTCCCAGTTTAATTTAGTGATGAGTCTCTGTATTAAAGCTTCACGGCGGGTCTCGGAGCAGAGGAGAGGAGGAGTTTCTCGGTGTAGAAAGGGGGTCCTCGTGAGTTTTTACAGCATCATGAATCCCGCAGGCTCCATTCATAATGCAGGTGTTTGATGGAGAGTTACGGTCGGTGAATTTAGAGATAGTTTGGAGATAATAATATTACAATTACTAACAATAAAACAAATATTCTGTCTCTTTAAACTTAGATCTTATGTCAATGTTATTAAAGTAGAATATTTGTCCAAACCCTTCACACTGTGACACTGCTTCGTCACACATGTATGCTTTTATAAAAAAACAAAAAAAGGTTGTATTTTTTTACAATTCAGTTTTCATGGACGCATTTCTTTCACTGGTGAAGCACCCCCTCCCCCCACTTTAAATTATCGGTTTAGTACCAGCACCCCTTAAATTTAAATCCATTCATAATCTTACCTCACTTTAAATTATAATTTCTTTTAGTTTCCTTATTTTCCTTTGAGTTCGAGAAAATACATTTATATATATATATATTTTCTTTTTTTCATTTGTATCAATACATAAGCAAACACAGAGAAAGTTTACAGCAATGTACGTTTTGTAAACATTATTTTCCTGACATGTTCATTCATGGTCTTTTTTCAAAATGCTACAGATCAAATTCTTCTGTTATTTTATGTATCCACTAGATGTCCTCTTAGAGTAAATTACGCTTCATGAAGCATTGCTCTGGAGAGAACCAATTGAGAGGAAGGTTTCAGTGTTCAAGACAGCTTCATCTGTCCATCACTAGTATTCACTCATTTAAGACACGATAACTAAAGATGATTGTTAAAAACGAGCCACGTATCGCTACATTTCTTTAGAAACATCACCGTTGTTTCAATGCAAGCTAACACTGCTAGCCAGACTTGTTCTCTTTACTTCCGGGTCACAATGGGAACGTCAGACAAAAATAATTCAAAATTAATGCTTAAGTCTTTTTTAAATGCCGAAAATGACAACTAAATAAAAATTAAACTGCTGTTTGAAGTTTCAGCATTTTAGGAGACTGCTTTCTAGTTTTTAATATTTCTTATATGACGTTTCTGACGTGACCCGGAAGTAAACAGAACGAGGCCAGGCGGACTAGCTGCGTTAGCTTGTGTTGAGACGACGGTGGTCTTTAGTTTGGACGTTTGTGAGAGTTCTTACGAAATTTAGCGATAAGCGGTTCGATTCCGAACAATCTTCTTCAGCTAAAGTGTCAGAAATTAGTTTCTTTTTTAACGTAAATACATCGTGGCTGTGATTGTGAGACTAGCAGATGATCGGAGCTGCTGGTGTTGAGAGGACGGCGGTGTTTGTTGGAGCAGCTGCAGGAACCATGTCTTCCCTTCAGTCTCTGAGAGAGTTGATCAACGAGCGACTCGCTGCTGCTGCTGAAGAAATCTTCAGACTCTGTGAAGGAACCATCGTCCAGTACGAGCAGGAGCTCTGTCGTCAGCGCAGACTGCTGGATATCTGCTGGAAACCACAGCTTCAGCTCCACCAGATAGGTATGTTCACTTCTTCTTCATCTTCCACAACATTCGGATCCAGGTTCTAGTGGACCCATGACTGCTTCTGTCCGCGGTCTTGCCGTTAGAGAAACCGTTTATCCCCGTCGCCTAGCAACAGTGACGTCATAGTCCCGCACAGAGCGCAGCCGCGAGTCATGGAGCTGTGAGGGAGTTATTGGATTGCTGTGTGAATGTTAAAGGAGTGTGGAGACATGTCTGGAAGTGTCAGGAACATGTTGTATCTCAGACTGAGAGCAAACGACATGCAGCTGAATCCCAGCTCTGTCTGTGTGGGGCAGGGAGGGGAGGGGAGGGGAGGGGAGGGGAGGGGAAGGGCCTGACTGATCAGGAGATTGATGAGTTTGACTGTCAGTTTCCATCATCAATAACCCAAACTCCAACATCCCAGCTTTGGTAGGGACCACAAGACAACATTTTACAAGACCCAGAGACAACATTTGGTGACCACGAATGATAGATCTTTGAATTCTGAACAAAATATATTTTTAAAATGACCTTAATAGAACCTTTTCACGGTGACGTCAGACAAAATGGCGACAGGGCAGAAAGAGTGAATAGTGACTTCCAGTGTTTGTATTTAGAACAGCAAACTGACAGCTCAACGCTGTTTGATCCAATTTGAAATAAATAATCAAAGGTAACCTTATTAATTTCAACTGAAAAATGTACAACATTTATTTTATGAATGTCCTGCTGAATGTATTTTTATTTCTTGTCTTAGATTGTTCACAAATCAAAATACAAACTTGAATAATCCTCTAATATCAGATGTTTTATTGAGAATATCAACCTTTCTTATGACCAGATATCATTCTAACAACTTTTTTTTTGCTGATGTTATTAGCACGTAACAAAATATGATAGAAATTCATCCTAGATGAAATATTTCAGAGACTAAATAATAATAAATAATCCACGACTGGTTTAATTTCATCCATAGGAATTTAGGGAAGCATCTGAGCTGCTGCGTTCTGACTGCAGACAGGATTACTGACATTTGTACTTCAATTAGTGAACAATCTAAGAGAGGAAAACCAATATAACCAGGTATGCTAAAATATATCTGAAATGAAGAATGCACAAATTTCAGTTACAGTTTGTTTGGTTACCGTTTATTATTTATGACAAATTGCTTTAAACAGAGTTCAGCTGTCAGCTTTGCCATTCTAAACCATATAAACCAAAAGCTACTCTGCACTTGACCGACGATGTGTGACGTCACGTGAAAATGGTCTATAGACCTAGAACAGAGGTCGGCAACCTTTAACAGTAAAAGAGCCATTTGGGCTCGTTTTCTACTGATCAGAACCTAGAAGGAGCCGCATTGACTTACGTTAACCTTTAAGATATTTGGATTTGCAGTTATAACTTTCTTTTGTTTATTTTTTTTTAAATAAATGTGAATAATGTCTATTTTTGGCACGAACAAAAGCATAAAAATATATTTAAAAAAATTAGCATTTTTAAAAAATGTGATTTTTTTTTTACGTTTTTAACTTTAGCAGCAAAAAAGCTAGCTCGTTACTTAATTACGAGCTGAACTTCAAATTAGCATAAAATTTCTCTGTAAATTAAATCAGCCAAAAATGTTAGCATGTTGCTGAAATAAAAGCTAAACTCAAATTAGCATAAAAAAATAATTAGAGGCCAAATCTTCCAAAACAGCTAGCTTGTTGCTTAATTTCTAGCTGAACTCCAAAATGGCCTAAAATTCCTCAGAAAACAAACTTAGTCAAAAACATTAGCATGTTGCTAAAATAGAAGGTAAATTCTAAATTATCCCAAAAAATGTCAGTAGATAACAAATTAGCTGAAAACATTAGCATTTTACTAAAATATTGGCTAAAATTCAAATTAGCAAAAAATTTCTCAGAAAACGTAGCCAAAAACGGTAGCATGTTGCTAAAATAGAAGCTAAAATTCTTAATTAGCCTAAAAACTCCAGTAGGTAACACATTAGCCAAAAACGTTACTATGCTGCTAACATAATAGCTAATCTCCAATTGTTTTTTTAATTTACTATTTTATTTTTCTTCCGCCAGACAGCCACCATGGAGAGATAAAAGAGCCACATGTGGCTCTGGAGCCGCAGGTTGCAGACCCCTGACCTAGAATGAAACAAGCTGTTAATATTTGACCTCTTATAATCAGCTTTATTTACAGTGTTTCCAGATGACAGTTTTCCAGCCCAAAGGTCGTCTGAAAACCTCCAGACCCAGTCTGGAGAATGAACATGTGTTTTTTTCCTACTCTGGTAAAACCTGCCGCTTGACTGATTTACCATCCAAGTGACAGAAATGTAATCGAGAGGATGTGGTCATTTTTCAAAATAAAAGATTGTCTAGACTTACAATAAAAATAACCAAAATCCCCCTAAATGACACCAAACCCGCTTAAATTAAGTTCACCTGCCCAAAGCAAGTTTTATCCGCAACACCTAGATCAGGGGTCTCCAAGACGTCGCTCCCGAGCTACCGGTAGCTAGCGAGACCCTTTTAAGTAGCTCACTGCAATGCTACACAGAACAAGTCTGATCTGTCCCTTGGTGACAACTATGGTTGGGCACCAAAGTTTGGTTCCAAGTAGGAAGTGTTATAATTTACGCGGTTCTACCGTAACCGAAACAAGCTGCAGACGGAGCTGCGTTTCATACATAAATATTTTGGGGAAAAATCATTAGCTGAAAATTATGACGCTATCATTATCAACATTTGTTCTTAACAATATCATCTTTGGTCTCACAATGAAAAACAAAATATAATAAAACATTATTCTGTATGTTTATGTAATAATGTTTAGTTTTTTTTTAAACACCGATAATGTTGCAGTGAATAAATGTTTTTTTGGCTTGCCATACCTCTTCTGCAGTTCACTCCATCACCGTCAATCAACTGATTCTGACGCTGAAGTAAGCGGCTGTTTTCCTGCTTTGCTCCGAAATTCCCAATATTACTGACATAGACGCTCATAATAAGAGCACAGCGGCACAAAGTGGCTTTTCTTCACTTCAGGATCCGACCATAAACGTGGATTACACTTCATAAGTGCACAAAGCTGCTATCAGCGCGAGGCTCGTTTCCTCCGCTTCAGAATCATCAAGTTAACGGTAGACGAAATAACTTAGCCTAAACACTGGAGTTAAAGTAAACACTAGAGCAAAATAATGAATTAAAGAAATACATTTAAAAAATGAATTAAAAAAAATCAATAATTTATAAATAAAATAAAATAATAACAATGACCATACAGCAGATGCAGACCACTGAACAAACCACATTGACTGACTGAATGACTAGAGCAGTGTTTCTCAACTGGAGGGCCACGCCCCTCTGGGGGGTAATGTGAATAAAAACATGTTCTCATTAGTTATGGATAGGGCTGTAACGAGTATCCGGGTGCTCGGGTATTCGTGATCTGCTCGAGTACAAATATTCGCGACATTAAAGATCGCTGATTCGCAATCTCTATAAATATAGTAAATTGTAGTAAAATATGATCAAAATATTATCTGGGAACGATGTATTTTTGCTCTGGAATGCAGATTATTGTTGGATTTTAAGTACACAAACTAAAAAAAAGCAAAAAGAGCTGCGGTAGTCACCTGAAGTAAACACATCTTTGTGACGGTGAAGCTTTCGGTTTTCAAAGTAAAACTAGGGAGAGCTTTTTTCTGTTCAAAACAGAGACTGAAGTTCTGTTCACTGACATAACTTCTGAAAAAATGAATTAACTTTCAAACCAGAGCTTTAGCTCCAGTGTTTACATTCTTTTGGTTATGGAAACTCTTCAACAGTTGATGCAATTAATAAAACTCCATCTTATTCTGAAGAAACGCAGCCTCGCGCTGCTGAAAAGAGGATGTAATCAACATGAAACAGATGATTCTGCTGCGGAAAAAAAAGCTTTTTTCATACAGGCTCGCCACCAATGTGTAATGCTTAGAATGTAACATATTGAAGAACTTTGGGGATTGAAAACTGTGAAAGAAATTTTTTCAGTTTGGATGTTAAATGATACAAAACAGCAACGTGAACGTGGAAGTATTCAGTCTCTCGCGTGAGGACTTCTTCTGCTCGTGGAGGAGGAAAAAGCGCTGGCGAGGGTCTGATTTGTCTGCATGGAATGTTTCATGCGTGCGCGGAGATGTTTAATATTTGCGTGGAGTTTTGACATAAATAAAACGACAAATGTGTCTCTCATTCA
This sequence comes from Oryzias javanicus, assembly GCA_003999625.1. Taxonomy (NCBI): domain Eukaryota; kingdom Metazoa; phylum Chordata; class Actinopteri; order Beloniformes; family Adrianichthyidae; genus Oryzias; species Oryzias javanicus. Next base: position 5,263,781 of record CM012438.1, read on the forward strand.
TTCTAAGAGAGACATCCACAGACTGAGCTGGTAGCTCCTCCCACATCTGGCGCGGTGTCCGAAACACGCTTTTTAACAAGCGGCAAGTTGTGAATTTTACACATGGCGAATGAGGGGCGGGGCACGCGAATCGAGTTTGGTGTTAAAGCACTTTCAGCAGCTTGAAGGCACTGGACAGCCCGCCGATGTCCCGGCCTCCCACAGCCATATACCTCACCGTGATTGGTTTGTTCAGCTCTGCACACAGCAAGTGTCATTCATATCAGTCTTGAGGGCCACAAGTAACTAACATTAATCTTTTATATGAAGATGGGGCCGCAAATGATCATCTCGGGGAGTTTGAGACCCCTGTCGTAAGGGATGGGTAGAGGACAGAAGATCAATGACCATCACCTCCACGAGTAACGTGTGTTTTATAGTGAGTCTGCATGTTCTCCTCGTGCATGTGTGGCTTTTCTCAGCTTCCTCCCACAGTCCAAAAACCTGCTTCATAGGTTAACTGCTGGTTCTAAATTGTCCCTCAGGTGTGGATGCGAGTTTGTGTGTTCTTGTGATCTTGTGACTGACTGGAAACCTGTCCAGGTTGTACCCCTCCTTCACCCAACAGCAGCTGGTATCGACTCCAGGAACCCCATGACCCCCAAAGGGATTCAGAAGGTTGAAAAATGGATGGAGGATTTTTTTAGTACAATTTTAAAGTGTAGATCTTCTGAATGAGATCATTTAAATTTCTAATGAAGTTTAAAAAAAGACTTAAAGTTCTTTAAAAGTATAAAAAAGATCTTTCTTGTGTTTGTGTTCCTGCAGTCCTCCCCCAGCATTGGAGAACTAAAGAGGAGGATCTCTGCAACCAGCAGAGGAACTTCAGAGAGGAACAGGAGGAACCAGAACCTCCTGAGAATGAAGAGGAGCAGGAGGAACCAGAACCTCCTGAGATAAAAGAGGAGCACGAGGAACCAGAACCTCCTGAGATAAAAGAGGAGCAGGAGGAACCAGAACTTCCACAGATTCAAAAGGAGCAGGAGGATTTCTACATCAGTCAGGATGAAGAGCAGCTCGATCTAAAGCAGGAGATTGATACCTTGATGGAGATTCCTTCTTTTGAGGAAAATGATCACAGTGAAGCAGATCTAAACAAACAGAAGAGCTTCAGTGTAACTGAGAGTCAGGATGAAGAAGGAAACCAACATGAAGAATCAACATCAACTACAGATGAAGAGACAGACCCACAGAACAGAGATCAGAGGAAGAAAAGAGACAGAAGTCATGTCCAAAGTGTGGCCAGCTTTCACATGTCAGAAAGTCATTGTGACTCTGATTTTAGAAAAAAGTTTAAGAAGGCAACTTTGGTTAAAAAACGCAAACAATCCCCAAAACAAAATAGGCATTCCTATGTAAAAGTTCGTAGGAGGAAAAGAAATGTCCAGAATATTTCTGTCCACATGACACCTGACTCTGATAAAAGATCTTATGTCTGTGAGGAATGTGGTAAAAGTTTTGACAATAAGTCTAAATTTAAAATTCACATGAGAATCCATACCGGAGGGAAGCCTTTTCCTTGTAAAGAATGTGACAAAAGTTTTAGTCATAAATCTAATCTCAAAACACACAATAGAACTCACACAGGAGAGAAGCCTTTTCCGTGTAAAGAATGTGACACAAGTTTTAGTCAAATTAATAATCTCAAAAGACACATTAGAACTCACACAGGAGAGAAGCCTTTTCTTTGCAAAGAATGTGACAAAAGTTTCAGCCGAATTCATCATCTCAAAACACACATTAGAACTCATACAGGAGAGAAGCCTTTTCTTTGCAAAGAATGTGACAAAAGTTTTAGCCGAATTCATAATCTCAAATCACACATTAGAACTCACACAGGAGAGAGGCCTTTTCCTTGTAAAGATTGTGACAAAAATTTTCGTGATAAATCTGCTCTCAAAACACACATTAGAACTCACACAGGAGAGAAGCCTTTTCCTTGTAAAGAATGTGACAAAAGTTTTAGTGATAAATCTACTCTCAAAACACACATTAGAACTCACACAGGAGAGAAGCCTTTTCCTTGTAAAGAATGTGACAAAAGTTTTAGCCGAATTCATGATCTCAAAAGACACATTACAACTCACACAGGACAGTAGCCTTTTCCTTGTAAAGAATGTGACTAGGGCTGGGAATCACTGGGTACCTCACGATACGATACGATGCGCAATACATGGCTCACAATATCGATAATATCGCGATACTGCGATAGTTGGTAAAAATCTTCTCTATTAACTAATATTATATAGAAGAACACTTTTTTTGGGGGGGAAATATATCCCCATTTATTTGTTTAGCTTAAACACAATCATAATAAACAATTTATGTCTTATTTTGTGCAACAAATTATAGACACTTTTGTTTAACGTTGCTTAAAATCACTAATACTATAACTTACCACCCATTGAATTGGAATTATTTGTAAAATTCCATGTTTACAATAGTAATTGTAATAGTAAACATGATCAGCAATGCCACAGAATTACTGTTAGCAACAGAACAAAAATTTAATAATTCAAATAGTAAACATGATCAGCATTGCCACAGAATTACTGTTAGCAACAGAACAAAAATTAAATAATTCAAATTGTTGACAGTTATCTACCTCCAAAGAAACGTCACACCAAAGGATGATGAATATAACGTTTTACAGCCTCTGTCAAGTGTTACATAATTTTTAGTGCACTTTTCCCACATTTGAAAAGGGCTGAGCATTCGAAATTGAAGGCTGATTTACTCAGACTGACATTTGAGATTATTTCTCCAATCTTTATTTATTTTCTATTTTCTATTTGGTCTGTCAATTGTCAAGTAAAAAGGTAAAAACCTTAAAACACGCATAATAATGGCAATAAATATTTAAAAATTCGAATACTATTATAAATTAGCAATAAACAACTTTAAGCTATAATAATTTATACAATTTTAAGTTCTTCAATTAACTAGCAACATCCTTATTTTACCGTGAATTCATGTACTTTATTTTAATTACATTATTTTTAAGTTCACACATCAAATCTGCATTTTTTTTAAATCTAAGAATGACTTTAAATTAACATTAGCAAAAAGTTATTACGTTCATTTGAAAACCTTACACCATAAATTTAACAAAGTTACACCGTACACCAGCATGGTAAATATCAGTGCATGAAAGCGAAAATTCCGACTGGTCCCTGAAGTACACACAAACAGCTACGCAGCACGCGCCTCGCTCCCACAGCGCACCGCTCAAACAGGAATTAACCGATCGCGGCCATTCTAGCGCTCAGACAAACTCACTTCTTACCAGCTGACTCTTCTACAGGTGGATGATAATTGAGAATAGGTAGACATGATTTATACACACAATACCGAGCCAGAATCCTGCCGGTGTTTTTTCCTGAATGAGGTCCATGCGTCGGGAAAATAAGTCCGACGCAGCGCGAGTAACTGCGCATTAGTTCCGGTCCGCGACTCAGACGCAACAGCCTCTTCAAATGAAAATATAATATCGATACTTGTTGAGAACCCATCGAGAATCAACCGTAGGACTAAATATCGCGATATATCGCAATATCGATATTTTGGCACACCCCTAAATGTGACACATGTTTTGGTGAAATATCGAATTTCAAAAGACACATGAAAACCCACTCAGGATAAAAGCCTTTCTTGTGATGAACGTTACATAATTTATCGTATATTCTCAATTTAAAAACAAAGAAAAACTTAAAACCGTAATCTGAAGTGGAAAAGGAGATGAGGGTTTAAATAGGAAAAGCAAAATATTGTGTTTTTTTTTTTTCCTTTTTTTTCGGATCTTGACTTTAATGTATAGATTGATATATTGTTATGCCTTGTTATTGTTGATGTTTGTATGTATCAGGCATTATCGATGCTTTTATTCAGCTCTTTAAATGATATAAACCTGATATCTATTGATCCGCGTCCTTCATTATGAAGTGGAGAAAAGTTTTTGACAGAAGCTCCTCCCACACGCAGCTTCAGATGAACAAACTTTAGGATAAACATGAAGCAGCTACTTTAGGTTTTGTCAAAACTAAGAGAATTTACAGGAATTTGACGAGAATTCCATTGGATGTGAACGGACAATTGGTTTACATTATGCTAGCATGAGGTGTGCGGGTGTGGGGGGTGGGCATTGGAGCGGTCCGCGGCACGCATGTGTCACGAACCGTGGCCTCTGGTCCGTACGGACCACGGATTTAAAATCCATGCTGCTAAGATGATTTAAAAAATCACGAGCATAGACATCTTCATTGTTATAAACATGTATATTAAAAATCTCCAGTAATAAAAATCCTACTGTACCTTATGTGAAGAAAAGATACAAATTCAGAAAATTCTTCAATAAAACAGGTAGGAGGGTTTGGTGGTCTTTACCATAGACATAATATCTAATTACCTTATGTTATTTTACAAATTTTATTCTCAAGTAAGTTTTCATAAATTTCATTGTTTGTGGGATTATGGGTTGTATGTAACAATGAGGGGAGGGTGAAGGGTGGGTGTGGTTTTTATTGTATATGTTTAGTTTTTTTTTTTAATGTAATGCGCTTCGAGCTGCGCAAGTATGAGAAGTGCTTTTTTATAAATAAAGTTTGATTTGATTTGATAATTAGACCAATCATCTCTGACGTCACAGTCCCCAAAATAAAGCTTGAATATTCAGCTCATGGCTGCAGCCATATTGGCTGCAAATCATTTCAACTATTTCACAGTTCTGGTCGAATATTCATGGACATTTACAGAACATTTTTCTCTTTGAACTTTGAAACCATGTTTCTGTGCAACGTACCAATGGACAAACTGGAATTGGAAGATAAGAAACTTTTTTATATTTTATTGGCAGCAAGTAAAAAACCTATAATACGGAAATGGCTTAATCTTTTCTTTTTTTTTTTTTTTTTCAACTTGTCCAACAGCTGAGCAAACAGATGCGGGCTGAGAGCCTCTTGTGTTGGGCAGATTTTACTATCACAAGAGGAGTTTATTGAGTATAAACCCCTGTTGTATTCCATGCTAAACTTTATTAATATTGATTATGTTTTTGTTTTGTTGGACCAAACGGAAAAGAAGAAGAGGGAGGTGGTGGTGGTGGGGTAAAAGAGGGGGGTTTAGAGAAAAAACAAGATGGCAACAGAGAGAAGCAACATCCTAAAACAACCAGACTAAAACAACTAGAATGAGCGGGGCCTGTCTACACACACTCTGTAATTTCACACATACCTGTTGGTTGAAATGTACAAAATACAACGGCAGACTTAACATACAAACAGACACAAATACAGTCTTTCATTCTGTCACGCATACTATTAGTGCAAAGGTGAGCTGACACCTGTGCTCAGGTGAGTGTTTATGTTTTTGCTAACGTGGATAATGATAGAATGTACAAAGGGGGAGAGCACCCGGCCATCCCCACGCAAAGACCCCCACGCCAAGACCCCCCCGCCTGTACTGCAGCAGCAACTAGGACCCCCCCAACAACCGCCACGGAGCCGCGAAGAGAATCCGCTCGCCGGGCATTCCCGCCAAACACCCAGACCAAGGCACGCAGGACCATCGCAGAGGCCCCCACACACCGAGAGCAGGAAGGCACAGGAGCACAGAGATTACAGGCCCCAGCCCAGCCATAAGAGCAGCCCCCCACCGCGCCAAGAGGTCCAACGTCAGGCCCCACCCCCGGAGAGCCCCCCAACCCCAGAAGAGCAACCCACCACCACCCAGCAGCACCGTGTATCCCCCTAAGGGAGACCCACTCCCATGCTCCAGACAACCGCCCGCCCCCACTGCGGGAGGTCCAGGGGACGGCAAGGAAGGGGCAGCCCACCCCCGTCGAGGAGGGGCGCACCCAAGAGAAACTTAGATCCCAAGGGAGTGATGTAATCAAGGCCCGACCAGGCCCACCCACAGTTGGAGTTCCTGGAGAGGCCCAGTTTTCGAGAACAAGGACCAGAATCCCCACCACCAAGACCTGGTCACCCTCAGGCTCCGATGTGGTTTGATCCCCTGTTCTATATCTTAAATCTTGGGGATCCCACTCCCGGCGTGGAGAGGAGGCTGCCGGGCCCAGGAGACCGGCACCCAAGAGACAAGACCACCAGATCAAGGGTCAAAAGTTCCACCTTTCTTGTGTGATGCATGCGTGTTTGTTTGTTAGAGTGTATATTTTGAGGTGTTAGAGGTGTGTGTACTAAAGGGTGCAGTTAAAATTGGTGAGTAGGGCCTTGACAGGACATATCCTGATTGCTCACAGTGATACCCCGTCACCCTCTCACCAATGACCCTACATGTCTATGGTGGGGTTAAAATTGGCGGAGAGGGCGCTGAGGGGACATCTACTGCTTGCTGGCAGTGATGTCCAAGCACTCCCCCACCAAGGGTCCTACATGTCTAAGGTGCAAATAAAACCAAGGGGAGGGTAAATCCTTGCAGTGGCCACAGGAGTGGAGCCACTGGTAAGTGGTCACACACTACAATACAACCCCCCCCTTACCCTAATGAGGAAAGGGATAGGTTGGGGGCAGTTGGCAGACTGACCCCCGATGGAGAAAGATAAAAAGAAAAGCACCAAGGTAAACCTAAGAAAGATCAATGGAAGTAAAAATAAACAAATGTAAAGATCAAAAGAAACTTAAGAAAGATCAAAGGAAACATGAAAGAGAAAGATTTTTTCTCCTTGTTGAGAAATTCAGTGAAGCAAAAAAAGTCAGGATAATTTCCAGAAACATCAAGTTCTTCCACAAGAATACGGCTCCATTTACATTTTATCCACTCTGGCAACTTTTTGAGCAACTTGTGATTTTCTTCGCAATCATTTAGGATTTCTAATCCTTTTACGTGTAGGATTGCTTCAGCACATCCTTGAAGAAAATCTGCAAATTCTCTTCGTGCAAGAGGGTCACTTGCATTTACTTTTGGCCATCTTGCAAGTTTATCTCTGAAGGTTTTCTAAATGATGAACAGATTTCCATAACGTTCCTGTAAAACTCTCCATGCACCTAAATAGGCATTTTCAGAGTCTCTGTAGAAGAAACCTTGAACAGCTTTGAGTGCCTCTCCTGCAAGATCATTTGTTAGATAAAACATTTTCTCACTTACTGGAAAAGGTTTTTTATTAATAAGAGTCATAAAAGACATTTTCCAGTCTAAAAACCTGATTGGGTCCCCACTGAAGACACTAAGTTCTGGGCAAGCGATTCATGTTCTGGTCATTGCTTGTGCCAGAATGTTGAGCTCTTGACTCATGGTTGCTTTGGCAGATTTTAGACAAGGTCGGAAGGATGCAGCATCGGGATTTAGTTTGAATCCATAATTCACTGTTGCGCAATAAAGAGCCAATTTCATCAATTTCCTCTGATCTTTCGTTACATTCAAAGTTTTCATATACTTTCAAACCAGCCTTTGCAACATCAACTTCTTTTTCTGCTTGTAACTGCAGAAGTTTTGCTTTTTCTTCCTCTAACTTGAGGTTCATTTCAACCTCCTTTTGTTTAACTTCTCTAAGCAAATTTGCGTGTTTGATTTTCCACTTCCATGGGAGAAAAAGACTGTCTCTAAGGAGGTAAAAAATGAGATTCAAAAGGCCAGACTAAAATATAAGGACAAAGTGGAAGCCCTGTATTGTAGTGGGGACATCAGAGCTGCTTGGAGGGGCATTAAGAATATGGCCTCCTCCCATGTAACAGAGGACAGGAAGCCAGTATCTTTAAACAGTGTACCTGACTGAATTATCGATCACATTCAATGCCTTCTTTTCTCGCTTTGAAAGAACTGATGTCTTTGAAAATTTGTCTCAATGTAAGAATTCTCTCAAGCCAGATAATGAAATAGTAATTTCACCAAACCAGGTCGCTGCCTTATTTAAGACTGGTAAGGCAAAGGGCCCTGATGGTATCTATAGCCTTGGGCACAACTGCCCGTGCGAATTTTTGAGCCGTACGGGTCTGGGGTGGTTTGGCCCGTAGACCAGGCCCGTGACTGCCGCATGAGTTGTGGTCATTAGGACGGGAGCCTGCACGGAGCCGCACGAGCCCGTGCAAGTGGTCGTGTGAAAAGCTGACGTCAGTCTCGGGTGCGGAAGTACCACGGGCGTTGCTACAGACGCACATGCGCACACGGGCCCGTGCAAATGGATGCGCCGGCGCACGTGCGCGTAGTACTGGCGCGTGCGTGTGATACGGGCCAGCGCGCGGCTATAAAAAGGGCTGCGCGGGTCCCGCATCAGTCTCACTGCTTCACAGATCTAGAAGACTTCACTATTCAGCAGGACGCTCACCGCATCGCGACATCTCGCTGTGAGATGAGTGTGTGCTCCAACTTCTGCATCTCAGCTTGTTACGAAGCTGGGGGGGGGGCGTGTGTGTGTGTGTGTGTGTGTGAGAGGATCAGCGCGCTCTGAGAGGAGAGAGAGAGAGAGAGAGCGTGCCGCAGAGAGAGAGCGCGTGCCGCGGAGACAGAGAAAAAGGAGAGAGAAAGAAAAGGAGAGGGGCGCGCGCGCACATTAGCGTGCGGACAGTTGTTCACGAGTTTGTCTGCGAGTTAAAGTAATAAAGTTCAGTTCCAGCAGGAACGGTTCAACACAACGTACACTCGTGCATGGACCCGTGCATGCCGCAAGGTTTCACGCACGTCGCCGTACAACCGGATGTACTACCCTTGCGGGACTTGGAACACGGGGAACTGATTGCACGGCTCGTAAGGGTGTAGTACGGCTGTTAGTACTGCTGTTAGTACGGCTAGTACGGCTCTTGGGGTTGATGAAAACAGCTACGGGCCCGTACGGCCCTTACGGGAGTGGTGCAGCCAGCTGCACGGGCAGAGGAAAATGGGAAAAAACCGTGGCACCCGCAGAAGACTTTGGTGCATGTCGAGCAGCCTCCCACGGGCGCCTACGGGCCTTTGCGGAGCCTGCTACCTTTGCGGACCCGTGCGGACCGCCGCACGGGGGCGGGAAAACCTGGCCCGTAGACCGCCCGTGGGAGCCCGTGCAGGCAGTTGTGCCCAAGGCTTATGGCGGCACCTTACATCACTGTGCCACCAGCTCAGTGTTGTTTTTAGTAAACTGTTTCAACTGTGCGTTGACATCGGGCAAATTCCTGTCTTGTGGAAGACATCAACTGTGATACCTCTTCCAAAATCGAGGAACTCAAAAACCCTGGGTGATTTTAGACCGGTGGCACTGACATCACTTGTCATGAAAAGTTTTGAACATATTTTAAAGTCCTTTATCTTGTTCTTAACTGAAGGGAAACTGGATCCTCTGCAATTTGTATACCAGTCTAAAAATGGAGTTGAGGATGCTAAACTTTTTTTTATTGAACACTTTTTTTAAGCACCTTGAGAACTCCGGGGCTCATGTTAGACTTTTATTTGCAGATTTTTCCTCTGCTTTTAATAGAATGCAGCCCCACATTCTGATCCAAAGACTGGCTTCTGATTTTAACCTGCCAGATCAGCTTCTTTTATTGATTTTAAGTTTTCTTACAGACCGAGTTCAGCGTGTTCTTGTTAATGGTGAATTATCCCCACCTTCCATTTGTAACACTGGGTCTCCTCAGGGGTGTGTCCTTTCCCCTCTCCTTTTAACTTGTATACAGACAGTTGCAGATCTTCAGAGGAGTACAGATTTTTAATCAAATTCTCAGATGACACTGTTCTAGTGTCTCTGTTATCTGCATCTGAAATTAACCACGGACCTGCTTTGTCGCAGTTTGTTTATTGGTGTGATGACAATTACCTGGATTTAAATGTGGAGAAAACATAGGACATGGAGATTGATTTTAGACGGGCTACAGCACATGGTGTCAGTGTGATCCATGGGGAGAAGGTGGAGACTGTCGAGAGCTACAAATATTTAGGCACTGTATTCGACAACAAACTGAAATTCTACATGAACACAGACGCTATTGTGAAGAGTGGGCAGCAGAGAATTTACCTGCTGAGGAAGTTGAACTATTTTAATGTGAAACAAACCATTCTTAATCATTTTTATTGCCCTTTTATTGAGAGTATTTTAACATTTTCATTTATTTGCTGGTTTTATGGTCTGTCTCTGAAAGACGAAAACAAACTGCAGAGCATTGTCAAGACCTGCTCTAAAATAATCAGTGTTAGACTGAGGGACCTTCCCTCTCTGTGGAAGGAACAGGTGCTGAAGAAAGCCAAGAACATCCTGGGACAGCCCCAGCATCCTCTGACTCCTGACTTTGTTTTGATGCCTTCAGGGCGCCGATTTTATGCTCCGGCACGAAAAACCAATCGTTTTTCGCAGTCTTTTGTGCCCTCAGCAATTACGTTGCTGAATTTAGATAAAAGTGTTTTTTTTTTTAGGTTATTGCTGAGGTGACGTATTGTTGTATGCTGATGTTACGGAGCTATGGAGCACTCGTTTTAGACTGTGATGGTCTGACACATTAATATGATTGTGTGGTGTGTGGTGTGTGTGAGAAACTGCACTGGAAGTTCTACAAATGAATTGCCCTCTGGGACCAATAAAGTTTTCTGATTCTGATTCACTCATTTTCTAATGCAGTGTTTTTCAACCAGTGTGCCGCGGCACACTAGTGTGCCGTGGGAGATGGTCAGGTGTACCGTGGCAAATAACCAATTTTCACATATGTAAAACATTTACCATCACTAGGGAATCCGCTCTGCGTTCATCCAAACGGGCCCTGATTTAACTCTGGTAGATAGTTTAGAATATGCAAGATTGTAAAATATTTTTTCAATGTTTCTATAAATGACTTTTAATCAGAATAATGTTACCGCAATCTGGCCGCAAAACCAGCTGCATGCTCGGCTTTCAGAAAAGTTCCGCCCCCTTCAACTGTCTCCACCAATCATTGTTGGAGGCTTGATCACATGTCACAAATCTGACCAATCAGAAGTGGTTAACGTCCTCACTTCCTTGTTCCTTTTCGGCTCATAAAATCTCTTGGTTCTAACAAAAACAGCCGCTACAGCTCATGTTTAGCGGTGTAACTTCCTGCAGGATCCGGTGTCAGACAGTTTAAGAAGTGAACAAAAGAATGAAGCTCAGAAACGTGAGTATATCCGGAATACGCGCGAGTTAATGCACTACATCCCCCAGGATGCATTGGGGTAAATCAGACTTTCTCAAATGGTGGGGGGCGCAGTGCGACCCAGGGATCATACCATTTATTTTAGTTACTAAACAGTTGATCGGAGGACAGACAGTGACCGGGATATCCACACAGAGAGAAGAATATTGAATTAAACCTCAAGAATTGTGATGGAAAAATATTTAACAGAGATTAAAAGAAACAACGGAGAGAAATAGAGTGCGCGTGCTGGGGGGGAGGAGGGGGGGGGGTGTACAGGAGCGCAAGAGCTGAGGAGAGAGAGAGAGAGAGAGAGAGAGAGAGAACATCAACACAAAACCTTCAAAAAACTCGAGACATTAAAAAAGAATAAAAAAACTGGAACCATTTGACTTTTTTGACAGTATGAAGGATCAGAGTTTGCAGGAAATCCTTCTATATGTGTAGATATATTCTATATTTATTATATACATATATATATATATAGAGAGAGAGAGGGAGAAGACCGAGAGAAGAAACCAGATTTCAATCTCAAAGCTGAGACTCTTTTGTCTTTCTTAATTGTATTGTGAATAAAAGCCCTTATTTATTAGTTTTTTCACAATTTAAATTGTATTTTTGGTTGTGGTTGCAGAGTTTTGTGTTCACTTCAAATGTGTTTAAAAGGAAAAAAACTTAAAATGTATCGAGTTAAAAATTGAATAGTTAATAGTTCTTTTTTTCATTGATTTTGTACATTCTGTCTGGAAGGGATAAATAACAACATAAACATAATAGACACTTTAAATGAATGAAAACATGTTTACATTATGGACTTTGTGCATTATCTTATACAATAGTTTATGATAAATTAAATAAAGCAAAAAAACAACATAAAAAGTCATTTTGCAGCTGAAAAAAACCGCTGTTTTCAGAGAGCTAATGCAAAAGAACAGAATTTTTGAGAAAAGCCAGAATTCCCATCACGACTGTGGAGGGAAACAAGGAAAGATTGTTGTTTTTACTTTGAAAGTTTTGGAAGTATTCTTAAAAAAAGAAAAAACTTATAAATAATCAGTTTTTTTAAATATATTTTTTTTAATCATTCTTTAATGATAATAAATGTAGACTGTTTTGAAGAGGTAAAAGTTTAACTTGAGAAAATTGACTAATGGTACCAATGATATTTGCAGCAGAAAGTTGTGTTTGTGTGTGTGGAGGGGGGTACGAGAATTGACATTGAGACACACTGGGTTAAAATGACAGCGCCTCTGTGCTGCAATGACGCTTCCCACTTATTTAAAACATGTAAATTAGATTGTACATCAATACCGATTAAAATTTTTACCTTTTGGATACTAGTGTGCCGCGAGATTTTTTTCATTGAAAAAGTGTGCCTTGGCTCAAAAAAGGTTGAAAAACACTGCTCTAATGTATGTGAAGAATTGCAGAAGGATCTGAACATAATCATTGTAAAGTATGTTGTGTAAATCCTGCTCTTGATGACTATTTGACTCCTGATCCAAAGATCCAGCAGAGATGCAGCTAACACTGATAAACTTTCATAAAACTGTTGTTGAAGAAAATCTGTCTGGTAGAAATAAAGAAATAAAACCCAAGTGTGTTCTCAGAGTATTTATTCATACAAGGTAAAAAGACGTGTGCAGAGGTCCGGGAGCTCTGCTCGAGCATGGAGTGATCCCATTTATTATAGAGCTGCACAAACAACCATAACAAACCGTAAGGGCTAGTTAGCTCATTTCCATCAAATTGGGTTCAACATAAGTGATTTGAAACATTAACAAATTTGAGAAGTAAGAATAATTCAGGAAGTGGTTCCTGCTCCTGCTGGCGGGGAATAAATTCAAATTAAACTTTATATGTTAAGCACTTTTCCTGCTGCTAAGCATCTTAAGGTGCTTTCCATGATAACTTACTAATAGACAGATACAAATAGCAGTTAAATATCAAACATAAAAAATAAATAGAAACACAAACTCAACACACACATCCCACTCATACAATCATAATACACTGAATCCGTTGATACAATTTATAACTTTTGTTGTTTTTATGATTTTCTTATTTCTTTTCTTCAATATGTGAAATAAATGCTTTGAACTGAACTATAACATCAAATTAAAACAAGTTGATATGTAAAAACTCCATAAAAGCTGTACTAATAAAATTAGTGCTGAAATGTGAGCTCAATATGAGAGTTTAGTTCTAACTTTTGGAACCACCAGCAGACCTGCACCTGAGGGCTCTGAGAGGGTCATCAACTAAAGGTAAATCTGATCAAAGTTAAGGTTCAATTCCATTTAAGCTTTAATAAACAAAGAAAAGAACCTTAAAATAAATCTTAAAGCTGACTGGCAGCAAAGATTTCAGAATTGGAGTTATCTGCTACTTCTTTCTGGTCCTGGTTAAATGGAGTGCAGCTGAGTTTTGAAGGAGCTGCAGCCGATTGATGATAGTTATATTAACGGTGTTGAAGCGAGGCCTCGATCGAACCTCCTTCTGATGTGGGTCTGGAGTTCAGGAAACCTCAGAGTAAAAGTCAGTCAGAGTTTGCACCACAGAAAGTTCAAACCAAAGTCAATGTTATTTTTCACCTTCGCGAAAGGAGATTCCGATCAATCACATGGCAACAAGGCCCTCTCTGATCAGCAGAATCTGGTCTACTTCCGCGACAGGTTGGTTTTATTGAATCATGCAATCGTGTAAAAGCTGTCATCCAATCACAGAATAGCACACGTCCATTTTCTCCTAAAAAGGCAGATTAACCTTTGCTACAGACAAAAATGATGTTTTTCTGCAAAGCTGTCATTTTTTCAATGGCCTGTGGGCGAGCTCTCACTTTTTTTTCTGTTAGTTTCACCATGTTGAGCACCTTTTCTTTCTGTAACTGCTCTGCTATTTTTAAAACCACATGACAAGTGCAGGCTTCATGACAACATTTGACCTCAGTATAATAATGTTTTGAACACAATTTAAACAATATTTTCTTCATTCCCCCTTTTGAAATCTTTTTAAGATTTCACCATCCATAGTAAACACATTCCAACATCAAACAGCAAGATCAAATAGAAAATGTAAAATATAAGAAGGTAAAACACTATGAAAATCCAAACAGCAAAAAACTTGAAAATGTTAAACCAACCCATTAAAAAAAAATAAACATATCTCCTAATGAAACCCCAAAATTTGTGAACCTGATAACCTTTAAAATGACACCAAAATACATTTCACTAATACTAAGAGCATGAGCTTGAAGCCTGCGGTTTTTATTGAGAAGCACAGCGTTGCGCACACAGCAGAGTGTATGAGAGACCTTCTGTTCTATTCTAGATCTGGTTCACCAGCTCATCTGAAATCAACACAGCATAAAATCACAAAATCATATACTCAGTAAATGGTGACACAAAATACACATCAAAGTAAGTAAGTAAAGTAAGTAATCAAAACCTTAAAAAATATAGAAATACCCTGAGAAAACCTTGAACTAAAAAACCCTTTAAAAACCCAACCTGAAAGTTTCACCATCATCACTAAAACCCACTGTAAAAATCTTATATGTAATAGCAAAAAAGCATTCAGCCTGCGTGATTTATTCGATAAGCACAGCGTCCAGCGGAGCACAAAGCGTAAGAGGTCCCCTTTTATTCTAAATCTGTAACCACATTTTTACCTTATTCTGGGCACTGCTGGAAAGGAAGTTCACAATAACTCCAAAAAATCACTGTCACCATAACTATTGAGAAAACAATTAATAGAAACAACACTTCAAATGGCATAATAATTGATATACCTGCAAAAGAAAAGGTTAAGCACAGAAGATCACATACACTCCAAAGTATTTTTTTTTTTTACAATATCAGTGTCTCCTTTTTTTTTTTTTTTTTGAGTTCAGTTCTTGATGTCTTCAGTGAGAGGATTAACTCTCATGAGTCCAACGAATGGCGAGAGCTTATGCTCGATCGCAACGCACTGGAATCCGATGACGGTGGGCAAGGTGATCTGCGCGGTTGATCACCTGCCTTGCTGCTCTTCCTCGTTCCTGTGGATGCAAGCGATGTCAATGTTTTTTTTTTTTTTTTTTTTTGTGTGTGTGTGTGTGGCTGCTCTCGAGCCACACGTTTCACTCCTGCTCCAAGGGGATTATTATGCCCCTTTTCTGTGTGATACTCCTCACGAGTGTAGCAGAGGCGGCCCTGCTAGCTCCTCCTGCTCCAGAACTCGATTTATTTGATCCAGTGGTCGTGATGGGACGTCTGCAGGCGTACACTGGCTCCAGTGATACCAGCGCTCTCCTTTTCCTCTCAACCTGACAGCGTGAGACGTTCTCTCCACCACCTCGAACGGACCGGTCCACCTGGGTTCGTTCCACTTCCTTTTCAACACCTTCAGCAACACCCAACGCACCTCCGGGTCTGCTCCTTCCTCCCTTTTCACCAGCGTCAGTCTGGGCAACCTGGAAAGAGCTTGGACTAGTTTGTTAAGTGTGTGATAATGTACCTGATATTCTGGTCTGGCGGTGTGCATCTGCTGTCCTGGGCAGGTCGCATGTGGTCCAGGGAAGACACGACCTGTTTGAAGTTCATGAGGGGTGTAGCCGTACGCTCGAGAGACAGAACATCGAATCGACATGAGAGCTAGAGGTAATGCATCAACCCAATTTAATTTGGTCTGTGCACAGATTTTTGCCAATTTGGTTTTGATGGTTCGGTTCATTCTTTCAACCTTTCCTTGAGACTGGGGGTGATAAACTGTACCATATGCATGCTTCAGCCCTAAACATCTTTCCACTTCTGTCAGATCTTTTGCACGGAAGTGTGTGCCGTTGTCTGATCGGATTTTTCGAGGAAAACCATGTCTGGGTATGTACTCGTTCACCAAGCATTTAATCACTGTTTTGCTGTCCTCCTTTCTCGCTGGCCATGCTTCTGGCCATCCTGAGAACGCGTCCACGCACACAACAGATACCTGCAGCCTCTGACAGGTTCGATCATATCGGTGTAATCAATGATTATTTCTCTACCAGGTGCAGTCACTTCCGGGAAAATTCCCAGATGTACTTTCACTCCTGGCTTTACGTTGTGCTCCCTGCAGACTGTGCATTCAGAGAGGAAATTCTCCACCATGGATAGCATATGAGGATGCCACCAGTGTCTGAGATTAATCATCATCTGTGTTCTCCCAACATGTCCCACTCCATGTGCTTCCTGGAGCACACTCTGCTTCATTTTGAGAGGTAGTATGGGCCTGCCTTCTGGACCTCTCCACACTTTGTCTGGAGTTTGATATCCTCCTTTAGCTTTCCACACTGTTCTTTCCTCTGCAGGCTTGCTTCTGCTTGCTCTATGCTGAGATCTTCCATAGAAGGCGCACCTGCTTCTGTTACCACCATCATACTTCCTGTCGTGTAGCCTGCAGTTCTTTTGCAGCTGTATCAGCCGCTCTATTTCCTCTTGCAATGGGGTTTTCCCTGTATCATGTCCTTTACATTTATGATCGCAACTTTAGCTGGGAGCTTTAACGCTTCAGCCAGAATCTGCATTTCTTCTTTGTGTTTGATAGGTTTCTGTCCAGCTGTCAAAAAGCCTGTTCTTTGCCACTGAGGCAGTTCCACATGTACTGCACCCACTACATATGCTGAATCTGAAAAAATGTTAACTTCTTTTCCTTCTGACATTTTTAGTGCTTCAACAACAGCTAATACTTCTGCTCTCTGTGCTGACTGCGATCCTTCTAGTTTTCCTGTTTTTACCGTAAATAGATGGCCCTGATGTTCTCTACCACTGCATATGCTGACTTCAGTCCTCCTATGGGATCACGAAAACAACATCCATCTGTATATAGGTTCACAGCTCCTGGTATGGGTGTGGCTTCTAGGTCTGCTCTGACTTTATCTTCTTTTGCCACGAGGTCAGTACACACATGTGGGGTCCCTGTGGTGAATTTTTCTGCCATGTTTATTCCTTCGTGTGTGAATGTGATGTGTGGTGCTTCCAGTATTTTGCTGAGCTTTTGCTGTCTGTGTGGTGCTAGAGTGAAGGCCTGTGAGTTGATGTATGCTACTACTCCGTGTGTTGTGAGTACTCTTAGTGGATGACCCATGACTGCATGTCTGGTGCATTCGTGGTGTCGTTTTTCCATATTATCTAGCAGTACACTCGCGTACATTAACACTCTCCTTACTCCCCCTTTTTCTGAAACAGGACACCGTTAGCTTCATGTCCTGTTTCAGAAACATCCAAGAAAAAAGGTTGTGTGTAATCTGGAGTAGCGAGTTCTGCTGCTGATGAGAGGCTCCGCTTCACTGTAGTGAAGGCCTCCTCAGCTTCAACGGTCCAGTTTAATTTAGCAGATAGGTTTCGCATGCCCTGTTCTTTAACCATGTCACGTAGAGGTTGTGTTAGCGTGGCGTAGTTGGGGATGTAGGATCTGCTATATCCAGTCAGCCCCAGAAATGACAACATGCTTTTCACTGTCTGCGGTTGAGGATGCGAAAGGACAGCAGATCTATGTGTGGCGGACACGCTTGTTCCTGACTGTGATATGACGCGTCCCAGAAACTCAACTTGGCGTCTACAGATTTGCAACTTTTCGCGGCTAACTTTGTACCCGTGTTTAGCCAGATGTAATAACACTGTGCCTGTGGCAGTTAAACACTCGTCTACTGTTGGAGCGGCGATGAGGAGGTCATCTACATATTGGATGAGGGTGGCGTGTGGAGGCAGCTCGCATGTGGATAGAGATTCTTTCAGGATTTGGTTAAAAATTCCTGGAGAGAGCGCAAAACCCTGTGGTAGGCGGGTGTATCTCAGTTGTACACCCTGATATGTGAAAGCAAAGATGTCTCTACAGCGTGGATGCAGTGGGAGTGAGAAAAAAGCGTTGGCTAGATCTATACAGCTAAACCAGCAATGAGAAGGTGAGATGTTGGTTAGTGCGACGTATGGGTTAGGTACTGGAACAGTGGGGGTCAGTAACACTTCATTAATAGCTCTGAGGTCATGTGCCATGCGATATTTGCCAGTATTCTTTTTCTCTACAGGAAGGATGGGTGTGTTCCACTGAGAATCAGCGAACTCCAGAACTCCGGCCTGCCATAGGCCTGAGATGGTGTCTCTGATTCCCTCACCAGCCTGAGGTTTGTGAGGATATTGAGACACCCAAACAGGATGGGGAGAGCTAACCTCGAAAGAAATGGGTGTACATTTGACGAGACCCACGTCTGTAGGTCCCTGTGACCATAGAGATTCAGGCATGTCTGCAATAACTGCGGACGCCAGGGGGTGGTCAGTGCGTTCACGGTCGTGACTGCGGTCAAGTTGGACGTGCTGTAGAGTAGCAAGGTCAGTGCTGGAGTTGTGGATGCGGTATGTGTTAGTAGAAGGTGAAAATCTAACTAATGGAATCCTAGAGTCCTGCCAGTCGGTCAGAGATAAGGAGCGTTTTAACACGCCTCCTAATTCTTTTGCTTGGTGGTCGGGGTGCAGTGCGAGTGAGACATGAGGGCTGGCGTCAGCTGACATCATATACCACTGTTCCTGGTCAGGGGTTAAAAAGGTCTGGGCTACTACTCCTTCGGGTGCGATAAACAAGTCTCCTGTTCTAATAGTCCATGTGTCACCTTCTATGTCAGTCTGGAAAGCGTGTTTGTAGGTGTCATCTTCTGTTCTGTCATAGTTTAAAGTCACATGTAAGGGGTCAGGAGGTGAAACGTAAGGCCCAGGGTGGAGACCCAGGGTTTCCAAGACAGATAAGAGGACAACACGCCGCTCCCCTGTGGGGTCTCTGGTTGCAGTAGTCCCAGTAAATGTCCACGTGCTTTTCTGGTAGAGGGCTCAACAGGTATGCACCGGAGCTCGAACCCTGCGTGGTCGAGCAGGTGTAAGAGGTACCATTTTTCAGAGTCACTCGTAGTCCATCTGCGCCACAGAGAATAGTGGCTCCAAGTTTCATCAACAGATCTCGTCCCATGAGGTTGACAGGTGAAGCAGAAGAGAAAAGAAACTGGTGGTCAACCGTCTGCGGACCCAGTGTGGTCAACAGAGGTTTTGTGAAAGGCAGAGTCTGTTCCTCCCCCGAGAACCCATCACGGATGTTGTGCGTGTGGAAAGGGTAGCTGGTTTCACACTGTTCATGGTGGACCACGTGGCCCTGTGTCCACCAGGAAAGGTTTCTGCTGACCCTCAATGTTCAGAAGCAGCGTGGGGTCTGCCGTGCCCCTACTGCTTCTAGTGCTCGGTGGGGAGCGTCATTGGTGGGAGGAGTCCCAAGCATTTGGGATATCCCACTGTCCTGTAGGCATCTGGCGAGCTGGACCTCTGCCTCTCATCATCGGTCTCCCTCGAGGAGGCCTCTCCCGTTGCCTCGTCCTCTGAACGGGCGGCTGGGTCTGCCTGACCCATACGGACAATCGCGTGCCCAGTGTCCAGTCACCCAGGTCAGGAAGCAAACATCATTGCCCCTACCCAGCTGTGGTCCCCACTGAGCCACTCCCGGGCCTGGCTGTCCATCCCATAGCCCCTTGCTGTGCTACTGTAAAGGTGGCAGGGTAATGGAGTGGCAGCGGGTGCGCTGCTACCTCCAGGGCCTCGTACATTATTTTGGCCGTCTTTTGTCTTCTCTTTTATTCACTCCCTTTTGTCGTGCTTCAGCTATTTGCATTTTCAGTAATTGAGTCTGAAGGTCTTTTATCTGGTCATCTGCTTTAGTCTTTCGTCTCGTGCGCGAGTCAGGTGATGAATAAAATGTCTGTCCCACACAGTGGAGTCGGCACCTGGGAGGTCTGGGTTTCTTTCATGGCGTTTTGTACTGCAGTGGGAGCTCCTTCTAACAGAGCGCTCCTGTACCATTCTCTTTGGGGTGTGTCTCGGTTAGGATTAATCCCTGTCTGATTTCCCACATAG
The DNA here is from genome assembly GCA_003999625.1 of Oryzias javanicus. NCBI lineage: Eukaryota > Metazoa > Chordata > Actinopteri > Beloniformes > Adrianichthyidae > Oryzias > Oryzias javanicus. Next base: position 5,283,783 of record CM012438.1, read on the forward strand.
TTTTGCACTCTCCAAAAACTGACGTGGCGTTTTCAAGGGATCCCAGGTAAATTTAGGGATACTAGCTCCCGTTTGGTAGTGGAAACTTTTCTCTAAGCGCTTTTCCGATCCAAAAACTGTGATCGCTGAAAAGTGTGTCATCCGGTTCATTGATCGTATCTGCTGTCTGTTCGACCTCCCTGGCCGCAGAGGAAGTCATACAACGTGAAGCTACTGCTCGATAGTCTCCTAAGGCCAATGTGGTGCCTGTGGTGAACCTGCTGAATGCTTGCAACCACGGGCCTGCTCCCCTCGGTTACAGGAGGAAGTTTGTCACACAGTGTGGTTAAATCACCTAGGTTATATGGCTTATATTTTATGTCACCCTGTCCTGTTTGCAGTAAGGGCTGCTGCAGACGTCTGCCTGACCTAGATAACATTTCATATGACGGTTTGTGTGGAGTGTCAGAGTTGGCTGAGTCACATTCTGCATTAAGAGGGGATTTCCTGTCATCTGGCTGCTCGCACACACTCGCAGCTCTGCTTCCTGTTGAGCTGCAAGGTGTTGCGTGCGGGGGAGTTGAAGCGCCGCTGTGTTTCATGCAAAACTCAACACGCTCTTTTCTGCTTTTTCCCTTTTCTTTAGTTTCTTTTCTGTAATTCTCTTCTTCCCACTGATCGGTTGTAATCCAATTCCCATCCAAAGCCATCTCAACTTCTCCTCTACATCTTCTCCCAGCATTTTCCTGTGATTTGGAGCTAAGAACCCCTGTATTACCCCGTGTTGGCTGTTCTCTATTTTTCTGTCAGCAAACGGATCTACCAGGTGCTCCTCTCTGTCTATGTTTGACAAAGGAGCTGTTGGGCTCACTGGATTGAACAAAACCTGTCCGACTTCACCCCCAGATATTTCTAGTCCATCTACTTTAAGTACCCCCCTCTGAACTTCGAGAAATGGGATAGAGGCTAGCTGCAGAATAAGGACGGAGGCTGTCTCTGTTTATTTTTCACTGGTTCCATCAATCTCTGGCTTTGAACCACCACCACATAAACATTGTTCCAATATTTTACTTTCTGCGAAGCGTTCTTACATTTATCTTTTAATTTCCCCTTCTTAATCACGAAGCTGCTTCTGCTTCCTTGTCACACTTTTCTCCTCGTTTCTGGCCTCCTCAGCCTTGAATTTAAACCATTCTCCTAAAGGACACCCGTTTCACCTGGTCATTTTCCAGTCACCTCTTGGACACCTGATCTGCCATTCCTGTCATTAATTTTACGGCTTCCTTTTCATCATGAACTTTCTAATCGCCTTTCCTAATACTGCTAATTGTTCTTTAATAGTTAGAAATACTCCGTTCGGGCCCCACCGTCATCATGAGTTTCACGGTCAAATTCACCTTCCATTGTGCCTCCCTGAGGTCTTACACCACAATTTCACCTTATAAAAATTCAACTTAGATTTTTGGGAGGATCGGCGATCAGTCACTGTGTACCTTATGAACATCGACTGTAATCAGGCTTCTACAGGAATATGTATCCCTGCGGACACAGCTGTCATAAGTGTACCAACTTTTCCAATTCCGATCGCTCCCTTTACACAGAAAAATACAGTGTTCTGGGTCCGGACTGCGTCCGGGTTTCAAATGATCCTCAGAACAATCAATCACACCTATTTCTCATTCACAACCTACGTGTGTGCAATCCGTCCAGTGACCTAATGCACTCACGGTTATTTCATTTCCCACTCTTGCAGACATCCTCTGCTCATGGTCATTTGTTTCATGGGCCTTATGTGTGATGTACTTATCAGGATCTACCTGTGACAGGTCCCGCCGGGCTTGGATGGACTTCACTTATAAAATTATTCTAAATGTTACTCGTCCTAAACTGTCTATTCTTATTTCTGCCAACCAAATTGTATGGCACGCTATGTCCCGAACATTTGATCCGGTCAATCAGGTACTTAAAACTCTGATTGAGACACCAGAAATTTATGATGTGTTATTTGGAACAGAAATCCAATCTTCCTCAGAAAATTTTCATTCTGCCCAACATTCATTCGTTGTTATCCTATTATATCTAGTCTTTTTCTACTTGGTTCCAAACCAAGGTCCGTTTAGAGATCGACGTCTCAGGGTTCCAACCCACACAAATAGATCCCAGATCTACACAGTTCTTGCGGTTCCTGACCGCTGAGTCCCAGACTCGATTATTTCCTGTGGTCCCAGACCATTGGTGATATTCGGAGTTGCCTCAATTCTCCAGTTTTTTCACTGACTTCTATAGAAGTTTCGTCAAACAACTATTTGATCCGTCACGATCTAGGCGAGTCCCAGACTCAATTCACAATCATCCATTACGTTTCAACTTCAGTTTCTTATACCCTTTAATTCATTTGTGAACACAGAATTACTTAGACCAAGGACATGAAGTAATTTAGCGTTTTCAATCAGCAGTTTTTATGAAAAAGGTACTGCCTTACCTTTTAATTATGCCGCGGCTTATGTCCTTCGTCCGTTCGTTCCGGTTCGTGGTCAATTCACGTTCCCTTTTCTCCAATGCCCCACGTTGGGCGCCAATTTGTTGAAGCGAGGCCTCGATCGAACCTCCTTCTGATGTGGTCTGGAGTTCAGGAAACCTCAGAGTAAAAGTCAGTCAGAGTTTGCACCACAGAAAGTTCAAACCAAAAGTCAATGTTATTTTTCACCTTCGCGAAAGGAGATTCCGATCAATCACATGGCAACAAGGCCCTCTCTGATCAGCAGAATCTGGTCTACTTCCGCGACAGGTTGGTTTTATTGAATCATGCAATCGTGTAAAAGCTGTCATCCAATCACAGAATAGCACACGTCCATTTTCTCCTAAAAAGGCAGATTAACCTTTGCTACAGACAAAAATGATGTTTTTCTGCAAAGCTGTCATTTCATGGCCTGTGTAGGCGAGCTCTCACTTCCTGTTAGTTTCACACCATGTTGAGCACCTCTTTCTTTCTGTAACTGCTCTGCTATTTTTAAAACCACATGACAAGTGCAGGCTTCATGACAAACATTTGACCTCCCAGTATAATAATGTTTTTGAACACAATTTAAACAATATTTTCCTTCAACGGCTTTACAATAATCACGTCTAAATGTTATGGCAATGTGTATTAACACTTCAGCACTGCTCTGGAGAGAAGCCATGCTGCAGTCTGGGTGGAGTCATTAAGAGATGTGTAACATGTACACATTTTAGAGATGACTTTTTTCCTTTTGAATCATGCAACTTTTTTAATGAGCATTTTACTAATTATTTAGGTCTTACATGTTCTTTTTTAATTATCATATTATCATCCATAGAAATCCATGAAAATTCTTAGGAGATGACACAAAAGTAAGTAAGTCTGCTGAAAATTCTACTTTTTGAGGTTTTAAATATATTTTACTGTTCATGTTCTGTTGTGAACTGGAAGAAAGTTTACAATCAGCTCTGATGGTTTTTTTTTCTTGATTTGGTTTTAATGAAGATTAAAGAACATGAATATTATTTTTTTTAAAAAGAGGGAGATTGTCACCAACTGTCTCATGTTTATTCAATATTCCATGCAGCTAGGAGGTGTACTACTCTATTGTTGATGTTGTGGAGGAGAATACGCTGTGAAGTCCATCCACCCACCCACCCTAAGTCCAAGGAATTAAACTTAACAACAACTCTCAGGTCTCTGAGCACTGATCTATCTATTCATTTTTATTTATGTTCTTGCAGCACCTTAACTGTTGTGCAATGTCCACTTCTCTTTCACCGTGCTTTTAACTGTAATGCACTATGTATGTATTTATATTTATCTTTCTTTCTAAAATTTTAGCAAAGAACTGCTGGCAGAAATTTCATTTTGCTCTGCATAAATGATAATAAAGATTCTTGATTTATTGACTACAGTCTTCTTCACACCTCCCGATGGAACTCTGAGATCAGAGCTCAGTCCTGATCTCAACAGTCAGAACTGGACTTGAGGAGTCCAGCTTTGGAACCTGCAGAGAACCAACAAACAGCAGAAAGCCACACTGTGGGAAAGACTCTACACTTCTGACTGATGTTCACGTCCACTTTATTCTTCACAGGAAAGATTGAGACAGAACACTGAGAACTAAAAAGAACAGAGAAACACTTTGAATCTCTACTAGAAATCAGGAATCACAGACAGAAATGTCAGTCTTTTATTATCATCTCTTTCTTAATACAAATTTAAAGAAAATGTTTTCGTTACCAAATTTGTTCACATTCCTCAACAATATACAGGGAGTGCAGAATTATTAGGCAAATGAGTATTTTGACCACATCATCCTCTTTTTGCATGTTGTCTTACTCCAAGCTGAATAAGCTAGAAAGCCTACTACCAATTAAGCATATTAGGTGATGTGCATCTCTGTAAAGAGAAGGGGTGTGGTCTAATGACATCAACACCCTATATCAGGTCTGCATAATTATTAGGCAACTTCCTTTCCTTTGGCAAAATGGGTCAAAAGAAGGACTTGACAGGCTCTGAAAAGTCAAAAATAGTGAGATATTGTGGTAAGGGGAGTGGTCAGGTAGCGGGTACCGTTCACTCGGTCGATTGCACACAAAGGCAGGAGGTGTGGCTCAGAGTTTAAAAAATAAAATGTTTATTACCATAAAAAAGGATAAAAACACAATAAAAACAATGGTTTATATAAACAATTAAAAACAACTAAAAGGGGGACAAGGTCAGTCAGCTGAGGCCCGTTTTTAGCTGCGTACGGTGGAGGCCCCCAAAACAAAGAAATAAAATACAAATCACCCCACTCACGTGACAACTGCACTCACAAGTGACTTCCTCCACCAAGACACGACACTCCAAAAGGGGGAAAGCCTCCACCAGGGCACGAGACTGGGTCCTCAGCACTGAGGGGAGGGGAAACCGAATTAAAATTTACACACACACGGAAGTATAAACCCAGGAACACTGGTGGACCGAAGTGGGAGCTGAGCTGGTTGGCTCGGAAAGCCCACTTCTCCAAATAAAAACACAGTGCTCAAACAACCTTAAAAGCGGAAAGCTAAAAAGGCATTTAATTAAAACCGGGTGAATAAAAACCGCTCGAGTCCGTCCAGTCTCTGTTCGGTGGGGGGCTGAGTCCGGGAGTGCGCTGAGGGTCCGGTGTGCTTCTCCGTCGGACACAGCAGTAGTCAGCCACCCCGCCCGAAGCCTCGTAGGACACAGGACGCGACTGAGGGCAGGCGAACAGTGAGTCGGTCCAGAACCAATATCAAGAAAGCAGCAGCTGCTCCAACACTGCTGGGAGCCCAGAAAGTCCCTAGCCAGCCTGTTTGTCACCCAAAGCACGCAAATTGCAGTGGCTCTATTATTTTTGAGGTTACGATCTTTCCGGAGCTGCGAGGCTAACCCGGAAGTGTGCAACCGGAAGTGGGCGGTTCCAAGGACCAGAAGATGCCCATGCCTGCCACTGAGCACCCTATTCTTTTTATACTGCCCCTAGAGGCCTGGAACTGCAATTAATCCTTCCAGCCACACCTGCAGCAATCCATCCTACCACATCCACCCCCACAAAATGCATCGTCGCCCCGACGATGGTACACTGGGCTGGCTACAACCAAGGCCTAAAAGTGACAGCAGGAGCTGCATGTACCGAGGAGCAGCTCTGCCCCTCCCCTGCAGCCCTAGGAAGCCTGTGAACATTGGAGTGATGTCCAGCAGTGGCCCGTGATGTCCGGCGCACTGGGGCGCTGCTTGTATTCTGTTCAACTGGTAAGGTGGTCCTTGAGGTGGAGGGTAAAGCAGCCTCCGGGGAGACTGGCTCAACCTCCAAGTCAGCTCTTGTTCCCTGCTCTGCCTCATGTGCCCGCTCCTCCTGCAACACAAACCAGTCCCCGTTCTCTAGTGGGTCCCCCCGTGATTGGGGGGACCTCGTGGGAGAAAGGCATGGAGGCTGAACTACTGCCTCCTCGGCTCGTTCCCTCCGAGTCACGGCCTTGAGGAGGGACCGATGGACCTGTCGGGATTTACAGGGATCATCCTGTGGGGCAGTGGTGTACACAGAGCCCCCCTCCTCGGGTGCCTTTAAGACTTTGTACACCCTGTGATCCCATAAATCCCTAATTTTCTGCCGTCCACGGAACCCAAGGTCTCTCACCAATACCAGCTGCCCTTCTGCTAGAGGAGGGTCTCTCACCCCTTCATCATGGCCTCGCTTCCTGCGACCGCCGCTCGAAGTCTCTCCCTGGCACCCTCAAAAGCCAACTGTAGCCGGGCTTGGTGCTCACGTATCCACTCGTGCACGGTGCCTGGTGTTTGCTCTTCAACTCGACCCAACAGGAAGTCAACAAGAAGTCTTGGCTCCTGTCCGAACATCAAAAAGAAAGGTGACTCACCTGTTGACTGGTGGGGAGTCGTGTTGTATGAATACAGGAGCTGCGGCAGGCACACGCTCCAATCTCGCTTTCGGGAGACTGGCAAGGTTCGGAGCAAATCGTGCAGGGTTCTGTTGAACCGCTCGCACTGCCCGTTACCGGCTGGGTGGTAAGGTGTGGTGCGAGATTTCGCCACTCCATAAAGGTCGCAGAGTTGGTGAATGAGGGCACTTTCAAAACTCCGCCCCTGATCGGAATGTATCCGAGCTGGGACGCCAAACTTTGCAAACCATTCAGTGACCAAGACCTGGGCCACTGTCGCCGCACGTTGATCACGAGTGGCCACTGCCATGGTGTACTTACTAAAAACGTCAGTCATGACCAGAACGTTCTCAACTCCACTGGCCGTGGGCTCCAGGATGGAAAAGTCCATGGCCACGAGCTCATTTGGTTTGGAGGCCAGCAGATGGCCCATGGGGGCGCGGGCTGGAGGACGAGTAACCTTGGCTACCTGGCACCGCTCGCACCGACTACACCAATCTGCCACCTAAGAAGACATGCCACGCCAGTAGCAGCGTTGACGCAGCAAATCAAGGGTCCTGTCTGTACCCTGATGGCCATGCTGCTGATGGACAGCTGTCAACACCTCCTCCTTCAGCGAGCCAGGAAGCAGGATCTGCAAGACTGTCTCACCCCCATCGTCACGAAGGACTCTCCTGTACAGGACCCCTCCTTGCTCGACCAGCCGGTTCCACTGTCGAAGCAATGCAAGTGTGGGTGGGGACAACTGCTTACGCTCCTCTGAATTGGGACGAGCCTGCCGTTCCCAAAAAGGCAGGAGTTCCTTAAGAACAGGGTCCACCCTTTGGAGCGAAGCGATGTCAGAGGAGCTGTGATGGGGCAGGACCACCATCGTGGCTTGGGTGGCATCAACAACCTCTGCCTGTTGCGTTTGGCGCAACGACAGGGGCAGAGGGCTTCCTGGGAGCCTGTCCCTCCAGGCTTGCAAGTCAGGAAACTGCTGCCGTGACAAAGCGTCCGCATTTCTGTTACTGCGCCCGGAGCGGTACTTTATTTCAAGGTCAAAGGCTGCCAGCTGGGCTGCCCACCGTTGTTCCATGGCACCGAGTTTGGCTGTGGACAGATAGCTGAGGGGGTTATTGTCCGTGTAAACCACGCATTTCTGCCCCAACAGGTATTCCCTGAATTTCTCAGATACTGCCCATTTGAGTGCCAAGAACTCTAACCTCATGGAGCTGTAGTTGATGGGGTTCCTCTCAGTGGGCCGCAAGCCTCGACTAGCGTAGGCTATGGGACGCACTTGTCCCTCGTGCTCCTGGGAGAGGACTGCTCCGAGGCCCTCATTGCTGGCATCGACCTCTAAAATGAAAGGGCGAGAAAAATCAGCATATGCCAAGACTGGTGCCGTGTCAGCTTAGCCTTTAAGGTGTCAAAGCTGCGCTGGCACTCTTCAGTCCAGTGGTTCTTTACACCTCGCTCAGACCTCTTACGGACTTTGGTGCCCTCCAGCTGTGCCACCAACCGGTGCAGGGGTGCAGCCAGCTTTGCAAACCCCTCCACGAAACATCGGTAGTAGCTGGCAAAGCCGATGAATGACCGTAGCTGAAACAATGTGGTAGGGGGCTGCCAGTTAGCCACTGCCTCCACTTTACCTGGGTCTGTTGAGACTCCCTGGTCAGAAATCACATGCCCCAAGTATTGCACCTGCCGCTGGAAAAAAGCACATTTGGTGAGCTTCACCTTTAGCCCCTCCTGCTGCAGCCTCTTGAGCACCAGCTCTAGTCGCTCCAAATGCTGGTCGACTGTGGAGGAGAAGACGACGATGTCATCCAGGTACAACAGCAAAGACTGGCCTTGTTGCTCACCAAACATTCGCTGCATCAGCCGCTGAAAGGTGCTAGGGGCGTTGCAAAGGCCAAAGGGCATGCGATTAAACTCAAAAAGGCCGAATGGCGTGCAGAAAGCAGTCTTGGGACGGTCTGCTTCTGCCACCGCAACCTGGTGGTACCCGCTGGCCAAATCCAGAATGGAAAACCAACAAGCTCCTGACAGGGAGTCCAGGGATTCCTCAATACGAGGAAGTGGAAAGGCGTCCTTCCTAGTCCTGCTATTCAGTTGTCTGTAGTCTACGCAAAGGCGGAGACTACCGTCTTTCTTGCGGATCAGTACAATCGGGGACGCAAAGGGGCTGCTACTCTCACGAATCACCTTAGATTGAAGCAAGTTGTTAATATGCTCCTTTGCGGCCTCATAATCCGACGGTGGAATGCGCCTATAGCGCTGCCGGACGGGAGCATTATCAAGCAAGGGGATCTCATGAGTGATTAAGCGAGAGGTCGCGAGACATCTGCAGGATCTGTTCTTGCTGGAGCCTTAACATCTCCTTTATCTCAGTTAGTTCTGATGCCTGGGGGACTGCTTGGGATCTACCCCTGACACCACACTGGAATCCTGGAACTGAAGGTATGGAGTCACGGCGACCATGCACCCCTCCTGGCAGACCTTCCCGCTCCCACCTGATTGCCTCACTCCTTACCTCCAGCAATGTAGCGGTGGGCTGCCGGCGCACAAACTGCTTCAACTCTCTGCGTAGAGTACCGTCGCACACATGCCCCACAAACTGATCGCGCAGCAGGCTCTCTGCATTTGGTACACCACTTGGTGCAGCTCCCGTAACTGCCGCCATTAGGGCCATTAAAGACAGGGAGAACTCCAACAACGTCTCTCCGTCTAGCTGCCGACGGGAGAAAAAGGCCTCCTGCAATGCAACATATGAGTCAGTGCAGCCGTATAATTCTTGCAGCACTGCAATGACCCTCACTGGGTCCTCACGTTCAGCCCTAGGGCGATACTTAATTTCGTCGCGTGCCTCCCCTTCCAGGTGATCAAACAGGAAAAATGCCTGGTCAGCCAAGCCCAAATGGCGAGCCCTCATGCAGGCCTGCACCTCCTCAAGCCATTCTGCAAGCCCAATCCCAGTACGTCCTCTAAACATGGGGCATTTTCGGTCACGAGGGACATACAAAAGTCTTTCTACCACCGGGGGATTGGTTGAAGGCCCAGCCAAAGTGGCAGGTTCATCACTCGGGCCGGGAACTGCAGCTGATTGCAACCGCAGCCTCTCATTTTCAGCTTGCAGACGTGAAACCAGGTCTGTCAACTCCTTAAGTTGGTCTTCCATGACTGAGCACAGGAGGAGAAAGGAATTAAAACTCTCCTGGGCACCAAAATACCTGCAAGAATCACCTTCCTCACTTCCAAGCGGAAACAGCTGCTGCTTTTTTAAAAAAAAAAATATATGGATAAAACAAGGACTTCACTGTTAGGCCTGTGTCTCCACAACAAACGCAATTACCTTAAAAAACTAATAAATAGATAAAACACACAAGCCTCTGCATCTAAGTGTGCAATACTGCCGACAACGCCAATTGTGGTAAGGGGAGTGGTCAGGTAGCGGGTACCGTTCACTCGGTCGATTGCACACAAAGGCAGGAGGCGTGGCTCAGAGTTTAAAAAATAAAATGTTTATTACCATAAAAAAGGATAAAAACACAATAAAAACAATGGTTTATAAAAACAATTAAAAACAACTAAAAGGGGGACAAGGTCAGTCAGCTGAGGCTCGTTTTTAGCTGCGTACGGTGGAGGCCCCCAAAACAAAGAAATAAAATACAAATCACCCCACTCACGTGACACTGCACTCACAAGTGACTCCCTCCACCAAGACACGACACTCCAAAAGGGGGAAAGCCTCCACCAGGGCACGAGACTGGGTCCTCAGCACTGAGGGGAGGGGAAACCGAATTAAAATTTACACACACACGGAAGTATAAACCCAGGAACACTGGTGGACCGAAGTGGGAGCTGAGCTGGTTGGCTCGGAAAGCCCACTTCTCCAAATAAAAACACAGTGCTCAAACAACCTTAAAAGCGGAAAGCTAAAAAGGCATTTAATTAAAACCGGGTGAATAAAAACCGCTCGAGTCCGTCCAGTCTCTGTTCGGTGGGGGGCTGAGTCCGGGAGTGCGCTGAGGGTCCGGTGTGCTTCTCCGTCGGACACAGCAGTAGTCAGCCACCCCGCCCGAAGCCTCGTAGGACACAGGACGCGACTGAGGGCAGGCGAACAGTGAGTCGGTCCAGAACCAATATCAAGAAAGCAGCAGCTGCTCCAACACTGCTGGGAGTGGGAGCCAGAGTCCTACAGCTGTTTGTCACCCAAAGCACGCCAATTGCAGTGGCTCTATTATTTTTTGAGGTTGCGATCTTTCCGGAGCTGCGAGGCTAACCCGGAAGTGTGCAACCGGAAGTGGGCGGTTCCAAGGACCAGAAGATGCCCATGCCTGCCACTGAGCACCCTATTCTTTTTATACTGCCCCTAGAGGCCTGGAACTGCAATTAATCCTTCCAGCCACACCTGCAGCAATCCATCCTACCACAATATCTTGCAGAGGGATGTAGCACTCTTAAAATTTCCAAGCTTCTGAAGCGTGATCATCGAACAATCAAGCTTTTCATTCAAAATAGTCAACAGGGTCGCAAGAAGCGTGTGGAAAAACCAAGGCGCAAAATAACTGCCCATGAACTGAGAAAAGTCAAGCGTGCAGCTGCCACGATGCCACTTGCCACACTTTTGCCATATTTCAGAGCTGCCATCACTGGAGTGCCAAAAGCACAAGGTGTGTTGCTACTCAGAGACTTTGCCATGGTAAGAAAGGCTGAAACACCACCACTGAGCAAGAAACACAAGCTGAAACGTCAAGACTGGGCCAAGAAATATCTCAAGACTGATTTTTCTAAGGTTTTATGGACTGATGAAATGAGAGTGAGTCTTGATGGGCCAGATGGATGGGCCTGTGGCTGGATCGGTAAAGGGCAGAGAGCTCCAGTCCAGCTCAGACGCCAGCAAGGTGGAGGTGGAGTACTGGTTTGGGCTGGTATCATCAAAGATGAGCTTGTGGGGCCTTTTCGGGTAGAGGATGGAGTCAAGCTCAACTCCCAGTCCTACTGCCAGTTTTTTGGAAGACACCTTCTTCAAGCAGTGGTAAGAAAGAAGTCTGCATCCTTCAAGAAACATGATTTTCATGCAGGACAAATGCTCCATCACACGCGTCCAAAGTACTCCACAGAATGGCTGGCAAGAAAGGGTCTAAAAGAAGAAAAACTAATGACATGGCCTCCTTGTTCACCTGATCTGAACCCCATAGAGAACCTGTGGGTCCATCATAAATGTGAGATTTACAAAGGACGGAAAACAGTACACTTCTCTGAACAGTGTCTGGGAGGCTGTGGTTGCTGCTGCAGCATGCAATGTTGATGGTGAACAGATTAGAACACTGACAGATCCATGGATAACAGGCTTTTGAGTGTCCTTGCAAAGAAAGGTGGTATATGGTTCACTAATTTGTTTTTTGAATGTCAGAAATGAATATTTGTGAAAATAAACAATTGAAATGGGTATATATTTGTTTTTTGTTGAGTTGCCTAATAATTATGCACAGTAATGGTCACACCTGCACACACAGATATCCTCCTAAAAAAGCTAAAACTAAAAACGAACTAAAAACTACTTTCAAAAATATTCAGCTTTGATCTTAATGATTTTTTTGGGATCATTGAGAGCATGGTGGTTGTTCAATAATAAATTGAATCCTCAAAAATACAACTTGCCTAATAATTCTGAACTCCCTGTATGTTTAATATAAAATGTAGTCAGTTTTGTTAAAACAATAATGAAAGGTTCAACGGTCAATTAAAAGTTTTAAGAAATTAACATGCATTTACAATATTTCTAGTGTTTTAATAGTTACACGCACATTAAGACAACATACACAATGTCTTAGCATAAACTACAACGACAAAGGTCAACACAACTTTAAAACATAAAATTGTAATAAAAAATGTTAACGTAAACTAAAAAAAAACCCACAACAAAACTGACCAATGCTTTTAAAGTGTTCATCATTTCTTTAAAAATCAAATTAATAAACAATGTTAGTAGAAAAAGTGATGGTACCTTCACAACTGGTAAAAGTCATTCAAGATTTGAAGATTTAACTGTTATGATACACAAAAAACAATTAATTTCATGGAAAAGTTCAATATTTACTGTCAATCAATAAAAAGTAAAACTCATATAGTAAATTATAAATGTAATTAATTTTGAAGATTGTAGCTTATGGACAATGAAACTATAAAGATTTGTATTACAAAATGTAATTATTATTTCACAAAAATAATTTGAATTAAAGATCCACTCACTACAACCGTCAGACTTCAGAAAACTGTTCTATTTTATGCATTAAATACTCACTTCTGCCTCCTTTAAACTTAACTACCGCATCATCCATTCCAGCTTTGTCTCTTGCAGAGGACAGACACACTTCTTCCTCTCTCCTCCTCTAACTGTGTTGCTCCCAAGGCCTCTGTTTGTCTAGCGTGAGCTGCTGTTTTTTGTCTCGACTACTATTCTGCTTTTTGATCTCTCAAAATGGATCTGATCCACTGGTCTTTTATTGCAATCTACAAAAAATTTCCATGTTAAGGAATGGAAAAGCTGACCCCTCCTTCCCAGACGGAACCCATGCAGCTGGATACACCAACGATCCACGGGGCAAGTGGAGGCCGACGTGTCTGGCCCAGCTCTCTGTGGAAGATGTTGTAGATGTGTATCTACTGGCGTTCCTGATTTTTGGATTCTTCACAATTAGGATCGGAGGATTTCTGATCTATCAGGAATCCTCCTGATAAAACGCCTGAGAATCGAGCTGAAGATGGTGAGAGGCGAGCCGTCTGATCTCTGTGAGAAGGTACTTCGGGAAGTAGAGACTCTTAGAGACGGATTGTGCTGCTCTTGCCCAACTGAGCAGAGTGTTTGTGACCCTTGAACTTGTGCAGAAGATAGATGTCAACTTGGAGCGACTCTCTGCCCGAACAGAAGGGAGACTGGTCGAAATTTTCCACTTTTGAAATGTGCCTCAAAGACTCAGCAAGACCACTGAAGGACTCACCTAGCAGTACAAAAACAACTGCTGGCGCCTGAAACAATTTTTTTCTTATCGGACCCCCATTAGCTGAGGGCGTGGCCCATGGCTTTGTCAAAACTTGCCTGCTTCTATAGAGTGTGAAAGACAGCTGTGTGTGGAGACGAAAACTGTTGCTCATCCCTCCTCGACCTCAACATTCCTCCAATCTCCCACCCCTCCCAAGCGTATTCTGGATGCTTGCTTTTGGAAGCAGCTAATGGACTACTTCAAAGGTGTCCCCTCCCCCTGCCCATCCTACCCATTAAACCTCATGTAATATGTTGTGCTTTTGTGTTATGATGTATTTTTTTCTTGTGTCAAAACATTTTACACAGTGTTGGAGATATGACCTTTTTTTTGCCGCCCATGCCCTAGTCCCCCTTCTTATGGCCTTCTGTTCCCATGCTAATAAGGGGTGCTATTCAGTTGGTTGCATCTGCAACTGTCTGTGTACCTCTCTGTTTGACTTGTTCTGGGTTGTACTGAAAAAAATGCATTTCCCCCTGTGGGGCTAATAAAATATCTTGAATCTTGAATCAAATTTTACCTGGACTCAGTTATTTCTTGTCTTCTTGTGGTAATTCTTGTGTGCCGTGGGGAGGCCAAATGCATGACAAAAACTTTGATCACATTCTTTGCAACAAAATGTCTCCTATATGAGTCTTCATGTGTGTATTGGCATTAGATATTTGAAACCTGTATCAAAAAGGCTTCTCTATTGTGTGAGTTCTTGTGTGTTTTTTAAGATCAGATTTCTGTATAAAACATTTATCACATTCTTGGCAACAAAAAGGCTTCTCTCCAGTATGAATTCTCACATGTCTTCTGAAACCGGATAGGTCACTAAAACTTTTATCACAGTCTTTACAGCAAAAAGGCTTGTGCCCTGTATGAGTTCTCATATGAGTCTTGCGATTAGATACATGACTAAAGCTTTTATCACATTCTTGACAATGAAAAGGCTTCTCTCCTGTGTGAGTTCTTATGTGCGTTTTTAGATTAGATATCTGACTGAAACTTTTATCACATGCTTGGCAACAAAAAGGCTTCTCTCCTGTATGAGTTCTTATGTGTCTTCTAAGATCGCCTATATGACTAAAACTTTTATGACATTCTTGACAACAATAAGACCTTTTTCTTGTGTGAGTTCTCATATGAGTTTTTAAAAGGGGCAAGTAACCAAAACCTTTATCACATTTCATACAGACATAAGGTCTTCCATCAGACTCAGCTCTCATGAGGGCAGACACATTGTGTGCAATTATTTCTCTTTTACCAGACTTAACAGAGGAAAGTCTCTTTTCATTTGGAGATTGTTTGCGATCCTCCACTGAAGTTTCCTTCTTGGGTTTTTTTCTAACATCAGAGTCACACTGACTTTCTGACATGAGAGAGCTGGCCACACTTTGGTCATGACTTCTGTCTCTTTTCTTCCTCTGATCTCTGTTCTGTGGGTCTGTCTCTTCATCTGTAGTTGATGTTGATTCTTCATGACGGTTTCCTTCTTCATCCTGATTCTCAGTTACACTGAAGCTCTTCTGTTTGTTTAGATCTGCTTCACTGTGATCATTTTCCTCATAAGAAGGAATCTCCATCAAGGTATCAATCTCCTGCTTTAGATCAAACTGCTCTTCATCCTGACTGATGTAGATGTGTTCTTGCTCCTCTTTAACCCATGAAAGTTCTGGTTTCTCCTGTTCCTCTTTAATCTGTGGAGGTTCTGTTTCCTCCTGTTTCATTTCAATCTGCTGAGGTTCTGGTTCCTTCAGTTCCTCTTTAGTCTCTGGAGGTTTTAGATCCTCTTTTTCCTCTCTGAAGTTCCTCTCCTGGTTGCAGAGATCTTCTTCAGTCACCCGATGTTGGGGGAGGACTGCAGGAACACAAACACAAGAATGAGAACTTTTAAAGCACGGGACCCCAAACTTTTTCTTGTGAAGGCTACATAACTATTTTCTTCTCTGATGGGGGGCTGTGTGGGTTTGATGATATAAATATTGTGTGTGAAGTACGTTATATTCTTATGAAATATAGAATTTGAATAATTTCCAAATATATATTTAGCCTTTATCTTGTTGTTTTTTTTTTTCCTTTTTTTCCTTTCTTTTTTTTCCTACTGATCTGAAAAATGATCCAAATCGGGAGTTTTCTGATGCCTTACACCAGAGCTCCCCAAACTACGACCCGTGGGCCAGCTTCGGCCCACCTCTCTTTATTTAAACCAGCCCCCAAAAATGATTAGACCTATTAGTATTTTTTTTTGTCAATCTGGCCACATAATCGAGACCCTCATAGAACGTGACTTTTTATTCCACCCTACAGTGCCCAAATCCCCGTCAAATAGAACCAAATACAGTCTTCTACAGACAGAATTGAGAATCTGCAAGAAAAGAATTTCAAACAGAACCGACTCCAGAACCAACCAGTACAGAAACCTGGGAAACTCTTTCTCCAGAACAGATCAGATACTGACAGAAGAAACCAGATCAGATTCACAAAGATCAGATATTTGCTATTTCTAAATGCCAACCTTTACCATAATTTACAAACCTGCTTTTTTTTCCTTTTCCTTTTTGCACATTATAATTAGTAGGGATTTCCCGATTCGATCATGTGATCGGAAATCGGGGCCGATTAGTGACTCGATTGAAATCGGACTTGGTCCCCCGATTAGTATCGGATGTTTAATGCTGTCTTATTATGATCAGAGCTTTATTTATCAATCTTATTATTCCAGGTAAATACTCCACTAGAAGAACAGATCACAAAATGTAATTGCCAGGAAAATGCAGCAGAAAACAACTTCAGCTCAAGCAGAACGCTAACAAACAAGTCAGTAAAGCTAGCTAGGTGCTCACAGATTCAGTTTTCCAGGATCAGTAACTCTTTTAAAAACGCTTTAAACTGACAGCAAGTGTCTCTATTGGTTTGTCCTAACACAAACAACGACCTACAGTATAAAGGCATTTCAACAGAAAAAGACTTTGTCTTTCTTTTTAATGTTAAACTCTTCGTTTTGCCGAGAGACAGACGGCTAAAGAGCAGCTGCTAACTGTGCTAAGCTAAATGCTAGCACCGTGTCTTAACTCCTTTGGACACGAGCTGTCCTTTGATATGCCTGTTTTATTTATCTGACAGAGACAAGTTAAGAAAATTAACTACTGTGGTAATAAAACCAAAAATGTGAAGTCTTAAGAACTTAAAAAAAATCAATCTTAAAAAAACAAACAAACTAATAAATGAAAACGATTAATATTGATATCAGCTAGTTATGAACACTCATCAACAAATTCATGCTAAAATAGTCATCATTTATTTCAAAGAATTTTAAATGAGGACAGGAATCACATTTAGTTAAAAATGTTCAACAGCTCTAAAGATATTAAAGCTAAAGTCACTAAACTTTCTCCCATAACTAATCATCACTTATAGAACAAGAAAATAGTTATTTTATTTCTTATTAATATTTGCTCTATTTTTATTTATTTATTAAAGCTACTTCACAGAAGTGTTTTATTTACGTTTTTAACGATATAAGAAGGTTAATTAAACATAAATAAGGAACGACACAAATCAAAACAAAGACGTTGATGGATTTGTCTGCAGTGAACATACCTATAATGTGGAGCTGAAGCTGCGGGTTCCAGGTGATATCCAGCAGTCTGCGCTGACCACAGAGCTCCTCATTCTCATTCTGGACGATGGTTCCTTCACAGAGTCTGAAGGTTTCTTCAGCAGCAGAAAGTTGTTCTCTGACAGACTCTTTCTGAGCAAATGAAGACATGGTTCCTGCAGCTGCTCAAACAAACACCGCCGTCCTCTGAACACCAGCAGCTCCGATCATCTGCTAGTCTCACAATCCCAGAAAAAAGCTCCAAACAGAAACTTTGAGATTTCCCTGAAAGTTCCTGTGATCCTGCAGGAGTCAGTTCTGCTCAGCCTGCAGACCAAACAGAAAAGACTCTGGAAGCTTCCACATGGAAACTTCCAGACAAAGGATTCCAAGCAACAACATCTGATTGGTTCCTTTTGGAGGGAAAGCTGCAGCAGTCTTTCTGTGATTGGTTCAGCCGTCCCTCCCCCACTAGTCCACTGCACAGGGGTCAACATTCCAGGGGGGGTTGCTCATCTCATCTTCAGAGTCTCTTTCTATTGTTTCGGCCTCACTGGCTCTTTCAAAATAGTGATGGGAATTCCGGCTCTTTTGAAAGATCCGGATCATTCGGATCAGCTCACTAGAAAGAAGCGGCTCCCAAACAGCTCTTTAGGTTGTTTTGTTACTTTAAGTAATTTATTATCAACAACTATCTAAAATTATGCACAAAATGAATTACTATTATAATAAAAATTGTTTTTTTGCAATTATGCTTTTATACGGAAGAGGATTAGGGCCATGGAAAAAAAAAAAAAAGGCCAGGGAAAATTCTGACTTTAATCTCAGAATTCTGACTTTAAACTCAGAATTCTGACTTTAATCTCAGAATTCTGACTTTAAACTCAGAATTCTGACTTTTTTCTCAGAATTCTGACTTTAAACTCAGAATTCTGACTTTAAACTCAGAATTCTGACTTTAATCTCAGAATTCTGACTTTAAACTCAGAATTCTGACTTTAATCTCAGAATTCTGACTTTAATCTCAGAATTCTGACTTTAAACTCAGAATTCTGACTTTAATCTCAGAATTCTGACTTTAATCTCAGAATTCTGACTTTAATCTCAGAATTCTGACTTTAATCTCAGAATTCTGACTTTAAACTCAGAATTCTGACTTTAAACTCAGAATTCTGACTTTAAAGTCAGAACTACGGGGGCCCGTGAGCAACATTCTACAGTTAGCTTTAGCAGCACACTAGAGTCATGCAAACCAGAGAAAAAACGAACAAAAATGTCCTCTTTAAGTTTCTTTTTCCATGCTTTAAGCTTACCAGATGGGGCCACTGTGTTCATAAAGGAACAAAAGGTGAGTAAAAAAGATATTTATGTTATTTGAATTTGTAAATAAAAGCGCTAAAGACAAAGCTATCTTTTCATAAATGCTATATCAGACGTAACACCTCTTTTAATAAAGTACGTTTGCTGTTGAAAGATCAGGGTAAACGTGTGACTGACAAACAGTTTCAGAGTTTAACGTTGTGCACAGAAAGTGTGTAGAAAGGCAGTTTTGTTTACACGAAGCCCGTTTACGTTCATCTACTTATCGTCTCCTTTCTGGAGATTTAAGTACGTCTTATGCTTCAGAAAATACATCTAGGCTTGTTATCCAAAAGATTTTTGTGTTGTTTATTTAATTATTAACTACGCGTGACTGTGTAAACAGCCACCAATCTCTATTCAAATTTACAACAATATTAAGCTCAGGCTTCCTGTCACGTCACACGTTATCATAAATGTTTGTGAGCATGTAAACAGGCAACATGTATGAATGCCAAAGGTTTGCATACAGCAACATGAAAGCTCCATGTTGGGTCAAAGTTCTCATTTATCCAGGGAACATCCTAAAATTGAGTCTTGGCATCTGGACTTCAAATCTTTATTGAGAGAAGATCGAAGCACATGCCAAGACTCAATTTTAAGATAAAGAAAGTAGCTATTTTCCTATGTTTTATTGTGACATTAAAAAAACATTTACTTTTATTTTAGGCTGATGTTATTCCCACGTATATCCGTGCGACCAGCATAGATAGTGATGGAAATTCATATTGGCCACACATAATAAGTGCAGCCAAGCTCTCATTGCTGTATTGCCCGCACACATTTAAAGTGTGTCCAAGGCTGGATGTTTTTGTTGGACGCACGTAAAATTAAAATAAAGTTAAAGTCCATTAACAGTCCCGCTCCTAAATGTGTGAAATGTGTTCTCCACATTTGACCCATCCCCTGGTGGAGCCTTGAGTTGCAGAGACAGCCGACCTCAGGAACTATTTGCTTTTTTAACGTAACCATAACCATAACCATAATCCTAACTTTAACCCTTTGCCCCTGGGTCTGTGCGATTAAGAAAAAAGATTAGCTCTGGCCACACGTTTTTCCAAAATTACGTGTGAATACACACTTTTTTTTTTTAACACTAATTAATGTGTCTTTGCAGATTCACAGTGATGTCATGGCTTGGAGGATGAGGATGATCTCTGGGACAGAGACAGACAACCACACACACCCACATTTACACCAAGGGACATTTAGATAAATCGGCAAGTTTTTGGACTGGTGGAGGAAGCCGGAGAAAACCGATGCATCCATGGAGGAACATGCAAACTCCACACAGAAATGACACATCTGGGAATTAAACCAAAGCCCTGTTGGTATGAGGCAAGTGTGTACATCACCGTGCAGCCATGACAAGTTTGTTCTGGAAATAAGACCAGTCAAAGTTAAGTGCATAATTATTTGAAACAAAATTAGAAGTTGCATTGCTTCTATAAAAATGTATAAATAAAAGTTTTTCTTCTGAAATGTTTTGTGTAAAATGTATCTGAACCATAACAGCTTTTTTTTTTTTTTTTTTTACCATATGGGTATGTTTAAAGAGCAGTTACCAAAATTATTAACAATGGCAGAACTAAACCATGTAATGCCATAGACAGAATATTTCAAAAGGCTACAAATAAATATAAGGGAAATTGTTGATTTTACAGTTAAATTTTTTGATCTTAGGTTACTATCATTTGATGTCTCTGTTATGCAAGCAAACACTGAAAAGTAACTCATAAAAAGTGTTTAATTATACATATTTATTGAAAATTGACAAAAGTGGTTAGTCAAATTATAAGGAAAAGTTGTCAACAGGTAATCTCTGATGTGTGCTGTCACACATAAAGAAAAGAAGAGACAAAATTATACAAAATCAAGACTTGACAGTAGTTCTAGAAAAAAGGTTATATCAAACAGAACAGACTAAAAGTAGACCTGATTGAGTCCTCAACAGATTATAAAAGCTCCATTAAATGCACTTAAAAATATTAAGAATGATAACAGTGTCTAAGAAGTAATGTAGTCAAGTGGCTGATGGGAAGAGAAAATGAGCAAAAACGCCTTTTCTGCCAGGATGTGTTGCAGACTCCAAGGTAAGGGATGTGAAGTGCCATTTCTGCATCCTCCAAGGCAATGACATCACTGTCAATCTGCAAACAAAGACAAATTCATTAATGTTAAAAAATGTAAATGTTTTTTTAATGTCACAAAAGAACGTAGGAAGATAGCAGTTTGATTAAATCATCCAAGTCAGCCATCTTCAAAAGGTGTGTAACATTCTTCTTCCATAGGAGGGGATGTATTTTTCCAGAGCTGCATCATCCATCAAGGCGATGACATCACTGTCAATCTGTACTAAAATAAAACAATAAAAAATGAAAAAATATTAGTTTACTTAATATAATTTAATGTCACAGCTGCAAAACATATAGAAAAAAAAAATAAAAGAATAACTGGAGCTTCTTTCTGTCTGTTTGCATGCCCACTAACACTGGATAAAGGGTTAAATCAGATGAATCCAAACTGACTGTGACACCGCAACTGATGGTAAATTCTAGACAGAGTTGATCATCGGATTGATTCTGGAGCGCTACGTAATGACGTAACGTTCAATCTCCCAGTTCCTTTCAAAACCCCCGACTTGTCAAAAAAAAAAAAAAAAAAAGCTGCACTCTCTCTGTAACTTTGTAACGGCACCGACAGACGTGGCGTTAGCTTAGCTAATATGGATGTTGATGAGCATTCAAAATAATCAATACATTGCTGCTGTTCTCTGATCCCCGAAGAAGAAATGGCTGTTGCCTTGGATACACAACGCTACTCCGGGTGTCACGTGACTTCCGTCTCCCGAACTTTATTTAAACTCGCGCTGGTACAGCATAACAGCAGCTGTTTGTTATGTTAAACGCTTGGACAGCAGATGATTATTTTACGGGGCCCCGTCGACGGCGCAGTGTTTGTGAGCAAATAAGATAATTAAAGATAGAAAGCGTCACGTGACGACAAGGTTGAAAACGGACCGTTATTGTAACCGTGTAAATAAAGATACGTGTGCATCACACAGTTACAAAACACGACAATGTTTCTGAGACATGTCAGGAGTATTTTCTGACAGCTACAAACAATAACTAAAAGATCATGTAGTTAGTTATTCATATAAACGGTCACGATGGGCGTGCTAAACATATCATTGACG
Source organism: Oryzias javanicus (assembly GCA_003999625.1). Taxonomy (NCBI): domain Eukaryota; kingdom Metazoa; phylum Chordata; class Actinopteri; order Beloniformes; family Adrianichthyidae; genus Oryzias; species Oryzias javanicus. Next base: position 5,305,339 of record CM012438.1, read on the forward strand.
GATTGACGGTAAAACGTGCATAACGCAGATTAATAAAATAGCTTATTGAAACTCAGTAAAACTGTGGATAAGTTTGTACGAACACATATTCAACTTGACAAATTAACAGCATGCTGCACATTTCTATAAAAAGACTTCAAACACGTGCAAATGCCAGATAGATGCTACAAAAGCTAGCATAGCCTGCCGCCCTTTTATTTTCAAGCTCTGTATTAACGAGCTTTGTTTAAACTCACCTTCTCTTCTTCCATGAGCGAAATGGCCTCCTCCTTACAGACGTCATTTTAGTGTGTTTTACTGCTGCAGGTGAGTTCCGAATCAGCAGTCCAAAAGGAAGTGGCTCACATCTCCCCGTAGTTCAGAATTCTGCCTTCTTTTTACCCAGAATTCTGACTTTTTCCCCCCCTCAGTATTCTGAGATTAAAGTAAAAATTCTGAGTTTAAAGTCAGAATTCTGAGTTTAAAGTCAGAATTCTGAGTTTAAAGTCAGAATTCTGAGAAAAAAGTCAGAATTCTGAGATTAAAGTCAGAACCCTGACTTTAAAGTCAGAGTTCTGAGTTTAAAGTCAGAATTCTGAGATTAAAGTCAGAATTCTGAGAAAAAAGTCAGAATTCTGAGATTAAAGTCAGAATTCTGAGAATAAAGTCAGAATTCTGAGAATAAAGTCAGAATTCTGAGTTTAAAGTCAGAATTCTGAGATTAAAGTCAGAATTTCCCTTGGCCTTTTTTTTTTTTTTTTTTCCATGGCCCTAATCCTCTTCCGCACTTTTATTTCACTCATATAAATAGAAATATATATATATATAATAATATATATATATATATATATATATAATATATATATAATATAATATATAATATATATATATACAAAAAGCAACAATTTACAGTGATGCATTTTTAGGTTTTTTGGTGCCTGCCTCCCTTATTTTTAGCTAAGTAAAGGGTTGTAAGTTTGATTCATGTTTTTTGTTTTATTTTGCCAACTAAATTTGTTGATTATTTTGTCTAAAAGATTAAAAAATGAAGATTGAATTTTCATGGGGAGTGATTGAAATAATGATAAAAGACGAGGTAGAACGTTCATTCTAACTGTTTTTACTCTACCAAAAAGAGAGAGGGGGAGAATTTACCATTGGTTAAGATCATTTTTAATTTCTTTCAAAAATGTATTATCATTTATTTTAAAAAGATTTGTTGTTACACGTGTAAGTGTGACTCCCAAATACCTAAATCCTTCTTTGGGCCAATGAAAGGATGTTATTTCATTAAGTTCATGTGGCCATGTGCCTGATGTCATCATTGACTCTGATTTGTTGTGATTTATTTTGTATCCTGAAATACCTCCAAACTCTTTTAAGCAGGCCATTGGTCATGGCATTAAGAAAAGTGGATTTTCTTTTGTAAATAATAAAATATCATCAGCAAATAGAGAAACTTTGTGAAAAGAACCATCTTCAATCCCTCCTATTTGAATATAATGATACTTAAAATAAATACAACAGAAGATAGGGAGTCGCCTTGTTTAACTCCTCTTTCTATACTAAAGAAATCTGAAGAGTGTCAGTTATTTTTGATTTTACATTTTCATACAAACATTTTATCCGTCTCATAAATGTTTTGCCAAATCTCATCTCAAATAGTGATCTTTCAAGAAATATCCAGTCAATTATTTGTATTTATTCGCCTAACTTATTTTTTTTTTCCTTCAAAAGTCTTTGGTCAACTTGCTTAGAGTCTGAGCCTGTACGCGTTTGTCTTGTTTTTGTTGTTGCGTTGTGAAGAGTCTGAAGGTTTCTTCAGCAGCAGAAAGTTGTTCTCTGACAGACTCTTTCTGAGCAAATGAAGACATGGTTCCTGCAGCTGCTCAAACAAACACCGCCGTCTTCTGAACACCAGCAGCTTCGATCATCTGCTAGTCTCACAATCACAGACACGTTGTCTTCACGTTCAACATGAATTCACTAGTTATGTGATGTTCGGTATTGAGGCTTCGAGGTGTGTGTCAAGTAGTGGTGGAGGAGCTTCCGTGAACCCCGTATCGAGGTTTGCTTCATCTAGGGGAGGAGCCGAGAATGATGACGTATGAAGCTTCACTGTCTGGCTGTACCACGTGACTGATTCATGAAGATTCTGCCGCGATTCTTGACAGCGGCATGAATCTCCAGTCAGTGAGATACAGTAGATTTAGGGGGAACTGTTGTTAAAAAAAAAAGTCTCATAAACAATGATCTCTCGCCGTATCTCAGTGTTACAAAAGTGCGATCATTATCCATAGTGGTCCTTAAATCATCGCTGGAGTTACATTCTAGAGAAAAAAAAATAAAAAAAAAACAAAACAAGGATGGACAATCTCCACAAACGTTTCATATCTGTTTTTATTTAGGATACCTTAAGTCTTAAGGGTGTAAAGTCCCAGTTTAATTTAGTGATGAGACTCTCTGTATTAAAGCTTCACGGCGGGTCTCGGAGCAGAGGAGAGGAGGAGTTTCTCTGTGTAGAAAGGGGGTCCTCGTGAGTTTTTACACAATCATGAATCCCGCAGACTCCATTCATAATGCAGGTGTTTGATGGAGAGTTACGGTCGGTGAATTTAGAGATAGTTTGGAGATAATAATAATATTACAATTAATAACAATAAAACAAATATTCTGTCTCTTTAAACTCAGATCTTATCTCAATGTTATTAAAGTAGAATAATTGTCCAAACCCTTCACACTGTGACACTGCTTCGTCACACATGTATGCTTTCATAAAAACAAAAAAGGTTGTATTTTTTTACAATTCAGTTTTCTTTGACGTATTTCTTTCACTGGTGAAGCACCCCCTCCCCCCACTTTAAATTACTGGTTTAGTACCAGCACCCCTTAAATCTAAATCCATTCATAATCTTACCTCACTTTAAATTATAATTTCTTTTAGTTTCCTTATTTTGCTTTGAGTTTGAGAATATATATATATATATATATTTTCATTTGTATCAATACATAAGCAAACACAGAGAAAGTTTACAGCAATGTACGTTTGGTAAACATTATTTTCCTGACATGTTCCTTCATGGTTTTTTTTTTTCAAAATGCTACAGATCAAATTCTTCTGTTATTTTATGTATCCACTAGATGTCCTTTAGAGTAAATTACGCTTGATGCATTGCTCTGGAGTGAACCAATTGAGAGAAAGGTTTCAGTGTTCAAGAGAGCTTCATCTGTCCATCACTAGTATTCACTCATTTGAGACACGATAGCTAAAGATGATTGTTAAAAACGAGCCACGTATCGCTACATTTCTTTAGAAACATCACCGTTGTTTCAATGCAAGCTAACACTGCTAGCCAGACTTGTTCTGTTTACTTCCGGGTCACAATAGGAACGTCAGACAAAAATAATTCAAAATTAATGCTTAAGTCTTTTTTAAATGCCGCAAATGAAAACTAAACAAAAATTCAACTGCTGTTTGAAGTTTCAGCATTTTAGGAGACTGCGTTCTAGTTTTTAATAATTCTTATATGACGTTTCTGACGTGACCCGGAAGTAAACAGAACGAGGCCAGACGGACAAGCTGCGTTAGCTTGTGTTGAGACGGCGGTGGTTTGTAGTTTGGACGTTTGTGAGAGTTCTTACGAAATTTAGCGATAAGCGATTCGATTCCGAACAATCTTCTGCAGCTAAAGTGTCAGAAATTAGTTTCTTTTTTAACGTTAAGGCATCGTGGCTGTGATTGTGAGACTATAGCAGATGATCGGAGCTGCTGGTGTTGAGACGACGGCGGTGTTTTGTTCGGACTCTTGTGAGGTTTCTAAAGAGATGTAGCGATACGTGGTTAAGTTGTAAACATTCCTCTTTAACTAAAATGTAATGAAAGAATGTTTACGAGCTAATGTGTAAATACGTGTTGAACGTAAAGACATCGTGGCTGTGATTGTGAGACTAGCAGAAGATCGGAGCTGCTGGTGTTCAGAGGACGGCGGTGTTTGTTTGAGCAGCTGCAGGAACCATGTCTTCCCTTCAGTCTCTGAGAGAGTTGATCAGCAATCGACTCGCTGCTGCTGCTGAAGAAATCTTCAGACTCTGTGAAGGAACCATCGTCCAGTACGAGCAGGAGCTCTGTCGTCAGCGCAGACTGCTGGATATCTGCTGGAAACCACAGATTCAGCTCCACCAGATAGGTATGTTCACTTCTTCTTCATCTTCCACAACATTCGGATCCAGGTTCTAGTGGACCCATGACGGGTTCTGGAACTGGTCCAGAACTCTGCAGTCCTCATCATCTCCAGAACCCATAGACCATTTATAATGAACTGGATAAAGCAAGGTGATGACGTCACACAGGATTAATTTCTCAACTTTTAATTTGGAAAAATTCCAAATTACACTTTTTATAATTTGGAACATTGAAATTCAAAACAAAAGGTAGAGTCGTATCTCAAAAATAGAAAACTAGAACAAAATCTTACCAGCAGATGCCAAAACTGTATATATTTGTATGAAAATAATAATAACATAATACTAAACTATAAGTAACAAAAAAAAAAATCTATAAAAGGAAACAAAGACATTAAGTTTTTGAAGTTGAGGTCAAATCGATAAATTATGTGTTCTTCTCAAAACAGATTTTATAGAGAAATTCAAAACCACCAACAACCTGAACCAAATATGAAGAGATGATAAACCAGATGAAATTTTTTTCACTGTGATTTCATTGTAGCGTTCATGACCTTCATCCTGCCCTCCTCAACAGCCATCACCACCTTATTTACAATGTTTAACAATACAGGGCTCCAAAAAGAAAGGCAGCCTAGGTACATTTGGGGTCCATGGAATATGCCACATCAGAGGGGCCCAAATCAACCTATTTCATGAAAACTCAATTTAAAAAGAAAAACAATTCAGAAAACACAACAATATAAATATATCACAAATATTTAGATTTTTAATGTAAAGGTGACAATATTTATATGTTTTGCAAACATCAACGTCTGCGGACCCCCCCTCCTCTCAATTGAAAATGGTTTGGTCCGACTGGATTAGACAGACAGACCCACAGTGGGTAGAGAAGACATGCTTTAAAAAATCATGAGCTGTAAACACTTGATTTAGAGGAGGACCTCCATGAAAAAGAAAAGAAGAGACAGCCTGTCTGTTGCCACAGTGCATGCTGGGAGTGTAGCGGGGGTGATAGGGGAGAGAGGAGGAGAGATGGCGAGTGCTCGTAACAGACATACACAGGGGGGCTAAGGTGGGGGCTCAGTCGTTGTTATGGAGTTTTAGTGATGCGTTTGAGGCTTTTTTATGGAGCTTCAAACTACAATCATTCAGATTCAGAATGAACTTTATTGGCCAAATAAGGGATATATACAAGGAATTTGGTTTCAGTGACCTGTGCTCCTATGCAAAAAAGATAAAGAGAATATAATAACATGAAAAAAGAAAATATCTCTCTCTATATATATAACATATTTACTGCTTTAGGAGAATAGTTTAAGACTGAATTTTATTTTGAAAGGAACTTGAATATGCTGCTATCGGGATAAAACAAATCTATATATAGCCTATTAAAAAATAATACATGGTTTAATTATTGTGTATATTATGTATATGTACAATAATTATTAGAAATATTTAAATTTTCCCCACAGTTTGTATCAATGCTACGATAATACAAAAAATAATGAAAGTTTGATTTTAACTTTTTTATTTCAAATTAATTTTTGGTTTGGGGGGGGGGGGGGGGGGTTAAGGTATACACATCTGAAGTCGTGACGAGACTCCACCACCACCTTATTTTAAGTCAGGAAAAACCCTGCAGAACACACAGATTAATGCAAAATAGCAACAACACACACATATCTACACACACACCTTGTCACTGCCAGCTGACTATAAATGGGCGCCAAAACGCTGAAACCATATACATAGTTCGAGGTTGATCAATGTTCCACATGGTGAACCATCCTGGTTGCCTCGCTCCCATATCTGCAGAAATGATTCCAGAAAGAAACCCCATGTTATCTGAAAGTTCTTGGTCTTGCGTTTGAGGGATATTCTGATTTTCTAAAGTTGTAAACATGACATATATCTGTAAGCCCACTGGTTGTGGGTTTGAATGGACAGCATCCCTCCATCTAAAAAGAATGGCACGTCTAGCCACGAGGGAGGCAAAGAACAGAGCTTGCTGTTTTTCTTGAGTTGGAGACCGCTCCTCCGATGTCCCGATCCGATCACGTGATCGAAAATCACGTGGTTGAAGACTTGATCAAAATTGGGCTGCATTGTCCGATCAGGATCGGATATTTAATTTATTCTTCTTATGATCAGTGCTTTATATTTCAATCTTATTATTCTGGATAAATCCTCCACTAGAAGCCTGCATGTCATGAACAGATCACAAAATGTTCTTCCCAGAAAACACAGCAGAAAACGACAACAGTTCAAGCAGAGAACTGATAAACGGCTAGCTAGCTAGCTGATCACGGATTCAGACTTCCGGGATCAATAACTCTTTTGAAAACACTTTAAACCGACAGCTAGTGTCTCTAAACAACAACCTCTAAAGGCATTTTAACAGAAAAAGACAGAGTTTTGTTTCTTTTTAATGTTAAGCTCTTCGTGCTGCTACAGATGGTTAAACAACAGATGCTAACTGCTACATGCTAGCGCCGTGATTTAACTCCTCAGGACCCGAGCTGTACTTTGATATGCCTGTTTTATCTATCTGAAAGAGAAATAAAAGTTCAGAAAATTAACTATTCTGATAATAAAACCGAAAATGTGATGTCTTAAGAGCTTAAAGAGAAGCACATAATCTTAAAAAAACAAAAACTAATAAATGAAAATTAATTATGATCTGAGCTAGTCATAAACAGTCATTAAATTCATACTTTTTTTCAAGAATTTTTAAATGAGGACAGGAATCACATTTGGTCAAAAATGTTCAAGTAGCTCTAAAGATATTAAAGTTAAAACTCACTAACTCTTTCTCACATGACTTATCACTTATAAAACAAGAAAATATTGACCCCCCCCCCCCCGCACAGTTTATATATTGCTCTGTTTTTTACTTGGCTAATAAAGCTTCACTTCACCAGAAGTGTTCTATTTAAGTTTTTTAAGGATAAAAGAGGTTAAGGAATTATAATATAAGGGACAACAACACAATCTAAATCTTTTTTTCAATTTTTTCATGTTTTAAATGTGTAAGTAACAAAAGTAGCGGATCGGTAATCGGTATCAGCAAATCATCAAAAATCCAATGACTCTGAAATCGGATTGGGGCCAAAAAAAACCTGATCGGGACATTCCTAGTATATAGGATAAGGCTTGGAACACTTTCAACCCAGAACTCCTAAGAGACGGGCAGGACCGTACATGTGGATAAGAGTGGCTTCACCACGTTTTTACATTTATCTCATTATTAAGGACTGAGATGTTTGGGTAGATGCGTGATAGCTTTGATTGAGATGAATGTGACCTTTTATGTACAACCTTTTATTTTAATTAACCAATGGCAGACGCAGAGGGATGATGAGTTACCACTGTTTAAAATACTGAATTTCCAGGTTTCTTGGGGATAGGGACATGCCCATATCTCTCCTCACCTGCTCCTGAGCTGAGCAGAGCGGGGTCTAGATCTGACAAGATGTTGTAGATGGCTGAAATAAGTCTCTTCTGGGACGGGTTTAAGGAAAGAACAGTTTCCACTAGGATTGTAACGTGTATCCGGGTTCTCGGGGACTCGCGATCTGCTTCTGAAAATTCGAGTATGAATATTCGTCCAAGATCGCTGATTCATGATCTTTAAAAATATTGTGAAATGCTGTAAAATAGTTTCAAAATATCATCAGAGGACAATGTATTTTTGCTCTGAAATGCAGATTAATGTAGGATTTTAAGTTTACAAACTAAAACAAAGCAGAAAGAGCCGCGGTAGCCAACGAAAGTAAACACATCTTTGTGACGTTGAAGCTTCCGGTTACAAAGTAAAACTAGCGAGAGCTTTTTTCTGTTCAAAAACTGAGACTGAAGTTCTGTTCACTGACATAAATTCTGATAAAAAATGAATTAACTTTACCATTGGAGCTTTAGCTCCAGTGTTTAAATTATTTTGGTTATGGTAACTCTTCACAAGTTGACGCAATTAACAAAACCCCATCTTATTCTGAAGAAACGCAGCCTTGCGCTGCTGAAGGGCGGATGTAATCAACGTGAATCAGCTGATTCTGCCGCGAAAAACATTACTTTTTTCATACAGGCTCTCTGCCAATATGTAATACTTAGAACTAGGGGTGTAATGGATCAAAGATAATCGTACGGATCAGAGGCCACAGTTTGGGACACGTGTGTACCGCGGGACCCCCAGTTCCTTGTGCCACCCTCTGTGCACATATTTCATGCTACATGCGTTATAAATTGTTCAATTCAATAAATTGTATGTACAAAATTCAATATTGCATCAAATTCAGCGTAAAGTAGCTGCTTTGCGGTTATCTTAAAGTCTGTTAACCTGAAGCTGCGTGTGGGAGGAGTTTCCGTCAAAAACTTTTCCCAACTTTATAATAAAGGACGCGGATCGATAGATATCAGGTTTATATGTTAATAACTGAATAAAAGCATTGGTACATATTTCCATTACTGGGTTCAAATAATATCCCAGGTAAGACCAGCAACTGTCCCACACAGGAGAGAACCGCTCTGCAACAAACTTACTTTTACTGACCCTAAAACCGTGACACTATCCGAACCATGTGTTTTGTGATTTGTTACACCCCTGCTTAGAACGTAAAATATTGAAGAACTTTGAGGATAGAAAACTGTGAAGAACACTTTCAGGTTTTGTTGTTAACTGATACAAAAACAGCAGTGATCTTTATCCTTTTTATGTTGTTTATGTTACTGCTGATCGTAACCAGAAGGTTGACAAAATTAAAGTTTAAAATGACTGGTTATAATAATAATCTTTATTTATATAGCACCTTTCAAGATAAAATTCACAAAGTGCTTCACAGTAAAACATAAGTTAAAACAAATAATAAAAGCAGATGTAAAAAACACAATATAAAAACAGAATTAAGAAAAGGCAATTTTAAAAAGATGTCTTTAGCTGCTTTTTAAAAGAAAACACTGAGTAAACAAATCTGAGGCTGAGAGGCAGGGAGTTCCAGAGAGATGGAGCCACTGCTGCAAAGGCTCTGTCACCTTTAGTTTTTAACCGTGTTCTTTTGACAACCAGCAGGCCCTGGTCACATGATCTCAAGGATCTGCTGGGAGCTTAAGGCTGTATGAGGTCCTTAATGTAGGCCATGCTTGGTTATTAACAGCTCTGTATGTTAAAACCAGGATCTTGAACTGCACTCTGTAGTGGATAGGAAGCCAGTGCAGCTGGATTAACAATGGGGTGACATGAGAATACTTGGAGGATTTAGTTAAAAGCCTTGCAGCAGCGTTCTGGACAACCTGAAGCCGTTCTAGAGATTTTTTACTCAGTCATGTGAAGATGGAGTTGCAATAATCAAGACGGGAGGAAATAAAAGCATGAATAAGCATCTCCAACTCAGAGCGTGATACAATTAGACTCAGTTTAGCGATGTTTTTTAAATGATAAAAACAAGAACAAACAAGTGCAGCGACATGAGAGTCCAGAGATAAAACTGGGTCTAGAGTTACCCCGGGGTTTCTGACAGAGGGCCTGACAAAAGAGGTAAGTGGACCGATCCACTGAACCATATGGGGGAGGTATTTGTCAAGAGCACAAACGAGGACCTCAGTTTTATCATCATTTAGTTGGAGAAAGTTTTCGTTCATCCAACTCTTGACCAAATCCAGACACTTGTGTAAAATCTGTATCTTAAAAACATAAAAGACACATAAAGCTGAATGTCATCAGCATAAAATTGATCAGAAATTACATTAAAAGTGCTTAAAATATGCTGCAACGGTAGCAGATATAAAATAAACAGTAAAGGTCCTAAAACAGAGCCTTGTGGCACACCGAAAGAGAGAAATGCAGAGGAGGACTTAAACTTCGGGGATATCACAGAAAAGGATCTACCAGTGAGGTATGAGGTGAACCAGTTTAGAGCGGATCCGGATATACCAACCCAGTTTTTTAACTTGTCCAGAAGGATACAATGGTCGACAGTGTCGAGTGGTTAGATTTTGGGAGGTCAAATGCTCTGCTTATGTGTTAAGTGTTTAACCACTGGGCTTCAAATCTGTGTAATAGATGGAAGAGGAGAACCCAGCAAGGCAAGAAGAGAGACACCCTTGCACACGTGGAGCTCCATCTTTACCCAGTCAGGTGGGTCTTATTGATCAGAGTAGAATGACCAGAAAGTCATCCAGCGCAACTTGGGAGCTCAGTAATAGCGTCCAAAATTTGGAAAAGCAAACCTGCCAGCTGACTTGGCCTTCTGAAGGTGGACTTTACTAAGATGGGGACGTTTTCCCTGCCAAATAAAGGAGGACAGAACTGAGTCAAGCTGGTTAAAATAGGAGGCAGGAATAAAAACTGGTAAAGACTGAAATAGATATAGAAATTTTGGCAAAACATTTATTTTTATTGAGTTAATCCGGCCCACCAGAGACATAGATAAAGGTGACCATTCCTTCATTTTTTGTTTAAATTGGTTTAGTAAAGTAATTAGGTTTCCTTTGAATAGATCTTTATGTCTCCTCATGATCAAAATTTGATCAGACTTTATGTTTTTCAACTCTGAAAGGTAGATTTTAATAGTCTAAAGCAGGGGTGGGCAAACTACGGCCCGAGGGCCACATGCGGCCCCTTAAGCTACTTAATGTGGCCCTCCAAATTAAAATACATTGAATCAAAAATCCTAATTATTGTTTTATTTTCATTGTATTTCTGGTATCTTCCCATGAATGGTGTTGTTTCTCTGACGTTCGTGTGTGTTACTTTCTGAGTCAGATGGTGATCTTTCGGATTATTCCTACACCACATAGATGCAGCATTTCTTTGAGTTGACATTTTCCTCTGAAGAACATCAACCCATTGGATCACCCAAAAGAGAACAAAAATCAAAATTTAGAAATTAAAACTCTCAAATTTTCTATTTTTAAATTAATATATGTGAATTTGAATCCAAATTAAAGCATGTTTTTCTCTAAATTCCATATTATCTTTTTAGTTTATGAGGTTGATTGCCAAATCTCTCCTTCCATCTGCTCCTTGTCCGGCCCTTATGCCAAATTTTAGAACCCTATGTGGCCCACGAGTCAAAACAATTGCCCACCCCTGGTCTAAAGCGTGCTCTTTATTATTTATGGGAAAAAGCTCACTTTAGCTGAGGTTCAGTTTATACCCCAAAGACTTCCCAAACCGACTGAGCAACAACAGAGCCGCTGTCAGTGAGGTCTCTGGGTTTAAAATAAAAAGCAGAAGGTCATCAGCTTACAGTGATACTTTATGTTCTGCAGAATTTCTGTAGATACAATTTATGTCTGCTGCCACAGAGGGCGGCTTAATAGCCAGATAAATAGTATTAGACTCAAACGGGAATCCCTGGCGAGTTCCTCTGTGTAAGTTAAAGGGTTTTGAAAGTTGGGAGTTGGTATGAATTGAAGCGATGGGATGTGACTGTAACATTTAAATCCATGAAGAGAAATTGGGACCAAAGCCAAATTTACTGAGCACTGCAAAAAGAGAATTGAATTCTACCTGGTCAAAGGCTTTTTCTGCATTGAGAGATACAACACACTCAGGGATTTCCTCCGGAGAGGTATAAATTATGTCAAGGAGTCAACATACACTGCTAACAAAAATTAAATTAAACACATTAGATCCATCAGATCTCAATATGATGTTGGATATCTATACAAATAACAACAGGGCAGTGTCTTAGGAACAAAAGGGTGCCAAGTCTTTTAATGGAGATAAAAGTTTTCAGCCTACAGAGGCTCAATTGTGTAGACACCATAAAATCAGAGTGAAATGAAGACGTGGCAGGCTAGTCCATTTTCTCCAAAACTTCATTTCTGCTACTCAAAATGCTTTTCAGTATCTTGTGTGGCCCCCACAAGCTTGTATGCATGCTTGACAACGTCACGTCATGCTCCTAATGAGACAACAAATGATGCCCAGGTCTGTGTGAGGGGATCCCTGAGCTGTTGTACAGTCTGAGGAGCAACCTGTCGGCACCTAATGGACCGAAACATAATGTCCCAGAGACGTTCTTTTGGGTTTAAATCAGGGGATGGTAAAGGCCATTCATTTGTTTCAATTCCTTTATCCTCCAGGTACTGCCTGCATACTCTTGCCACGTGAGGCCGGGCATTGTCGTGCATTAGGAGGAAACCAGGACGTACTGCACCAGCGTAGGGTCTGACAATGGGTTTAATGGATTTCATCTGGATACCTTATGGCAATCAGAGCACCATTTCCTACACTGTAAAGCAAAATATAATGTTTCAACTTAAAAATATGAGTTAAAGGGCTGCCTTAAAATTTTAAGTCAAGGTAACAAACATGATTTGTTGTGTTAACATAACCTTTTGTTCAATTAAATTGAAATATCTTGTTTAAACAAAGTACTGCTGTGTTAATCTTACTTTAATTTTAAAGTCATGTTAACTTCTTGTTATTGTTGCTTTAACTTAAATATATTTTCTCAACTCTTTTAAAAACTTAAGTTAAGCTAAGCATTGTGTTTCAATTGAACTAACTTAAAAAATTTAGCTAAAAGAACCAAGATATTTATTTAAATAATATAAACCTAATCAATTCATTTACTCATTTTTTTTCCATGCTGCTTTATCCCTTTTGGGGTTGCGGGGATGCTGGAGCCTATCCTGGTTGCTGTTTACCCTGGACAGTTTGCCAGTCTGTTGCAGGGCCACATTTGCACACACAGTCACTCACACATTCATATTTAGGGGCAATTTAGAACAACCAATTTTTGGACAGTGGGAGGAAGCTGGAGTACCTGGTGAGAACCCACACATGCACAAGGAGAACATGCAAACTCTACACAGAAAGGTCCCTGTTGGTATTTCTGATTCCCCCAGCTGGGATTTGAACCGGGGTATTCTTGTTGTGAGGCAAGAGCGCTAACCACTGCACCACCGCGCAACCCATAAATCTATTTAAAATAGCCTAAATTGGTACAACAAGATTCCTTAATGAAAGCTGATCCAAACAAGTAGGATTAGAAGAAGAACAACAATACATTTTAAACATATTTCCTTTATATTTTCTTCAAACAAAGACATTTTCAGGAAGGACTTTGCTTTCATTAAAACTCTTACCCCGGAATTGAAGCAGAATTGTACACAGGGCTTTGTTTTGGTCAATTTGTGCTTTAGCTTGCTTGTACGCATTAGGAGTGTGTGTGGGGGGGTTGTGGGAATTTATTATTTGATGCATTGGAATATTGTCTGACAAAAATTTGAATTGATTATGGACTCTTATTTCCTATGTTAACTGAAAAAAATGTAAAATGGAAGACGTGAAACATAAAGATATAGTAGCACTTTTCTGTCTGAACATTTTCATGCAGTGAACACATGTATGGAGTGATATTTGTGCCACCATATTCAAAATTATCAAAGACTTTTTAATATTAATTCAATAGGGCTACGTGTTGACATGTTGAGTTTTTACGCTATTTGTAACAAGAAAATATGTAAAATACAAGAAAATATAAAAAACAAGATGGGGTGACTTGTCTTGGTCCAAAATAACTTATTTTTCAAAATAGTGTCACTTCAAAGAAAAAAAATGACGACTCGTTTGAAAAAGCCGTGAAGTTCAGAGTCTGTGTGCAGTGCACTCTTCAACTCCCCCAAGTGGTGGCTTCTTCTGCTGTTTCTTCGCACCGAAAAGCGAACATTTGCACACTTAGCGCCATCTAGTGGTAACATATAGCAAGAGCCAAAAGCAGAAAAGTTGATTCAACTCAAATTGCTGAATCAATTGAACACAATATTTCATTTTGAGGATTTTTGTTTAGTTGAGATGTGTCTGACTTAATTTTATCATTTATATGAACAACATGACCAAGTGCTTGTTCAGTTGACTTACAATAACAGATTGGAATAACTAAAATGTTGAAATGGGATTTACAGTGTAGGCAGTAGAGGTCTGTGCGTCCCTCCATGGATATGCCTCCCCAGACCATCACTGACCCACCACCAAACCTGTCATGTTGAACCACGTTGCAGGCAGCAGAACGTTCTCCTTGTCTTTAGCCAAGATTTTTGTGCCTGTATTCAAGAGGGAGATCAGCCTGTAGGAGCTGCAGTCAGAAGGGTCTTTAGCTTTTTTAGCAATGAGGGTAATGCAGGCCTCAGTAAAGGATTTGGGAAGAGATCCCAACTTATAAGAGTCAGACAGGACACGACAGCTGTGGAGTAAGTGAGGATGAGAACTTTGCAAAAAATTAACCTGGAAACCTATTAGGGCTTGGAGATTTACCAGACTGCATAGAAGTTATAGCTGCTGTGATTTCAGAGTTGGATATGAGCTCATCGAGTGTCTTCCTAAGTTCTGGTGGTAGTGATGGGATGTCAGCGGCATTTAGGAATTCAGTAACTGCGCATTGATCCACCTGATTTCCTGAGGTATAAAGTTGGGCATAACAGTCTCTGAATGTGTTGTTTATTTGTAGATGGCCTAATGTTGTGCGACCGCATGGCATATGAATGTCAGGGATGCTCTGCCTTGCTCTGGCTCCACGAAGCTGGTTGGCCAACAGTTTATTTGGTTTGTTACCATGCATATAAAAGTGAGCCTGGTCTTTGAGGAGTATGTGAGTTAAAAGTAAGTCCAGTTTACATTTAGGTTCAATTCGTCTCTGGCAGAGTTATGCCTTGGGTTCAGGCATATTTGTTTGTATCCAGTCTCTTTGTATTCTATCTGAGGGTCTGTACGCAACGTTCTTTAGGTTTTCTTTTAGTTCGACTCTTTGTTTCTAGATATTGCATGTATATTAAAATTGCAGTGAGTGATCTTTTCCCCAAAGATAAGCCTTAAAGAGAATCCCAAACAATGAGGTTAGACGTCTCAGGGGAAATATTGGTATCCAGTGTTGAGCTGCCGCCTGCCACAGGAACTGACCTCCTGTATTTGAGGTTTTGGCTCCTCTCTTTGTTATTTATCTACGAGTGAGACTCCCGTAGGAATATTGCTCCATTTTATTTTTCACGGGGAACAAGCCGTTAGGGTTTCGCTCCGTTAATTTTTACCCACGAGCGAGATGTTCTCGTGCATTAATTATCCCAAATTATTTCTACACGTAGGGAAAAGGCGTGTGATTACTACTCTTTTTTTTATTTTCACACAAGAGAGGAAAGACTTGTGCATGGGCCTACTGCGATTTACTAAGCACTTTCTTAGAAACCCTCAGTTAGGACTTTACAAGGCACATGGGAGAAATCTTCAATAGGTTTGCCCACCAACTACAGTGTGTGCATTGTAGCGGAATAGTGAATCATATGAGACACCTTGTGAAAGTTCACGACAGCTCAAGGCCCAAGTTTCATAATGGTGAACCAGGCTTTCCTGCCCGACAGGATCTAGAAGACTACTCCTTTTTATATAATAGACACATCCCTTATTATACAAAAAGAGAAGTATTTTGTATTTTTTAATATGTCTCTCTAGCTTCATGGGTATCTGGGGCTTACCTGATGTTGGTGGAGGTGTCCCCACTCACGGAGGTCAGATGAAAGAAAAATAAAAGAAATAAACTTGGGTATGTCAACCCGTTTATTTAAGAGAAAAGGCTGAATACAACGTTATTTTTTTTTCCCCTCTATCCACCAAATGGCAGATGTGGGGCCCCTGTCTAAAACCCTAGTGGGTTTTTTCTTTTTTTTTCCGTCGGTGTACGGGTTGAGTCTACTGCTATAAGAGAATTCCACTTCGATCGAAGTGGTGGAGAGGAGATCCGTTTCCTTCACTTCCATCCCCACCACCGAAGTGGTGAGGATGAATGAGGAGAAGTTCCTGCTTAGGCAAAGAGGTGGGGGTTTTTATACCCCTCTGCGCCTAACACGATGCACCTTCCTGTCACTGGTGCCGTTGGTAGGGCCCGTTGCTGGGGCCTGTTACTTCCTGTCTTCGTGTGGTTTTGCAGAAGCACAAACAGCTTGCCTTTTTTGGAAATTTTAAGGGTTTTCTGCAGGTCTCAGCAAACGTGGTCTTTTGCAGGTACAGACAAAAAAACAGAAGGGATCCTGCTTTCTCGGAAATATCACACAGAGCTTACATTAAGAAGCAGAAAACAAGTTTGATAGCATATAGTCACACATATATAATCATTTATCATTCCTATGGTTATATATTACACTTAACACACAAAGAGACCCCATAGATTGGATCTTGGGGTTTCAACACCAGAAAGAACTTTATTTCTTTCTGGACACCAACCAAGTGATCGCGATCTTTTGGATGAGTAGTATGATATACATCTCAGATTCTGTAGTCTGATAAGAAGGCTCGAATGAGTGCAGCTGACCTACGTATTGTGCTGGTTTCGTTAGAGGGGTCCAGCCAACAGTTAAAATCGCCTCCACCAAAAGGAGCGTATAGGTTTAAGTCGGGCAATAGTGAAAACACTCGTTTGTAAAAGTCTGTATTATCTAAGTTGGGAGCATATATGTTTACAAGTACAACCAGTTTGTCAAACAGTTTTCCAGTAACAATAACGTATCTACCAAATTTATCAGAGATCACTTTATGAGATTCCTAGGAGACATAATGTCCAATAAGAACCAAGACTCCCCTTGCCTTTGCATGGAAAGAGGAGTGAAAACGCTGTCCCTTTCAGCCCGGCAGAAGACGTTCAGTATCGAAACTACAGACATGCATCTCTTGCAGGAAAGCTATGTCAGCTTTAAGTTGTTTAAGGTGGGATAAAATATTGCTTCTCTTAATGGGGTGGTTCAAACCTTTAACATTCCAGCTAACAAAATTTATGTGACTGACCATGTGAACCTGCAGTAAAGATTGTGGTGAAACCAGTTCGATGTTTGCGATTGTGGATATGAGCCAGGACAGCAATAAAAACTTCCATGGCAGCTAACAGAAAAGAAAAAAGGAAAAATTTAGTTTTGACAGTGATAGAGCCTTGTTATCAATGAAATGTAGGTAATGTTTGATTTTCATCCCATTCGATTTGAGACAATATATCTAGCTACCTGCTGCACTCAACTTGAGTTCCTCGGCTAAAATAATGACTCAAATCTTTGATCTGTGACTCAAATTCACACCTGTAGACTTCAAGATTCCCATGACCCTGAAAAGGATTTAGAGAGTTTAAAAAATAGATTGTAGTATGGATGGTCAAACTGTAAGACGTCTGAATGAAGTAATTTCAAATTTATTTGATAACAATACGAAAAACTGTAACAGGGCTCATACTTTCTCATATTTGTGTCCCTGCAGTCGTCCCCCAGCATTGGCTTATAGAAGAGGAAGATCTCTGCAACCAGCAGAGGAACTTCAGAGTGGAACACAATGATCCAGAACCTACACAGACAAAAGAGGAACAAGAACCACCACAGATAAAAGAGGAACAGGGAGAACCAGAACTTCCTGAGACAGAGGAGGAGGTTGAGGAACGAGAAATCCCACAGAAAAAAGATGAGCAAGAAGACTTCTTCATCAGTCTGGATGATGAGCAGTTTCATCTTAAGCATGAGTTTGATACCTTGATGAAGATTCCTATTTATAAAGAAAATGGAAACAGTGAAGCAGGTCTTAACAAACAGAAGAGCTTGATTGCAACTGAGAGTCAGGGTGAAGAAGGAAACCAACATGAAGAATCAACATCAACTACAGATGAAGAGACAGACCCACAGAACCGAGATCAGAGGGAGAAAAGAGACAGAAGTTATGTCCAAAGTGTGGCCAGCTCTGACATGTCAGAAAGTCAGTGTGACTCTGATGCTAGAAAAAAGTTCAAGATAGCAACTCTGGTTAAAAAACGTAAACCATCCCCAAAAGAAAAGAGGGTTTCCCATTTAAAATCTGGAAAAGGAGCAAGAGCTGTTCGTAACATGTCTGCCCACATGAAAACTAAGTCTGATAAAGGACCTTATGTCTAAAGAATGTGACAAACAATTTAGTTATGGATCTAATTTGAAAAGACACATGTTAACTTACACAGGAGAGAGGCCTTTTATATGTAAAGAATGTGACAGAGGTTTTAGTCAAATAGCTAATCTTAAAATACACATGAGAACTCATACAGGAGAGAAGCCGTTTACATGTAAAGAATGTGACAAAAGTTTTAGTCGAATATCTAGTCTCAAAGCACACATGAGAACTCATACAGGAGAGAAACCTTTTACATGTAAAGAATGCGACAGAAGTTTTGGTCTAAAATCGATTCTCAAAAAACACATGACAACTCATACAGGAGAGAAGCCTTTTACATGTGAAGAATGTGACAGAAGTTTTAGTCAAATGTCTCTTCTTAAAATACACATGAGAACTCATACAGGAGAGAAGCCGTTTACATGTAAAGAATGTGACAGAAGTTTTAGTCAAATATCTAATCTCAAAAGACACATTAGAACTCATACAGGAGAGAAGCCTTTTCCATGTGGAGAATGTGACAGAAGTTTTAGTCAAATATCTATTCTCCAAACACACATGATAAGTCATACAGGAGAGAAGTCTTTTACATGTAAAGAATGTGGCAGTAGTTTTAGTTATATTTCTTCTCTCAATAGACACATGAGAACTCATACAGGAGAGAAGCCTTTTACATGTAAAGAATGTGACAGAAGTTTTGGTCAGATATTTTGTCTCAAAAGACACATGAGAACTCATATAGGAGAGAAGCATTTTTCTGGACAAAAATTGTAATTAAGAATAAAGTCAAAATTTAGAACTTAAAAAAAAAATTAGAAAACTTAAAGCAATGGCATCCTGAGGAGAAGACAAGAGTTTATCTAGAAAAAAATATTTTTGTACGGGTATGAAAAGAAGCTTGAAGAAATACAGTATTCTCCCCTTTTTCAGAGGGGTTATGGACCGGAAATTTGGAGGGAGAGGCGGATGGAGGTGGGGGGTATCTGGTCCCATTTCGAGAAATTCCTACAATACATTTGGAAACAAAAATTTACATACAAGCATCTTGAGTTGTCTGAGTTTTTGTGTTGAACTGGAAAAGTTGTATGATAGAAACAGGTAACTTTTAGAATTTATTTAAAAAATTTTAGTCCTGACCTTCAGAGCCCTTCATGGACAAGCCCCGCCATACATTGCAGACCTCATCCAGCCCTATATCCCTCCCAAAGGCTGAGATCCTCAGGAAAAAAACTTACTGGCGGTTCCCCGGACACGTTTTAAAACTAGAGGAGACCGGTCTTTTAAAGCAGTGGCACCCAGATTATGGAATGAACTCCCCCCATTTTTACGTTCACTGGACTCTATTGATGTTTTTAAAACCCAACTCAAAACCTATTTTTATGATCAAGCTTTTCAGCCCCACTGATTGGACCTTTCTCTGGTAGACTGTAATGTATAATTTTATGTACTTTTAAATGCTTAGTATTTTATGTGTATCTTTTACTTATTTGCTCTGTCTTTTTTACCCTGGCTCTGTAAAGCACGTTGTGACTAATGTCTGGGAAAAGTGCTATACAAATAAATATTACTTACTTACATTTTAGTGAATACGGGAAACAGTGAAAACTGAAAGCAGAGGAACACTGTAACTCATTTCATTTTAAAAAATGTTCATGAAATACACTTGTAAATAGAAATGTTTCTTAATTGTGACAGCAATACTTAATTTTCAAATAAATGTTGATTTTATTTGTTGATTTTTGTGCTTTTATATTGTTAAGGTAACCATTGCTATTGTGGTTTATGCTGAAACACTAATGTCTATGTATGTGTGTTACCATGAGAACAATAGAAACTAATTTTCTCCACATCTTTAATTCTTTTTTACACTTTTTATTTGATTCATTCTAAATATAATATTAACAGTCTTGAGAAGGAAAGGTTTAGTAAATGAAGAGGTGGATAAAAATACAGACTGGTGTTTGTGTTGTTGTGATTCCTCTTTTCTAATAGAGATTAGAAGTGTTTCTCTGTTCTGTTTAGTTCTCAGTGTTCTGTCTCAATCTTTCCTGTGAAGAATAAAATGTCTGGATTTATTTGTGCCTTTGTCGTAGCTTAAACTATCAAGAGGGAGTGAGGCTAGAACTTCTTGGGCTTTCCAGATCAACTTACACTGAAGTAGAAGAGGCCAAATGTCAAAAGGCCCATTGAGAGAGCCAGCGGTCCGTTCATATGATGCACGGTAGGAATCCACTTCAGACTCCCGAGAAGCTGGAAGAATGTCATGAATTAGCTTATGTCAATCAAACCGGTGGGTGAACTGGTGGAAGGAGGGGCTGCATTTTCAGAGGATGCTGCGGTAGCTGAGTCTGAAACTCCAGGGGCCCGTTTCAAGAAGCAGGTTTAGTTGGAACTCTGAGTTCGCGAACTCCAAATTCAGCAGAACTCGGAGTTTTCGGTTTCAGAAAGAGAGATAACTCAAACCCGTGAAAGTGGGCGAAACCAAGCCCGTTTCAAGAAGCGGGTAAAGCTGAACTCAGAATCAATCACTGTGGCAACTGTCTGTGAACGAAACCTGGTCTGGAGCAGGTTTTCTTCAGGAAACTTAGAGTTCTCTGCGGTCTCCACCCTTTTTAAAGTGAAAGATGTTCAAATATGAGTTCTTCATTAATATTTAGAGAACATTCACATTAGAGACGTAACGTTTCCACCAGCAGAAACCAAACATGACATGTCCATTCATAGAGGATCATGTAGAGAGGAGGCTGGATTAATCCAGAGGAAATGTTATTTATGTCGGGAGAGGATTTGAGGACACGAGTCTATTGATGCAGTTTCCCTGATTCATTTTTATTTGAGCGACATTATAAATAGTGAGTTATTCCAGGGATTTGCTATTAATAATGAATTTTATTTTCATCATATGAAACCCTTAAAAATCGAAATCATTAAATCTCAAAAACTGGTAGGGGGTTTGAACTCGTATACAACACTCAATACAGAACAAGTACTAGCTCGGTTGTCAGCGACGCTGCCTCCGCTTCTGGCGTCTCAAGTTCAAATCCTGGCTTCAGCAAGTTGCATATTTGTAATAATAAAAAAAAACCCTTTTCATCTAATGTTTTTTAAGTCTTGAGAATTAAATTTAAATAATGCTTATTTTTAACATATCTCAGGCAGCTACAGTGTTTCTTTTAAGCGTGCAGTGAAATCCGTGTGTATACGTGGTGGTGGGGGTGGGGGATTGAGGAAAACGGCCATTCATGCGATTACGGAGATAACTGGTTAAATTATTAACAGATCAAGAACCATTCCTTACTTTACAAGTGACTAAATAACCCTCCTGATATTATTATTTATTCACTATTTGAAATGATTCAAATGTAGACGTATGCATTAACTCTGCAGATATTTTCTCTCTTTTTTACCGCTGCAGCTGGGTTTCTTTTCTTGCTGAAAATGTTCTTGTAGTCTTACATGCTTTAGGTACTTATCAATTTCCGTCACCGGATGTAGCCTACAAAAGTCGGATGCTTGTTCCCGTTGCCATGGTGAATCGTGCTGTCTTTGCTCCATTGATCAGGGCTTTTAATGCTCGCGACGCTCGCACCTGATTCTGGTTCCAACAACTTCAAGTTGATTGAATCAAACATTTTCATCTGTTCTGAAACCGAAAACTCTAAGTTCGCGAATTTTGAGTCCAGTGACTCGAAGTTCAGGTTTCAACTCTAAATTTGTTGAACCTGCTTCTTGAAACGGGCCCCTGCTCCAACTGTCTGATCCTCACTGCAGTGTTTACCTCAATTTCCAGACGTCTGAGCTCCAGCTCCATCTGGGCTTGTCTGGATTGTGCCTTTTCCTGGGCTTCAAACTGCAGGCGGGCGAGACGGACTTTCAGCCCGTTGGGTTTAAACAACCTGAAACATTTCTCTGAAAGGAAGACAAACGAAAGAAGCTTTATTATGCTGAAACAGCCAGAACAAGCTAAAATATTACCCAAATTGCAAAACAGCCTAAAGGCCAAAATACTCCAAAAAGCTACAATAATGCCAATTTTTCAGCTGAAACTCAAAAATAGCTCAAAAACCCCAGTAAATTCCCAAACAGCCAAAACAGCTATGATATTAGCAGTTAAAATATTAGATTAATCCAGTGTTTCTCAAATGGTAGGACCTCCAGCAGGGGGGCATGGGACAACCAGGGGATCATGCAATTTATGTAAGTTACTAAACAGTAAAGCGTCAGTGGTCGTGATATCCACACAGAGAGGAGAAATATTTAAATACACCTCAAGAATTGCAATGGTAAAATATTTAGTGAAAGGAAAAGAAATGAAGAAGCGGAGAGAAAGAGAGAGACAAATAGCTGAGTGTGTGCCAACCCCCAACACTGGCAGACGTCAAGCCAACCAGGAAGTACCAAAACGTTGCAGTACCGGCACTGACCAGAGAGGCTGGTCCTTAGAGTGAGCAGATTCCCATTGACTCCCATGTTAAAATCCTCATTTTCAGCCCTCTAACAAACCCCTTTAATGCCTGGTGCTTCAAGTTTTTATTTCATCAATAGCTGCATATTTGATCCATGACAACTTTTTAAAAACAGCATTTATTTTCACTTGACTGAAGGGGCGTGGCCTTTTAATTGACAAATGACGATCACGGTAAATTCTGGGAGCAGAGCTCCGGTGTTGTGCCGTCTAGTACAGATTTAGCGTTAGCATGAGCGCTATAGTTCAGTTTTTGTCCTGCTGATGTGCTGTAAACTGTTCTAACGAGCTTTCTGGGAGTCTTCTGGTGTCTTTTCTCTGGTAAGTATTAAAAAAATAACTTTATATTTGACGGAAACAATTGGTTAATGCATGTTATTATTATTATTATTTATTTTAGTTCCAGTTATTAAATTTTTTTTATTCTCAAAATGTCTTCATGTCAATGTTTTTACATTAATCTATTATGTTTGAAGGGAAAAAAATATTTTCCAAGTATTTTTACTGTTATTTATTTTTTTTTATCAAAAAGTTATAATATATAAGGATTCAGATCTGCTATAGTAACACCAGAATCTCTTCATGTAAAGTTAAAATGTGAAGACATACAGAAAACTTTCAGTCAATAGGAACATATAATTTAAATAGTTATGTTTTAACAAATTTGTACATGTTTTATTTTTATCTTTGTATTGTGATTCTAATTTAATTGAATTTAATTGTATCTAATGTTAATCTTGTATGTTCCTCTCCAGGGGCCCGTTTCAAGAAGCAGGTTCAACAAATTTAGTGTTGAAACTTGAACTTAGAGTCACTGGACTCAAAATTCCCAAACTTAGAGTTTTCGGTTCCAGAACAGCTGAAAATGTTTGATTCAATCAACTTGAAGTTGTTAGAACCAGAATCAGGTGCGAGCGTCGCGAGCATTAAAAGCCCTGATTAATGGAGGAAAGACAGCACGATTCACCATGGAAACATGAACAAACAACTGAGACTTTCGGCGACGGAAATTGATAAGTTCCTGCAAGCATATGAGACTACAAGAACATTTTCATCAAGATAATAAACCCAGCTGCAGCGGTAAAACAGAGAGAAAATATCTGCAGAGTTAATGCATACGTCTACATTTGAATCATTTCAAATAAGGAATAAATAATATCAGGAAGGTTATTTTGTCGTTTGTAAAGTAAGGAATGGTTCTGTTAATAATTTAACCAGTCATCTCCGTAATCGCATGAATGACCGTTTTCCTCAACCCCCCACCCCCACCACCACATACACACACGGATATCACTGCACGCTAAAAAGAAACACTGTAGCTGCCTGAGATATGTTAAAATAAGCATTTACTTAAAGATTTAAAACATATTAAACATATTCGCTGAAAAGGGTTTTTTTTCCATAAAAATACATGCAGGAGCCTGGACACCAACTTGAAATGTCGTAGTCGGAGGCAGCGTTGCTGACAACTGAGCTAATACTTACTGTATAAAACTCGTTGAAGAGTTGAAATAATTACCGGTGTTTGAAATTTAATGATTTCCATTGTTAAGGGTTTCAAATGATGAAAATAAAACTCTTTATTTTTAATAGAAAATCCCTGGAATAACTCACTATTTATAATGTCGCTCAAATAAAAATGAATCAGGGAAACTGCATCAATCGACTCGTGTCCTCAAATCCTCTCCCGACATAAATAACATTTCTTCTGGATTAATCCAGCCTCCTCTCTACATGATCCTCTATGAATGGACATGTCATGTTTGGTTTCTGCTGGTGGAAACGTTACGTCTCTAATGTGAATGTTCTCTAAATATTAATGAAGAACTCATATTTGAACATCTTTCACTTTAAAAAGGGTGGAGACCGCAGAGAACTCTAAGTTTCCTGAAGAAAACCTACTCCAGACCAGGTTTCGTTCACAGACAGTTGCCACAGTGATTGATTCTGAGTTCAGCTTAACCCGCTTCTTGAAACGGGCTTGGTTTCGCCCACTTTCACGGGTTTGAGTTATCTCTCTTTCTGAAACCGAGAACTCTGAGTTTTGCTGAATTTGGAGTTATCGAACTCAGAGTTCCAACAAAAGCTTCTTCTTGAAATGGGCCCCAGGTCTACTTCAGGTCTACTGATGTGAAGATGACTTTTGCTGATGTGTGTGATTCAATAAAAATCATGTTTAACATATTTGAGTGACCAGTCTCTTCTGTTTATTCACTGATTTAACATGCAAGTAAGAAAAGGAAATGTGGGTCAAAGTCAGATCTGTACAACATTTATTTTTTAAACAGAAATTATTCAAAACATCACAAGCATTAATCATTGACAATTCAGAATTAATTTCTGTTTATTTCAAATAGGGAGCTCATTAAACATGTCGGTAACACTTTAGATGAGGTGCTGCAAAACAAGCAATATAATGTTGACAAAGATCATTAATACATTTGTTAAGCTTGTAAGCAGTTTATTAATATGGTCTTTGAAGACAACAGTCTCACTTTAGATGTTAATGAATCTTACCAAGTTTGTTACTAAACCTTATTTTGTTTATTGTGCTAATGAATGTATTACTAACCCCTTATAAACACATTAATAATGTTTGTTAGTGTGTTAATAAAGCTTATTAAGGAATCTTATTATAAAGTGTTACCAACATGTCATAGTTTGAAAGCATCATCTATGATAATACTTTGTTTTATATTCAAATAACCTAATAAATGATCCTAAAGAGTACATTTATATCTACTGAAAAACATTTCATTGAGAAATGAAAAAAAAAGAAGTTTATTGCTGGGTTGAAGAGTGTGCAGCTGCTGGACGTTCTCTCTGATTCCAATGACCAGCTCCAGAATCCAGACGTCGCCCGTTCACGTCCTCCTCAGTGATGACAGAACCAGGAGCTGCTCTTCCTTGTAGATTCAAAATAAAGAAGCTCCACCACCGTCCGCCTCAGCTGAACCAGGAGATGAGGATCCATGCAGAGCTCATGTTGATGTGGTGGTTTTTTTGAACTGTCCTTTCTGGAAATGACGTCACCATGAATCCAAACTGTAATTGTAAGGAAAAGAAAATAGATTTCACTCAAAAATATCTGTACATGAGCTGTTTTGCGAAGATGTGTTAAATACACGAAATAAAATATTTCATCTAGTTTATGCTCACAATACACGTGAATATATTTTAACCAAATCAAAACCAAAGCTGCAGTTTGCCCATTTTAAATGGAGGAAGCTGATTGGCTGTGCCGACCCCTGAAGGGAAAAGCCGAAAGGAAAAAAGATTTAAATAAAAATGAAAAAAGTCATTCTGCAGGGAAATGTTATAAATTAAAAAACAAAGAAAGAAAAACAGCACCAGCAGATCAATCCACAATCGTGTGGATTGAAAATTTCCTCCACAATCTCTCTCTCTATTGATTTCAAAAAGTATTCAACCATGCTGTTTTACTTGGGACACTCTCTGTCTTTCTCTCATATTTGGTTCAGAGCAAACCTCGAAAACAAAGACGTATATTGATCTATTTCTCTGGAAATGGATGCAGTGAACATACCTGCAACGTTGATCTGACTCTGTACTTTCTTGATGAGATCCAGCAGTCTGCGCTGACCACAGAGCTCCTCGTTCTCATTCTGGACGAAGGTTCCTTCACAGAGTCTGAAGGAATAAATATCCTCTTCTACCTCCAACCATCCAATCCAACCCAAAGATAGAAATCAGTCGAACAGCGCCTCCTACAGGACGAGAACGGACTTCTGAAAAGCTGCATTCTGAACAGATGCTCCACAACAGGCTGAGTTTGGACTGAGAGCAGACCCTTCATGAGAACACAGGTCTCTGTAGGAGTTTGGAGACGTCAGCAACACAGCAGAGGAGAAGCGAAGACATCCAAAGGAGGAGATGAAGACAGAGGTTCTTCACTGAAGGAGAGCAGAAGACAAACTGCTCAATAGTCCAGATGATCAGAACTTCTTTGACCTGTCTCAGACTCATGGACATGGAAGTGTCACAGCAGCTGCAGAGAACTCTGGGAGAAACTGTGTATTGAATTGTACCTTTAATTTCAAATTTTATCTTGTAGATGTTTTCACTGTGAGGCTTTTATATGACATTTTTCAATGCCCAAACATGAAGACATTCGAAGCCTCAATCTTCTGATCCAAAGTCAGATGCCTTATCCATTAGACTACATGGTCTGTGAAGAGTATCTGATCCAGCTGTAGGTCCAGGACAGCATCCTCCACTGCAGAAGAGGAGGAGCTTCTGCTAGAGGAGGAGCTTCTGCTGTACTGGATATCTGCACTGTAAAAAAAAACTGTTGTTTTTACAGGGAGACGCTGGAAGCTGCGGTCACCAGGGAAATACTGTAAAAAAAATACAGCATCACAGTAAATAACTTAACCGATGAAGGATGTAAATTGATTTACAGTGACTTACAGTAAATTGAATTACATTAAAACAATGTGAATTTTACAACAAAACCTTGTTGATTTATTATTACAGTTTTGCAGATAAATAGTGTATTATCTGTATTTTTTAAAAGCAAATACTCTTTTCAAGTTCCATGCACACACAGGGTGAGCAGAGAGCATACAGATTAGACACATCTGAAGTTTCAGTGACTTACCCTGACTGGGGATTGAACTCGTGTCCTCTGATTGAAAGGTTAAAGCACCTAACACTGCACCACCTCAAAACTCTGAATTTCAAAGTATTTTAGATTAGATATAACCATATTGTTTAAAATGTATTTAGAAACCTTAAAAAAGATTGCTACACCAATGCCAAAACATCTTCTATTAAGAAAGATGGGAAAAACATATTTCTTGAACTCGTATACAACCTCAGTCATTTGACAAATATTAACTCGGTTGTCAGCGACGCTGCCTTCGCTTCGGGCGTCTCGAGTTCAAATCCTGGCCCCGCCAATCTATATTTTTGTGATTTAAAAAAAAAGGCTTTTCAGTGAATATGTTTTAAGTCTTGACAATTAAATTGAGATAAATGCTTATTTTTAACATATCTCAGGCAGCTACTGTGTTTCTTTTTAGCGTGCAGTGATATCCGTGTGTGAATGTGGTGGTGGGGGGTTGAGGAAAACGGTCATTCATGCGATTACGGAGATGACTGGTTAAATTATTAACAGATCAAGAACCATTCCTTGCTTTACAAGTGACTAAATAACCTTCCTGATATTATTATTTATTCACTATTTGAAATGATTCAAATGTAGACGTATGCATTAACTCTGCAGATGTTTTCTCTCTGTTTTACCGCTGCAGCTGCGTTTCTTTTCTTGCTGAAAATGTTCTTGTAGTCTCATATGCTTGCAGGAACTTATCAATTTCCGTCGCCGGAAGTCTCAGTTGTTTGTCCCCGTTGCCATGGTGAATCGTGCTGTCTTTGCTCCATTGATCAGGGCTTTTAATGCTCGCGACGCTCGCACCTGATTCTGGTTCCAACAACTTCAAGTTGATTGAATCAAACATTTTCAGCTGTTCTGAAACCGAAAACTCTAAGTTCGAGAATTTTGAGTCCAGTGACTAAGTTCAGGTTTCAACACTAAATTTGTTGAACCTGCTTGTTGAAACGGGCCCCTGGACTTGATGAGTCCAGCTTTGGAACCTGCAGAAGCAACAAACACTGTGGGAAAGACTCCACACTTCTGACTGATGTTCACGTCCACTTTATTCTTCACAGGAAAGATTGAGACAGAACACTGAGAACTAAAAAGAACAGAGAAACACTTTGAATCTCTACTAGAAAACAGGAATCACAACAACACAAACACCAGTCTGTTTCTTTATCCACCTCTTCGTTAATCCATTTTTACTAAACCTTTCCTTCACAAAACTGTTATTTGCTAACATAACTCAACAAAATATAAACTGTATTTATATTGAAAACAATATTGAAATGTTCAGAAATCACATAAAAACAGTTAACATTAGAAACATGTAAATATATTTCTAGTGTTGTCATGGTAACACACAGACTCAGACAGCAATGCTTAAGCTTAAACTACAACCACAATGGTTAACTTAACAACTATAGGTGATATAAAATACAAAAATATACAAATTATCAGGGTCACGTGTCAAAGTCAAGCCTCGGGGCCTGGATCCGGCTCTCCAATTAATCCCACCCAGTCCTCTAGATCATTTTATTTTATTGTCATTAAAACGCACTCTCGTGCTGCCTAAACAGCGTTTTAATATGAGCCCGCCCACTGTGGCAGGAAAAGTAAAGGGATTAGGTAAAACTTCCCAGTACTTAAGAAAGTAGAAATGATTGACATGTCCAAAGACCAATAGACCTTTACTGAACTGCTGCACCGTTTGCAGCAGCTTCTTTCGGCTTCGGGAGAGCCGCGTAAATCAGAACTGTTTCTGCTTGGAATCAAACTTCGGTGACCAACCCTAGTTTTACCTTGCTCGCGCCTTATAGTCAAGAGCGCCTTATGTGTATGTTAAATACAGAAAAAGCACCAATAACTCAAACTGCGCCCTATCACGCAGTGCATCCTATGGTCGTGAAAATATGGTAATTTAGCATTTACTAAAAACTTTTTGGGGTTATCTTGGGATTTTCAAGATTCAACGTACTTGAATCTTAAGGTACATGCTTGGTGTTTTGGCTAATTTAGGCGTTTCTTGATCTTTTAGGCTGTTTTGGACTTTAGCAAATTTTTACATGCTAGCTGTTTTGGCTTTTGTGAAGTTTATCTTATCAGCTGCATGCTAGCTGTTTAAGCTAACCTTTTTTTTTAAAAGTTTTTAGGCTCATTTGAGATTTGGTCAACATTTCAGCTTTAGCGTCAGTAATTTCAGTTACCAGCTTAAGCTTTTTCAGCAATTAATTTCATAGTCTTCAGCTATCAGCACTAGCATCCATAGTGGCCAAATTCAGTTTACAGCATTCACACTAGCGTTATTGCAAGCAATGCTATATATAGAGTTCATACTTATATTAAAAAGTCCAGTTTTTAAAGCCTTAAAAATGTAGTTTTAGTGTGTTCAATAAATCTTAATTCTGTTCAGCCTGTGAACTAATGTATATTTTAGATTTTGGCCCACTGTGCGATTGAGTTTGATAGACCTGCTTTACACAAAAAAGGGCTTCTCTCCTGTGTGAGTTCTCATGTGTCTTTTGAGATGAGATCCATGACTAAAAGTTTTGTCACATTCTTTACAAGAAGAAGGCTTCTCTCCTGTGTGAGTTCTCATGTGTCTTTTTAGATGATAACCAAGACTAAAACCTTTGTCACATTCTTTACAATAAGAAGTCTTCTCTCCTGTGTGAGTTCTCATGTGTCTTTTTAGATGATAACCAAGACTAAAACCTTTGTCACATTCTTTACAATAAGAAGTCTTCTCTCCTGTGTGAGTTCTCATGTGTCTTTTGAGATGATATCCACGACTAAAACTTTTGTCACATTCTTTACAAGAAAAAGGCTTCTCTCCTGTGTGAGTTTTGATGTGGGTTTTTAGATGAGATGAACAATTAAAACTTCTGTCACATTCTTTACAAGAAAAAGGCCTCTCTCCTGTGTGAGTTATTGTGTGTCTCTTGAGATGAGATACACAATAAAACCTTTTGTCACATTCTTTACAAGAAAAAGACTTCTCACCTGTGTGAGTTCTCATGTGTCTTTTGAGAGCAGATTCATGTCTAAAACTTTTATCACATGCTTTACATGAAAAGGGCTTCTTTCCTGGGTGAGTTCTAATGTGATTGCTGAACTGTTGTGTTCCTTCCTGTTTTTCCTCTTCAATCTGTGGAGGTTCTTGTTCCTCCTGCTCATCTTTGATCTGCAGAGGTCTCGGTTCCTTTTGTTTCTCCTCAATCTGTGTAAATTCTGGCTCCTCCTGCTCTTTTTTGATCTCTGTAGGTCCGTGCTCTTCCTGATCCTCTTTAATCTGCAGAGGTTCTGGTACCTCTTTTTCCTCTTTAATCTGTAGAGGTTCTGGTTCCCCTTTAATCTGCAGAGGTTCTGGGTCCTCTTGTTCCACTCCTAAATTCTTCTGCTGGTTGTAAAGATTGTCCTCCTCACTTGCATAATGCTGGGAGAGGACTGCAGGGACAAAGACAAAAAAGGAGATGTTTGTGTATTCTCAAGCACCAAAAGAAAAATCCATACCCTCTTTTTTCTGAAGTCCTGAACTTTAAATACACAAAAATTTAACTTTTTAGTTCTCTTTCAAAGTTTAGACAGTAAGAGGTGATATCAGTCGTTCAGTCTTCAGTAGGTCAAATACCCTATGTTTTCAAAAAATGACACATTTAATATACCTTTTAAAAAAAACACACTCCCCACACCGACACACTATATACACTTATCACTAGTACGGTAGTGGCCACTGGTCAACCCATGAGGATATTACCACGGTCCGGGGCGGGGTGGTGGGGTGGGGGTGTAAATTCACAATAAAATACAGTATACCTGAATAAGAACATGTGCTTTAAACGTAATAATAAACAGTTCTGACAATAGATGTGATCATCGTTTTACTCAGTCATGAAGAACATTTCAAGTGATCAACAGAGTTTTTCTGTAGAGAATTTGGTGGCGACTACCACCACCTAATTTACAACCCCCACCAGCTCCTGTCGTTAAGTTTTCTCAAACCGCAATCTTTCAGTCATTTGTAGCTGCAGTTACACAAACCCACCAGTAAGGGCAAGTAACGCTGTGTCTAAATTAGCGCATTATTTATTAGTCAAAATATCTCCACGCACTTATCAAATATTCCTCGTGAACAGTTCAGACCCCCATGGCCGCTTTCTGCACCTGCACGCTCGTGTTTATTCCTCTATGAGCAAGAAAAAGTCTTCGCCTGCGAGAGACTGTCTACTTCCGCGAGCGTGAGCAGCTCCCTCGGGAACATGTGATGCGTGCACTCTAGCGGTCTCAGTGAACACGGGCATGTGCAGCCCACTGCTTCTGCCCTCAATTGTCAAAAGTCCTTTATCCCTTGCGTGCAGAGCCAGAATTCCTGTGAGCGAACAAGACCAAAATGTTGATTTTATCCTATTGTTTTTCCTATCATTTTTTTTAATCACTTTACTGATCTGAAAAATAATAGTAAAATGTTTTATAAGATGAAACATTCACGAGTCAAATGCTCTGCCACAGAGCAGCTTCTTAGTAAGCTAAGAAATAAACTTGAAACTAAATAATACTAATTTGCCCTTTATTTATGTAAATATATCTGCTAGAATAAATCCATTTGGGAGAAAAAGTTAAGGTACACAAATCTGAGGCCACGATAAGACAACACCACCACCTTATTTTAAGGCAGGACAAACCCTGAATCAACTAGTGATTTATTATCTGATATATTATTTAGGGTTTTTCCTGGCCTAAAAGAAGGTGGTAGTGTCTCATCGCAACCTCAGATTTGTGCTCCTTAAAAGAGCCGTAGAAGACTACAGAACGATGATTAAAAAACAGTACGCCTACCGGTAAGAAGTAAGAATGGTAACTGAGGTGTAACGGATCACAAAACTCACAGTTCGGATCGTGTCGAGGTTTGAGGGTCCAGTTCGGATCATTTTTCGGATCAGTGAAAAGTAAAAAAAAAAAAAAAAAAAAAAGCGACAAAAAACAATAATATAAAAGCTAATTAATTTTTGGAAACACTTCAAATCATGTATTCAATAAGCATTTAAATTACTTAACACACAATATTTATATATGCAACATCAAAACATTTGGCCATTGAAGCCTATTTATGAAAAACATAACATGTTTAAACTTTGAACACAAACAAATGCTAAAACATAGATTAAATTTATGTTAAATTAATGTCTTTAGACCAAATCTACAAAAACTGTGAGAAAAGAATGTTTAATTGTTTTATTGAAACTAACTGTGGGAACATTTAAATGTTTGAAATAATAATTAAAACGTAACACTTCCGCGCCCGCTTTTCCTTGTGATTTTTGACACCTTTCGCTTTGCATAGAATCGTTCGGTGACGGTACCGTCAAGTTCGTTACGGAGAAGCAGCTTTCTCCTGTGAGGGACAGTTGCTGCTTTTAACTGGGAGAACCCAGTAAATCAAACATGTACCGAGAATTCCATTTGATGTGAACGAACAATTGATTTAGTGTGTGAGGGGGGCGGGGGTGTTCCGCGGTGCACATGTGTCCCCAACCGTGGCCTCCGATCCGTACAGACCACGGATTTCCCGTGATCTGTTACACCCCTAATAGTAACAGTCATGAAGCTGCGTCTTCATCCATGACTGTTGTCAAGGTAGATTGGTCAAAGTTGCAGTGAAAAGAAAAAGTTGCAAGGTGCACAACGAATCGAGGGGTTGCTTGAATTTACGTTAATAATTGTGATCTTAACAGTGAAATCCTGGAGGGTCTGTCTTCTCTACTTCACACACTGTGGGCCTGTCTGTCAACAAACAGCATGCCTGCGGAAGTGAAATCATGTCGAACCGACCCAATTTCAATTGAGGGGAGGGGGGGTCCGCAGACGTTGATGCATCCCAAAAAAAATATATAAATATTGTTATCTTGACACTGAAAATCAAAACATTTGTGATTATGTATTAGCTATTGGTTTACTGAAATTGTTTTTCTATTTTACAATTTTGTTATCATTAGGGGCCTCTGTGTGCCCCTTGTCATTCTGGGCCCTAGAATCAGCCACCGCCCCTTTTTGAGGCGCAGGAGTTGGTGGCGCTTGTAAATTAGGAAATGGCGGCCGACACTAAATTCTCTATGCAGGAAAAACCCTGGTTATTTCATGGTTTATTACCTGATTGCTTGAAATAAACCATTTCATTCATTCATTCATATAAGCAGTTTCTATTGATAGAAGAACATCACAGAACTCACAGCTCCATATTTTGACCTTGTGCTGTTTTACAGACAGTTGCTGTACTTCAGTCAGCCTGTGTGGTCTCAGCTTCCAAGCATCCCAAAAAGAACGAATTTCTCTCCTATCATATATATATATATATATATATATATATATATATATATATATATATATATATATATATATATATATATATATATATATATATATATATATATATATATATATCATAAATTCATATGTATATTATATATGTATATATAGACATATTTTCTGCACTATAAGGCTCGCAAAAAAAAGGTGAAAGAAGCAAATCCGTGAGTTTAGTTAAACTTCATTCCATTATTTAACAATCCACTCTTATTACTTTGAATTAATATTCTCCCTTCCATGAGTCACTCATTGGAGCACCGCCACTTCTCACTGCGCAAGGTATGGCCAGTGCCCTGATAATTTCAATTTGCCAATATAGAAGTGTAATATCTTTCATTCAGCATCTATCTTAATTGTCAGACACGTTTTACTACAACAACACGGAGTATTGCCTTCTCAAGAAACGCATTGGTTGAACTTTAAATGTTGTTGACATAGGGTCGTCATTACCCCCCCCCTCTCTCTCTCTTACTTAAGGAGCAAAGTGAAGCAAACGCACTGGGATAAAATAATTAAGAGCAAAACAAATTAAAACAGCCAGTCAACAATTCACATAGACACAAACCCACACTTAAACCCAAATTTACCCAAACACACAAAAGTAATGGTATCCCAGAATTCATCGCGCTTCTAGATATCACTGCAAGACCAATTTAGTGTGTTTTGTTTGTTTTTTTAAGTCCTAGCAATCTTTTATTTTGAAAATTGACCGGATTCTCCCGATTGGCTTGAGCGCTAAAAGCAGTCCAGCTGCGTGTAACACGGGTAAAAGCTGCACGTGGAACCTTTATCTGCAAATGGATGGGAAGTTCAGGAACAGAAGATCAGACAGAAGAACAGGTGATTCCACACACTCTACCTGTTTACAAGAGATGAGACTTTCATGAACGAATCTGATCTGTTAAGCCACATGTGTCAAAGTCAAGGCCCGGGGGCCAGATCCGGCCCTCCGGGTATTTCTAGCCGGCCCTCCAGATCATTTTATTTTATCGTTATTAATGACCTGATGCTACCTTGTTCTTTTTTCTAGCTTGAACAATTTTGACAAAATATATTTTTATGTAGAGTCAAATATTTAAAGTAATTTAAGGTTAAAGTTGATTTATTCTGGAATAATATTCCTGCCGTTTTATTTTTTATATTTATGTTAAAAAGTTACAGATTTAGAATTTGTCATCCTGCGAGCTTTTTGGACTATTTTGGCATTTGCTAAAATTTCTTTTGGCTATTTTGGAGTCGAGCTAATATTTAAGCTACATGCTAGCTGTTTCAGCTACTGTAGGCTTTTTTCATTTTTTTTTTTAATGTTTTGTAGCTTAGCTATTTTTTCACCTAAATGCCAGCTGTTTTGGCTAAGTTAGTTAATTTTTTTGTCTAACTACACATTTAGCTAATATTCTAACTGGCTATGAGCTTCAGTGATTTCAGTTTTTTGCATCCAAATTCAGCTTCCAGCATTTACACTAGCATTATCGCAGGTAATACTATCTATCTAGTTCATAATTATGTTAAAAAGTTACATTTTAAAGTTTAAAAAGGTAGTTTTAGAGAGTTAAACAAATGCTTATGTTGTTCGGCCCGCGACCTAAGTTGTGTTTTAGATTTTGGCCCCTTGTGCGATTGAGTTTGACACTCCTGTGTTAAGCGGTCACCGAAATGCTATTTTGAAATCCTAAGTTATGAACACCCGATTCACGAAAAACAGAAGAGCAGCATGCACAGAGCGGGGCAGGGCGGGGCCGGGGCGGAGGGAAGGGGGAGAAAAGGAGACGTGGCGCTCGCTTTATAAAAAAATGTTTTAGTGTTGAAATGTTTCATCTGAAGCTTTTTTGCATGGAGCTTCAAAATCTGATTTGTTTCTTATTTAGAATGAATAATTGGTTACATTCTGTTAATGGATTTAATAAGATGATCTTACATTAGTCAAATAAACTCGTATTTAATCATTTCACATGACACTGAATAAGAGACATTATGTGTCTTATCAAATTTCCATAAAGCACATCGGTTAGATGATTGAGTGAAATGTCAGAACTGTTTATTATCACATTTAAAGAATATGTTCTTATATTTCGATGTGACTTTACTCCACTACTCATCCATCGTATATTTCAGTTTCAATGAGTGAAGCAAACCAGCTTTCAATTCTACGAATGATATCCTCATAGATTAAAGAAATTCATTTGACATCAAGAGGTTGTCAAACCTGATGCTCAAATTATGTGAGGTCATGGGTGGCAACAGGCAGAAGCAGCAGCTTGTACTTCTTGTAAAGCACCAAGTGCAAAAAACGTGTTTTTTTTACCCCAAGACCTGTTCTTATTTCTTAATAAGACACGTATAAAACTACCTTTTTTTGTTAAACAATATTTACAATCGAGATTTTATTTTATGTTTCAACTTCCGATTAAGAGAGCACCGCCACTTCTTGTTGTCCACGTAACCCTTCCGTTCTCCTTAGCTTGTTTACATTAAAAGTGGGGTCATCTGGACACCACAGGACAGTGCGCTGAACTTTTTTTTTTCACTGATTTTGGAGTTTCACTAATGTCCATGACAGACGTAAAATCCTGTCCCCCTTCGTCCACATTTGTCATGGAAGAAATCGCATAACAATATGTGGTTGGAGCCATCTGGACCCCAAGGAGAGCGGATTATTAAAGCACGGAGCAGTGTTGAATCTGAGTGACTCCTGTGCAGTCAGCAAACATTCTGGAAAAACATGCGCGTAAAGTTTGGCTGGATCCCTGCGCGGCACACAGCCGTGCACATGGAAGCGCCGACTCTCAGGAGCGCTTAAAATAAAACGCGCGCTTCATTGTAGTTTCACCTGCTAGGGGAGGGACACTGTCAATTTCAGCCCCACGATGTAGTGACAAGATCATCTCCTGACCGAAC
The DNA here is from genome assembly GCA_003999625.1 of Oryzias javanicus. NCBI lineage: Eukaryota > Metazoa > Chordata > Actinopteri > Beloniformes > Adrianichthyidae > Oryzias > Oryzias javanicus. The sequence goes on from CM012438.1 coordinate 5,341,738, forward strand.
AAATGAACGCCGTCAGACAAATCATCCGCGTGTTTTCAGGACTGTGCGTGCGTAATGGCGCAGGCCGGGTAAAGCTTATGCTCTAAAATGCGGGCGCACGCCAGGATTCCTGGCCCATGCGTACAGAGCGCGCGTGAGTGCGCGTTGCTAAGCAAGTTTTTAAGTTGGGATGAAAGTTCTACGTACAAATCGGGCACACATTGAGCGCGCGCTGCATCTTCAACATTTCCACGCACAGACAAAGCAACGCAACACTGTGACCAACCAGGGACTCGGATTTAGGAGCTGCTTGTGGGTAGCATCTGTTTCAGACCATAGAAGTACCAAACATGACCCCGAAAGAGAAATGATTGATTGCAGTGTGTGCCCGGTCGGGTTAATATGACACCCACACAGACATTTTAAAGGACAGAGTTGTGAAGTGAAAAAGCTGCAGTAAAATTTGGGGGATTTTCAACCACTTGAACTTTTAGCTCCGAGGTTCTTCCTATAGGTGGCGGGGGAGCACTAATGAACAGTAAATATACAATAGAAAAAGATTCTCCTCCCTGTGTGGATACCACCTGCTCAGCTCACGTTCATGAACGCCCACAGAACGCTTTCTTGAACGCCATGTGCGCACGTCTCCCTCAAAGTGATCATCTGTGCGCTTGCCCCTCCTGTGTCGGCGAGACTTGCCGAAGTTGCACAAGAACATTTTACTGATTTTGGCACTTGGTCCACATATAAGGTGCACCGGATTATAAGGTGCAACAGACGATTTTTGAAAAAAGTTCAGGTTTATGTGCGCCTTATAGTGCGGAAAATGCGGTAAACGATAGAGGAAAAATGCCACGATAGACACTTTTTTTTATCGCCCACACGATACATATCGTCATATCGCCCGGCAAAACTTCCAAGTGATTCGCAATCGCTCGCGTCACATCCACAATCTGGCGGTCTCGTTCTTACAAATGTTGGCTTGATTTGATCACGACTCTCCTCTATAACTGCGATGTACTTCTGATTGGTGTTTGTGCTTTTCAAGCAACACGATCGTGTTCTGGGTTGATTTTTAAAGGGCCCTACCATGAAAATTCTACTTTTTGAGGTTTTAAAAGCATTTTACTGTTCATTACTCACTATAAAAGAGCCAAAAACAGCATTTTGATCCATTCATGCATTTAAGAGTAACCCTCTAAAAACCTGCACTGTCTGCAGCGGCCCCTCCCATACCCACAAAAACTAGTGGGTGAAAACTACTGACGTAAGATCGATGCCAACAGCTCCCTCCAGGAGAGTCTGTGCTGCGAGCTCCTCCCCCCCGTCTTACACAACACTGAATTTATCCCCTTACCGATGGAAGCGTATGTGACTCAAAAAAATAAAAGTCAATACTGGAAATTCTATTTCCTTTTCAAAATGTACCAGCATTATTTGTCTCTTAAATAAAATGAAAAAGCAATTATCAAAACTGCATTTTCATTTTCTTCTTCAACACCGCTCATTCTGTAACTTAACTAAAATTATAAAGAAAATGGCATTTGACATTTCATTTTCAGAAGGTTCTTTGGTCAGTTTTTAACAAAATTCAATCAGAAATATCAAATTTGAACATTAAAATGCATAAACAGAAATGCTATTTCATTTTCAAAATGTACCAGTATTTTTTGTCTCTTAAATCAAATGAAAAAGCAATTCTCAGAACTGCCTTTACATTTTTTCTTCAACTCCGCTCATTCTGTAACTTAATTAAAGTGATGAAGCCAATGGAGATTCCTTTTTCGTTTTAACATTCTGCCGCGCAATAAGTGTAACAAAAATCTAAAGGCGTCCCAAGGGCGCACGACGATGACGTCAGAGCTCCTCCTCCTCCAGTTTGATTTGTTCTGTCTGGAAACTACAAGCCGTTCTCATTGATTTATATTGAGAAACTGAGAAAAAAAGGAGGAAGAGGAGGAAAAACGAGCTCAAACTGAGATTCATCATTCCAGATTAACTTGTGTTTACACAAAAGCGGGATACACTGTGGATAGTTTGACAGTTTGTTTCTCCCGCCGCCTCTCTGGCTGCAGCCCGATTCAGCCGACATGTCCATCGGGACTCACGGGCTGAATGTGCCGGCCGACAGACAGCTATGCTGGGTCTGGATCAGGCTTTACCCACCAAAACTGCGATATTTTGAATATTTTTGCGCGGCAAAAGAGGGACAAGCAAAACACGCTCAAAGCTGATATTTATCTTTTCTTCTACAAATAACTGCCGTTTTCAAAACAAAAACATTTAAAACATCCCCTGGTGCGCCTAATGTCCGGAACGTTAGGGATCCGCAGCTCGCGGGACACGGCACCGGACGCGAACCGGTACCAGACGTGGCACTGGACGCAAAGAGGAACCGGAAGACAGAGCTCTCCACGTCATGGCGCAGGGCCGGTTCTGACTCGCAGCTCGGTGGTTGGGACCCGGAATCTAATGGGAGCATCCGTTGCGTTAGGACGCAATGACTTGGGGACAACTACAGCGTCAAAAGTGATGCGGGGGGATCCGAGGAAGAGGATGTGTTATGGAAGCAAGAGAACACAGGAGAGAGAGAGAGATGCAGAGAATTGAATCACCTGACCGATGCCCCAATAAAAACAATGCAAAAGTCCCAATTAAACACTTCCTGTTCTCAGTTTGAGTTTCACTTTTCATTGTTTTCTTCCATAAGTGCGACCGTGGCTTCTGTCACGTGTTATGCAGTGAAAACCGGCCGCACGGCTGATCTCTTCCCGATGCGATCTCTGTTTGTGTAGCGGTTGGCTTTGGCTGATGCAGCAGTGGGACATGCAGCCATTTTCAAACAGATCCAGACAGAACTGAAGTAGGGCTGGGCGATAAAACGATAATTATTGATATCGCGATAGAACATTTTTTCGATAGAAGAATGAGTCTATCGCGATAGACTTTTATTTTGAAGGGTCCGCAAATAACACTTGCTAGCGAACAGTTTCTCCTATTTGATGAGTAAAAGTTAGAGAGTTAATCACCACAGGGCGAGTAAGTATCTAATTATTGTGTTTATTAGCTCTCATTTGGGTCATTTTTTGGACTCCCACCGCGTCCTTCGTCTGCATGAAAGGTAAACAAACGCGCACGAGCCGCAACCCCCGCTGCCGCTGCGCACCTCGCGCGCTGTATTACAATCATTGTCTGTCCACGCCGACTGCATTTGGCGTCAAATTAATTTACTGTAGACTGTATTAGTTTTAACAAGCGTCAGATTTGATGCTTGTCGGTCATCAGAAAGTCTGTCGCTCTGACGCCCCGCTGAGTGTGCGAGAAGCTTACGTCAAAACTTTTCTCGAACTCCTCGTGAAGAACGCGGATACCGAGAGATTGATTTATCTTGAAGAGCTGATTAAAAACATCGGTACACATCTCCGTGTCGGAGTTCAAGAGACCTTCCAATGAGGAGCGGCCGCTGTCGCACACGCATCGTGCTCCTGCACCCAGCTGGCAAGAGCCGACAGGGGAAAGTAAAGCTACTATGGCAAGCCGTTATGGTCAAAAATCACCAGAAAATACGCGGGTATGGCAGTGCATCACCTGGACATGTACTATGGTTAATAATACTCATTTGACATATTTAAATGTTGCCACAGTTAGTTTCAATACAACAATTAATACCAAACATAATGAAAGTTTAATTTCAAAATTGCAGTTTAATTTGGTGGGATAGCATATTAAGCATTTCTTTCTCTCAGTTTTTGCAGACTTGTCTCCAGACAATACATTTTTGTTATGTGAACCCTGAAAACATTAGAATTTATTTGTAGACTTAATGCTTTGTTTTTTAATGGAACTGAAGAAACAGTTTAGTATCTATTTCATAAACTTTTGAAACTTGAAAGCTTTTGCTTTAATTTTCAGCTTAGTTCATTTATATATATCTATATAGTCTTAGTTATTAAAAAACTAGTTGCATAATTTCCATTGGATCTGTTATGCTTAGTGTGATAGGACATAAATATTTAAATTTAAACAACCTGCTGATGAATTTACATTTCATTTTTGAGCCACAAAGTGTTCAAATATAGTTATTTGCTTTATATCGTGATCAATATCGTTATCGCGCAATATGTAAAAAGCTATATCGTGATATGAAAAATCCCATATCGCCCAGCCCTAAACTGAAGGATAAAACTGCTGGTTTACAGCAGCAACAGAACGTTTAATAAAAATGTTGATTTGAAGACAGCGCTGTTGTTACGAGGGCTGTGGATCGTTGCTTAGGTGGCTATTCGGTTCACGTATCAAACCACGATTCTTACTTTTTAATATAACGTTTATTGCTATGTCTAGGCCTATGTCTATTCACTGGATGGTTGAAAATGTAAATTATTTGTATAAAATCACCACAATTTATAACTTTTATTTAGAACAGGAGATCAGAATCAACAAAACTGATATAAAAAAAAAAAAAGATTCGGATGGAAAGAAATTTTGTCATTTTAAACTTTTTTTGTCAACCTTCTGGTTAGGTTCAGCAGTAACATATTCAACATTAAAATGTTTTTTTTTTTTTTTAAATCACTGCTGTTTTGGATCATTTAACAGAAAAACCTGAAATTTCTCTCCATTGTTTTCTATATTCAAAGTTCCTCAAAATGTTATGTTCTAAGCATTACATATTGATGCAGAGCCCATGTGAAAAAATATGTTTTTCCGCAGCAGAATCAGCGGATTCATGTTGATTATAACTGCATTTCAGCAGCGTGAGGCTGCGCTTCTCCGCTGCAGAATAAGATGGAGTTTTGTTAATTGCGTCAACTGTTGAAGAGTTATCATAACCAAAAGAATGTAAACACTGGAGCTAAAGCTCCGGTGTTAAAGTTAATTCATTTTTTCAGAAGTTATGTCAGTGAACAGAACTTCAGTCTCAGTTTTTGAACAGAAAAAGCTCTCGCTCGTTTTACTTTGAAAACCAGAAGCTTCACCGTCACGAAGATTGTTTACTTCCGGTGACGGTTCCGCAGCTCTTTCGGTTTTGTTTTAGTTCATAAACTTAAAATACAACATTAATCTGGGAAAAAATGTATTCTTGGATATTGAGAAGCAATTCAGAATTTTTAAAAATGAGGATCTATTCTGAATGCGAATCGATTTTTCTCGACACCCCAGTTCATAACTTCTCTGAAATGTTCATCTGAATGATGAGCTTGTTTGAGCATTTCTGGGACCGTTCAAAAAAGAAAGGTTCCACATGCAACATACAATTTTTACAATTGTCCTATAAATTAATGTTGTATTTATCTGCCGCATCTTAAAGTCCGATCCGTGAAAATATTGTCCAGCTTTCAACCGATCTGTGTTTACATACATAGACAACACACCAGAAAGCTTGTTAGCATTAGCAGCTAGTACCATAGCATGCTAGCATCAGTGAAAAACAACATCACTTTGTTTAAATCACCACTTTTATTAGACATTCTGTTGCTGCTGAAGACCAGCAGCTTTATCCTCCAGTTCTTCCTAAACTGCAGCATGTCTCGCTGCTTTATCAGCCAAAGCTAACCGCTACACAGAGACGATTAGCAGAAGGGGGCGGGTGGGGGCTTGTAACAGCATGTACGTGGTTATTTGTTTGTTTGTTTTTTTTTTTGAACAAGCGTATTCTCTTTCTTCTGCCTCGCTGAAGAATCTCCTCTGCTCACTGCAGCTTTTAGCTGACAGATGCGCTAACTTTACACCAAACTACAGAAGCCCAGAAGAGCAGAGAGCTTGGAAAATTAAAATCTAAATTTTTCCAAATGCAAATGGTCTGAAACAAAAATATTTGAATTAATCAATAATATCAATATATTGCCCAGCCCTAGCTGTAGGTATGACATACCACAAATGCAGCATAGTACTTTGATTTTCAAACAAAATTAGTTACAAAACTATTTCAACTATTTTCTCAGTAAAATTGATGTGAATACATATTTTTTGTGTTATGCATAGAATATGTTAAGAAGCTATTTTACCTGGTCTTTGTTAATTAAATAATATTTCAGATACATTGGAAATAGTTGTGTTATTATTGTAATATAATTGACATTATAGTTGGGGATTACATAATTGTTAAAGAGAAAATTTCAAATTGGTACTTCATATCCTAAACGCTGCTGACCCCTGGTCTATTGTAACACAGCAGTAAACTGCCATTTATACCAATCCAATATGGCGTCCTATTTGGGTACACAACTTTAACTCATTGGCAGAAACAATGAGGGAGCTAAGATGAAAGAAGAACTACTGCAGAACAACGCTTTCCCGCTTCAAGATGGTGGAACAAAGTCAGTCATGGGTTCACTAGAACCTGGATCCGAATGTTGTGGAAGATGAAGAAGAAGTGAACATACCTATCTGGTGGAGCTGAAGCTGTGGTTTCCAGCAGATATCCAGCAGTCTGCGCTGACGACAGAGCTCCTCCTCGTACTGGACGATGGTTCCTTCACAGAGTCTGAAGATTTCTTCAGCAGCAGCAACGAGTCGCTCGCTGATCAACTTTCTCAGAGACTGAAGGGAAGACATGGTTCCTGCAGCTGCTCAAACAAACACCGCCGTCCTCTGAACACCAGCAGCTCCGATCATCTGCTAGTCTCACAATCACAGCCACGATGTCTTTACGTTCAGCACGTATTCACTAATTTGTTCCACTTGAGCTAAAAACGATTGTTCTGAATCGAACCATGTATTGATAAACCTCTGTAGAACCCTCACAAACGTCCGAACAAAACCCCGCTGTTGTCTCAACAAAAGCTAACGCAGCTAGCCTGCCAGCGCGCCCTCGTGCTACTTACTTCCGGGTCACGATAGGAACATCATGTAAAAGGAATTCAAAACTAAAACTTGTTCTCTTTAAGATTTTACGAAAAACTAACTTAAAATCACGTTAACAATTTTTATTCAAATTGGCAACATTTTAACTTGACAGTTTTAGTTTCAAAATATTTTAGTGGGACGTTCCTCCTATGACCCGGAAGTTAACAGAACAAGGCCGCGATAGCGGCGTTAGCTCGTGTTGAGACGATGGCGGTTTTGTTCAGACATCTGTGAGGTTTCGAAAAATACGTAGAGATACATTGTTCGGTTCCAATCAATTATCTTTAGCTAAAGTGTCGTAAATGATTGGAATTCGTGCTGAACGTAAAGACAACGTGTCTGGGATTGTGAGACTAGCAGATGATCGGAGCTGCTGGTGTTCAGAGGACGGCGGTGTTTGTTTGAGCAGCTGCAGGAACCATGTCTTCATTTGCTCAGAAAGAGTCTGTCAGAGAACAACTTTCTGCTGCTGAAGAAACCTTCAGACTCTGTGAAGGAACCATCGTCCAGAATGAGAATGAGGAGCTCTGTGGTCAGCGCAGACTGATGGATATCACCTGGAACCCGCAGCTTCAGCTCCAAGTTGCAGGTATGTTCACTGCAGACAAATACATCCACCAACGTCTTTGTTTTCCTCGTCAAAATATCGACATTGTGATACATCGCGACTTGTAGTCTTGCAATTGATTCTCGACGGGTTCTCACAGTTTTGATTTTTATTTTTTTAAGAGGCTGTAAAACATTATATTCGTCATCCTTTGTGAGATAGATATGAGGCGCGCATTGCAAGACTGGCTGTTGCTGGCAACAATGTGTACTTGATAATTTAATACTTTTAATATTTCTCTTTGTTATACAGTATTACCTTGACTAATTAAAAACTTGGTAATAGGGCTATGTGTTGATTATAATTTCCAGAAATGAATCGATTCACAAGATTCTAGATTGATTCAATTCTGATATTTTTCAAGTCTTTAGATTCTTCAATTTAATTTTGAGTTTACACATCTATACACATTTTTTTAAAATACATCAATAATCTACTATGTTTTGAGTATATTTATATTAATATAATATAGTCCATATCCTGTAAAATGCATTAATGAAATATTGAGATTGTTAATGTCATACAGTGTTACATGGATTCTTAGAAGGAGAAGTTCTAATAAAAATCTTCAGATCATTGTAAACATTGTTCTGCTTCTCCTGGAGGACGTTTCAGTATGGCCACTAGGTGGCGATCATCCTATAGCTGCACACATCAAGGTTTTTCCTGTCTTAAAATAAGGTGGTGGTGGTGTCTGATCACGACCTCAGATTCGTGTACCTTAACCCAGGAGTCCCTAAACTTTTTCTTGTAAGGGCCACATAACAGTTTTCTTTTCTGGTGGGGGGCCAGGGTCGGTTTGTAAGCTAACAGAAAAAGTGAAACGATCTAAACGTTGGTCTAAACGTAATCAATTGCGTTTTTCCAGAAAGCTCCTTTCTGTAGTCTTCACAGAGAAAATGAATCAAAAACAGTCCAGTCGGTGCCGTCAGGGGCAATGTTCCCTCTAAACTGCGTGTGTGTGCAATTGCGCACCGCTCTCACGCCTGTTGCGCAGAGGAAATTTTTCTGCGCACATCATAAAATGCATTCTGAACTTTAAATAGAATTATCATATAAGACATGTATCTTTGTCACTTTTAATGTAATTCAGTGATTGAAAGACAAATTAAAACGTGCTGATGAAGACGAGTGTCCAGGATACAAAGCTGAGTTCAGATTGAAGGCGGGGTTTCAATGCATTCCGTCTTCAAAACACAGTCAGTTTGGCCACACGCGCAATGAACACGAACAGTGAGCTCTCCAAAACACCGGGGAGGCTGTTGATGGACTTTTTTCTGCGTTCTCAAAGTCCTATTCCTTCTTCTTTTAGTTCAGATCTCATGTAAGAACACACAACACATAGTTTTTCCTCCATGTCATTTCACATCTTGAACGTGCATGCGGCAGCGGGGGTGGGGTTGCGCATGCTGGAGAAGTGATGAGGACAGGTGATCCCAAAGCAGCAGACTAGCGTTTACTTTAGCCTCATCTGAGTAGTAAAATACTCATTAAAATGTTACATGATCTCAAATTTAAAAAAAGTCATCTCTAAATGTGTACAAGTTACACCTTCCAGACAATAATCCCAGCCAGACCACAACATGGTTACTCTACATCAGGAGTCAGCAACCTTTAACAGTAAAAGAGCCATTGGAGCTTGTTTTCTACTGATCAAATTCTAGAAGGAGCCGCATTTACTTACCTAACCTTTTTAAAAATTTTGATTTACATTCATAACCTTCTTTTTGTTTTTTTAATAAATGAGAATAATGTCTTTTTTGGCACAAACAAAAGCTAAAACAATATATAAAAGAAACTAGCATCTCTCAAAATGGGATTTTTTTTTTTTACGTTTTTAACTTTGGTAACAAAAAAGCAAGCTTGTTGCTTAAATACTAGCCAACATTTCTCTGTAAATTAAATCAGCCGAAAATTTCAGCATATTGCTGAAATAGACGCTAAACTCAAAATTCGCCTAAACCCCTAGTACATAACAAATTAGTAAAAAAGGTTAGCATATGGCCAAAATGTTAGATAAACTCAAAATTAGCATAAAAAACTAATTAGAGGCCAAATCCACCAGAAAAAGCTAGCTTGTTGCTTAATTACTAGCTGAACTCCAACATAACCTAAAATTCCTCAGTAAACTAACTTAGTCAAAATGTTAACATGTTGCTAAAATAGAAGCTAAATTCTAAATTATCAAAAAGAAAAACTTCAGTAGATAACAAATTAGCTAAGAACATCAGTAATTTGCTAAAATATTAGCTAAACTCCAAATTAGCATAGAATTCATCAGTAAACTAACTTAGTCAAAGAAATTAGCATGTTGTCAAAATAGAAGCTAAAACTCTAAATTTGCCAAAAAACCCAATTAGAAAAAAAAGAGCCAAAATGTTAGTATGTTGCAAAAATAATAGCTAATCTCCTTTTTTTTTTTTTTTTTTTTTTTCGTTACTATTATTTTATTTTTCTTCAGCCCGAGAGCCACGATGGAGAGATAAAAGAGCCACATGTGGCTCTGGAGCTGCAGGTTGCAGACCTCTGATCTACATGTTATCATAACATTTAGAAATCGACTGCAGCTGGTCCAAAACTCGACTGCACGCTTTTTAACCAAGAAGGAGCACATTAGTCTGATTCTGAACTCTTTGCTCCAGTCAGCTTTAGGTTCTTTTATTTGTTTATATAAGCTTCAATGGAATTGAACCTTCATTTTGATCAGGTTTATTTTTGGTTTATGACCCCCCCAGCCCGCTCAGCTTCAGCTGCTGGTCCCAAAAGGCAGAACTAAAATCTCACAATGAGCTCTTTTCTCAGCTCTTTTCCTGTTTTCCAGCAAGTTTGTGTGGCGGAGTATTTGCTGTTGAATGTAGCTTTTTTGTGTGCACTTTTCTTCCTTTTTTTTGCGAACAAATGTGCATTCTTAAGTACGAGAGGGATATCCTCCTTAAATTACGATACACATCGAATGAATTTAAACATCTGATCCCTCCGGAGATTAAGAAGCCCTTCCGTGGATGCCGTGCCGGAGCTAAGGTGAAGGCGAGAAAGTGGAGAAATAAGCCCTTCGTGCCATCAATCATCATGGGGAATGTAAACTCGCTATCGAACAAGTGCGAGGAGCTGGTGGCCTTGGTAAAAGCTGACGAAGCTTACCGAGTGTGTTTATACCTGCTCACGGAGAGCTGGCTGACGAACGGGATTCCCGACTCAGCTGTTAGCATCCCCGGCTACGCACTCGTTAGAGCAGACAGGGCAGTGGACCTATGCGGAAAAACGAAGGGTGGTGGACTTGCTGTGCTCGTCAGTAACAAGTGGTGCCATCCCGGTCACATCACGGTTAAAAACAAGATATGTACCTGTGATGTGGAGCTCTTGGTGGTTGGTATGAGACCGTACTATCTTCCACGAGAACTTTCCAACTTAGTCGCCATTGTTGTTTACATTCCGCCGCGGGCGGACCCAACGTCAGCGTGTGACGTCATCCAGGAGGTGGTCGCAAGGGCCCAGTCTGCACACCCAGAAGCGCTCATCATAATATCAGGGGATTTCAATCATGTGATGTGAGCCCTCACTTAGGGGTTTCACACAATATGTGAATTGTCCTACCAGACACAACAACATTCTGGACCTGTGTTATGTTAATTTAAAATCTGCCTACACTGTAGCGGCTCTGCCCCCCCTTGGCAGGTCGGATCATAACCTAATTCAGCTCAGACCATCATATAAGCCATGTGTGATGAGGCTCCCTAAAGTCACTAGATCTTTTAGGCAGTGGACTCCTGAGACAACAGGCATGCTGAGAGACTGTTTTGAATCCACTGATTGGGACCTGATAGTGGGAGACAGTGACAGTAACATCGATCAGGCTGTGGTGTGTGTCACTGATTACATCAACTTCTGCACAGATGTGGCAGTGCCTCTGAAAAAAGTGCGCTGCTTTCCCAATAATAAGCCGTGGATTAGAAGCAGCACAAAGCACCTGTTAAATCTGAAGAAACAGGCTTTTAAGACTGGTGATCGGCACAAAATGAGGACGGCTCAACATGACTTGAGAAGAGCCATAAGGTGCGCTAGGAGGGAATATAAATCTGGGCTTGAGAGGAAGCTGCAAAACAGGAACACCCGGGAGGTGTGGAGCGGCATGAGAGCCATTACTGGCTTTAAGGAGAAGGGTCACACTGTGACTGGTGATGTGGCCATGGCAGATAAGTTCAACCATTTCTATAATAGGTTTGACTCAGGACACACTAACCCATGCCCATTCATCAGTGGCTCTTCCACCTCTGCTGCTGCGACCTGCTCCTCTGCTCCACCCTGTGGCGGCTTCTCCACCTCTGCTGCTGCAACCTGCTCCTCTGCTCCATCCGGCGGCGGCTTCTCCACCTCTGCTGGTGTGGTCGGCTACTCATTGCCACCTGGCAGCACCTCTTCCACCTTTGATGCTGTGTCTGGCTGCTCTGCTCCACCTGGTAGGGGCGCCTGCACTAGCCCTGATGCTGTTTCACTGATAACATCAGATGAGGTGTGCAAAGAGCTCAGGAGGCTCCACGGTCGGAAATCTGCTGGTCCTGACGGAATATCACCTCGGCTGCTAAAGGAATGTGCGTCAGAGCTGGCTTTGCCTCTTCAAACCATCTTCAACAAAAGTCTTCAAACCGGATGCGTCCCTGGCCTGTGGAAGACCTCATGCCTTGTCCCAGTGCCTAAGGTGACAAGGCCTGCAGAGATGAAGGACTACAGACCAGTTGCCCTGACCTCTGTAATAATGAAGACTTTTGAGAGGCTGCTACTCCGGCGGTTTAAACCACAGGTGGAGGGGGCGCTGGACCAATGTTCCCTCTAATTTTTTGTGCGTCTGAGCAAATACAGGAACTCACTGAGCGATGCCTCGACCCCCGTGAGCAACACTGGGGGTTTCACTCTGTATTCATGTCTATATTTCAACTGTCTGAAATCTCAGATCTTAACAAGTCATGTAGCTTATTAAAAGAATGAAACTAATTAATAAAACTAATTTTCATCAAATTTGGTTTAATATAAGTGGAATGCAACAATAACTATGAAATGTCAAAAAAATCAGAAAGTGGGTCCTACTCCTGCTCTCTGGGAATACATTCCAATTCAACCTCATTTGTATAAAAAAATTTCCTGCTACACAGTATCTTAAAGTGTTTTCCATAATACATAAATAAATAATAGAAATATAAAAGTAGTAGATAAAATATGAAGCATATGAGATAAATAGCAACAAATACAAGCTCAACACACACATTCCAGACATGAAATCATAATTACTTATACCAATTATTAATACAATTTATAAAATCAAATTAAAACATGTGGACATGTAAAAACTAAGTAAAAGCTTTACTAATAAAACTCGTTTTCATTTCTTTCTATAAAACCTCCACAGTGGATGAATCCTTAGCATCCACAGGCTGTTCAACAGGTGAGGTCCACAGAGCTGAAATGTGGCCTCATTGTGAGATTTTAGTTCTGCCTTTGGGACCACCAGCAGACCTGCAGCTGAGGGCTCTGCAAAAATAAACCTGATAAAAATGAAGGTTCAATTCCATTTAAGCTTCTATAAACAAATAAAAGAACCTAAAGCTGACTGGAGCAAAGACTTCAGAATCAGACTAATGTGCTCCTTCTTGGTTAAAAAGCGTGCAGTCGAGTTTTGGACCAACTGCAGCGACTGAGGAGAATTTTATCTCTAATTGTTCTGATAACATGTAGAGTAACCATGTTGTGGTCTGGCTGGGATTATTGTCTGGAAGATGTAACATGTGCACATCAATTTTAAATCATGCAACGTTTTTAATTAGCATTTTACTACTCAGATGACGCTAAAGTAAATGCTAGACTGCTGCTTTGGGATCACCTGTCCTCATCACTTCTCCAGCACGTTGCACACGCAGTCCCACCCCCCACCCCCACCGCTGCAGCCCCACCCCCGCTGCCGCATGGACACTCAAGATGTCAAATGACATGGAGGAAAAACTATGTGTTGTGTCTTCTTATATGAGATCTGAACTAAAAGAAGAAGGAAAAGGACTTTGAGAACACTCCCGGCCCCTCCTCCGCTCTCAGGTTAAAGTCCTCTGTTCATTTGAACACCGGAGCTCACGCACTTTTCATCCTGTTGTTGGACGCTCTGGCCGCAGAAAAAAGTCCATTAACAGCCTCCGTCAGAGTTTTGGAGAACTCACTGTTCGTGCTCACTGCGCATGTTCATTGCGCGTACGGCCAAACTGACGGTGTTTTGAAGACAGAACGCATTGAAACCCCGCCTTCAATCTGAACTCAGCTTTGTATCCTGGACACTCGTCTTCATCAGCACGTTTTAATTAGTCTGTCAATCGCTGAATTACATTGAAAGTGACAAAGAATACATGTCTTATATGATAATTCTATTTAAAGTTCAGAATGCATTTTATGATGTGCGCAGAAAAGATTTCCTCTGCGCAACAGGAGAGCAGTGCGCAATTGCGCACGCGCGCAGTTTAGAGGGAACATTGCGCTGGACCCCCTTCAGTTTGCCTATCAGGACAGCATGGGAGTGGAGGATGCTGTCCTGTATATGGTCCATAGGGTGCTTTCCTTTCTGGATGGGGCAGGAGCCTATGTGAGGGTGATGTTCTTCGACTTCACAAGTGCTTTTGATACAATCCAGCCTCAGTTGCTGAAGGAGAAGCTCAAGAGGATGGGTGTGGATTAGGGCTGGGCGATAAAACGATAATTATTGATATCGCGATAGAACATTTTTTCGATAGAAGAATGAGTCTATCGCGATAGACCTTTATTTTGAAAGGTCCGCAAAAAACACTTGCTAGCGAACAGTTTCTCCTATTTGACGAGTAAAAGTTAGAGAGTTAGTCGCCACAGGGCGAGTAAGTGTTTGTATCTAATTATTGTGTTTATTAGCTCTCATTTCTGTCATTTTTTGGACTCCACTCCGCGTCCTTCGTCTGCATGAAAGGTAAACAAACGCGCACGAGCCGCAACCCCCGCTGCCGCTGCGCACCTCGCGCGCTGTATTACAATCATTGTCTGTCCACGCCGAATGCATTTGGCGTCAAATTAATTTAATGTACACTGTATTAGTTTTAACAAGTGTCAGATTTGATACTTGTCGTTCATCTGAAAGTCTGTTGCTCTGAATACCCGCTGAGTGTGGGAGAAACTTTTCTGGAACTCTTCGTGCAGAACGCGGATACCGAGAGATAGATTTATTTTGAAGAGCTGGATAAAAACATCGGTACACATCTCTGTGTCGGAGTTCAGGAGATCTTCCATTGAGCAGCGGCCGCTGTCGCACACACATCACGCTCCTGCACCCAGCTGACAAGAGCCGACATGGGAGAGCTATGGCAAGCTTTTAGGGTCAAAAAACGCGGGTATGGCAGTGCGTCACCTGGACATGTGCTATGGTCAATAATACTTATTTGACATATTTAAATGTTACCACAGTTAGTTTCAATACAATAATTAATACCAAAAATAATGAAAGTTTAATTTCAAAATTGCAGTTTAATTTGGTGGGATAGCATATTAAGCATTCCTTTCTCTCTTCAGACATGTACATGGAATCAGAAAATACATGTTTTGTTTATGTTCAAAGTTCAAAATGTGTGAGTTAATGCTTTTAAGTACTTTCTTTTTTCAAACATATATTTTAAACTTTTCAAAAAAGTAATTTTAGGCTTTTATCTTCTTTTTTCTTGTTGTTTTTTTACTTGTTACTGATCCAAAAATGATCCAAACTGTGACCTTAAAGATGTGACACGATTACACCCCTACTAAATACAACAAAAATAATTTGTAGTACATTAATACATTTTTGTTATGTGAACCCTGAAAACATTAGAATTTATTTGTAGACTTAATGCTTTGTTTTTTAATGGAACTGAAGAAACAGTTTGGTATCTATTTCATAAACTTTTGAAACTTGAAATCTTTTGCTTTAATTTTCAGCTTAGTTCATTTATATATATATATATATATATATATTCTTGGTTATTAAAAAACTAGTTGCATAATTTCCATTGGATCTGTTATGCTTAGTGTGATAGAAAATACATTTTTAAATTTAAACAACCTGCTGATGAGTTTACATTTCCTTTTTGAGCCACAAAGTGTTCAAATATAGTTATTTGGTTTATATCGTGATCAATATCGTTATCGTGCAATATCTAAAAAGCTATATCGTGATATAAAAAATCCCATATCGCCCAGCCCTAGTGTGGATCCTGTTTTTGTTCGCTGGATCCACAACTATCTGACTTCAAGGTCACAGTATGTCAGACTGGGTGACTGTCTATCTGGAGTATTGACGAGCAGCACTGGTGCACCACAGGGAACTGTACTATCACCTTTTCTCTTCACGCTTTACATTGCTGACTTTACTCATGCATCAGCGGCTAGTCATGTCCAAAATTACTCGGACGACACCGCTATTGTGGCATGTGTAAAGGGAAGGGACGAGAGTGAGTACAGGGAGCTCATCACTGGATTTACCTCCTGGAGCAGGGAGAATGGTCTGGTGCTGAACACCTCAAAGACCAAGGAGATGATCATTGACTTTGGCAGGAAGCCCTCCCACCAACCAGTGATCATAAATGGAGAGAGGATCGAGGTGGTCAATACCTACAAGTACTTGGGAGTGCACCTTGAACACAAACTGGACTGGACAGAACAGGCTCAGGCTCTATATAGGAAGGGACAGAGCAGGCTGTTTTTCCTAAGGAGGCTGAGGTCTTTTGATGTGTGTGCTGACATGTTGCTCCTCTTTTATCAGTCGGTCGTGGCAACCGCTGTTTCCTTTGGGGTTGCATGCTGTGGTGGCTGTATGACCAAAAGGGACTGCAGTCGGCTGGACAAACTGATGAAGAGGTGTGCATCTGTGATCGGGAGGAGGGTGGACTCTGTAGGAACTGTGCTTCAGAAGAGGATGAAGGCTCTAAGCCGAAGCATCCTGGACAATCCCAGACATCCTCTCCATAACACAATGTCTGCACAGAGGAGTACACGGAGTAACAGGCTCCTTTCACTGCGCTGCAGGACTGAGCGCTTTAAAAACTCATTTGTCCCTTCAGCCATCAGGCTGTTTAACAAATCTGCCTGATATAAACTGGCTTTTATTTTAATTTTATTTTATTTTATTGCTATTTATTGTGTGTGTTTGCGTGTGTCTAGCTGCCGAACACCTGAATTTCTCCCTTGGGAGATTAATAAAGTCCTATCTATCTATCTATCTATCTATCTATCTATCTATCTATCTATCTATCTATCTATCTATCTATCCATCTATCCATCTATCCATCTATCCATCTATCCATCTATCCATCTATCCATCTATCCATCTATCCATCCATCCATCCATCCATCCATCCATCCATCCATCCATTTCAGCTCTGTGGACCTCACCTGTTGATCAGCCTGTGGATGCTGAGGCTTCATCCACTGTGGAGATTTAATAGAAAAAAATGAAAACGTGTTTTATTAGTACAGCTTTTACCTAGTTTTTACATGTTCACATGTTTTAATTTGATTTTATAATTATAATTATAAATATTAAAAATTATATAATTTTAATTATATTTTCCAATTTATTTTATATGCTTCATATTTTATCTACTATTTTTATCTTTCTATTATTTAGTTATTTATTATGGAAAGCCCTTTAAGATACTGTGTAGCAGGAAAAGTTTTATACAAATGAGGCTGAATTGGAATTTATTCCCAGACAGCAGGAGTAGGACCCACTTTCTGATTTTTTTTTTTTACTTTAGTTAATGTTGCATTTCACTTATATTAAACCAAATTTGATGAAAATGAGTTAATTAGTTTCATTATTTTAATAAGCTACATGACTTGTTAAGATCTGAGATTTCAGACAGTTGAAATATAGACAAGAATACAGAGTGAACCCCCAGTGTTGCTCACGGGGGTCGAAGAATCACTCAGTGAGTTTCTGTGTTTGCTCAGACACAAAAAATTAGAGGGAACATTGGTCGGGGGACAATTGTATGGCAAGCCAAAGAGATCAAAAAATCACCAGGAAAAGCGACTACGGAAGTGCCACGTTTTACGGATAATGAATGTTATTCTATTTTTTTTTAATGTTCCCACGGTTAGTTTCAATAAAACAATTAATAGTAAAAATAATTTTAACGCTTTTATTTATTATTTAATTTGAACATTAGAAGGTGGGACAGGAACATTTGTATTTTAAGGGATACTCCAGATAGATTTGGTATTTTCATCACTATTTTTAAAAGGTAATCAAACCCTATATCAACTTTTTTTGTCTGTTGACCTCTATAAATGGGACTTTAAAAGTGCGGTCTGTTGGTTATTGCCAAATTTTTGACAAATTAAGATTAACTTGTTTAATTCTTCAAAGTATAATCAAAATCAGTCTGTGTGCTGCCCCCAACAGGTTGAAATGAGGTATCACAATTTAATTTTGTGATTGGTCAAGTCCTGTAACTCTCAGAGGTCTGACGTCATGATCTGCAGCTCCAGTAATGATAACAGTCCTGCCCCCAAGCCCCACCCCTCTGACTGGATTTTCACATTTCAGCTGTGGGTGGAGTCAGCCTCCAACTTCCTGGTTTGGTGACCCTTTAACCCTTCCGCTCTCTTTGGGGTCCAGATGACTCCAACCTCATATTGATGTTTGATTCCTTCCATGACAAAGTGGGACAGGATTTTATGTCTGCCATGGACATTAGTGAAACTCATAAATCAACCACTTTTAATGTAAACAAGCCAAGGAGAGCGGAAGGGTGAAGCCCTTAACGCCTGAATATATTTCTAATCATGGAAAAAAAAAATACAATCATGTTTTTGCTTTCAATTAGACACAAAATTAAGTTGGGATTTTTAATTTAAATATTTAACAAAATCTAGATATAGTTTTAGATTTGTCGCTAAATGTCGATATTAGGCCTTAAAGGAAAGGAAAGACACCTGTTCCCAATCTTTAGTAACAACAAAACTTTATTATTTCACACATTTATTTACATTATATTCAAAGGACATTTTAAAAAGAAATACAAAAACCAAATAAAACTTGTTAAAACACAAAAATGTAGCATGTAGCACAAAAAATTGCACATATTTCCCAGTATTTCTTTTCCCTATACCATTTTTTTAGGTATGGAATGTCAAGAAGCAGTCAAAGCGGCAGCCTCGCTGTCCTCAGGAGTAGGCCTGGGGTGTACTCTATGTTTCATCTTTCCATAAAAAGAATCCACATTCATTTTCACAGTTGTATCGGTCTGGAAATAAGCCATATTTGACAGAAATCACATTTATGGTCCACTAAAATATTTCTACATTTACTATAAATACACAATAGCAGTCCACCACCACCCTGACCTGTGGACATAGGGACAGAGGAGGCAAAAAAGAAGCAAACATGATCACCTGTGGGGGTGAGGATGGGTGAGCCAGTATGAAAACCTGTAGAGGTGGGGATGGGTGAGGCCAGTATGAACACCTGTGGGGGTGGTGAGGGGGTTGTCTATTTTGAATGCCTGTAGAGGTGGGGATGGGGGTGCCCAATTTGAAAACATGTGGAAGTGGGGATGGGTGAGGTGCACCGTGTTTAGAACCTTGCATTTTCGTCACTCAAATCGTCAAACATCTTCATAAATATTCACTACTGCTACTCCACTGCTTTGTGGCAGTGAGACAAGTACTCAGTAAGCATATTCATGTTTGTCCCTTCCCCAAAAATAGCTTATATTAGAAGATCTTTGCAAGGCTACTGTCTCCAAGTGATGCTAGTTGATCCTCATCAATAATCAGAACAAACTTGAAGATAATTTGAGAGAAATCACATTTGTATTTCACCAAAATCATTCTAAAACGACTGAATACAGAGTAGTCTATAAAGAAAAAACAAGAGCATGCACTACGCCGATTAGCTGCAGTCCGTATTTACGGCGGGGGTTTTCCTTTGTAGCCAGGAGCGGCTTTTTAGTAAACAAACTAAATAGTCTAATATCTTCAAAACTACTCATTATCTGTACTCCACTGGTTCATGTTGCTAAGTCAAATATATTTAAGCATGCACATAGTTTTTTCTTTACGAAACTTACCTTAGATCCAAAGATTTTGGAAAAAGTATTTCCTTAAAATGGCAACATGGCGCGCGGCGATCTTAAAAAAAAAAAACTGAGGTGGTGCTCTTCTCAGAACTTTCTTACAAAAGAACTAATGTTGGGAAAACGTTACCCAGCTATATATAAACAGTAGATCAACAGGAAGTGAGGCAATACATGTAGTAATTGGCACACATACAGAGCAAAACCGGTTGGATGAGAAAAAGACGCATTAGGCGTTAAGGGGTTAAAAGAGCAGCAACACCATCCTTCCCTTTTCCTGCTAACATTTACGATGCCCTCTGCCCTGGCAAGCTTCCCTCGGCAGTGACTGATGCAACCATGATTCAGTTTCCTCCTATGACAAAGATTCACCCGAACTCCTCAAACAACTTGTGAATGACTGGCCTACAGTCACCTCTGGTGTTTGTTGGGAGGACTGATTTGGGGAAGCACACCATCTACTTGCAAGATGATCTTCCAGTTAGGTCCAGAGCCTATCAGGTGTCTCCTCTGAAAAAAAAGATTGTTGAAGAACATGTGATTAAAATGTTGAAAGATGGTATCATTGATGACAAACAGCCTGGTCCTCTCCTGTAGTCCTTGTGGACAAACCTGATGGATCCTATAGGTTTAGTGTTGACTTATCCCATGCCTTTTATACATTACATCTCGGAGTCCATGGATGGGGCCTCATAGGGGTGTAACTGATGACAAAACTTACTGTTCAGATCGTGTCACAGTTTTAGGGTCGCAGTTCGGAAATTTTTCAGATCAGAAAAAAAAAAAAACAAAACATGAAAAACAACAATATAAAAGCTAAATTAATATTTGGAAATGCTTCCAATAATATAATTAAAGTAAAGTTTTTAAAAGTAATTTACCCAACACTGGTTACCATAACAACACTCCAACTGAGCTTAAAAGTGTCGGAAACATGAAAAACTATAAGAAAAACAGTGTCCAAATGCAATTTCTGCCAGCCAAAACATTAAAGAGATGACACAGATTCATGGGTGGTTCGCCAAACTGAAACTGAGAAATATGACTGAATTTCAGTCAGTGCATGTGCAGTAAGTATAGATAGGAAGGATTTATTGAACAACTGTAGGAGAAAACCACTGCCCTGATTGTAACCAGTGATTGGGCTTTTAATATAGATAATATGAAGGTATTGTAGTACATTCTGACATCACTGTCTCCCTTCTTTAAAAATATACCTAAAAATTATACCTAAATATATCTAAAAACTACCAACCAATCCAGAAACTTGGGTATAGTGATAGACACAGACCTAAATTTTGATAAACAGATTAAGACGGTCACAAAAACAGCCTGCTATCATCTCAAAAATATCTCAAGGATTAAACATCTGATGTCAAAGCAGGACCTGGAAAAACTAGTTAAAACTTTCATCTTTAGTCGACTTGATTACTGTAACAGTGTTTTTACAGGACTACCAAAAAAATCCATCATGAAACTGCAGCTGATTCAGAACTCTGCAGCTCGGCTTCTCACGAGGACCAAGAAAGTAGACCACATCAGTCCAGTTCTGAGGTCTTTACACTGGTTATCTGTCTGAAAGATGATAGACGTTAAAGTTCTGTTACTGGTTTATAAAGCTTTGAATTGTTTGGCACCAAAATACATGACTGACCTCCTGACCCAGTATGTACCAGCTGGACCTCTCCTGTCATCTGGAGCCGGCCTTTTATCAGTTCCTAGAGTCAGAACTAAACATGGAGAAGCTGCATTCAGCTTCTATGCCCCACAGATCTGGAACAGACTTCCAGAAAACCTTAGATCAACTGAAACACTCAGTTTATATAAATCCAGGCTAAAGACTCACCTGTTCTCAGTTGCATTTGATTAATATGTATTCTAAAGTTTACATTTGCGCTGTTGATCTATGCTTGTTTTAGTATAAATCTTTTTTAATTTCTTTTAATTTTATTTTAATGATCACACATTTACTGTTTCTTTTGATTGTTTCTTTTAATGTTTTATGTAAAGCACTTTGAATTGTCTCTGTACATAAAATGTGCTATACAAATAAACTTGCCTTGTCTATGGGAATATCTTGAGGTCAAAGACCTCAAGATATTCCCAAGATATTCAAGATATTCAAGTTTAAAGCAAATGATGGTTAAGATGTGAGTCTTACATCCAGACAACATGGAACTCGACTAGTAGACTAATTGAAAAGATTAATCAGAGATTAGTCTACTATTAAAATAATCATTTGTGGCAGCCACATTTGTCATGTGACAGACTGCCAACCTGTCCAGGGTGTACCCTGTCTTTGCCCAACAGTAGCAGGTTGATCTCTGGGAGCCCCATGACCCCAAACTGGATAATGCAGGAGGAAGACGAATGGATGGATGTTTAATATCAGAATCAGAATCAGAATCAATTTTATTGCCAAGTACAATTGAACATATACTAGGAATTTGTCTTGGTGATGATGGTGCATTCATGAATAAATAGAAACAGCAAAATATTAAGTAAGAACAGAACAGAAGGGATATTACAAATATAATAAATATATATATATATATATATATTATTATATATATAATATATTATATATATATATATAGACACATACACGCACATATATACCTATATATTTATATTATTATTATTGTTATGTAAAATATAATTAATATTATTAATGTCATTTAAATGTATATACATATATATAAATATATACACATACACACATTAAATAATAAATAATAAATAAATAAATAAATACATAAAATAAAAATCTGTCCAATGTGACAGTCAGATGGGGGCAGGGAGGAGTGATGAAAGGTTCCGGGACTTATTAATAAGGCTAACAGCAGATGGAAAAAAACTGTGCCTGTGGCGAGAGGTTCTTGTTGTGATGGACCTCAGCCTCCTGCCAGAGGGGAGTGGCTCAAAAAGTCCATGTCCAGGGTGGGAGGGGTCTGCCACGATCTTTCCTGCACGCCTCAGGGTCCTAGAGGAGTACAGGTCCTGAAGAGATGGAAGACTACAGCCGATCACCTTCTCTGCTGACCGGATGACCCGCTGCAGCCTGCTTTTGTCCTTAGCAGTGGCAGCAGCGTACCAGATGGTGATGGAGGAGGTGAGGATGGACTCAATGATGGCTGTGTAGAACTGAATCATCATTTCCTTTGGCAGACTGAATTTCTGCAGCTGCCTCAGGAAGAACATCCTCTGCTGAGCTTTCTTAATGAGGGAGCTGATGTTTGGCTCCCACTTGAGGTCCTGGGAGATGATAGTTCCCAAGAAGCGGAAGGACTCCACAGTAGCTATAGTGGAGTCACAGAGGGTGATGGGGGCAGGTGGAGCTGAGTTCTTTCTGTAGTCCACAACCATCTCCACTGTCTTTAAAGCATTGAGCTCCAGGTGGTTCTGGTTGCACCAGGTTACCAGACGGTCGACCTCACACCTGTACGCAGACTCGTCGCCATCAGAGATGAGGCCGATTAGGGTGGTATCGTCTGCAAACTTCAGGAGTTTGACAGACGGGTGACTGGAGGTGCAGCTGTTAGTGTACAGGGAGAAGAGCAGAGGAGAAAGAACACAGCCCTGAGGAGATCCAGTGCTGATGGTCTGTGAGTCCGAGATCTGTTTCCCCAGCTTCACACACTGTTTCCTGTCAGACAGGAAGTCTGTGATCCACCTGCAGATGGAGCCAGGAACGTTCAGCATGGAAAGCTTCTCCTGAAGCAGAGACGGGATGATGGTGTTAAAGGCAGAGCTGAAATCCACAAACAGGATCCTGGCATAGGTCCCTGCAGAGTCCAGATGCTGGAGGATGAAGTGAAGGCCCAGATTGACGGCGTCGTCAACTGACCTGTTGGCTCTGTAGGCAAACTGCAGGGGATCCAGAAGAGGGTCTGTCATGGCTTTGAGGTGTGAAAGCACGAGGCGTTCAAAGGTCTTCATGACCACAGAGGTCAGGGCGACGGGTCTGAAGTCATTCAGTCCTGTGGTCCTCGGCTTCTTGGGGACAGGGATGATGGTTGAAGACTTGAAGCAGGCTGGCACGTGACAGGTCTCCAGTGAGGTGTTAAAAATGGCTGTGAAGACTGGAGACAGCTGATCAGCACAGTGCTTCAAGGTAGACGGGGAGACAGAATCCGGTCCAGCTGCTTTCCGGGGATTCTGTCTCTTGAAGAGTTTGTTTACGTCTCTTTCATGGATGGAAAGAGTCGTTACTGGAGGGGATGGAGCTGTTAGGGTGGAAATTGAAGTAGGTGACTGGAGCTGATGGGTGGTGGCAGAACTGTCCCTTTGTCTGTCAAACCGACAGTAAAACTCGTTAAGAGCGTTGGCGAGGTGTCGGTCGTTGATGGAGTGGAGGGCTTTAGGTTTGTAGTTGGTGATCTGCCTGAGCCCCCTCCAGACAGTTGCAGAGTCATTGGCTGAGAACTGGTGTTGTAACTTCTCAGAATACAATTGTTTAGCCTCTCTCACCGCTTTACTAAACTTGTATTTTGCCTCTCTGAATCTGTCTTTATCCCCACTCCTGAAGGCCTCCTCCTTAGCCCGCCTTAGCCGTCTGAGTTTGGCTGTGAACCAGGGTTTGTCATTGTTATAACTCACCCTGGTGCATGATGGGACACAGCAATCTTCACAGAAGCTGATGTATGACGTCACAGCCTCTGTATACTCGTCCAGACTGTTGGTAGCAGTCCTGAAAACGTCCCAGTCAGTGCAGTCCAGACACGCCTTGAGAACCTCCACCGCTTCACTGGTCCACTTCTTTGAAGTCCTCACTACAGGTTTACAGAGCTTTAGTTTTTGCCTGTAGGCGGGAATCAAGTGAAGCATGACGTGATCAGAGTGACCCAGTGCAGCCCGGGGGACGGCGTGATAAGCATCCCTGATTGTGGTGTAGCAGTGATCCAGAATGTTCTCCTCTCTGGTCGGGCATCTGACAAGCTGTTTGTATTTCGGGAGTTCATGAGAGAGATTACCTTTGTTAAAGTCTCCAAGGACAACAACTAAGGAATCTGGGTTGGTCCGCTCCACACTTCGTATCTGGTCTGCGAGCTTGAGCTGAGCAGCCTGCATGTCAGGCTGCGGCGGGATGTAAACGCCGACCAGAATGAATGAAGCAAACTCCCGGGGTGAATAAAACGGCTTACAGTTGATGATAACAGATTCCAGTTCAGGAGAACAGTGCTGGTTGATCACTGTTACATCGTTACACCAGCCGATGTTGACATAAAAACAGATTCCCCCACCTTTGGTTTTGCCGGAAAGTTGTGTGTCTCTGTCTGCGCGGTAGAATTGGAAGCCTGCCAGCTGCAGCGCAGAGTCCGGTATTAATCCGCTCAGCCACGTCTCCGTGAAGCATAAAACCGCAGATGAAGAGAAGTCCCTGTTTCTTCCCAACAGCAGTTGCAGTTCATCCATTTTGTTGGGCAATGAACGCACGTTTGAGAGAAATATTCCCAGTAGCGGTGTGCGTAATCTGCGCTGGCGAAGGCGGACCAGCGCGCCGGCTCGTTTTCCTCTCTTACGGCGTTTCACTCCGAGAGCAAGGAACGCGTCTTTAACCAGGATATCCAGTATTTCCAGAGGTGGTAGCAAAAAGTTGGGAAATAAATCCGCCGGAGTTGTTGCCCTGATGTTCACGAGCTCCACTTTGGTAAAAGCACCGAGTGCCATCACAAAAAACTGAGTTAAAACACAAAACAAAACAAAGCAGTGCGCACCAACACACCGAGGCAGCCATCCGCGGCGCCAACGGTTAACGGAAAAAGCTGATATATTGTGATATATTGAATATTACATGAATTATATATTATTATATTATATTATATTTATTATATTATATGAATATTACACCGTCTTTAAAATAACTCATTCTCGTGTTTGTGTCTCTACAGTCCTGCCCCGGCATTGGGTGACTGAAGAGGAAGATCTCAGTAATCAGCAGAGGAACTTCAGAGAGGAACAAAAGGATCTAGAACCGCCACAGACTAAAGAGGAACTGAAGGAACCAGAACCTCCACAGATTGAAATGAAACAGGAGGAAACAGAACCTCCACAGATCAAAGAGGAACAGGAGAAACAAGAACTTCCATGGGTTAAAGAGGAGCAAGAACACATCTGCATCAATCAGGATGAAGAGCAGCTTGATCTAAAGCAGGAGATTGATACCTTGTTGGAGATTCCTTCTAATGAGGAAAATGATCACAGTGAAGAAGATCTAAACAAACAGAAGAGTTTCAGTGTAACTGAGAGTCAGGATGAAGAAGGAAACCAACATGAAAATCAAGAACAACTGCAGATGAAGAGACAGACCCACAGAACAGAGATCAGAGGAAGAAAAGAGACAGAAGTCGTGTCCAAAGTGTGGCCAGCTCTCACATGTCAGAAAGTCAGTGTGACTCTGATGTTAGAAAAAAATCCAAGAAGGTAACTTCAGAAGAGAAGCGCAAACAATCTCCAAAAGAAAAGAAACTTTCCTCTGTTAAGTCTGGTAAAAGAAAAGAAATTGCACACAATGCGTCTGCCCACATGAGAGCTGAGTCTGATGGAAGACCTCATGTCTGTAAAGAATGTGGTAAAAGTTTTGGTTACTTGTCAAAGTTCACAATTCACATGAGAACTCACACAAGAGAGAATCTTTTTTGTTGTCAAAAATGTGATAAAAGTTTTAGTCGGAAATCTGATCTCAAAAGACACGTAAAAACTCATACAGGAGAGAAGCTATTCTGTTGTCAAGAATGTGATAAAAGTTTTAGTCAGATGTGTCATCTCAAAACACACATGAGAATTCATACAGGAGAGAAGCCTTTTTGTTGTCAAGAATGTGATAAAAGTTTTAGTAACCGATATTCTTTAAGAAATCACATGAGAATTCACACCGGAGAGAAGCCTTTCTGTTGTCAAGACTGTGATAAAAGTTTTAGTAACCGATCTTCTTTAAGAAATCACATGAGAATTCACACCGGAGAGAAGCCTTTCTGTTGCCAAGAATGTAATAAGAGTTTTCGTCAAATATCTCATCTAAATACACACATGAGAACTCACACAGGAGAGAAGCCTTTTTACTGTCAAGAATGCGATAAAAGTTTTAGCGACCTAACTTGTTTAAGAACACACACAAGAATTCACACAAGAGAGAAGCCTTTTTGTTGTCAACAATGTGATAAAAGTTTTAGCGACCTAACTTGTTTAAGAACACACATAAGAATTCACACAAGAGATAAGCCTTTTTGTTGTCAAGAATGTGATAAAAGTTATAGTAACCCATCTTCTTTGAGAAAACACATGATAATTCACACCGGAGAGAAGTTTTTTCATTGTCAAGAGTGCGATAAAGGTTTTAGTCTGAAATCTCATCTCAAATCACACATGAAAATTCATACAGTAGGGAAACCTTACTATTGTGAAGAATGTCATTCAAGTTTTCGTCATGCATGTAGCCTCAAAAGCCACATGAGAACTCATACAGGTGAGAAGCCTTTTTGTTGTCAAGAATGTGATGCATGTTTTCGTCATGCGTCCAGTCTCAAAACACACAAGAGAATTCACACAGGAGAGAAGCCTTTTTATTGTCTAGAGTGTGATAGAAGTTTTAGTGACCCATCTTGGTTCAGAACACACATTAGAATTCACACAGGAGAGAAGCCTTTTTATTGTCAAGAATGTGATAAAGGTTTTAGTGACTCATCTTGTTTCAGATCACATATGAAAATTCACTCAGGAGAGAAGCCTTTTTATTGTCAAGAATGTGATACAAGTTTTCGTCATGCATCTAGCCTCAAAAGGCACATGAGAACTCATACAGGAGAGAAGCCCTTTTTTTGTTAAGACTATGATAAAGGTTTTAGTAAAATATCTAATCCCAAATCACACGAGAACTCACACAAGAGAGAATGTTTCTCCTTTTAAAGAATGTGATAAAAGATTTCGTCATGCATTTAGCCTTTAACCAAATTCAGCATTTTGTGTTAAAGGCATTCAGCAATTAACACAAAAAAGAAGCCTTTTTTGAACAAAAAAATGTCAGTTTAGTCAAAATTTGATGCCTTAATTAAATTAAAAGGAGGCAGAAGCTACTTTTTAATGCATAAAATTAAATAGTTTTCTGAAGTCAAACGTTTGTAGTGAGAAAATCTTTTTATTTACTATTTTTGTGATACAATAATCGCATTTTCTAAGACAAATTTTTAGTTTATTTGTACATGAATCACAACACTCAAAATTAATTATATTTAGGATTTATACATTTAGATTTATATGGCAATTCTGTTTCTTACATGAAATTTACTTTTTATTGATTGACAAATATTGAACTTTACCATGAAATTCATACGTTTAGATTTTTCATAACCGATAAATCTTCAAATCTAATGGCTTTTACCAGTTTTGAAGGTACCATTTTTTTATACTAACATTGTTTATGAATTTAAAAAAACAAACGCTTTGAATGAATTGCTCAATTTGTTGGTTTTATTAAATAATGTTAGAGTTTTTGTTACCATTGTTTGTTTTAAAGTTTTTGCTTTGACGTTTGTAGTTGTAGTTTCTGCAGTAAAAACATTGTAAATTCACGTTTATGACAATTTTTAAGTTACCTTTGAACCTTTCATTATTATTTTTAGCAAACAATGACTACATTTTATGTTAAATATTTGTTGTTGAGTCATGTGAGCAAAAACTATTTGGTGAAGAAAATATTTTCTTTAAGGGGCTTTCACACCAAAAACGATTTGCCCCTCTTTCGCCACGCAGGGAATTCACTGTTCACTGCCTGTCAAAAAATGTGTTCCTAATGCTGCGGCTGCATGTGGGAGGAGCTATCAGCTCTGTCTATGGACATCTCACTTGGATTGAGTGGAAGACGCATACAATGTCGAGGAATGAGGTTTATTTATTGTGAAGAGTTCTACAAAAACATCAGTAGTCATGTCTCCATGTTTGAGTTCATAAGATTATTATTAAAAGATTTTCCCGGAACAGGGGGCTGTGTCTGGATGACAGCCGCTTCCATGTGTCTCTGAGGCTTGAAGGCTCTCTGTCTCATATTAAGCCGAGAGGGGGAAAAAAATTAGGACATCTTTACTTTTTCTTAAATGTTTCAATGAGGCCCGAGCTGGCAGCCTCTGCACTTCACATGTTTCAGGTTTCTTTATTTTGTAGTTAACAGTAAAAACATAACACCACTCCACAGACGTTGTTTTTAGTTAATTTTTTATCTATTAGTGGATCTATTCTCCTTAAATGTCTTAATTCAGTCTCATGCACCATATCCCTCCATTCATTTCCCCAAAAACCCAGAACAAAGATTGACAGAAAGCTGCTGAGTTTTCCTGCATGGTGCGTTCACTGAGCTCCGGACATCAGCAGCAAAACAAAGCAGTTTATCAGAGAAAATGTTGAACACCAGCACTGAGCCATATATAATCGTCGACATTTTTTTCTGAAAATCTGCTCTGTTTCTCTGAGAATTGGATAAATATGACAAAAGCATAATAGCAGACTGAATTGGGTCGAGTGGCTGTTTGGGTCTGCTGATGTCCAGAGTTCAGTGAACACATCATCCGCTTCTGCCCTGTGATCTGTCAATCAGCCTGTTAGGAGGTTTGGGGGAAATTAAGGGAGGACGGCTGGTGCATGAGACGGACTGAATGAGTTTGAGGAGCGTAGACCCAACAAATGAACTAATAAAAAAAATAGACTTAAAAACAACTTTTGAAGGCTGTTTGCTGTTTTTGTTGTTAACCACAAAATGAAGAGACTTAAAAGATGAAGTCTCGGCATCTCTATCCGGTGATGCTTCATTCTTCCTCAGCGAGTATCTTGCTATAACGAGAAAACAATCCAAAAAAAAAGTAGGACATGCCGTTTTCGGCATATATAAAAAACACTAGCTTTGGATTACTATTCTACCTGCTGATCGAATCATTGGAAAAGTCACGTGCCCAAAGCTAAATTCCTGATTAACAGATGGGACGCAACAACCTGTCAAACTTCAGGTATTTGCATTTTGGCCGTGCTACTCAATTCGTGTCTTGGTACTTAAATTGAGTTGCTGGCAGAGCTTCGCGCCATGGGGCTTTAATTCGTCTTAGAGCACGCTTAGACCATTGATTAACATTGGAGGCGGCCGCTTCTGCTGCGTGAATCGCATTCGGTGTGAAAGCAACGTAAAATTGTAGTAAAGAAAAGATGGATAATAAAAGACTGACATTTCTTTCTTGTGATTCCTGTTTTCTAGCAGAGATTGGAAGTGTTTCTCTGTTCTTTTTAGTTCTCAGTGTTCTGTCTCAATCTTTCCTGTGAAGAATAAAGTGGACGTGAACATCAGTCAGAAGTGTGGAGTCTTTCCCACAGTGTGGCTTTCTGCTGTTTGTTGGTTCTCTGCAGGTTCCAAAGCAGGACTCCTCAAGTCCAGTTCTGACTGTTGAGATCAGGACTGCCCTTACCAAAAAAAAGTATACTTCATGTTTATTTTTTAAAGTATACTTAAGTATAAAAAAGTATATACCAAGTATACTTATAACGTATACTGGAAATTTACTACCAAGTATTCTTCTTTGTACTAAATTGGCCCACTTTTCGTTTATAAAAAGTATACTTAAAGTAAACTTTGTGGTATACTTCTAGTTTACTTGGAATAAACTTTAAGTTTACTCCAAGTTTATTATAAGTAAGCTTAGGTTTATGAAAGTATACTTAAAAAAAACTTTATAGTATATTTGAAGTTTATGAAAATCATCTGCTTTTGGGCTATCCCATTCAGAGTCATAACAAGGAAACAGTATGTTGAATGGAAATTTGGCAGTGTTTTTACAAGTAATGATTTTCTTGACATGAGTCTGTATACGAAGGGTACAGCAGCTGTGGCAGTTTGACAACAGCATCTCTGGGGATTGAACTTTAGTCACTGGCGTGCCAGACCTTTACCTTGCCCACTGAGCCTATTCACCCACCTCAAAGTTAGTAGTGCTTACTTTAACTTTATGTAACTCTACTTAAACAACTTTTAATTTACTTTAAGTTCATGAAAGTATACTTTTAAAAATCTCAATGGTATACTTTTAGTTTACCATTTGGTATTCAAACCAAATCTGACTTCGTGCTACAAACCTACAAGACAGATTACTGAACATATCTTCTATGAAGAACATTAAAAACAATTCAGCTACTGTCAAAAAGAAAAATACTTGTACACCAATAGCTACACTAAAAAAAATCTTTACAAAAGGTTTAAGGCTAAATTCATTTAGAATTGTAGTGTAATTCTAAGTATAAACAATTTATTTAACATGAACTTGTAGTTTATCTCTAAGTACATAAAAAGTAATCTAAAAATATGATGTGTTGAGTTTAATTTTGGAAAAGTTTACTTAACATAAACTTGTATTTTTTTTCTCTAATAAGCACATAAAAAGTATACTATCTTAAGTTTAGTTTTAAAAAGTATACTTAAAATAAACTCGAGTATACTTCTTTTTGGTAAGGGATGAACTCTGATCACAGAGCTCCATCAGGAGGTGTGAAGAAGACTGTGTCGTGGGTGTTCTCAGGAAGAGTATTCCAGAAACCAAAATGCAGCAGCAATAATGGTTGCAGACGCGCCAAGGTTAGTTTTCTTCTTTTATTAAAGAGGACGAGCACATCAGTTGCTCACAAGGGCCACATCAGCATAAGCTCCACCGCCCCAAACATTTTCCACTTCCCTTTAAATCCACTAAGCCCCTCCTAGTGGGTGTAGCAATCAATTAACAATTTAACAGAAAAACAGTTTCACATCAACTTTTCATAAATAATAAATAAACAAAACATTTCTCAAACCAACTCAAAATCATCATCTGTTGTAAACAGGAATTCCATGTTCCACCTTAAAATAAAACAAAAGACAGTTTCAGGTAAGTCACGTGACCGGCAGGATTCGACGCTGACTTCCTGTAAACAAGAGAGCTCCCGGTGTCTGCATGATCAGTTATATGTGAATGTATGCTATGGATTACGAGTCGGCAACCCTGTGTGCACCCAGGGAGACCTGCAGAGGGAGAGGGACAGAGAGGAACGTAAGTACGTAAAATGAATGGAGCGCGTGTGTGGCTGCGGGTGTGTGAATGCGCGCACGTGTGCGTGCGTGTGTCTGAGTGTAGCCATCAGCCGACGGTGCTACACCGTCACAGACTGAAGTCAACAAACTGCTTCTCTGTGCTTTTCTCATCAGTCTGAGTGCAGCAGTGAGGTTCAAGCACAGCTCTGTTGGTCAACAAGAATCCTCTGAAAAACTTGATTTAACCAATTTAGACAAACCGACAGAAAAGCACAGCCCTGTAACGTATTCTCCTCCATAACATCAACAATGGAGTAGTGTGTCCCCTAGCTGCATGGCATATTAAATAAACATGAGAGAATTTTATTCGATTTTATTTGATTCTAGTATTACAGTGTTTATAGCAGTGGCTTAAACAAAAGGTGTTGCAAACACCTGTTCCTAGTGGAGCTTTTACTAAACAACAATTAAACAGTGAAAAGAAAATACAAAGTAGCACTCTAAAAACCATCCATCTAAAGTGTAGAAATTCATTTACAACCATTAAAAATAAGTACCAAATGTACTCAACCATACTAATATTACACACTTAACAAAGCCAGAAAATATTTTATACAATGCGCTGTTTCTCTAATAGCCAGAACTTAGTTTGCTTTTAAAAGGTGGACACTTTAGTTAAAGATTTTATATTGGTGGGGAGACTGTTCCACTGATTGGCTCCTTTCACAGAGAAAATATTCTGTGCAAAAGACTTTCGACAAAATTGGACTTTGCAGTTGCTCTTATTTTCCTGGAAGTTTCTAGTCTTTGGACATATTTGGAGAGTGGTTAAGGTGCAAATCCAGTTAAAAATGTGAAAAACAGCTTTAAATTGCTGTAGTTAAGGAAATTCATTAAAATTTAAAATCTTGCATTCACTTAAATAATAACAGTGATGAAAATAACATTTTTAAGGCCTGATTGTAGAGCCTCTCAATGGGTATTAAGGAGGTTATGTTGCTCAAAGACCAAACAGTGTCGCGATATGACACATGGAATAAAATCCATGTTTTAAGGAAAACATAAGCACATTCAAACGCTAAACATCCCCTCATCATTCTTAAAAAAAACTATTTGCTTTCTTCTTTCTTGAGATCTGTTTAATGTGTCTTAAAATTTAGCTGAGTCCAAAATCACTCCTAAATATTTTTCTTCTTCCCCTTGTTCAATTGGTTCTCCATTCATTTGAACGTTTAGGTTATTTTAAGATATACTTCTTTCCAATGAAAAGCAGAATTTGTTTTTTCTTTAGGTTAAGTGTTACCAGGAACTTTTCAACCAAACAGACACTTTATCAAGTGAAGTCAAGGTACTGCTGACAGCATCAGGGGATTTTCCAGGCACATACACTGCATGAAAAGAGACACAATCCATAAATGTCTTTTGGGTATACTTCCTTAAATATCAGAAGAATCTGGACCATTTCTTGTACATATTAAAACATGTAGCATATCTGGAGATATCTGGGCAGGAGAGACTGGCACAGGACATATAGTGTGTCCGGATACTAGTTGTGTCTTATTTAGGTCATATACAAGTTTGGAAATTGACCTGGAGTCATATCTGGTAATATCTGGTGTCAATATACTGAAAAAGGTCAGAATCTTGTCATTTCTGTAGTGCCTATTGTTACGTTAAGCAGTGTTTGCCCCTCCTCCTTTGCTCTCACCTGGTTGCCACAGCTGCACTATGTTTTGTAATCATTATCACAGGTATTTATGTTACAGTCTTTTGAGTTTTCGGTGTCGCAGTCTAGTTTGGTTGCCTTTGTTTTGCGGTCTCTGCGAGAACTATTGAACGTTAGTCTTTCATTTCCCATCTGTTTTGAGTCCTTCCTGCTCCTGGGTTCCTTTTTCCACCTGACGCCGTAACACCAATTTTTCTAAGTGTCGACCCATTTCTGATGCATTTCCTGAGTGATGACCGTGTGCCATATCTTGGGATATGTGGGGGATATATGGGGGTTGGGTAAAGGGTGGGTTTGGTTTTTATTTGCGCTTTTATGTTTCTGGATTTGCTAGCGCTGGTGGAGACCGGCTGCTGCTTGCAACAGCTCCTGCGCTCTTATCGCTATCTTCTAATTTTCTGACTTTTTTCCCTCTTCTTTACTTAACTTTTTTTTGTAAATGTAGCTTCAGTTGGTAGCACTGCAACAAACGGCTGTCTTTTTCAGCATTTTTTAAAGACTTTTTAACAATCCACCGTAACCATGCACGAAGCAGACCGCGTGCGCTTTGTTTACAGCCGGGATCATCTGATCGCGCTGCGCCCCGCAGCGGTGCCCCACAGGGACAAACACCAGATCCCGCCGGGGAAACCGTGGGAAGAAACGCCGTGGAAAGGAGAGATGCTTTTGTGATAGCATGCTATGTGCCCCCCTCTGCTAACCCGGACACTGCCTGTGATGCCCTGCTCTCAGTCACCAGCAGGCTGCAGACAACGCCACCCACAGTTCCTCATATCTGGAGACTTTAACCACGCATCTCCCTCATCTGTTTTACCCACATTCACTCACCTGTCCCACCAGAGACAATAGAACACTGGACCTGTTCTATGCCAACACCAAGGAGGCATATTCTGCATCCCCCTCCCTCCCCTTGGAAGAGCAGACCACAACTTTGTTCTTCTGCAGACTGTGTATGATCCTGTTGTGCACAGACAGCCTGTTGTCCCGCGAACGGTGAAGAGGTGGACTGAGGAGAGCGAGGCGGCTCTCAGGGACGGCTTCAACACCACTGTGTGGTCGGAGCTCTGCGACCCACATGGGGAGGACATCAACGCCACGACAGACGTGTAGCGACTACATTAACTTCTGCTTGAGAACACTGTTCCTTCCAAGGTGGTACGGTGCTTCTCTGACAACAAACCGTGGATCAACCGTGACATCGAGGCTCTCCTGAAGGAGAAGAAGAAGGCCTTCAGGTAAGAGAACAAGGAGGAGCTGAGGAGGAAGATCAGGGAGGGAAAGGCCGGCTACAGGAGGAAGATGGAGCAACAGCTGCAGCAGTGGGGTGTGGAGAAGCCTGCAAACCATCTCTGGCTACAACACCCCCCATTCACAGGTTGGGGGGGGATCAGAACTGGGTCAATGACCTGAACCTACATTTCAGTAGCTTTGATGTGGCCCCCACCCCTCCCCCCCTGCAGCCACATCTCCCAACCCCACAGCCCCCCACTCCTCCAACTGACCCAACCACTTCACACCTTCATGGACCCTCCCAGCCCCCACCCCCACCCCCGTCCTTCACAGCAGGCCAGGTGAGAAATGAACTGAGGAAGACAAAGGCTCCTAAATCTGATGGGCCTGATGGGATCAGCTCCAGGCTCCGTGAATCCTGCGCAGATGAACTGTGTGGAGTTATGGAGCATGTCTTCAACCTGAGCCTCAAGCTGGGGGTTGTACCACAGCTCTGGAAGACCTCCTGTGGGGTACCAGTGCACAAAACACCTCACCCCAAAGACCTGAGTAGCTGACCTGATCTTGATCTGTTTCCTCTAAAACTATACTGGCTGTCTATAAGTAAACTATATTTATCAATGAATTTACAAAGTCTATTTTTAAACAGTTTTTCCAGGATCTTGGAAAACTGAGGGAGGAGAGAGACAGGCCTGTAATTTGAGAACTGATGTTTGTAGAGTGGGATTATTTTAGAAGTTTTCATTTGCAGAGGAAATGTACCGTTCTGGAATGATAGATTGCATATATGAGTCATGGGTTTAGAAATTCCTTCAATTACCAGCTTGACTAACATCATGTCAATATCATAGAAGTCTGTAGATGTTTTGTTCTTACACTGCTTAGTGACTTCAATTACTTCTTTTTCTTCAACCTCTTCAAGAAAAATAGTATTAATGTTACTTTCTGATAAATGAAGACCTTTGCTTATTGTTGGAATATCTTTTGCCAGACTTGGTCCAATATTAGCGAAGAAGGTATTAAATAAATTAGCTATATTTTTTGGATTTGTATATGTGGTTTCCCCATCTAGAAAGTGCATGGGATAACATTTATATTTTGGAGAATTTCTAATTACCATTTTGAATATGGTCCACAATTTTTTTTGTATTGTTTTTACTGTTCTCCCGTAAATTGTGATAATATTCCTTTTTACACTTCCTCATTATCAATGTTAATTTGTTTTTGTATGTCTTATATCTCCTCTCAGCTTCATCACTTCTGTGAGTTATAAATTCTTTGTATAAATTCTTTTTTTTCTTACAGGCATTTTTCAATCCTTTGGTAATCCATAAACTGTTTGCATGTTTAACTTTACTTCTGTATACCTGTATTGGACAGTTTTTTATCATATAATAGTTTAAATATTTTCAAAAATTCATCATATGCTTTGTTTACATCTTTTTCATTATAAATTAAATCCCAGCTATACTCCATCAAATCCTTTTTTAATGCATTCAAAGACTTTTCAGTTTTGATCCTCCTTGATTTTAGCCCGTTATCACTTCTTAATTTCTTATATTTGATCTTATAGGTTACAAAGACTGGTAAATGATCACTGATATCATTTATAAATAACCCACTAACAATATTATTATCAATGACATTAATAAATAAGTTGTCTATTAATGTTGCACTGTTTAAAGTAATTCGTGTGAGTCTACTAATCAGAGGATGTAGGTCATTACTGTACATGATATTAATGAATTCTTCGGATGCTTTATGTTTGTTTATATTCAGTAAGTCCATATTTAAGTCTCCACATAGAAACATGGATTTTTGACTCATATTAGTAAAATTTTCTTCTATCCAAGCATTAAAAATATTCATGTCAGAACCCGGTGCCCTGTATAAGCAGCCTACTGTTATATTTATCTTTTTCTCCATTATGATCTCAATTGCAATGCATTCAAACACATAAACAGATCAATGTTCTATCATCTTATAATTCAAATTTGTATCTACATACAGAGTGACACCACCCCCATTTTTTTTATTTCTCTGCTTTTATAAATGACTTCATAGCCTTCTATGTCAAAGTCCGCTCCTCTGTCACTGTTATTCATGTTTCTGAGACTGCGATTATACTGACGCTTTGTGAAAACTGCTTCAAGTAGTCCTCGATTTTATGAAAATTAGCATACAGACTTCTGCTATTAAAATGAATTATGAAGAATTTGTTAGTATTCATGTTTGCTATATTGAATTGTTCCTGTATAGTACTGGCAGTTGTGATTATCATTAAAAAAATTTCAGGATCGATGTCAACCTCTTTTACACTTTCATTGTCCTAAGAAGCTGGGAATTCTAACTGATCATATTGTGCAATCTTATCTTACAAATAGCTGTATTCAGTTGGTCTGAGTGAAGTGTTTGTTACCATGATGTCAGGTCCATGTCTCAGTCATAGCTGTATATTTTAAGACTTTGGTGTGCTCGTGCGAGCATGGATTATCAACTTGTCATGCCTTAGGTAGGTAATATCGCCTTTCTGGTATCAGTTCCTTCCTTTTTCGTCTCACTGATTCTGTGAAGTCTTCGTTTATATAAATCTTTGTACCTTTGAGGGACTTTGCATGCTGTAAGATTGAATCCCTGTCTTTATATCGGAGAAATCTCACTACAATGGATCTTGGTCTTCCTCCTCCAGACTTTCCAGATCTGTGTGCTCTTTCAATTTCTATGTTCTGCTGTAAGTGCATTTTTTTCCCTGATAATCTGTAACAATGTAGTGAATAGTTCTTTTTGCTCATTCTCCTGAGTCATGGACACATACTCTTCCTCCATTCTCGCTTCTGCCTTTGACGCTTTGGGTGGCATTTTGTTTGTATCTGCTGATGAAGTTCGAACCTGGTGTTTTCTGTTGAGGCTTGTGGCTGTTAGCTTTGGGTGAAGACTGGGTCAGGTAGCTGTTCGTGAGCCTTCGACCGCCGGTGTCTCCGTCCGCGAAGTTTGGAAGAGTTTCTAGCTTTCGCAGACTGGGCAAGGCGTGATTGTAAGTCTTTTAGTTTGAAATTCTTCAATGAGGATCATCATGATGGGATTTCTAGATCTGCATGAACTCATCCTCAATCCAAAAGAATCAAAGCCACTTCCTTCACCATGAAGATCCAGGTTTGATTCGGGCTTCCACACCTGATTGATTTTCATTCATAATGTTGTGTTCATCAATAAATTTAACTCATTTTTATTGAATATTTTATTTCAAATGTTTGAAAATCCCAGATTATAATGTGTTTGTCTCAGAACATTGAAGCTCATCAGGAGAGTTTAGCTGGAGGTGAAGAATGAAACATTTTCAAACATCAGTTTTATTCATGTTTCATTCAAGTCTCTGCTGATATATTTGATTGTTTGTATTTCTCTAGATTTTCATCTTTTTCTGTTGAAATGTTTCTAGTTAAACAAGCCTTTACCTTGAAAGAGCCAGAGGCAGAAACAATAGAAATAGTATGGTGTTAAATTCCCACCAAATGTCACCCACGGGCGTATTTCAAACTCCACGCTCATAATAAATGTTCCACGGGCAAAATTCTGTCTCCATGAGCGCTCCTGTATTTCTGTGCTACACCCGTGGAAGCATTTCTGCGCGCGTGTATCAGCTCCTACGCGTGTGTGTGAAAAAAATAACTCAGCAAAAACCGGAAATGTCCCCGCCCCCCTTACCTTTGCTAGGGGTAAATACTCACACTCATATCGAAGAGGTGCGTCATTCGTTTTTCAAAGTAAGATAAAATAAAATAATAAATTGACTGTTTAATACAATGATCACTTTCTAAACGGCTATAGATAGTACTTCTATTCACCTGGAAGCACTTCAGAAATCGGAAAATGTTGAATTGCATTTGTTTTCAATCTGTGTATCATTTGTTCATTCGTTTTTCAACTTAAAATTGGAAATAAAAAAAATAAAAAAAAACAGTTTCTCTGTTTTCCGATTCAAAATCTAAAACAAAAATACGAAAAACGGATAATGGGTGTTTGATCAGGTTTTTCGTAGTTTCGTTTTAGACACACGGGGTCACCCGGAAGTAGTTTGTACAGATTCTCATTATGAAATCTGTTGCAGAGCCGGTGATGTTGCTGTCTCTCATCAGTGGAAAGGGATCTTTGTTTGTTTGTTTGTTTGTTTTGTGGCCGTAAACGGAAAATCAGTGACCTAAGGACATATAAATACTTCCGTTCCAGGTAAGAATCGGTTTTATTGTTTTTTTCTTCCTCCGTCACATGTCTCTGACGATATGACTTTGCTACTTTGACCAGCTAGCTATTGCTAAGATGCACAGGGGGAACTCGATGGAGACATGAACATAATGAGTAGTTCTGTTTTTGGGGAAAACTTCCCAGAAACAAACACAGAATTCCACCTCGTTTCTTCCGACAGGCGAAGCCTCACCGGTGTCTGCTTCTTTTGATGACGAGACTATATATGTCTGTTTTTACCTGTAGCTATTTCCTGGGATTATTAAACCCATTATCTAACTATAAATGAAATGTTGTTGGCTGTACATTTAATGGAAAGAAATAATTAGTGGTGTCTCATCTTTTTCAAACCACATTGTCAGAATTTTATTGACGGAGCTCGCAGCGTCCCGCAAAGTGTGGAATCTAGGTGCTGCTAGCTAGCTAGCTAACTTTGTAGCAGCATACAGATCTATTTTTCCTCCGTACGTTTTTTGTTCATCCGCAGCTCTTTCACTCTTTCACCTGTTCTGTTCAATCCGCGTTTACAATATTCAGCTCTTTTAAGAGACGGGTGCTTGAAAGTTTCAACTTCTTCCCTTTTCAACTTTTTAAACTATTGAACCAAACACAGCTTTTTTAACTCCATTAAAAATGGCTTACGGAATCTTCAAAAGACCCTTTTTTCAGCAAAAAACTTTCAGCTCTACAAAACAATAGAACCCAAGTAGACTTTCAACTTTTAAACTATTTAGAAGACTTTGGACTAATAAACTTGTATTTTTAGTATTTTTAAAGTCCTTAAGGTTTTTAAAATATCGCATTTCAAAGTCAACATGTCACCTTTGAGTCATTTTCCAGTTATGACAGTAAATTAACGTAATTTGAATGTCGGTTTGAACCAATCACTGTGGAGTAGAGTGAGAGGATAGAAACACTTCAAGTAGATTTGTTTTACTTAAACTCAGCCATTGTGTCTCTCACAGAAAAGGTTTTCACATCCAAACGAGGGCATTTTTTTTGTCTTTCAGACAAAACAATTTCATGTAGTTTTCTTACAGCATCCTCAAATATCAGGCAAAAGCTGACAAAAATTCATTTTTAGTGGACAAAATTTTGGGGGATGTTCGTTTTTTTTTCGTTTTTTAACTTGTGAGTACCTTTGCATAGCTGGGCACAGAAACATAAATTATCGTACTAGTTGTAATCCAACCTCTCCCCGATTCTGACAGTGTTTTTAGTTTTACTCTGAGGAAAACGGTTTAGAAGATACAAGCTTTTGTTCAAGTCAAGTGCAGGGCATACTTTTCAATGAGAAAACAGACTGCTGCCGTGCGTCTCCCTCTGTGTGCTCGTTGCCATGACAACCTCTGAGCACTCCATCTCAGTCACACGCACATACAAGCTGTGTCCAAATTTGGTTCTGCATCCTCCTGAGGCCGTGGCCTTCGCGATCTCCGATGGCCAGGTCCTTAGTAAGCGGATGTTAAATGCAGTGAATTTGGACGGTCTAGCCTTGTTCGTTTTTTTTAAATAACTTTATTGGAAAAACAAAACAACAAAAGTTGTTTTAGCTTTGCTAGCTAGTTTCTTGTAGCCTGGCCACCGTGACTTGAACTTGTTGTGAATCATTAAGCTCCAAATGAGTTTTTTTATTTAACTTTTGCTTTTGGAGGAGTTGGAGCAGATCCATCGCTGTCGCTTACCGGCGGAGACGATCTGCAGGTACTGTGTACAAACGCTTAAAAAAACAACTACAAGCTCTTTTACATATTAGCTTTAGGTTGTTTCATAGAAATATTTATTTAGCCACACTATTACAGGTTTTAAAATATACAAATACTGAATATTTGGGTTTGTAGATTATTCAAGTTTTGTTTATTTCACAAGTTATTGCAGTAAATGTAACTTAGTATAAGTACCTACACTTTTCTGAGAATAAAAAACAAGTACAACATAACTACAAAGTGTTTTATTTTATTAATCATACTACAATAGTGTTAAATGTTAATTTTATCTTCAGACTTTTATTATAGAAATTAATTTGAACAAATTCCCCCTAGTTTTATTTGAAATCAGTCAAAGTAGTATTTAATTACTCTCATGGTCACATAAGTATAATTATGTTTTATAGTTTAATAACAAATTACTTAAAACCACATATTTTTTATATAAATGTATTTGTGTATTTATTTTAAACTAGACTAGACTCCTGCAATGCACAACCAGTCTCATAATCCTGGAGCGGTTTTCCAACAGCGAAGATCCCAGACCAGACTTCAGAAAACTGGAACTCTCCTGCATCTTCCTGAACCTCTTTGACCAGGATTGGTGACATCAGCATCCTCCTGCAAGTTCTGGAGGTGCATCACACCTCTGTTCCTCATGTAAGTGAACACTTTACAGCTCTTCAATATTCTTTGGAATATATTTATATATTGCAGGTTATGCCATCCTCCACAACATCTGCCTCTGTGCTGACGACACCGAAACTCCAGAGGATGAGCCAGAGGAAGATGTGGAGGAGCCTGGTTTGGAGGCCACCAGCGGTGCTCTAGGTCAGGACCAACTACCCGCTGAGGTTTCTTCCCTGGAGGATGTACCACCAGACCTTGAATACTGGCAACAGGTAGTTCCAGCCCCGGGACTCAGTCGATCCCCCATCCATGTCGACCATCTTTGTAAATAGTTAGAAATTAAAGTTTTACAAAAAATTCATGACAATCACTGTGTTTGATTTATATCTTTATTTAAATTAACAAAACATAAACAAACATTTTTAATATATCAAATAAAACTTCATTTATTTATTCTCAGAAATCTAAGGATTTTAATAGCAATTTTTTTCCAGCAGACAATAAAGTTGGTCAAAAATGTCCCTTTTCTCTCGTGCGCTCTGCTCTCCTGCCTCTTGTCCTCTCTGTTTAGCTCTAGAAGCTCATCACTGTTTCTTCTTTCAGCTGGTGGCTCACTCTTCTTTCTTCACTCTCCTCTTTCACCCACTGCTGTACCTCTCCCACAGATCCATTTCCTCCAAGATTGTCCTGAAAAACACAGAAAACAAAGAGGAAGAGAAAACTGGTTTAATCCCTCTCAAAAATGTTTCAAATTCAAACACGAGACACTAAACTCTACAGTAGCGGTCACCAACTCTGTTCTCACTGAGCTCCTGCCCTGTTTGTTTAGCAGCTAACCCTGTTTAAGCTACTTCTGCTCACCTGGATCAGGTGTGTTCAGTCAGTCAGAACCTGAACTCATCCAATCCAGCTAAACAAGAATTACTGAAGCAGGGCAGTGGAGCTCTCGATGAACAGGGTCGGTGACGCCGGTTCTATTATGATGAAGACGTATAGAAATGTACGATTTGCCAAAGCAGATGAAAAAAATCTGGCGCCAGTAAAAAGATCATCATTTTCACCCCGGAGCTTTATAATTACTGTCTGTGCTTTGCTCCCTAAAAGGATATAAAATTAGGTTTTTAATTTTTTTCGTTTTCGTCAAGAAAGAACAAAAGCGAACAACCGAAGAACAGCATCAGGATCTAGCATTCCAGTCGAGACCGCTATATAAAAACTTCTATTGTAACATTTCAGATCAAAATAACGTTAAAATGTTTTATGTTAATCATTAAAACCATAAAATAATCAGATTACAGCTTTTACTTACATTTAAAAGTGACATTTTCCCAGATTCCGCATCCCGCATCAACGTCCGCCATTGTTGCCAGAAAAAATTCCTCGGGGCCGACCGCAATGTATCTTGGGATACGAGCAGCATTGAAGGATACATCAGAACGATCCTTGAATTTGGGAAAAGGAAGGCTGCTGTGTCCGTGTTTGAAGCAGCCGTTGGATTTGGACAGCACTTGTCGCTGCGCTGTGACATCACCAGCAGACAAACTCAGCCAAGGGAGGACGCAGAACCCGAATTTGGACACAGCCAATAGGTATGTTTGAGTTGACTTGCGCTTCGTCGGCGAGACCAAGCTGCTGCAGGAGGGGGCGGAGAAAGGCGCCTGAGATGAATGTGGACGACGAGACTGTACGAGAACGAGGAGTTGGGGTTGTCCTCAACATTCGGCTGAATTTTAATACGCCACTCCTCCTAGTATGATCTGTGCTGTTATGTCTTTTATAGTATTTTTTAACATCTCTTAGAGTAAAACAGATAATAAAAATAGTCGGGGGATTCATTACATGTGCACAGTCCCAAATAAACAGATAAAATAAAAATTAAAGTTCATTTTAAAGACAACTATGACACACATTATTTAAAATTATTTAAAATCTTGTATATTTTTTCATCAGTGATTCACTACCTTCCTGAAAGAGTAAAAAAAATACATCCATTTCCTTCATTTAGCGCCAGTTATTTCACATTAAACTTTCAGGACACCTTTTCCCACAATGCATTGTTTTGTAGTCTTCAGGCGGCTTGCAGCCAGTGCAGTACCTATTTTCTGGCTGCGCTGGCTTAGGAAGGCGCCTTGAACCCGCCCCTTTCTCGCGATACTTCATGTCGTCACAAATTTGACGTCGGTGACAGAAACTAACCAGCATGCACCGCGATCCAGACGATCTGCGCAGTGCCACGTCCGCCTGTATGATCTCAAACACGCCTAATGTGTGTTTGAGTTTTTTTTTTTTTTTATTTGAACATTTCACAACTTACAGGATATAACCACAAGTAGAGGATAACAATATATTTGCATGGGGGAAAATACAAGAAATACATGTTCCAGACATGTAAACAATAATTGAGAAGAAATACAATGGAGCAAAAAAAAAAAAAAAAACTATAAAGAAATTACAATAATAAACATGAGGAGGTTTGTTTGGAGATCACATCTGCAATTTTCCAGTCTTTCATACATTTAAGAGATTTAAAATACATTATAAATTTGTTTAAAAAACAAGAGAATGAGGGTTTGTTACCTCTCCGTTTGCAGCAGTGAATGTGGTAT
Organism: Oryzias javanicus; assembly: GCA_003999625.1. Taxonomy (NCBI): domain Eukaryota; kingdom Metazoa; phylum Chordata; class Actinopteri; order Beloniformes; family Adrianichthyidae; genus Oryzias; species Oryzias javanicus. Next base: position 5,385,451 of record CM012438.1, read on the forward strand.
TTTCCAAGTAATATAATTATATTTATGAGATTTGACAAGGATACATCTACATTTTCCATAAATATTAAGTCATCTGAAATACTAAAAGGGGGATAGTGAGTTTAAGGTTCATCCAACTCTTAACATTTGTCCAATTCTCTTCAAAATATTGACATGAGAAAAAAAGATCTTGCAGATTTTCATCACTGGAATTACAGAATACACAAGTACGACGGAGTATTAGGGTCACCGAAAAAAAAAAAAAGTAATATTACGACTTTTAATCTCGTAGATATACGACTTTAAATCTCGTAAATTTACGAGAAAAAAGTCGTAACTGCTAAATTATGAGAATAAAGTCGTATATTTATGACTTTAGAAGTCATAGGTAAATTTACAATTTTTAGAAGTCGTAAATTTATGAGAAAAAATAACAGTGGTAAATTTATGACGGGAATTTAAAGTCGTAAATCTACGAGTTTAAAAGTCGTAATTTAATGAGAAAAGAAACAAAGTTGTCTGTTTATCAGAGCCGTGCTTGAAGATGAAAGACGTGGAGAATCTGGTGTAGATTATGTCCAGATCGGTGTTAAAAGTAAAGAATTCTGAACCTTTTGGCGATTCAAATCAAATTATTTCGGGGTTCGGTAGTGCGTGTGTTGTCTTGCGTATCTTCAAGTAAGCAAAAGAGGCGCTATTATTGTGTTAAACAGACTTTTTATTAACAGTCTCTTCTTACTGCTGCACTGTGCAGGACTAGCGCTCATCTGCTAGTTTACCACTTGCCGTGCACCGAACATGTGACCAGTCGCTTGGCCTTCTGGGTAATGCAGTTCGTAAACAGCTAACTTCAATACACAACAGTGCGGAGTTTCATATGTAAAATAAAGAGCTCAGAGATACACGTTCATCAGGATCGTCACTTTATTACATCTTTCATTTCCTTTCTCCACCTTACGTCATGTCTCTGTCATGCTCAGAAACCAAAAGAGAACGTAAACAGAGATCCGGACGCCTCCTTCCCGAAACGTCCCGTCTCATCACAAAACAACATTGAGAAATGACAATAGTCTGTCACGTTAGCACAAGAACATTGAAAATTCCAAAAACTCGTCCTCTTCAGACGGAAGCATCACAGAGTTGGAGGAGATCTGGTCTGTCAGAGGAAGAAATGACTGAAGTGGACAGCTGGAGGATATGGACCGCTTCATAAACGGGATCTGCAGAGATCCTGCAAGCAGCATCAACGAATAAAACATTATTAAACTGTAAATCAAATAAAGGAACTTCCAAATATTTGAAATGTTTTAAACATTCAGTTTACCTGATGAAATCCAAGACGCTTTTCACAGTTTGGTTGGTCTGCTTCAGTTCACGGCATGAATTCGCTGGAATGTAGACTCCCCTCGATTTTAATAAAGTTATGAGAAAAAAGTCGTAAATCTACGAGATTAAAACTCATACATTTACGAGATTTAAAGTCGTAAATTTAACCTATGACTTTTAAAGTCATAAATATACGACTTTATTCTCATAATTTAGCAGTTACGACTTTTTTCTCGTAAATTTACGAGATTTAAAGTCGTATATCTACGAGATTAAAAGTCGTAATATTACTTTTTTTTTTTTTCGGTGACCCTAATACTCCGTCGTACACAAGGTTCAACATTAAAATTAAATAGTTTTTTTTTTTTTAAATTCAGCAACAGGATAAATATTGTTGACAACTTTGAAATGAAATTCTTTAACTTTTGGTAGAACAGGCCACATTTTAAATTTAGATTTACCTTTAACAGACTGGCTGGTCACATCGATGTTTAAGTGTGTTTGAGATCTTGCAGGCGGATGCAAGATCTCCTGGATTGCGGTGCATGCTGAGTAGTTTCTTGTACTGACGTCACATGTGCACCGTCATGAAGTATCGCGAGAAATGGGCGGGTTCAAGGCACCTTCCTATGCCAGCGCAGCCAGAAAATAGGTACTGCACTGGCTGCAAGCCGCCTTGATGACTACAAAATAATGCATAGTGGGAAACGGTGTCCTGAAAGTTTTTGAAGTTTAATGTGAAATAACTGGCGCTAAATGAAGGAAATATGTGTATTTTTTAACTCTTTCTGGAATGAGTGAATCACTGACGGAAAATATACAAGATTTCAAATAATCTTTGGTATTTGTGTTATTGTTGTCTCTAAAACTAACTTTAATTTCTATTTTATCTGTTTATTTGGGACAGGGCACATGAAATGAATCCCGCAGCTCATCCCGCAGCTATTTTTGTATCTGCTTTACTCTGAAAGATGTTAACAAATACTATAAAAGACATAACAGCACGAGTATACTAGGAGGAGTGGCGTATTAAAATTCAGCCGAATGTTGAGGACAACCCCCAACTCCTTGCTCTCGTACAGTCTCGTCGTCCGCCTCCATCTCAGGCGCCTTTCTCCGCCCCCTCCTGTATATGTACTGCACTGGATTCAAGCCACCTTAAGACTACAAAACAATGGATTGTGGGAAACGATGTCCACACAGTTCTTTTCAACACTATTTCTAAGCATTCTTCTCTCAGTTTTTGTAGATTTGGTCTAAAGACATGTAGACATGTAGATGTAATCAGAAACTATTTTAATAAATAGGGCTTCAATGACCAAATGTTTATGATGTTGCATACATAAATATTGTGTGAGTGAAGTATTTTATATGCTTATTGAATAAAGGATTTGAAGTGTTTCCAAAAATTAATTTCGCTTTAATCTTGTTGTTTTTGTGAGTCGTAGCTAAGTCATCAAATCTATTGGAAGTTCTGTTTCCAATCTGGAGTGATCTTATTGTGAATTCCCGCCTCTTTCCACGCCTCTACCACGAAAACTCTGGATGTAAACAGCTTCCACTAATAACGCCGGCTGGGGAGAATTGTACAAGCCATTGTTCAAACATTAAAGGGAGAACCATTCCAACATTTGATTCTGTAAACGGCCATTTTGTATTTACACACATTTATTATTTTTCATTGATCTAAAGGGAGCCTTTAGGTGACGGTTCTGCACAGCGGCGCATGCCCCGCGCAGCAGCTTGTCCATTTACAGTCTGATCAGATGCACGTGAGAAGCCCGTTCAGCTGTGTTTATAATAAATAACCATTCCAACAAATGAACAGCTGTGTTTTTTTTTTTTTTTTTTTCTGTTTGAAAACACAAGATCCATCCAAGTTTGTCTGTCTATTTCAGGCTGCAGGCTTTAAAAGCGCGGTGAAGAATAAACTTTGGTTGGTGATTTTATGGAGGAGCTGTACCATTCCATAAGATACGCAAGTTATCATTTAAAAGCTACAATCAAAACAGTAAAAGAAGCACATAACCTCAGTCTGGAAATCTACTTCTACAGAGTAAATCTGCATCTAAAATGTTGGCGACAGCATGCGCCTCTTATTGTTTTCCAAACTGCTGCATCGGTACATTCCATTGAGGAAAACAATAGTACAGGCAATGTTGAATTGTAAAGTAGGTGTTAAAAAGCCTTCATGGACCACGCTGATGAAGTCTGCTCCCATTGGCTACACAAAACCTGTCAATCAAACGCCCCAGACGTTAAAACGTCAGACCCACACACGTTTATTGAGCCATCTGATTGGTCAATTTACAATTCAAATAACTTTCCATAATGGAAAAAAATTAACAAAAAATTAGGATTAGAAAGAAAATGTTACACAGAAAGCACCAGAGGAAGAATGATTATTCTGACATAAAATGACTGTTTCTCAATGGCCTTTTTGCAACCAACTGGTAATTCCTATTTGGAACATGGAAGGAGGGGTGGTTGCTCACTCCAGTTCTTCCTTATACAGTCAATGGTTTTCGATTGGAATTCCCCCCTTCTCCCTTTCCTTTAGCCCTCCTCCGTTTATCCCTCCGTGCCTCCAAACAGACGGTGATGACAAAATTGTGTCAAATGTTTGGAGTGTGAAACGTAAAATAATAATAATTCCGGACACAACTTCAACTTTAACTGTAATTTAAAATTAAGGAGAAGGGGAGTATTCAGATTGGACCTAAATATTTGACTTCTATCACATCCTTTGCACAAAAAAGGGCCTCACTGTTGTATGAGTTTCCATGTGTCTTTTGAGATGACATCGTTGTCCATACTTTTTATTACATCCTTTACACACAAAAGGCTTCTCTCTTCTGTGAGTCATCATGTGTCTTTGGAGGGTAGATTTTTGTTTGAAGCCTGCATGACATTCTTCACACAGAAAAGGCTTCTCTTCAGCGTGAGTCATCATGTGTCTTCTCTGATTTGATAAATCACTAAATCTTGCATCACAGTGTTTACATGTAAAAGGCTTTTCACCTGTGTGAGTTCTCATGTGTCTTGTGAGGCAAGACATTCGATTAAAACTTTTGTCACATTCTTTACATGAATATGGCTTCTCTCCGAAATGAGTTCTCATGTGTACTGTAAGATTAGATACACAATCAAAGGTTTTCTCACATTCTTTACAGGAAAAATGCTGCTCTCCTGAGTAAATTGTCATGTAATATCCGAGCAGTTGTGGTTCTTCTTCTGCTTCTTTAAGCTGTTTTCGTTCCTCCGGCTCATCTTCAACCTGCAGAGGTTTGGGCTCCTTCTGGTTCTCCTCAATCTTTACAGGTTCTGGTTCCTCCTTTTCCACTCTTAAATTCTTCTGCTGGCTGTAAAGATTATCCTCTTCACTCGCATATTGCTGGGGGAGGACTGCAGGGACACAGACAAAAAAGTAGATCTTTTATACTTGAAAGGTTTTTGTTAAGGATGTAATGATTCTTCGAGAATCGGTAAAAAAAACGATAGATAGATAAATAGACCTTTATTGTCATTATGAAAAGGACAATGAAATTGCAGCAACCGTTCTAGTGCAAGGAAATTGGCATAAAAAATACAAGACATAATATAAAATACGATATAAGTATAAAAAATATGTAACAAAAGTATATACAATGAACTGTGCCATATAAGTGTATATAGTATCCAGAAAAAAGCGAGCATATGAAAACTCGTCAAAATGTTCATCAAAACAGAAAGTTAAAAAACCAATTCAACAGCTTTCAAGGCACGTGCGCATGTGAGTCTGTGTGTAGGTCAGGGGTCGGTAACCTTTAAAACTAATAGAGCATTTGGGATGATTTTTAACTGACCACAACCCAATAAGAGCCACACATCCTATAGAATAAAAAGACAGTATTTATGTTATTGTTATTTTATGATAAATATAAATAAACTATTATTTTTTGGCATAAATACAGCAAACTTTAAAAGAATTAACAAAAAACAAACTGGTTATTCCTACCCTAAGACCCTGAGTGGACAAACCTTCAAACCTGTGGCTTGTTCTGCCTTTAGCCTGATAGCTAACCTCTTCTCTCTTGTAGCGTCTTCCACTCGTTTTCTCTTTGAGCAAATCAAACTTCTCTCTTTCTCAGCTGAGTCTGTCATTCTGGGGTTCTGCTTTAATCATTACAAAAATGAAGTCAATTCAATCGTCAGTTTTCCACATTTTGTAATCAGAGAATGTTAGTACACAGTAGGTGTGTGACTAAAATTTTAAAACTCAGTGGATTTCTCTGATCTTTATATCACTGAAAATGGAGTTTTCAAATTGTATAAATATTATTCAGATAGCTTCAAGAACAAGAAAGTGATGGAATTTTAAGTGATCAAAAGTAGAGTATAATTTTCCTGAATATAAAGCAAAACAGAAAAATGCGACAGATATCAAAGTGTTCAATGAGTTTTCAAAGTGTCATTAATATGTCATTATTTGTCCAATCCATGAAAGGGAGGCATCATTGTAAAGTTAATCAAATGATCTATAAAAATAAATCACACATTTGGTATTAAATCAATATTCATTTCCATATTATTAAATAATAAAACAGAAATCTGCTCCTGTATGCTTGTAGACATCAGTTGCAACCAATCAACTTGCTAATTTTGGTCACGTGACCTCATGTTCTACTGGTTAATTCTTGGACGCAGAGGCTTGAGAATGAAAAAACACCACCTGCTAAATATTATTTTCTCCTGAAATTTACATGACATGAAGAATACAACGACATGAATCAGCTAGTAGCAAAATTAGACAACAACCGACTTTCAAAAAAACTTTATCCACCAATCTAGTTCGACTCATTTTAAGAGGGAGAGAACAATACAGCCTCACATTCAGGCCGAACACCAGGTCTGGTGTCTAAGCTACACATATAAAAGATAAGTGATTAATCTGCAATGGATCACTAAACTCACGGTTCAGATCATCATCCAGATTCAGTCAAAGTTTGGATACATTTCTGGATCAGTGAAACGTAAGACAAAAGGCAAAATAACTAAACTAAAGCTAAAAACATATTTTTAAAATTTTTTTAAATTTATATTTTAATAAAACATACATAAAGTACTTGAAAACACACAATTATATTAAATTAAAAAAGTTTGTTATTAAGGCGTATTTATATAATATAAAACCAAAACATCTCTGATCTCATTCATATTGTTTTATTAATAATCCTATTTATAAAAATACTTTTTATAGAACTCTTAATACAAAACAAAAAATATATATATCTGAATCACTCTGCACCCAACAGAAGCAGAGAAATAAATACAAAAATATTTATTATTTTGTGAGGGATCCACCATCTAGTTCCACGTCCAACCACCAGAGGGAACCCTCACCATCTCCTCACCTGTCTCCCTCCTGCAATCACCACCAGCTGGTTCTCATCAAGATCATTACCCCCAGTGTATTAGTGTTTAGTCACTCCATGGACCCAGCTCCTTGCGAAGTATTATTTTTTCTTGTGTTACATACCTGAGCAGTTTACTGCGTTTGCCTTCTTGTGTTTTGACCTCTGCCTGTCTCCCTGCCTTGCTCCTTGTCTGACCTTTTGCCTGGATTTTTGACCTCTTTTGTATGGATCTCAACGCCTCACCCTTTTTGTTACATATTTTAAATGGATGTAATGAATATTATAATTAAAGCCGCAAGCGGCGTTGGATGGCCCGCAGTCGCCACCCAGCCTCTCCCTCGCCGCCCTCTCCCTCATTACCCGCCCTCTCCCTCGCTGCACCCACCGCCGCCGGACCAACGCCGCCGCACGCGCCGCACGCACGCCGCCGCCGCACGCACGCACGCCGCCGCACGCACGCCTCCGCACGGGCCGCAGCCTCCCTTGAGGGTGACCTTTGACCCCGAACTCACTTGCTCAGACTCACGCGTGGAACCCTAAGTTCCCTCCTATGCTTTTCTGTATAGCTGGTCTGAGATGAAAGTGAGAAAATTGATTAAAAAAGCACTTTTTTTCAAAATGGCGGCTTTTTCTGTTGGTTTTTATCTCCATAGCACCATTTTATGTTTTGTTTCGTCTGAGGTCACCCGAGCAGTTTGACATCAAGATCATAAGGATCGGAAAAAGTACACTTTGGATACCTTAGGCAACGGGGGTTTATTCGCTAACCACGCCCCATTCCTTATTTGTCATATTATATGTTATAATGCCTGTTACAGCTTAAGCCTGGGATCAACATATTAAAGTCCCATAGGAATACATTGAAATATGAGCGTGTATTAACACTACGCCACTTTGTGAGCTCGCCACGCCCACGCCGTTCAAAATCTATAGCTTGTGACACTATTTCTCTTTTGCCATTGACTTCCCATTGATGCTAAAAGCGTTAGGAAACGATTAATAAAAATCCCTACAAGTGATATGTGATTGAAGCTAATGCTAACGCTCGTTTTTTTGTAAATTCAAGATGGTGTCCACTTCCCAAGGTCAAAGGTAAACGAAACTTTAGGGGTTGTTGAAGACTCGTGCTAGCGACATGTGGGTCAAATTTCGTGACAATCGGACAAACTAAACGTTCGTTTCACCTTTGTGAAATCTCAAATTTTCAGATTTCGAAACAAAATGGCCGCCAAACCGTAGGTCGTGGAGCCATCCCATAATAATTTAAAAAATAGCCATGGTTATATCCAACAAAGGTATGTTGGTTTCGTTTGCGAAATGCGAAATAAAAAATTGAAATTGCTGAGTCAGCACTTTTTTTCGCGACGGTTTTTTGCGTACCAGAGGCGCACCGTTCGCATTTCGGTTTCGTAAGTTATGTCATTTCGTGCAGCTTGGGCCTCCGAACGTGCGAATACCCGTTTTGCGCTATTCGGGTATAATATGTTCGACCTAGCTAAAACCGTGTCTTTCGCGACCTCACCAAAGGCACGCCATTTCATATTCTACAACTTCTAATTGCAACATTTTTCCCCCAGTAGGTTCCCATTAATGCCCAACTAAGTTACAAAACAGTCGATAAAACCCCCTAGGAGGTATTTCTTTTTGTAGCTCGTAGCAAACGTGCTTTTTTCGTTAATTTCAAGATGGCGGCAACTTCCCAAGGTCAAAGGTCAATCAAACTTCTTGAGTGTTTGTAGTCTCCGGCTATGAACATGCTTGTGAAGTTTCGCGAAAATCGGACGAACAAAAGTGCTGGTTTCCCATATTGTTGAAAAACGTGAAAAACGCCATTTTTCTGTTTTCGCCGCCACATTGGCGCCAAGGCGTTGGTCGTGTGACCATCCCATAATGATTTCAAATGTTCTTGGGCTTATCCTCGACACGGGTCACTGGCCTTTTTTTGCGTTTTCCGAAATATTGTTTTTGTCGTCCCATAAGCGAAAATCGGCCCATTCATTTTTTTGGCGAGAACGCTCGCCGTGATGTCATCGTTTTGGGCGGGGTAACGCGCACTATGCCAAAAATTCATTTTCAATTTTCCCTAGGTGTGGTGCGATTTTGAGGTACTTTTCGTTCATGTGGCGGGGGTGTAATTTTCGTTCAAAGGCGCAGAAATTTTATGTTTTTTCACTCTAAGCAAAAACAATATGGTCCTTGCAGTCAGTAGACTGCTGCTGCGGGCCATAATTATTACCCAAACTTCTGTGATGGAGGTCTGCCGCCCTGCTGTGAAGAGGTGGGCGGGGAGAGCAGCACAGGTGTTTGTCATTACAGCTGATTGGAACTGATAAAGCAAAGGAAGCAGCATGCCGCGGAGAGAGCATTCGCCAGGGCAGCCAGCCGCTCAATCCTTCGGGGGGAGGGTGCCGCTCGCTGCCGGTTAGGGCTGCCGGCGGTGAAGATAGACAGAGAGGGGGAGTCGTTCCTGTGTGAGGAGGGGAGGCTGGTCGCCTCCTGTGGTAAGAGCAGGGCTGGGAGTAGGAGTGAGCTGGTTGCTGCTGCTCTACTCACGGCGCTGCCTGTGGACGCTGACCAGACGCACAACCGAGAATCATTCCGCCGCCCGGCGAAGCTACACCCCGGGGAGCCGGACGGCGCTGGAGCTCAGACCCCGGGGGGGTCGCGCCCGCTGCGCGAGTTAAGTCACTCTCATCACATAGACACTTTTAAACTGTACTCTATTTTGATAAGGGTTTTATTGGGAGGGTATCCGTGGGTGTGCGAGGGCCGGCAGGTACTTTTAGATTCCTCTTCTGCATGCCGTTTGCTGTGCCTCCAATAGAGGGTGTGGTGCTGCTGTGCCTCCGAGAGAAGGTGTTTTGCCAGCTGACGTGTAGCTACGTCAGCTGGTTGTGTTTGTTCGTTCACCGGTTGGAATCTTAACGTCCTGCAGGCTTCCCATCCATGGTCTTAACTGCGTTTCTATTTAATTGTATTAATAAAGGCTATTTTACTGTATAATATCTCTTGTGGTTCTTGCGGCTTGACTGACAGGTGTGTATCCTGTCCTGGTTGGACCCTTACAAATATTACACTTCTTTATAGTAGGTGAGGTAGGTATATTTAATAAGTTCAATATTCTGTGATTACTAACTATCTTACTCAAAGAGGAATGTTTACAGCCTAACTTTGAAAAATCTCCTGCTAGCTTATATCCCCTCACAACCTCAAGCTAACATTAGCGGTGAAAATAAAATGGCAGCAATATTGGAGCAATCCAGTCTGGATCCAGATAGCAGCTCAGATGAGGAAAACAAAGATGTTGATGGATGTATTTGTCTGCAGTGAACATACCTGCGCGGTGGAGCTGAAGCTGCGGGTTCCAGGTGATATCCAGCAGTCTGCGCTGACCACAGAGCTCCTCATTCTCATTCTGGACGATGGTTCCTTCACAGAGTCTGAAGGTTTCTTCAGCAGCAGAAAGTTGTTCTCTGACAGACTCTTTCTGAGCAAATGAAGACATGGTTCCTGCAGCTGCTCAAACAAACACCGCCGTCCTCTGAACACCAGCAGCTCCGATCATCTGCTAGTCTCACAATCACAGAAAAAAGCTCCAAACAGAAACTTTGAGATTTCCCTGAAAGTTCCTGTGATCCTGCAGGAGTCAGTTCTGCTCAGCCTGCAGACCAAACAGAAAAGACTCTGGAAGCTTCCACATGGAAACTTCCAGACAAAAGATTCCAAGCAACAACATCTGATTGGTTCCTTTTGGAGGGAAAGCTGCAGCAGTCTTTCTGTGATTGGTTCAGCCGTCCCTCCCCCACTAGTCCACTGCACAGGGGTCAACATTCCAGGGGGGGTTGCTCATCTCATCTTCAGCAACCCGGTCTCAGTGAAATGCGTCCATATTCCACGGCTTTGCACCCTCAGAATACCGTGCATAGTATACGCCAAACACGGTTTTTGCGTGCATATGATACGCAGTTGCAGCCCATTCAAAACAACAGGAGCGGCTTTTAGGTTTCGTTTTGATCACGTGGTCGGATGTTTAGGTTTCTCCGGATCACGTGACTGATCACGTGACTTTTGAGCTTCTGTCCGGCACCGTAGATCCACTCTTTTTCTGGTGTAAAATCCCTCAGAATAAAATATTTTGTGGACTAATCTTTATTTTGATAATATTTCTAGCGAGAAATTTACCCGTTACTATCACGACATGCATTTATTTTGGACATACAGTTCGTAGTTTGTCTGTTTTGCTTGACTTTTCGGGCTCAAAAATCGTAAAACAGCAACGTCTGGGGTGCACGGAACAATCACGGAACCGGGCGATCAGCAGGATTTGGGACCCGACCCGCATCGGAGCCGGGTCAAGGTTAGGGTTAGGGAAGGTTCGGAGAACCCGCCCAGAACCTTTTTAATCGGCCCCGAATGACTTCTGTAAAGCTAGAACGTGATCACTGCCTGACTACTTCCGGTCCAGGAGACGGTCAAACGTGATCCCGAAACGAAGATTATCAAAATAAAATAATGTTTCTTTAATTTCTGCCTCATAAACAAACACAAATGTCGGTTATTTTAAGTGACAATAACGAGGGAGGCTTTCAGACAAAATAAAGAAAGAAAAAGACAATTGGGTTATTTTTTACTTTTCATTTTTATTATTATTGTTAATATATTAATATTTTTTAATATTATTAGTGGTAGTAGAAGTAGCAGTATTAATTTATTATTTATTGTTGTTATTATTATTATTATCATCATTATTGTTGTTATGTAAAAAATATATATAAAAGGAATGACATAAACAAAATCCAATTGATTCATAAATTCATTAATACATTCAAAAATGTATTAATAATAAATAATATCATTGTTATTATTCTTTTTAATAATAATAATAATAATGTTGTTGTTGTTATTATATCAATAATAAATAAATAATTATTATTATTGATCCATAAGATCAACAGACTCCAAGTTTTTATGATTCTTGAAAGCTGAAGGGGTCAAGAGAGAATCTCACTATTCAGAGAATTTTTTTTAATTATTGTTATTTCTTAAAATTTTATTGATACAGGTTTGTGTCTGTTGTATACTTGGTTTAATAAAATATCAGAGGGTGGTGCTGTATCATCCATAGGATGAAACATAAATGTAACGTAGTGCTGTCTGATTTCTTCCGGTCTAGCAGATGAAAATAAGTGATCTCAAAACACAGATTCTAAACCATCAGAATAATGTTCCTGTGATTTCTGCCTCATAAACTAGTCACGTTTATTCACAGGGCAAGCTTCTCAGTGGCAAGAACAAAATATGGAGGACATCACCTGGGTTTTGGGAGGGAATTTAACATATTTTAGGGTGTATAAACACTTGGGCTGTGTTTTGATCACTGTTCAAGTGACAATTAGACAGTTGTTTTCAACATTATTTACTTCTTTGTGCTCAAGACGTAGTCTTTTTATACATTCTTTCAGGTTTCTCAACTACATAGTGGCAATGGAACGCTTTTATGTTGCTATGGCGGTAACAAAGGACGCAAAACAAAACCGGAAAGAAGAACGCAAGATCTCAAATCAGAATAAGAGGGAGAAAGAAAGGAAAAAATAACAGTAGACAACATCTAAACAATGTTGCACAAGAGTAAATATATAAATATATTATTCTTAAAAGAAAGGCACAGGATATGTTTCATAGCTTGCAGTTTCTCATAAAAATACATGTACAAATTAAAGTTTATTAACTATTTTAAGAATGTGTTCTAAAAATTCAAATAAGACAGGCCTTGTTACATAAGTAAATCATGTTTGAAACCAACAAGAACAAATGGCACTGTCAAAAAACAACATTTATTTATCAAATTTTTCAAATATTATTAAAGTATTAATACCAAGTTTTGCTTTTTGGTTTTCTGTTTTTAGACCAAATCTAATCGTTTTGAAATTTAAAAGGAACACTATTGAAAGTTAACCAGCACTGAAAATCATAACAGAAAAATTTAGATTTCTACCATTTTTAAAAACAATGAATAAAACAGTTGCCAAACTATTTATTTTTCATTGCTGCAAGAAGTGTCCGTATTTTTGTCAATTTTTAAAATATTATGAAGTTTATAGATGGATAAATAAAATTCAAGATTTTGAAGTGATTTTCTTTTGCTTTTGGTTCAATTAAATAAACAAAAAATAACCGACACAGGTCTCAGTAGATCTTATGATTCTCTTCAGTCAGTCCCTGTCTGCTTGCAGATCCACCATGAATGTGGTCAGGACAGAATTGATTAAGGCAGTGTAGAAGATAGTCAGCAGCTCCTAACACAAGCTTTTTCAGTCACTTCTTAAGCTATCACGGGAAGTCCAACCTCTGCTGGGCCTTTCTCCAGAGTGAGTCAACCTGGGTGGTTCACTTAAGGTCCCTCACAAAAGTGGACCCTAAGAACGCGTATGGGTCTATAGAGGGGACTGTTCTGTGTGAAGAGGATGGGGGGGTTGTGTTCCTTCTCCCTGAGGTCCACTGTCATCTCTACAGTTTTAAGTATGTTCAGCTCCGGGTGACTTTGGCTGCACCAAAGGACAACACGCTCCGTTTCCTGCTCTAACAAGTGGAGGAAAGCACAGTGACGTTTAGATGGAGAAGCTCTGGGATGATGGGATTAAATGCAGAGCTGAAGGCCACAAACAGGATCATGCATAGTTCCCTGCAGAGTCAAGGTGGTGTCAGATGTAGTGGAGAGCTGTGTTGACTGCATCGTCTGCGTCATTTAGTCACGTGAGAGAGGACTTCTTAGGAACTGGATGATGGTGGATCTGTTGAAGAGACGGGTGAAACTTTGAGGCAGCTGGTCAGAGCAAACCTTCAGACAGGATGGAGACTCCATCAGGTCCTGGAACCTCCTGATCTTCTGCTTCTGAAACTGTTGATGCACATCAGATCCTCAGTCCAGGTTAGATGTCCAGTCTGAAGGAAGTTGAGACAAGTCAATCCTTTTGATTAAGATTGATGGGGGAGGGAATGCTATGTTCCTTTAGAACCTGAATAGAAGTCGTTATGGTGGCAGCTCTCTGCAGGGTGGGGGTGGGGCATCTCTTTTCATGAGGGTCTGCAGAACTTAACAAACTGCAGTTGTTGGCAGAAAACTGCTCTGTTATCTTTGCAGTGTTGGTCATATTAGCTCCCTTGATCTTCTTTTTCATCTTGTTCCTGACCTATTTCTAAAGGTCATGACCCCCACTCCTCTAGGCCTCTTCCTTGTCCTTGTGTGTTTGCCGCAGCTGTAAACCGTTGTTTGATGTTGTTAAATTTGCAGAAGGTTTTGGTCTGCAGGCATGTCCTCACAAAAACTGATCTAGGTGTTCCAATCTTTGCATTTTGCATCTTGGACTCATCCGTCCATAACAGTCTTCACTTTGGGTTCAGCTGATTTCAGCTTTCTTCTGTCGGTTGGGATGACATGAGGCAGTGATTTGAAAGTCTCAAAGCAGCGCAGGGAACAGAGTGATATGCATCGTGTAGTAGTGGAGTGTTAAGTGCGGACAGGTCACCTGCTGTTGTAATAAACTAATTACATTTTGAAAAAATATGAAAAATAAAACAGCACTGAGCCCTAAAGAGCCTGGATAACCCTTGATGGGGTTTTAAGCTCGTGGATCCTGTAAAACCTGCTGATGGGTCGCTCTCTTTAGAATTGATACATACATCACAGTTGAAGTGCGGGACCTCTGTAAAATTCAAAATTCATCTATACATTTAAAAAATGTGAAATAGCTTTGGTATGTACTCAAAATCTGGAAAGTTAGACTGTATTTCTTCGCAGAAGTCATGATACATCCCAGAATGCACTGCACATTTTAGGAGGAGACGGTTGAAATTTTACACTGTTAGCAGCAAAGTCGACAAAGTTATGAAGCTCCAATTAATGTCTATTCATGTAAATTGCATAAAACTTGTCTAAGTTTCAGGGAGGACTGATCAAACGTCCCTTGTGTGATCATTGTTGTTTAGGAACAATCCTCTAAACTTCTTAAAATGTACAAACTAGGACTTGTTACTATGCAGAGTCTAAAGTCCTTGTCACCAACAGGTTACATTAAACACAAGCATACAAAAATGCTGAAGTTCTAAATAATTGAGTTTCCGAAAAACGAGTTTGTCAATTTTTACAGCACTGTCAACTTTATCAATTTAAAATCTAAAAAACATCTGCTCATTTATCAATTTATTAGCAATACCAGAGCTCATATTCATTTATATCATTATTTTATTAATACATAATTTGTTTAAGCCTCCCATCTCTTTGACCTGTGGTCTGATAAGAAGTTAAAAGTAACTATTCACAATAAATTAGGGGTATTATTTACATACATTTGGTACAATGTACAAATCAAAACAATTACATAGTCAGCCCCAAAACGACCTGTTTATCTCACACCAAAAATCGCTTCCCAACCCAATCTCTAGTGAAACTTGACGGTAATTCTCCAAATATCCTAAAGCTTTTTTGAATGGCGTAGACCAGGTGTGTCAAACTCAGTCGCACAGGGGGCCAAAATCCAAAACACGTCTTAGTTTTTGGGCCAAACGGGATAAACATTTATTGAACACACTCAAAATACATTATTAAAACTTTAAAACTGTAACTTTTTAATACAATTATGAATTAAATATTAATGGCATCACCAGCGAAAATGTTGGTGTGAATCCTGTAAGCTGAATTTGATTGCTGAAGATGAGTGCTGATTGATGAATTTTAATAAAGAATAAAAAATTGTCTGAATAATGAGATTCTCTCTTGACCCCTTCAGCTTTCAAGAATCATTAAAACTTGGAGTCTGTTGATCTTGTGGATCAACAATGTATTTATGTATCAATTGGATTTTGTTTATGTCATTCCTTTTATTTTATTTTTTTTACATATAACAATAATGATGATAATAATAATAATAACAACAATAATAATAAATTAATACTGCTACTTCTACTGTCACTAATAATAATATTAATTATTATTATATTAAAAATAATATATTAAAAATAATAATAAAAAGAACAGTAAAAAAATAACCCAATTGTGTTTATCTTTCTTCATTTTGTCTGAAAGCATCACTCGTTATTGTCACTTAAAATAACCGACATTTGTGTTTGTTTATGAGGCAGAAATTAAAGAAACATTATTTTATTTTGATAATCTTCGTTTCGGGATCACGTTTGACCGTCTCCTGGACCGGAAGTAGTCAGGCAGTCACGTTCTAGCTTTACAGAAGTCATTCGGGGCCGATTAAAAAGGTTCTGGGCGGGTTCTCCGAACCTTCCCTAACCCTAACCTTGACCCGGCTCCGATGCGGGTCGGGTCCCAAATCCTGCTGATCGCCCGGTTCCGTGATTGTTCCGTGCACCCCAGACGTTGCTGTTTTACGATTTTTGAGCCCAAAAAGTCAAGCAAAACAGACAAACTACGAACTGTATGTCCAAAATAAATGCATGTCGTGATAGTAACGGGTACATTTCTCGCTAGAAATATTATCAAAATAAAGATTAGTCCACAAAATATTTTATTCTGAGGGATTTTACACCAGAAAAAGAGTGGATCTACGGTGCCGGACAGAAGCTCAAAAGTCACGTGATCAGTCACGTGATCCGGGGAAACCTAAACATCCGACCACGTGATCAAAACGAAACCTAAAAGCCGTTCCTGTTGTTTTGAATGGGCTGCAACTGCGTATCATATGCACGCAAAAACCGTGTTTGGCGTATACTATGCACGGTATTCCGAGGGTGCAAAGCCGTGGAATATGGACGCATTTCACTGAGACCGGGTTGTCTTCAGAGTCTCTTTCTATTGTTTCGGCCTCACTGGCTCTTTCAAAATAAAGGCTTGTTTAACTAGTAAAATTTCAACAGAAAAAGATGAAAATCTAGAGAAATACAAACAATGAAATCTTATCAGCAGAGACTTGAATGAAACATGAATAAAACTGATGTTTGTTGATGTTATTTATCATTATAATCTGGAATTTTCAAACGTTTGACATCAAATTAAATTAATTCATTATTATTATTATTATTATTATTATTAAATTAAGTTACATTTATTCATGAACACGACATTATGTATGAAAATTAATTAGATTTTAGAGAAAATAGATCAATTTCGAAGTTTGTCACTGATGTTGTGGATGAAATCAGAAATGTTCTGAATATATATTTAAATTATGAAAGTTGTTCTTTAATGAGGATCTGCTGAAGATCAAACTCTGATGTTCTGCTGCTGATGGGCTGGATGTGGGTCCTGGTGCTGCTGAAAAATGATCCTTCTAACCTCTACTCATTCCTGAAGGAAGCTCTTTGATCTCTGCTGGCAGAGGGAATGATGGGAAATGGAGTTCCAAATGCTGACATCATCAAACCAAAGTTCCTCACCAGGAAAAGAGAACTGATTCTGTAGTTTACGGTTCTGGTTCAGAGAGCTGAAAAAATTCACCTTAGATTTCAGATCCTGACGGCTGTCATGACGTTCTGGATGAGCTGCTGAGCTCTGTCTGCATCCAGACTCTCAGCTGCTTCAGTCAAACTGCTGACCCATGAAGAAATATTTCTACAGAACAAAGCAGTTCTTCTGCTCCGACCAGAACCAGGAGGTCCGGATCTGATTAGTCAGCAGAGAAGACGTCCACGCACCTTCTAACAGTTCTGCAGCTGAACCATGAGTCTGAACATCAGAAACGTCAGAGAGAGAGAGGGAGGAGGACCTTCCACCTGGAATCAAACCACCAACAGTTTCTTCACGGTGACGAGCGCTCCACCACAGGAAGCCTGGATCAAACCTGGATCTTCATGCTGATGAAGAGTGAAGGAAGTGGCTTTGATTCTTTTGGATTCAGGATGAGTTCATGCAGATCTAGAAATCCCACCATGATGATCCTCCTTGAAGAATTTCAAAATAAAAGACTTATCTTTTGGACTTATTTTTTCTAGACAAATGGTATTGATCAATAAATCCTAAATGAATGATATAAATTCTAAAGAAAAAGAAGTGAAAGTGCTGACTCAGCACAGATCAAAGCAGACAGAGATGATTTCCTGGAATGAAGAAAACATCAAACATCATGATGTGATCTGGAACTGAACTGTTCTTCACAAAATCCTCACAAACATGGAAGCTGGTTCTGATGTTAGTCAGATCTGATGGATCAGAACCAGACTTCTGTCAGCTCTGTGGGTTCTTACAGACCATGTGGCCAAATGGACAAGGCATCTGAGTCCGGATCAGAAGATTGAGGGTTCAAGTCCCTCCATGGTTGGAATTAGATGAAGATCTATTTAGTTTAATGAAGAGATCATCAAAGAAGGAGTTCAGAGTTCTATGACTTCAAGAAGAACCTCTGTTCTTCTGTGGTTCCTTTCAGTAAACTAGCAGTCAGGAGTAGAGAGGAACTTCCTGACAGAAACAGTCAATCATCTGACATTCAGGATTCCATTTCTTCATCTTTGTTGTTCTTTCAGAATCACTGGAATCCAGCTGCTATGATAGAGTCCTTGTTGAAGGTTCCTGTCTTGTTGGACTCTTTCCTGTCTGTTGATCTCTGGTTTTCTCTGTGCAGAGAAAGTCACAATGAAGGAAACCGACAGTTTCTGCACACGTCACTGTTAGGTTCATGCTAAGTCAACAGAGAATCAAAATGTTTCTCTGACTCAACACTTTGATTTACAGCAGCAGGATTGGACTTCTGACAGTCATGACTTCAAGTGCATTCCAGATGTTGGCCTCCAACGTTCATCTCAACTAAAAGTTTACTGAGCTGCTCCAGAATTGTACACAGCCCTGACCTGCTGCCCATCCTTCCATCTCTGTTTCTCTGCCTCACCTGTACTGATCCATCTCTCCCTCCTTTGAATCCAACATGTCATGTCATGTCCTCATATGACCTTTGTTTGACCTTTACCTCCTCAATGGGAAGCAGTAAGGGGTTTAAACTAAACACTCTGTGGCTTCTCCATTGTTGATGTTATGGAGGAGAATACGTTACAGGGCTGTGCTTTTCTGTCTGTTTGTCTGAATTGGCTAAATAAAGTTTTTTCAGAGGATTCTTTTTGACCAACAGAGCTGTGCTGAACCTCACTGCTGCACTCTGACTGATGAGAAAAGCACAGAGAAGCAGTTTGTTGACTTCAGTCTTCTTCACACCTCCTGATGGAACTCTGAGATCAGAGATCAGTCCTGATCTCAACAGTCAGAACTGGACTTGAGGAGTCCAGCTTTGGAACCTGCAGAGAAGCAACAAACAGCAGAAAGCCACACTGTGGGAAAGACTCCACACTTCTGACTGATGTTCACGTCCACTTTATTCTTCACAGGAAAGATTGAGACAGAACACTGAGAACTAAAAAGAACAGAGAAACACTTTGAATCTCTACTAGAAAACAGGAATCACAACAACACAAGACAGAAATGACAGTCTTTTATTATCTCTTCCATGATATAATTTAAAGAAAATACTTTCTTCACAAAACTGTTATTTGCTCACATGACTCAACAATATATATTTAACGTAAATTGTATTCAATACAACAATTTTTAAACAAAAAATGGTAATAAAAATATCTAATGTAATCCACTAATAAAACTGACAAAATTGAGCAATGCTTTAAAATGTTTATAGTTTCTTTAAAAATCAGTTTCATAAACAATGTTAGTACAAAAAGTGATGGTACCCTAAAAACCAGTAAGTCCTGCAAAAGTTGAAGATTAACTGTTATGATACAACAAAGGTTGGATGATATATCGATAGAATCAATTCATGTTTTAGACAATTTACTTTTTGAGAATCTAGATTTTTTTTCCCCGCACTCTGGCCTCTTGGGCTTCCGTATTCCGGTGTAAAGTCAGCTCTTGTAAAGCACAGGTATGAAAGCTGCAGCTAGCAGAGGAGAGTCTTCAGTGAGGCAGAGAGAGACAAAGCTTGTTCCAAAAAAAAAAATTGCATTTGCCACGAGAAGCCCCCACCCCACCCACCACCCCTTTCTGCTACTCATCTGTGTGTAGCCGTTAGCTTTGACCGATGCAGCAACAGGACCCGTGAATATTTTCTTTAGGATCCAGACAGAACTGGAGGATAAAGCTGCTGATCTACAGCAGCAACAGAATGTTTATTGATTTGAAGACAGCACAGTTGTTACTCAGTGATGTGTTACGGCCTTGGGGCGTCTGGGTTTGGCTCCTTTTTCTGTCCAGTCTGTTTCTTTCTTCCAGGCACAGGTGCAGTGCTTCACATCATTTCAGGCACGGAATAAAAGCCCCGCCTTGGCTCCTCAAGGGGCGGCACCCCTTGGACGTCCTGGGAACTTCTGACCTCGCAGAGTTTCCACCGCTGCTGCTGCTTCTCCTCCTCTGCTTCCTGCTTCTGGTTTCTGCTGCTGCTGCCGCTATTTTGTCACCTCCTCTTCTCTCCTGGATGTTTCTTGTTTTGGTCCGCTGGGCGTTTGGTTTGTGGAACACAGATTAAAACGTTTCTAAACGTTAAGAAACCAGTGTTGTCTCCCTTTTTCTTTGTTAAGGCTTGGAGCCAACCGTAACAGATGCTACAATATTAGCTGCTAATGCTAACAAACTGTCCTGTGTGTTGTTTATAAATGTGAACAGATCAGTTCACAGTTGGATAATGTTTTCATTGTGTTACAACAACATTAATTTATAGAACATTTATAAAGGCTGTTTTTTATAGATATAACAGGCATAAATCCACTTTGTACTAACTTTATTAGTAGTGTCTTAACACTATAACATTACAGAGTCGTTATTGAGCTATTTATTACACTCTTTTGAACTAAAAGGCTTCTCTCCTGTATGAATTCTCACATGTCTTCTCAAAACAGATAGATGACTAAAACGTCTGTCACATTCTTTACACTTATAAGGTTTCTCTTCTGTGTGAGTTCTCATGTGTCTTTTGAGATGAAACATCAGACCAAAACCTTTATCACATTCTTGACAATAAAAAGGCTTCTCTCCTGTATGAGTTCTGACGTGTCTTTTGAGATTAGATAGATGACTAAAACTTTTAACACATTCCTGACAACAAAAAGGCTTCTCTCCTGTGTGAGTTCTCATGTGATTTGTGAACTTAGACAAATAAACAAAACCTTTACCACATTCTTTACAGACATGAGGTCTTCCATCAGACTCAGCTCTCATGTGGGCAGACACATTGTTTGCAATTCTTTTTCTTTTACCAGACTTAACAGAGGAAAGTCTCTTTTCTTTTGGAGATTGTTTGCGCTTCTCTACAGAAGTTTTCTTCTTGGATTCTTTTCTAAAATCAGAGTCACACTGACTTTCTGACATGTGAGAGCTGGCCACACTTTGGACATGACTTCTGTCTATTTTCTTCCTCTGATCTCTGTTCTGTGGGTCTGTCTCTTCATCTGTAGTTGATGTTGATTCTTCATGTTGGTTTCCTTCTTCATCCTGACTCTCAGTTACACTGAAGCTCTTCTGTTTGTTTAGATCATGTTCATTCTGATCGTTTTCTTCATAAGAAGGAATCTCCATCAAGGTATCAATCTCCTGCTTTAGATCAAGCTGCTCTTCATCCTGATTGATGTAGATGTGTTCTTGCTCCTCTTTAACCCATGAAAGTTCTGGTTTCTCCTGTTCCTCTTTAATCCGTGGAGGTTCTGTTTCCTCCTGTTTCATTTCTACCTGCTGAGGTTTTGGTTCCTTCATTTCTTCTTTAATCTGTGGAGGTTCTAGATCCTCTTGTTTTTCTCCGACGTTCCTCTGCTGGTTGCAGAGATCTTCCTCTTCAGTCACGTGATGCTTGGGGAGGACTGCAGGGACACAAACACAAGAATGAGTCATTTTAAAGAAGTTTGTGTATTACTAAGTATCCATTCATCCATCCATCTTCTTAACCTGTATTACCCAGTTCGGGGTCATGGGGCTCCCAGAGTTCAACCTGGCTACGGTTGGGTAAAGACAGGGTCACCCTGGACTGGTTGACAACACAACACACAAACTCACATCCACACCGAAGACAAGAAACAATTTAGAATAAGGGTCAGCAACGTTTATGACTTGAAATGCCCATCCAAATTTTCTTCTTAACAACTGATCATCATCAACTATAATGCAAACTTTGTCGTCACCCTTCAGGCTGTCCAGACAGGGACTGCTACAGTGAATCAGCTTTAATTGATTCACATAGGTGGTTAGACAGAGACTTTTATGCCAGATGCTCTTCCTGATATAACACTGAATTTTTAAGGAGATCAAGTTATGCAGCTGCGTGAAGGGTCTTGTCTGAGGACCCTCAATAGATTTTAGCTGACTGCCACCAGGAAACTGAACCATGTCCTACACCAGCCAACTGAGATATCCAGCCTCTTCTAACTATAACGTGAACTTTAATATGTACATAAAAAATGATCATTTCCAACATGTCTCAAATGTTACTTAATTCATAAATAGCAGGTCAAATATCTTTTTCAAACACATGATGGCATTTACTAAAAAAAAGTACTTTTATAAGAAAGAACAAAATACTATCAATATTTCAAAACCATTAAAAAAAACTCATGTATTTTTCATTTTTGTACATTATGAGACAGTCTGAGTAACTGAATGTAAGATCATTAAGAGATGTCGCTATTATTACATGTCAAATGAAATGTTTTTATTTTTGTTAGTTTGCTAAATCAGTGTTTTTCAACCTTTTTTGAGCCAAAGCACACTTTTTCAATGAAAAAAATCCTGCGGCACACTAGTATCCAAAAGGTAAAAAATTTTAATCGGTATTGATGTACAATCTAATTTACATTTTTTAAATAAGTGGGAAGCGTCATTGCAGCACAAAGGCGCTGTCATTTTAACCCAGTGTTTCTCAATGTCAATTCTCGTACCCCCCTCCACACACAGAAACACAACTTTCTGCTGCGAATATCATTGGTACCATTAGTCAATTTTCTCAAGTTAAACTTATACCTCTTCAAAACAGTCTACATTTATTATCATTAAAGAATGATTAAAAAAATATATTTAAAAAAACTTATAAATAATCCGTTTTTATTAATGTTTTTATTTTTTTTAAGAATACTTCCAAAACTTTCAAAGTAAAAACAACAATCTTTCCTTGTTTCCCTCCACAGTCGTGATGGGAATTCTGGCTTTTCTCAAAAATTCTGTTCTTTTGCATTAGCTCTCTGAAAACAGCGGCTTTTTCAGCTGCAAAATGACTTTTTATGTTGTTTTTTTGCTTTATTTAATTTATCATAAACTATTATATAAGATTATGCACAAAGTCCATAATGTGTCCAAATTGTTATTTATCCCTTCCAGACAGAATGTACAAAATCAATGAAAAAAAGAACTATTAACTATTCAATTTTTAACTCGATACATTTTAAGTTTTTTCCTTTTAAACACATTTGAAGTGAACACAAAACTCTGCAACCACAACCAAAAATACAATTTAAATTGTGAAAAACTAATAAATAAGGGCTTTTATTCACAATACAATTAAGAAAGACAAAAGAGTCTCAGCTTTGAGATTGAAATCTGGTTTCTTCTCTCGGTCTTCTCTCTCTCTCTCTCTCTCTCTCTCTCTCTCTATATATATATATATATATATCAGTGGTGGGCCGTCAGGGCCTGCAAGGCCTTCTCTGCTGGCCTAAAAATATCTGAATCACAGACTGATATTAATCATGTTTTGTCCATGAATATGTATTCAATAATTCCAAATTGTCTGTCCGCTTCCTTTTATTGCTAACCCCCTGGTTGCGCTGCTTCCAGACGTGTTTTTTCATTTTTAAGCATTTAGCCAATCACATTTCAGCACTATTTGTTGCTAGGGTCAAAGAAATCTGCCCGGAGGCCTTCACAATCAATTCTGCGGGCCCTGTAGCATAAAATAAATGTTGAGCAAACTGTTGCTTCAACCAATCAGATTTGGAGTTGGCGACACCAAGGCCCTCTAGCAGGCGTACGGAAACGTCAGCATTTTCACAGGCGTTGATTGGATAGTCAGAGAGCGTACCAGCCAGAGCTAGCAAACTGTATCTGTATCGAGCTCTACAAGCAAATAGAGGATTTAATAGCTGTTTTGTCAACCCACAATGGATGAAGGAGGAGAAGAAATTGATTTGGTGGCAGACTTGCTGTCAAAACCATTTTCAAGACGGACTTTTCAAGAAAAGCTGGAAATTGTTAAACAAGGTCGGGCAACTCCGAAGCTAGCAAGCCTGTCACAACCGGGGAAAGGATTTGTCCGCCACTTTCAGTCCACTAACTACGAGCTCCTAGGAACGCTGTAAATTGTATTTCTGGGAGTGCTTGTTATTAGCCACTGATGACATGGTGTTTGGAGCCATACTGGATTTGTCTTGCCTTACCAAGGCAGCAACGAGTCATCAGCGCACCACCGGACATTTACAAGCAACGGTGCTCTACAAAACTTTGGGGGAAACCAGAGTAGATCTACAGCTGAGCGAGCACGCGCGCAGGGAAACGGAGCTGCACAACGAAAAGGTGAAGAAAAATATGGAAATCTTGAAAAAAATGATAGACTCTCGTTTTTATTGGGCAAGCAGGAACTTTCATTTCGGGGACATGATGAGAGCGCTGGATCCACAAACACAAACTATTGCCTTATTTCTACCGAGCGGTCCATAGCGGACTGGATCGGACTCGAAAATTCCTGGCATTTTGAGTGAGCATTTCTGAGGATTGGACCATGAAAGCCCATACGGGTGTAGACTGATGACGTAGCTGCGTGTCAAAACAGTGAACGAGAAGCTGTAACAGCTGACTCAGAAACGCAGTGAAAATGAAAAAGATAACCGCGGAGGATCTGGTGCTGCTCTGCAGAACAGTCTATTGTTCTGAATTAAAAAGAAAAAAAATCTCTTCATGTTGATCAACCCTCAAATGTTCTTCAATAAATTTTTTTTAAGCAGATCAGAAGTGTTTTTGATGAGTTTGGATTGTACCGGACATTCTTCATCCGCGGGGGTCGAGAAAACACAGAGACGGGAACTGGTGTGTGTGTGTGTGTGTCTTTGCGCGCGCGCACGTTTCCCCGGTCCTCAACTCCCGCGAATAAAGGAAAATATTGTATGGAAAGAATTTATTATTCTCTGCAAGAAGATCGCAGGTGTTGTGAAATGAGTGTGCGTGCTTCAACCTGTATGTTTTAACTCCTCAGTGAAGGAGAGGGCGGGGAAAGAGTGCATGCGCGCGTGCATAAGGGACGCAGCGTGCGCTGCGAGAAGAGAAAGAAAATAAGGCAGCGAGAGCGTGCCGACTGTTGTTGTCAATTGGCAGTGCAAGGAAAAGTAACAATAAAAAGTTCTTCTAAGATCTGAGACTGATTATTTGGCTTCAAACGCTCCACATGTTCTGAAGCTCAGAATATGGAGGAGAATCCCGGAGGAAGAGCAGTTCTTCGGACGGAGAAAATCTCCCCTGCGTCCCCCGAACACGGTCGGGAATCAAAGCAGAAAGTAACACCGCGGCAAAGAAAAATCCAGCTGAAAAGAGGACAGAACTTTCAATTTTGATCTTGAGTTGGGAAAAGCTCTGGTCGGACGCTTCCTGTTTTCGTAAAATCAATGGGTTACATCGTGTGACGACAGAGGCTCCGCCCTCTCGGGTCCATTCCGTTTTCCAATGAGACTGGGTTGAAAATTTGCCTTAGTTGGACCTGCTTGCCGGGTCCATTTTGTAGCATAAAGGCTATAAAGTCCGGTCCGCCCGATCCAGTCCGCTCTGGACCACTCGGTAGAAATAAGGCAGAAGTGTGTCGCAGCTGTGAGGGTTGGATTGATTCAGACGGAGCACTACTGAAGGCCTAGGTGTGAAATGCACGGCCCGCCACTGATATATATATATATGTATATAATAAATATAGAATATATCTACACATATAGAAGGATTTCCTGCAAACTCTGTTCCTTCGTACTGTCAAAAAAGTCAAATGGTTCCAGTTTTTTTATTCTTTTCTAATGTCTCGAGTTTCTTGAAGGTTTTGTGTTGATGTTCTCTCTCTCTCTCTCTCTCTCTCTCTCTCTCTCTCTCCTCAGCTCTTGCGCTCCTGTACATCCCCCCTCCCCCCAGCACCCGCACTCCATTTCTCTCCGTTGTTTCCGTTAAATATTTTTCAATCACAATTCTTGAGGTTTAATTCAATATTCTTCTCTCTGTGTGGATATCCCGGTCACTGTCTGTCCTCCGATCAACTGTTTAGTAACTAAAATAAATGGTATGATCCCTGGGTCGCACCGCGCCCCCACCATTTGAGAAAGTCTGCTTTACCCCAATGCATCCTGGGGGATGTAGTGCATAAACTCGCGCGTATTCCGGATATACTCACGTTTCTGAGCTTCATTCTTTTGTTCACTTCTTAAACTGTCTGACACCGGATCCTGCAGGAAGTTACACCGCTAAACACGAGCTGTAGCGGCTGCTTTTGTTAGAACCGAGAGATTTTATGAGCCGAAAAGGAACAAGGAAGTGAGGACGTTAACCACTTCTGATTGGTCAGATTTGTGACATGTGATCAAGCCTCCAACAATGATTGGTGGAGACAGTTGAAGGGGGCGGAACTTTTCTGAAAGCCGAGCTTGCAGCTGGTTTTGCGGCCAGATTGCGGTAACATTATTCTGATTAAAAGTCATTTATAGAAACATTGAAAAAAATATTTTACAATCTTGCATATTCTAAACTATCTACCAGAGTTAAATCAGGGCCCGTTTGGATGAACGCAGAGCGGATTCCCTAGTGATGGTAAATGTTTTACATATGTGAAAATTGGTTATTTGCCGCTGTACACCTGACCATCTCCCACGGCACACTAGTGTGCCGCGGCACACTGGTTGAAAAACACTGATCTAAAAGAATTAATTTCACGTAAAACTTAAATATTTATTGTCAATCAATAAAAAGAAAAGCTCATATATTAGGAATCAACATCAAATAGAAATGTATCAATCCTAAATATAATTGATTTTTAAGGATTGTGGCTTATGGACAATGAAACACTAAAATTTTGCCACAGAAAATGTAATTATTATATAACAGTAACAAAAAGTAAAAACATCAGACTAAAAAAAACTGTTTAATTTTATGCATTAAATCCTCACTTCTGCCTCATTTTAATTTAATTACTGCCTGAATTAGTGACTAAAAAACTTGTTTTAAAGTAAAGATTTCTCTTTTGTGTGAGTTATCAGGTGTGCTTTAAGACTAGATGCATAACAATATCTTTTATTACATTCTTTACAGAAAAAATGCTTCTTCTCTTTATGAGTTCTCATGTGTGTGTTGAAATTAGATGTTTGACTAAAACTTTTATCACATTCTTGACAATAAAAAGGTTTCTCTCCTGTATGCGTTTTCATGTGTGATTTGAAACTAGATGCATGACTGAAACTTTTATCACATTCTTGACAACAAAAAGGCTTCTCTCCTGTGTGAATTCTCATGTGTGGTTTGATGTGACCTCTACGACTAAAACTTTGACCACATTCTTGACAATAAAAAGGCCTCTCTCCTGTGTGAATTCTCATGTGTGTTTTGATGTGACCTCTACGACTAAAACTTTGACCACATTCTTGACAATTAAAAGGCCTCTCTCCTGTATGAGTTCTCATGTGTGTTTTGAGACTGGACGGATGAGTAAAACTTTTATCACATTCTTGACAACAAAAAGGCCTCTCTCCCGTATGAGTTCTCATGTGTGATTTGAAATTAGATCTTTGACTAAAACCTTTATCACATTCTTGACAATAAAAAGGCTTCTCTTTTGTGTGAGTTCTGATATGAATTTTTAACTGGGATAAGTAACCAAAACATTTACCACATTCTTTGCAGACATAAGGTCTTCCATCAGACTCAGCTCTCATGTTGGCAGACACATTGTTTGCAATTCTTTTTCTTTTACCAGACTTAACAGAGGAAAGTCTCTTTTCTCTTGGAGATTGTTTGCGCTTCTCTACAGAAGTTTCCTTCTTGGATTTTCTTCTAACATCAGAGTCACACTGAATTTCTGACATGTGAGAGCTGGCCACACTTTGGACGTGACTTCCTTCTCTTTTCTTCCTCTGATCTCTGTTCTGTGGGTCTGTCTCTTCATCTGTAGTTGATGTTGATTCTTCATGTTGGTTTCCTTCTTCATCCTGACTCTCAGTTACACTGAAGCTCTTCTGTTTGTTTAGATCTGCTTCACTGGGATCATTTTCCTCATAAGAAGGAATCTCCATCAAGGTATCAATCTCCTGCTTTATATCGAGCTGCTCTTCATCCTGACTGATGTAGATGTGTTCTTGCTCCTCTTTAATCCATGGAAGTTCTGGTTTCTCCTGTTCCTCTTTAATATGTGGTGTTTCTGTTTCCTCTTGTTTAATTTCAATCTGTGGAAGTTCTGGTTCCTCCTGTTCCTCTTTAATCTGTGGAGGTTCTTGTTTCTCCTTTTTCATTTCAAACTGCAAAGGTTCTAATTTCTCCTGTTTAATTTCAATCTGTGGAGGTTCTGGTTCCTTTACTTCATCTTTAATCTGTGGAGGTTCTAGATCCTCTTGTTCCTCTCTGAAGCTCTTCTGCTGGTTGCAGAGATCTTCCTCTTCAGTCACCCAATGCTGGGGGAGGACTGCAAGGATACAAACACAAGAATTAACGTTTTTTTCAAGTCCCCCTCCAATGAAAATCAAGTTTTTTGAGTTTTTATCGTGTATGTTTGGCATTTAATAATGCAAACACAAATAATTTTGTGTTTGCATTTGCGAGCCTTTCTCCTTTTCAGGGAAACTCTGTCTGATTTCCTGAAACTTGCTTACATCACAATAGCGAGCCTTAATGCAGCTGTAGGGGCCGGAGAAGATAATGTAACGTCCCACTTCTGTACTGTAAAGGATTGTAATTCAGTGAAAGGCCATATTGATGTTAGCTCTTATTATTTTGTGATTGAAATTCATGTTGGCTTCCCGTTATGTAGTGAAGCCGGGGTATGTATTGTCCACTTGTATTTTAATTGCGTCCAAATCGGATTTTTTAAGTTGGCCTCACGTATTTAAAATAAAACTGAATGGAAAATACCATTAGCTGTCACAAATATGCCGTCCGTGTTTGATCCAACCTGCGGAGGAGCGCCGAACTGCAGCAGCAGAAGCTTGCGGCGGGCAGCCAGGGGCAGAGGCGAGCAGCTATAAAGGATCCACCGGGTGGTTTAACCAGACACCGGAACGTTCTCCTGAACGTAACCCTTCATTTGCATCTAAAACTGTCACCACTGCACGCATTTACAAACTGACGCGTGATTACACCCTCTCTTTATTCTGGCATTTCATTAGATTTCTTGTTCAAGTGAATTCAACAT
This sequence comes from Oryzias javanicus, assembly GCA_003999625.1. Taxonomy (NCBI): domain Eukaryota; kingdom Metazoa; phylum Chordata; class Actinopteri; order Beloniformes; family Adrianichthyidae; genus Oryzias; species Oryzias javanicus. The sequence continues at coordinate 5,414,501 of CM012438.1, forward strand.
TCAGCATGTGTTAGCATGAAATCAGTTCTGAACTCCAGCTAGTGCTGCTGGTGGTTGACTCACGTTGCCCTCACGTATTTAAAATGAAACAAAGTAAAAATTCCATTAGCTGTCACAAATATGCCGTCCATGTTTGATCCAACCAGCGGAGGAGCGCTTGTTAAGACATATAGGATGTGCAATGTTTGTTAAAAACTTCACAGACCTAATTAAACATGGGAACATTTAAAGAAAATTAAAAAAAAAATGTTGTAGGGGGACTTCAAAGGACTTTGTGTATTATTACACATCCATCCATCCATCCATCCATCCATCCATCCATCTTCTTAACCTTCATTATCCAGTTTGGGCTCATGGGGCTCCCAGAGCTCAACCTGGCTGCTGTGGGGCAAAGACAGGGTCACCCAGGACAGGTTGGCAGTCCGTCACATCACAACACAACACAACACAACACACTCACATCCACAAAGACGGGACAATTTAGAATCACCCTTTTTTTTTTTGCTTCTGTGCAAACGCCACAATGCCATGGAGGCCAAAAGCAGCTGCACATTAGAACTTATTTACTGCAAAAAGAGTAAAACAATTCCTGATCATGCCCCTGAAAAAAACCCCAGTTACAGAGGATTCAGTGGAGGTCAAGAAGTTGTTTGATTTCCTGCTTGAAGCCAAAAGTATTTCAACACGAGCAGATTCTGAAAGTGTTGGGGGAGGAGGGGGAGATTATTTCATTCCAAACTCGATATTTGATTTTAATCTAACTCTTTTATCTCTCCTTTTACTTTCTTTAACAAAGATTACAAATGACAGAACATTCTAACAAAAACTAGACGAGGAGGAATCCGATAACTGGAGTCCCAAAAAAGCTGAAATAAATAAAATTTTAGTTTATGAGATCATCTAACCACTTCCTGTTACCTTAGCTTTGCTTTTAGATTGCAGACTAGATAAGCAGATTGGTGATCTGTTCATTGTTTACCCCGCCTTTGCCCATCAGTAGCCGGGTTACGACAGGTTCACGCCGGGTTCACACTGGACGAGGAAGCGGAGTGCACGCGTCTTCCTCTCCGCGGTTCACACCGACGCGCATTTTTCCGCAGCGGTCCACAGGCTCTTCTGCTAGAGCTTTTTTTTTTGCAATCATGAGTGATAATTTAATAATCTAAAGACATTAACCCATGTTTCTGCTAAGAAGAACTGCTCTCTGCCTCTCTTTTACACAGAAAACCCCGCCCCCACCCACCTGCTCTGTTGGCCTACTGTTTTGATCTGTGTTTGTGTGCGTGTGTGCATGTGTGTTTAATAAATATTACCCCCTAAGTTGAGCTGCTCTCTTCCTCTCTGTTGTCGTTTTTTAAACTACCGAAACCCGCACCGGAGTCTGCCCACGTTGATCTGCGTGCGTGCATGTCTGTAAAAAAAAAAAAAAAAGTGCATGTCTGTCTGTTTTGTGTGTCTCTGTGCTCGTGCATGCATGTGTGTCCATGCGTGTTGTGATTGTATGTTTGTTTCCATTTCTACCTTCTCATGTATCTTGATGCAACTTCCTGCCAGAATTGACGCGGAACGCTCGCGGCTCACGCACAAAATAGAGCAGAGGCCGAAATGATCCGCTGCACCGCGCGGGCCCTCCGCGCCGCTCCGCGCCTGGTGTATACGACGCCATTGGATAACAAAGGCGCTGAATGGAAGCGGACTCCGTTCCGCGAAGTACTTCCGCGTCCAGCGTCCCACACATTATGGCAGAAAAAGTAAAGGGATTGGCTAAAACTTATATAATATATCCCCTTTTATTTTATTTTTTTTAGCTTTAACATAATCATAATAAACAACTTATGTCTTATTTTGTGCAACAAATTATAGACACTTTTGTTTAACGTTGCCTAAAATCATTATTTCTAAAATTCAATATTACTAATAGTAAACATGATAAGTGCCACAGAAATACTGTTAGTAACAGAACATAAAATAATTCAAATTGGTGACAGCTATCTTCCTCCAAAGGAACGTCACACCAAAGGATGATGAATATAACGTTTTACAGCCTCTGTCAAGTGTTACCTAATTTTTTTGTACACTTTCTCCACATTTGAAAAGGGCTAAGAATTCAAAATTAAAGGCTGATTTACTCAGACTGTCACTTGAGATTATTTCTCCAATCTTTATATTTTTTCCATTTGATCAGTGAATAGTCAACAGGTAAAAACCCTAAAAAACTAATAATAATGGCAAATAAATATTGAAAAATTCAAATTCTATTACAAATTAGCAATAAACAACTTTAATCTATAATAATTTATACAATTTCAAGTACTTCTATTAACTAGCAACTTCCCTATTTTACCGTAAATTCATGTACTTTATTTTAATTACATTTTTTGAAGTTCATACATCAAATCTGCGTTTTTTAAATTTAAGAATGACTTTAAATTAACATCAGCAAAAAGTAATTATTTTCATTTGAAAACCTTACACCATAAATTTACCAAAGTTACACCGTACACCAGCAGGGTAAACATCAGAGTGCATGAAAGCGAAAAAAACACCAAAAGAGATAAAGAGATTCACAAGCTACGAAGCACGCGCCTCGTTCCCACAGTGCACCGATCAAAGAGGAAATAACCGATCATGGTCATTCTAATGCTCAGACAAACTCACTTCTTACCTGCTGACTCTTCTACAGATGGATGATAACTAAGAACAGGTAGACATGATTTTCTCACGCGGTACCGAGGCTGGATCCTGCCGGTGTTTTTTCCTGAATGAAGTGCGTATGTCGGCATAATATGTCCGACACATCGCGCTCAGCTGCGCAATAGTTCCGTCACGAGACTCAGACGCAACAGCTTCTTCAAATGAAAATATACTATCGATACTTGGCGAGAACCCATCGAGAATCAATCGCAGGACTAAATATCCCGATGTATCGCAATATCGATATTTTGGCACACCCCTACAAGTGAAAGAATGAAAGTACTGTAGTACATTCTAACATCCCTTGATTTTCTCCCTTTTTAAAAATATACATTATACATACTATAAAAATATACAAACTTTTTTTAAAATGCAATTATAATTCACTGATTGTTCCATATCTGATATTTTGGATAGAAATTTGAATAAAATGTGAAAAAGAAAAAAAAACAAAAAAAAAACTCATACTAACATTAATCTTTCATATTAAGACGAGGGCTGCAAATTATCATCCCGGGGGCCGCAGATGGCCCGCGGGCCCCGAGTTTGAGGCCACTGCTTTTAAAATATATATTTAATGAAACATATATAAAGTATTTTAAAACCTATTGACACGAAATTCTCTCATTGGTTTCTAAATGTTTTGATGGTATCAGACCTTCATATTTATCTGATGTAATTTTAAGGTTTGAGCCCTCGAGGACCCTGAGCTCCTCTGGTTCAGGCCTCTTAGTTCTTAAGCTAAAATGGCAGCAACATTGGAGCAATCCAGTCTGGATCCAGACAGCAGCTCAGATGAGGAAAACAAAGACGTAAATTGATCTATTTCTCTGGAAATGGATGCAGTGAACATACCTGCAATGTTGATCTGACTCTGTACTTTCTTGATGATATCCAGCAGTCTGCGCTGACCACAGAGCTCCTCATTCTCATTCTGGACGATGGTTCCTTCACAGAGTCTGAAGGTTTCTTCAGCAGCAGAAAGTTGTTCTCTGACAGACTCTTTCTGAGCAAATGAAGACATGGTTCCTGCAGCTGCTCAAACAAACACCGCCGTCCTCTGAACACCAGCAGCTCCGATTATCTGCTAGTCTCACAATCACAGAAAAAAGCTCCAAACAGAAACTTTGAGATTTCCCTGAAAGTTCCTGTGATCCTGCAGGAGTCAGTTGTGCTCAGCCTGCAGACCAAACAGAAAAGACTCTGGAAGCTTCCACATGGAAACTTCCAGACAAAGGAATCCAAGCAACAACATCTGATTGGTTCCTTTTGGAGGGAAAGCTGCAGCAGTCTTTCTGTGATTGGTTCAGCCGTCCCTCCCCCACTAGTCCACTGCACAGGGGCAACATTCCAGGGGGGGGTTGCTCATCTCATCTTCAGAGTCTCTTTCTATTGTTTCGGCCTCACTGGCTCTTTCAAAATAAAGGCTTGTTTAACTAGTAACATTTCAACAGAAAAAGATGAAAATCTAGAGAAATACAAACAATGAAATCTTATCAGCAGAGACTTGAATGAAACATGAATAAAACTGATGTTTGAAAATGTTTCATTCTTCACCTCCAGCTAAACTCTCCTGATGAGCTTCAGCGTTCTGAGACAGAACTACAGTTTATCTGCAGCTGAACCATGAGTCTGAACATCAGAAACGTCAGAGAGAGAGGGAGGAGGAGCTTCCACCTGGAATCAAACCACCAACAGTTTCTTCACGGTGACGAGCGCTCCACCACAGGAAGCCTGGATCAAACCCGGATCTTCATCCTGATGAAGAGTGAAGGAAGTGGCTTTGATTCTTTTGGATTCAGGATGAGTTCATGCAGATCTAGAAATCCCACCAGAATTTCAAAATAAAAGACTTACTGCTGGATGGTCAATACATTTACTTTAGAGTTTCTGTCAATAAATCGTATTGATCAATAAATCCTAAATGTTGGATGTAAAGTCTAAAGAAAAAGAAGTGAAAGTGCTGACTCAGCACAGATCAAAGCAGACAGAGATGATTTCCTGGAATGAAGAAAACATCAAACATCATGATGTGATCTGGAACTGAACTGTTCTTCACAAAATCCTCTCAAATATGGAAACTGGTTCTGATGTTGTTAGTGAGATCTGATGGATCAGAACCAGACTTCTCTCAGCTCTGTGGGTTCTTACAGACCATGTGGCCTAATGGACAAGGTGTCTGAGTCCGGATCAGAAGATTGAGGGTTCAAGTCCCTCCATGGTTGGAATTAGATGAAGATCTATTTAATTCAATGTAAAGATCACCAAAGAAGGAGTTCAGAGTTCTGTGACTTCAAGAAGAACCTCTGTTCTCCTGTGGTTCCTTTCAGTAATTTAGCAGTCTGGAGTAGAGAGGAACTTGTAACCCAGGTATTATTTGGGTGGCTTTTGCTTTATTTTTCCTGCCTTACTTCTGAGCCTTTTCATTTCTTCTTGTCTGATCATCTCTGCTTTCTGCATCGGTAATGTCAATCAGCCACTCGTGAGCCTTTATTTTCCATGACATCGAAGCATCACGTGACACGAAATCGCAAATCACGTGCGCTTATTAGCGGGGTTCGGGAAATAGGAATTTCCAGAAGCGGTGGGGAAGCCTGATGACGCGATACAGGTCTGTGGCGGCTGTTCACGTTGTAATTCATCTCTCGTTTCGTTGTTGTTTACCTTGGTGCATTTCACGCTGTCACGATGTAGGAACCCTCTATGCGGTCTGTCGATGTGGAACGTGGTTGACGACGTAGCAGGTGGTTTCGGTGAAGCTAGGTGAGTTGCGCCGTCATGCTAACGCAGCTGACGTGAAGATAGCTTCCCTTTTTAAACCTGCCTGTTCTGGCCACATCTTAACATCATTATGTTCTGAGATTTAACACCAAACGTTGTTTATATACGGTTCATGCCTGTCTTATTTATATAATGTGTACCAAATGAATTAATCCATTTATTTATTGTGTACCAAAATGAATTGATTAATTTAATTATTGTGTGCCTAAATGAAAGGAATGATGGTCTGAAGCGCTTGGTTGCTTCAACAAATGAATTGAGACCCACTCACACAGGAATTTTATAGTTCTGGTCTGAATGTTATTTATTGCTGTTTTAATGGTTATTGTATAAATAGAGCTCTATGGATAGCTATTACTGACATTTGTATTAGAGTAGCTAATAGTGATTATGGTGCAGTTAGCACTGTTTGTTTATTTATTTGAGATTCCAGATTTATTTTTTGAAACGCGTGTTGATTTGAAACCTCCGGTCCTGATTACACAGCTTGATGGCGAGCTAGATCCCAGGGAACCAGATTGGCAGAACCCGCAAATTGGAGAGTCACAGCCGTCCATTGGGCCGGTAGGGGGTTCCATGTAACCCGTTAAACACCACCTCAGTTGTGCCCACTGGGCTGGTAACACACTCAACATTCAACGGACTGTTTGTTCCATTGGACTCTGAGCTGGACCCTTTCTGCTTCTCTTCGACTTTGATTCTGAGATTACGGAGAACAACAAATCAATATGAAATGTTCTGTTTTTCTTTTTCCTTTGTAAATATGTATATTTAAATGGCCATTCACCTTATTCTTTGTCACTCATTGTATATATTTATTCATAAAAGAAACTTCATCAAATTTTCAGTCTCTTGCTGCTCCCTTCTTGAGACGAGTTCTACATTTCTGATCACTAAGCCTGAGCATCGTTATGCTTCAATTTAGCATCACAAGTGCTACAAACTTCCTGACAGAAACAATCATCTGACATTCAGGATTCCATTTCTTCATCTTTGTTCTTTCAGAATCACTGGAATCCAGCTGCTATGATAGAGTCCTTGTTGAAGGTTCCTGTCTTGTTGGACTCTTTCCTGTCTGTTGATCTCTGGTTTTCTCCGTGCAGAGAAAGTGACAATGAAGGAAACCGACAGTTTTGATTACTGTGAATTTGGTGCCATACAAATAGTCATGAAATGCAAGAAATTCCAATTTATGTGCTGGATATCTGGATTAACTTGCAGACAGTCCCTGACTGGCATACGCTATGACACGTAGCTTTCCATCTTGTTCCTGATACAATGCAGCTCCAAGGCCGGTGGTGCTCGCATCAGTGTGCAAGATGTAGGGTTCTTTCGGGTTGGCAAATCCGAGTACTGGGGCTGTTGTGAGTTGCTTAGTGTGTCCAATGCATGCTGACACTTTGATGTCCATCGCTCCTTGAACGGCTGTTTAGCGTCGTAACTTGGCACGAGAGCTGGCTTCTTTGTCTGATGCTGATTCGAGCTGTAGCCTTTGGTCAGGTCGTTCAGAGGCTTGGTGATGGCAGCATAGCCCTGGATGAATCTGCGGTAATAACCAGCAAACCCTAGGAATGATCTCAACTCCTTTAGCGTCTGTGGAACTGGCCAGGTTTGTAAGGCACTTATCTTCTCCACACCCTGCTCCGAGACTATATGACCGAGGTAGCGCACAGAGGTCTGAAAGAATTTGCATTTCTCAGGTGACAACTTCAGCCCATAGTCTTTAAGGCGTTAGAGTACTTTGAGCTGCCGGTCTTCATGTTCTTCCAAAGTGTTGGAGAAGACGATGAGATCATCCAGGAAGACAAGAACCTCTTTTAGGTGCAAGTCACCCATACACTGCTCCATAAGTCCCTGAAATGTGCTGGGCGCGTTGGTTATACCTTGCGGCATCCAGTTGAACTCCCAGAAGCCCAGTGGGGTCACAAACACCGTCTTGGGTTTGTCTGCTTAAGCTATTTCAATTTGGTAGTATCCAGACTTGAGGTCAAGGACACTAAACCAGCGGCAACCTGTGAGTGCTGAGAATGATTCCTCCAGATTTGAGAGTGCATAAGCATCTTTAATGTTGAGGTTCATCTTACGCTAGTCTATACACAACCTCACATCCCCATTCTTCTTTCGGACGACCACGATTGGTGAAGAATATGGAGACTCAGACTCTCTTATCACTCCAGCCTCCAACAGGTCTCGCAGATGGTTGCGGACAGCCTCAATATCACGAGGATGGATCGGCCGAGCTCGGTGTTTGAATGGAGTTTTGTCGTGAAGATGAATGTAATGTTTGACCTGTTCTATTTGTCTGAAGTCAAGATCATGATGAGAGAAAATCTGGTTCAGCTTAGAGACGACCCTGTTCTTCCACTCTGGAGGTATGAGAGAATCTCCAAAATCAAACATCATCTGGGTGTCAGCTGTCTGATGTACGTTGACGGAGACAGGCTGAGGCAGGATCTGAGGTGACATGGTGAGCTCTGCAACGACAGTCAGCGACATAAGTGTAATGGTCTGTTCCGATTCATTGGTGATGATGATGATCGGGAGCCCTGGATCCTCCTAACCAGTAGAGGCAGTGGAGACACTACATGAAAAGAGAGGTTAGCTATCAAGCTAAAAACTAGAACCGGGCTTAGTCATTTAGAGTTTTGCTCACTCACAAAGTTTGTAGTGGAAGGGATCTGAGAACAGCAGGAGGAATACCGGTGAGGTCCAAACTCAGCTTGGAAGGAGATCAGATTCAGAATAGGAGGATTGCAGGTGAGGTCCACGTACAGCTTGAGATGAGATGATCCAGTTTGAATCCAGACAGAAAAAAATACATTCAAAAACATGAGAAAAGGCAGAGGGCGTGAACGGACAAACAAAAACCTTAGAAAGGGCGAAAACTTGGACAGGATCCTTACAAATGGCTGGAGAGAAGGCAAAAAGGCTCTTTACAATCTGGCACCAGTGACAGAGAGCAGCTTAAGAAAGGGGAGGCACAGGTGGAACTGGTCAGGTAATTAGCAGGAGAGCAGAGTGCAGACACCAAGAAGAAAGGGAGGGGTGAGAAACCATGACACCAACAAGAAAATTATCAGACAGTTTTCATTCAATTCATGCCAGGCCCAATAAAAAAGTGTTCCTTCAATTTTTGTGAGCAGTGTATTAAAAAAGAGGGAGATTGTCACCAACTGTCACATGTTTATTCAATATGTCATGCAGCTAGGGGGCGCACTACTCCATTGTTGATATTATGGAGGAGAATACGTCACAAGGGCCCGTTTCAAGAAGCAGGTTTTGTTGGAACTCTGAGTTCGCGAACTCCAAATTCAGCAAAACTCTGAGTTTTTGGTTTCAGAAAGAGAGATAACTCAAACCCGTGAAAGTGGGTGAAACCAAGCCCGTTTCAAGAAGCGGGTTAAGCTGAACTCAGAATCAATCACTGTGGCAACTGAGTCTGTGAACGAAACCTGGTCTGGAGCAGGTTTTCTTCAGGAAACTTAGAGTTCTCTGCGGTCTCCGCCCCTTTTTAAAGTGAAAGATGTTCAAATATGAGTTCTTCATTAATATTTAGAGAACATTCACATTAGAGATGTCACGTTTCCACCAGCAGAAACCAAAATGACATGTTCATTCATAGAGGATCATGTTGAGAGGAGGCTGGATTAATCCAGAGGAAATGTTATTTATGTCGGGTGAGGACGGGGCTTTTGGGGCTTTGAACTCGTAAACAACGTCTTACACAGAACAAGTATTAGCTCGGTTGTCAGCGACACTGCCTCTGCTTCTGACCTTTCAAGTTCAAATCCCGGCCCAAAAATATTGCGTTTATGTAATAAAAAAATACGTTTTGGCTAAAATCTTTTGATCCTTGAAAAGATTCCAGGGCTGTGCTTTTCTGTCTGTTTGTCTGAATTGGCTAAATCAAGTTTTTTCAGAGGATTCTTTTTGACCAACAGAGCTGTGCTGAACCTCACTGCTGCACTCATACTGATGAGAAAAGCACAGAGAAGCAGTTTGTTGACATCAGTTTTCTTCACACCTCCTGGGGCCCGTTTCAAGAAGCAGGTTCAACAAATTTAGAGTTGAAACCTGAACTTAGAGTCACTGGACTCAAAATTCCCGAATTTAGAGTTTTCGGTTTCAGAACAGCTGAAAATGTTTGGTTCAATCAACTTGAAGTTGTTGGAACCAGAATCAGGTGCGAGCGTCGCGACCATTAAATGCCCTGATCAATGGAGCAAAGACAGCACGATTCACCATGGCAATGGGAACAAACTTCCGGGTTTTGTGGCTACTTCCGGTGACGGAAATTGATAATTTCCTAAAGCATATGAGACTACAAGAACATTTTCAGCAAGATAATAAACCCAGTTGCAGCGATAAAACACAGAGAGAAAACATCTGCAGAGTTAATGCATACGTCTACATTTGAATCCTTTCAAATAACGAATAAATAATATCAGGAAGGTTATTTTGTCACTTGTAAAGTAAGGAATGGTTCTTGATCTGTTAGTAATTTAACCAGTCATCTCCGTAATCGCATGAATGACCGTTTTCCTTACCCTCCGCCCCCCCACACACGCACCACATACACACACGGATATCACTGCACGCTAAAAAGAAACACTGTAGCTGCCTGAGATATGTTAAAAATAAGCATTTATTTAAATGTAATTCTCAAGACTTAAAAATGTTAGCTGAAAAGTACTGTTTTATTACATAAACGCAATGTGTCCGGACCGGGATTTGAACTTGGGATGTCAGAAGCGGAGGCAGCATCTCTGACTACCGAGCTAATACCTGATCTGTATTGCCTGTAGTATACGAGTTAAAAACCCCTACCAGTTTTTGAGATTTAATGTTTCGATTTTCAAGGGTTTCAAATGATTAAAATAAAACTAATTATTAATAGCAAATCCCTGGAATAACTCACTATTTATAATGTCGCTCAAATAAAAATGAATCGGGGAAACTCCAGTCAATGACTCGTGTCCTCAAATCCTCTCCCCACATAAATAACATTTCCTCTGGATTAATCCAGCCTCCTCTCTACACGATCCTCTATGAATGGACATGTCATTTTCAGAAGAATCAGAATCAAAATCAGAATCAGACACTAAATGGCGGCGCGCGCGAGTGCAGCGGCTCTTAGCTCTCCAGCCTTGTTTCTTTTTTTGACTTTCTTATTCGTACTTCTGGCGGACATTTGCTACACCGAGTTGGCTTACAGTCGCCAGTGCCTGATAGAACTCGGCTTTAAGCACACTTTGCCTGTAAACCGGAACTTCCAGCGGCGTTACAACATACCGGAGGACATAGCGAGACTGCCCAGATCTCCGTGGATAGTTACCCCACCCAGCAAACGACGAAGGCGGAGAAGAGAGAGGAAACAAAAGCGTGGCTGCCGGGCCGGCCCTGATGCTAGGCTACGTAAACAACCACACAGACCCGCGATTCCAAGCCTCCTTCTCTCAAACGCAAGGTGTTCCGGTTCCGGTTCATCAGTGTTCCGGTTCCGGTTCATCACGAGCAGACGTGTGCCTCCAGCTCTCCGTAACTTTCGGGCTTTTCAAGTCTTTTAAAGTCGTCTGCAAGCGACTTTGATCACCGGGCTGCTGCAACACAGCTACCACAACGAGGAGAGCTGATCATGGCACCGAAGAAAAATTTTGAAGCCGATCTGGCTGAGCTGAAGACCGCAATGGCTAACATCCAAGCCCAGCTAGCTCCTGCTTTGCTACAGGAAGCTAGGCTAACAGCTGTGCTTCAGCTGGAGGCTAAACTAACGCCGCTGCTGCATCTTGTGGAAGAATTCCGCCAAGAAAAGGCACGCAACGAACAACGGGACAATCGCCAAGATCTGATGGAAAGAAGGATGCATGACTTGGACCAACAGGCACGGATGAATAATGTGATTCTCACGGGACTCCAACTACAGCCCAGGGCGCGGCCTGGTGCTACCGGCGCTAGCATGGATGCAAACAGAGCTGCTGATGCGACCGTGGAGGATCAAGTAAAAATGTTTTTAATGTCTAAAGGAATCTCCTTGGACCTGGACACGGTCGAAGTCTGCCATCCGCTTCCCCGGAGAAAGACCACGGATAAACCAGCGATCCTGATCAGGTTCGTGAATCGAAAGCATAAGACTGCTCTGATGAAACAACGTAAACAACTTAAGGATACTAAAGTGTACCTTAACGAGCATTTATGCAAATATAACGCTGATCTGGCAAAGCACGCGAGGATCTTACGATCCAAACGACAGATCCAGTCAACTTGGATTATGAACGCCAGGATTTTTGTCAAACCACTCGGACCACCGGACCTGACGAAGCCTCTGGAAATAAGATCCATGAAAGACTTTGAGAACTGTGGGATTACGCATGTTTGAACCTCTAATTCAAGCAAAATGTGAATTGTGGACTCATCAAACTGTCGGAACCGTTGAATACGAACTCTGACCCAATTCTGAAGAACTCGAGCACAATTCCCTTGAAAGAAGACCTTCACAGTCTCTCAGTCAAAACAATGAAGATGGTTTACGTGGCCTTAAACCTGTTCCTAAACAAAGATGTAGCTCTGGTCTGAATACAATCTGCTCAAACTGTCTTTTAATGAGAATATTTTGAAGTTTTCCATTAATAAATCATGATTTTTTACTTAGCACTTTTTCATAATAATAATCGTTCTTTGATAAATGCAATCTGCTCAAATTGTCTTTTTTTAATATAAGAATATTTTGATATATTTTCCTGCAGTAACAAATGAAGTTGATTACTACTGATATTTTTTTAATTTTTAATGAGAATGTTTAGATTACTGTTGATGAATATTATAAATGATTTGTCTATGGATGTTTTTGAAATTCTATTACATCACTGATATTATTGATCTTTTATAACCTGAAACTATATTGATATTTGATTTTAAGTCCTGAACCGGATATTGATTATTCATGTAGAGAAAATGGTATGGTCGAGTCGGGGTGGGATTATATAAGTTCGCTTCCTTCCACCCCCTTTCAAGCGATCTATTTGTGATTTATTATGTGATGTTATTCCATGTATTATAACCTGATTGCTTGAAATAAACCATTTCATTCATTCATTCATTCATTCATTCAAGGTCCATTACCAACAAAATGGACGAATTGGAATTACAAGCAGCGAAAAACAGCTTCACGAGGACCTGCAGCCTCATTATTATTACGGAAACGTGGCTTCATCCTCGGATCCCCGACGCCGCGGTTGAGCTAACGGACCGCACACTGCACCGACAGGACAGAGATCAGGACTCGGGTAAGAGCAGAGGACGGGGACTGTGCATTTATGTTCACAATGAATGGTGCAGCAACAGCAGGATTACCGACAAGCACTGTTCTCCGGACTTAGAAGCACTAGCCATTTTGTGCCGGCCCTTCTATCTTCCGAGGGAGTTTACAGCTGCTATCGTGTTAGCTGTTTACATCCCACCAGATGCTAACACCAGCACAGCTCTCGACCTACTCCTATCCATGATCAACAAGCAGCAGCTCGCCCACCCATACGGATTTTTAATCATTGCTGGTGATTTTAACAAAGCAAATCTCAAAAAAGTTCTCCCGAAATTCTACCAATATGTGAGGCTGGCCACAAGGTGGAAACACTTTAGACCATGTTTACTCCAACTGTAAACATGCATATAAAGTCGCTCCCCTCCCCCATCTGGCTGGCTCAGACCACCTCTGCTTATCCCTCACCCCCACCTACACCCCCCTAAGGAGACTAACAAAGCCAGTAAGGAAGACAATCAGAATTTGGCCTGAGGCAGCCCTTTCACAGCTGCAGGACTGCTTCTCCACTACACTCTGGGACTTAGGCCCTGTTTACACTGGAACAGGAACGCGTTTTGCTCTCTGATCCGGTAAGCAAGATATCGGGTACACACCAGAACGTTCCTGAATGATATTGCGTTCACGGTTAAAACGAATGCTGACGGAAAAGATGTAATTCACACGCCACGCGCTATGCGCTATGTGCGCACAATGTTGAACCGTTCCTGCTCTATTTCCCCCTCAGCCGTAGTCGAGGAGCAGGGGAGATCTTCTCCAGGGCCGAAGGTTGCTTTTCCTCCGGGGTTCACATCCCTTCTTTGGATCATGCGAAGCCGAATAATTACACTTATCTATTGTAGAGGAACTGAACTTTTATTACTTTAACTTGCAGACAAACTCGAGAACAACTCTCCGCTAACGTCGCGCGCGCGCCCTCCCCTCCCTTTTTTCTCTCTTCTCTTTTCTCTCTCTGCGCAGCACGCGCTATCTCTCTGCGGCACCCTCTCTCTCTCGCTCCTCTCAGAGCGCGCTGCTCCTCACATGCACATGCTCCCCCCAGCTTCGTAACAAGCTGAGATGCAGAAGTTGGAGCACACACTCATCTCACAAAAACAAGAAAGTAAATAGATAGGCTGAATCGAAAAATAAGAAGAACCGAACTAACTTCGAGTGCCCAACCCACTACCCACCGGATGGAAAAGAGCAATAGGAGAAGTACTGCGCTTTACACCCTGACACCGTTCCTGACCGTACACACTAGAATGGGAGGGCGGTGGGAACGGGAACGTTTCGCAACGCTCCACTCTGGAAGGCGTTCTCAAAAGTTGTCGTTTTGGGGGCCCTAAAACGCCGTTCTGGTCTAAACGAGAGGCCCAAACGATAACCAAGTTGTCGGAACGCACGCGAAAACGTTGTAGTGTAAACGGGCCCTTAGTCTCCAACGAAGATCTCCAGGTTCATACTGACACGGTTTTCTCATACATCTCAAGCTGCATTAATAACGTGACTGTTAACAAAAAGATCAGGAGCTTCCCAAACCAAAAACCATGGATGAACAATGAAGTGGAGCACCTCCTCAAAAGACGGAACACCGCCTTCAGGTCGAGGCACCAGGACTGGGCCCAATACAGCGCCGCCAGATCAGCTCTGAAAAGAGGCATTAAAGAGGCAAAGACGGCTTACATGAGGAAAATTGAGGGACACTTCGCCGACAACAACCCCAGAAAGATGTGGCAGGGGATAAACCACATCACTAAACACAAAAGCAGCAGTACTGTACCCTCTGGAGTAGACGCCTCACTGGCTGAGGAGCTGAACCACTACTTTGCCAGATTCGAAACCCAGAGGCCCCCAGAGGACACATCACGGGCCTCACCACCGAGCTCCAACAGCAGACTAGTACTCCAAGAGCATGAAGTACGATGTATGCTAAAATCAGCCAATCCCAGGAAGGCGACAGGCCCCGATGGAGTACCAGCTAAAGTACTCGGCGCCTGTGCGGATGAACTGGCCGGGGTCTTCACCATACTATTCAACCGGTCTTTGGAAGAGTGCAGCGTCCCAGCCTGCCTAAAAACATCCACAATCATCCCTGTCCCAAAAAAGCAGGCAGCAGAGAGTCTGAATGACTACAGGCCAGTCGCCCTAACACCGGTGGTAATGAAGTGTTTTGAAAGGTTGGTCCCAAACCGTTCCACAGAAGACGCCATCTCAACCACACTGCACTCTGCGCTGAGTCATCTGGATCATCCAGGAAACTACGTCAGGCTGCTCTTCCTGGATTTCAGCTCAGCCTTTAACCACATCCTCCCTGACATCCTGGAAGAAAAGCTGCTACATCTGGGCCTCCCCTCCCCCATCTGCACATGGATTAAAGACTTCCTGACAGAACGCCCACAATCTGTTAGACTTGGACCCCACCTCTCCTCTACTATCACCCTCAGCACCGGATCACCCCAAGGATGTGTTCTGAGCCCGCTCCTCTTCACGCTCTACACATCCGACTGCACATCAAACCACCCGTCAAATTCCATCATCAAGTTCGCAGACGACACCACGGTGGTCGGACTCATCTCAGGGGGAGATGAATCAGTCTACAGGGATGAGGTCAGCAAACTTGAGCGCTGGTGTTCAGGCAACAACCTCCACCTGAACACCACAAAAACTAAAGAAATCATTGTGGACTTCAGAAAGAGCACAGTGGACACACCCCCACCCCCCCCCCCCCCCCCCATTGCACATACATGGAGACAGCGTGGAAAGGGTCCACTCCATCCGCTACCTGGGACTGCACATCGCCGATGACCTCTCCTGGATGGAAAACACCGCAGCGGCAGTCGGGAAGGCCCAGCAGCATCTCCACTTCCTAAGAATCCTCCGAAGGAGCAATCTGGAGAGGGAGCTGCTGGTGGCCTTCTACAGAGCCACCATAGAGAGCATCCTGACGTACTGCATCACAACGTGGTACGCAGGATGCTCAGCCGCTAAAAGGAAAGCGCTGCAGAGGGTGATCGACACGGCACAGAAGATCACAAACTCTCCCCTGCCCAGCCTAGAGGATATATCCACCTCCCGCTACAAAAGCAGAGCAGACCGCATAATAAAAGACCCCCACCACCCCAACCACCACCTCTTCCAGCTGCTGCCTTCAGGCCGGCGGTACAGATCACACAAGGCCCGCACCAATAGACTCAAAAACAGTTTTTTTCCAAGGTTAACATTCATGCTAAATAAAAGAGGAACCTAATAACACGTATTCACAAATGTGCAATATTCAGACGTGCAATCTTACCTATGTGCAATAACAATTGATATTGGTACTGTCTTTAACTTATCTTCCATGTACAATATATGTAAATAATATTCTTTATTCTTATTTTTATTCTACAGAGTTTTTAGACTTTTATTTATCTTATCTTAATTCACCTGTCTGGAGAGCCACTGTTTTTTCGTTGTAACACAAATTCTTGTGCAACAATGACATTAAAGATCATTCTGATTCTGATTCTAAACAAAATATTACTTTTACAAAAGGTATTTGTTCATTTGGCCACAAATTCTGTTTATGTTGTACCCAGTGACCCACTCTTCAAAATTACAGCTGTTTAACATTTATGATATCAATATTCATCAGATACTTACATTTTCTGTACTGATCAATCAGGTAAATATTTAATTTTCAAAACAATTTGAAAAACAAAAAATAATCTCCACTCTTAATGTGCCAGACAAGAGCAGACATTCCACTTTCCTTCTATCCATAAATCACAAGTTCAGTTTTCTTTCCGTTACCATGGCAGCAAACTATTAAATGAGTTTGAGTTTTTGAGAACAAGATTCAATTTAAATAACTTAAACAAAATTTGATCACAAGGTATAAAAATAGGCTTTGATTTTGGTTAAATAATGATACCAATAATGCTTTCCAATTTAATTTTCATAAAATCCGTTTGATTTTGAATTGTCATGTCAGAGTGGTTTGGTTTATCTATTTAGATTCATCAATTTATTTCTCAATTTGTTTAATTAATGTGTTTAATTTTTTTTGACAGAGATGTGTTAGCATCTTGCTACTAATTATGAAAGGTTCAAAGGTCAAGTAAAAGTTTTAAGAAATAAACATGTATTTACAATATCTCGGCATAAACTACAACCACTGCTTTGGCAATCTGCCAGTCCAGCTCTTCCTCCTCTGTTGGCTCCGCCCTCCTAGCAGGACATCAGGTGGATCTCTCAGCAGTGTTTGCTTCCACTCTGTATAAAAGAGCTAGAGAAGATCTCCTCTGTAAGTGAAAAACTCTGAACCTGTGTGGGAAAAGGATACTAATGAAAAACTGAAGAGACAACAGGTAAGCCCTTGCTTTTCATCTCCTGACTGCAGTTCTGGATGACCTGCTTTTGCTTTGGCATGTAGTTACTTACCTGCTGGCTGAAACTAGTTTGATTACTTACCTGGTGGTTTTCCTTCTGGTGTTCAAGGTTTTTCACCAGTGGATGTTTTTAAGAGAAACTGTGGATATTTTCAAATGAAACTGTGGACGTTTCAAGTGAAACTGTGAAGGTTTTCCAAGTCAAACTGTGGATGTTTTCAAGAGAAACTGAAGAGGGTTTACACTGAAAGAAGCTTACATGAAGCTGTTTAAAGCAAAGGCTGAAGAAAACTGAAGCAAAGACTTGAGGAAAGCTGGAGTGAAAGCTGAGGAAAAGCAAAAGGAAAACTATAAAACAAAAGGAAATCTCAAAGCCAAAATCAAATTTAAAGCAAAAACCAAGCACAAAGAAGAAAGAAAAGAAAGCTCAAGAACTCAAAGAGGAAAGTACAAGCTCAACTTGAACTTGTTTTTTGCTCAAAGTAAAAACTAAAACTACTTCAGTAAACCACAACTAATGGCAAGAACTGACATCAATGTTTCAACTGAAAAATAAACAGAATTCTGAGTGAAATCCTTCTCCATCTCTTTATTCAAGGTATCCTATCCTTTCAAGTGTGGGAATCCACAAAGTTAAAAAACTGCAGCACTTGACAACCACAAAAGTCAACACAACTTAAAAAAAAATAATGGTGATGAAAAAAATCTCATGTAATCTATTAAAATCAACATTGATTTTAAAGCATTCATAGTTCCTTTAAAAAGCAAATTCATAAACATTATCAGTGAAAAAAAGTGATTCTATCTTCCAAACTGGCAAAGGCAAAAAACATCTAAAAGAATACATTTTATGTAAAAGTTAAATATTTATGGTCAATCAATAAAAAGAAAAGCTCATTTATTAAGAATCAACATAAAAATAAAAATGCATCAATCCTAAATATAATTGATTATTAAGGATTGTGGCTTATGAACAATGAAACACTAGCGATTTGCCACAGAAAATGTAATTATTTTATAACAGTAATAAAAAGTAAAAACATCAGACTTGAAAAAACTTTTTAATTTTATGCATTAAATACTCACTTCTGCCTCATTTTAATTTAATTACTGCCTGAAATTGTGACTACATTTTCAAAACTTGTTTTAAAGTAAAGATTTCTCTTTTGTGTGAGTTATCAGGTGTGCTTTAAGGCTAGATGCATAACAATATCTTTTATTACATTCTTTACAGAAAAAATGCTTCTTCTCTTTATGAGTTCTCATGTGTGTGTTGAAATTAGATGTTTGACTAAAACTTTTATCACATTCTTGACAATAAAAAGGCTTCTCTCCTGTATGAGTTTTCATGTGCCTTTTGAAACTAGATCGATCACTAAAACTTTTGTAACATTTTTGACAACAAAAGGGCTTCTCTCCGGTATGAGTTCTCATGTGCGTTTTGAGATAAGACAGATGACTAAAACCTTTATCACATTCTTGACAATAAAACGGTTTCTCTCCTGTATGAGTTTTCATGTGTGCTCTGAAACTAGATGCAAAACTAAAACTTTTATCACATTCTTGACAACAAAAAGGCTTCTCTCCTGTGTGAATTCTCATGTGTATTTTAATGTTACCTCTCAGACTAAAACTTTTATCACATTCTTGACAATTAAAAGGCTTCTCTCCTGTGTGAATTCTCATGTGTGTTTTGAGACTAGACGTATGACTAAAACTTTTATCACATTCTTGACAACAAAAAGGCTTCTCTCCCGTATGAGTTCTCATGTGTGATTTGAAATTAGATCTTTGACTAAAACCTTTATCACATTCTTGACAATAAAAAGGCTTCTCTTTTGTGTGAGTTCTCAAATGAGTTGTTAAGTGGGATAAGTAACAAAAACTTTTACCACATTCTTTACAGACATGAGGTCTTCCATCAGACCCAGCTCTCATGTGGGCAGACACATTGTTTGCAATTCTTTTTCTTTTACCAGACTTAACAGAGGGAAGTCTCTTTTCTCTTGGAGATTGTTTGCGCTTCTCTACAGAAGTTTTCTTCTTGGATTTTTTTCTAACATCAGAGTCACACTGACTTTCTGACATGTGAGAGCTGACCACACTTTGGACATGACTTCTGTCTTTTTTCTTCCTCTGATCTCTGTTCTGTGGGTCTGTCTCTTCATCTGTAGTTGATGTTGATTCTTCATGTTGGTTTCCTTCTTCATCCTGACTCTCAGTTACACTGAAGCTCTTCTGTTTGTTTAGATCTGCTTTCACTGGATTCATGTTTCCTTCATATAGAAAGGAATCTTCTCATCAAGGTAGTCAGGATCTCCTTGCT
Organism: Oryzias javanicus; assembly: GCA_003999625.1. Taxonomy (NCBI): domain Eukaryota; kingdom Metazoa; phylum Chordata; class Actinopteri; order Beloniformes; family Adrianichthyidae; genus Oryzias; species Oryzias javanicus. The sequence goes on from CM012438.1 coordinate 5,433,969, forward strand.
GGTTTATAGTCGAGCTGCTCTTTCATCTGACTGATGTAGATGTGTTCTTGCTCCTCTTTAATCCATGGAAGTTCTGGTTTCTCCTGGTTCTCTTTAATCTGTGGAGGTTCTTGTTTCTCCTGTTTCACTTCAATCTGTGGAGGTTCTGGTTCCTTTACTTCATCTTTAACCTGTGGAGGTTTTAGATCCTCTTGTTCCTCTCTGAAGCTCTTCTGCTGGTTGCAGAGATCTTCCTCTTCAGTCACCCAATGCTGGGGGAGGACTGCAAGGATACAAACACAAGAATTAATGTTTTTTCAAGTCCCCCTCCAATGAAAATCAAGTTTTTTGAGTTTTTATAATGTATGTTTGGCATTTTTCTCCTGAAAGAGAAAAAATATAATAACAAATAATTTTGTGTTTGCACTTGCGAGCCTTTCTCCTTTTCAGGGAAACTCTGTCTGATTTCCTGAAACTTGCTTACATCACAATAGCTAGCCTTAATGCAGCTGTAGGGGCCGGAGAAGATAATGTAACGTCCCACTTCTGTACTGTAAAGGATTGTAATTCAGTGAAAGGCCATATTGATGTTAGCTCTTATTATTTTGTGATTGAAATTCATGTTGGCTTCCCGTTATGCAGTGAAGCCGGGGGTTGTATTGTCCACTTGTATTTTAATTGCGTCCAATTCGGATTTTTTAAGTTGGCCTCACGTATTTAAAATAAAACTGAATGGAAAATACCATTAGCTGTCACAAATATGCAGTCCGTGTTTGATCCAACCTGCGGAGGAGCGCTGAACTGCAGCAGCAGAAGCTTGTGGCGGGCAGCCAGGGGCAGAGGCGAGCAGCTATAAAGGATCCACCGGGTGGTTTAACCAGACACCGGAACGTAACCCTTCATTTGCATCTAAAACTGTCACCACTGCACGCATTTACAAACTGACGTGTGATTACACCCTCTCTTTATTCTGGCATTTCATTAGATTTCTTGTTCAAGTGAATTCAACATTCAGCATGTGTTAGCATGAAATCAGTTCTGAACTCCAGCTAGTGCTGCTGGTGGTTGACTCACGTTGCCCTAATGTATTTAAAATGAAACAAAGTAAAAATTCCATTAGCTGTCACAAATATGCCGTCCATGTTTGATCCAACCAGCGGAGGAGCGCCAAGCTTCAGCAGCATATAACTGAACCACCGGGTGGTTTAACCGGACACTAGAACTGGCCCACGCCTCTGTGTGGCCACGCCCACACAGGGGGATTCTTGGAAAATAAGGCTTCAGATCAACAAAAACAATGGCTTGTTAAGACATATAGGATGTGGAATGTTTGTTAGAAACTTCACAGTCCATATTAAACATGGGAACATTTAAAGAAAATTAAAAAAAAATGTTGTAGGGGGACTTCAAAGGACTTTGTGTATTATTACACATCCATCCATCCATCCATCCATCCATCCATCCATCCTCTTAACCTTCATTATCCAGTTTGGGCTCATGGGGCTCCCAGAGCTCAACCTGGCTGCTGTGGGGCAAAGACAGGGTCACCCTGGACAGGTTGGCAGTCCGTCACATGACAACACAACACACTCACATCCACAAATAAGGGACAATTTAGAATCGCCCTTTTTTCTTCTTTGCTTCTGTGCAAACGCCACAATGCCATGGAGGCCAAAAGCAGCTGCACATTAAAACTTATTTACTGCAAAAAGTATGAGGTAAGATAACTGTCAAAAAGAAACGTATTCATAAATAATATTTTATATTCATATAAATAAATTTGTATTCACAAAAACAAAGTTGTGCATAGATTTATATTTTGTGTACAACTTTACAGAAAATATATAATTACAACATTTAGTTTTACATTTAACATGTCTCTTTTGAATACGACTTTTCTTCGTTTAGAATACGACTTTCCTTCGTCTTGAATACGAATTCCTCCTCTCTCAAAAATACGTCACGGGGTCACAGGCTTATCCATCGAGTGCCGGAACATCGATGCGCATGCGCGTTGCGACTCAACTACGACTAAACTACGATGACATGAAAATGATCTTAATATTCTAGCTCTGGCGGGGAAAATAGAAGTTAACAGTCAAGTCCTGCCGCTTATATTTTATTTATTTTGACAACAGCGGAGCATATTAACAACAAAACGGACCCGGAAGTGGTGGTAAAAAAAAGAGCTCTGATTGAAAACGGCAGACGAGGCGGGGGGATCCCTGTCTCTCCACTCGCCCAGCCGAGCAGTTTATTCCCGGGACAGGCGCACCCGCTCCGGCTCCTAGACAGTCCAGATGTACCCTCGCTTTCACCCAACACTACCCGAAACAGGCTCTAGCACAGGGGTCACCAACCTTTTTGAAACCGAGGGCTACTTCATGGGTACTGAGTCATACGAAGGGCTACCAAATTGAAATAATAAATTTGCTTAGTTTGCCTTTAGTTATACATTATTAATAATGAATAATGATACTCCTCTATGTGAAGACACTGATTTCTCATCGTAATTATCAATAACAACAACAAGCCAGGAAACAAATATGAATATTCAAAACTCAATCTCAACAAATCTTGTCACATTTTGAGGTAATGACCAAATGCAATGTTTTTAACAAAATTACAACTGCTACGTGTTATGAACACACTTTTGAATTGAACAAAATTCAATACTATAATTGAACTTTGCCATGTTACCACATACGTCTGTATCTGTTTCTTTGTTAGTGGGAAGACTGACATTGCATGCTGTTCACCAGTTTAGTGTAATCTGGTGTTTAGCTTGATACTGCAACTGTGAGCGAGTCTTTCAGATGTGCATCAGTGAGGCGTGTTCTGTGTTTGCACTTGATGAAGTTCATGTCAGAAAATGCTGATTCACAGAGATAGGTTGAACCAAACAGGCTGGCAGTCTTCATAGCTGCTGTGCATACTCCTCTGTACTTCTCTGAGTCAACAAGGCACCAAAAGTTTGGTGCACCCTGGTGGGCTTTGAGGTGGAGGTCATTTTGCAGTGTTATGATTTCAATCTCCACCTGTCCAGCATCCAAGTCAAACGTTGAACTTAGTTGCTTTCACATTCATGAAAGGGTTGGATATGAATGCCACACATGGCTCGAGCTGATCAATGTCACAAAACCTATTCTCAAACTCTTGCTCAAGTCTGTTGATGACATCACAGTATTTTTCTGCCACTCTGTCAAATGCCTGGGATGCAGAATCATTGTCTTTCAGCACCGACTGCATGGAGGGAAAGTGCAGCACTTTTTTTCTCTGTATATCCACTAGGTTCCAGGTCACCTAAGCTTATCTAAAGTTCATGTATAATGTAAGGAAGCCAAAAATGCCCTGCCCTACATCTTTTTTAAAATCTTTTTCTTGAGAGAAAACGAGATATTAAATCTTTTTAAAGGAGAAAGCGAGAAAACCGTTTCTTTTTTTAGTCGTTAACAAAAAAAAAGCATAAGAACACTTCAAACAAGTTGTTCTTTAAATGTTTTTTTTATTAGTGGATCTACGCTCCTCAAACGCTTTAATTTAGTCTCATGCACCCGTCCATTTATTCTCCTTAAATCTCCGCACAGATTGATTGACGGCAGACAAGAATCCGCGCGTGGTGCGTTCACTGAACTTTGGAAACAAACCAACCCAAACAGCCGCTCAACTCAGTCCGCTACAAACTTTGTAATTTTTATACAATCCGCAGCAAAACAAATCCGTTCTTCAGAGAAAACGTCGACACTGTTTCATCAGTCAATTATATACGGATCCTATTGATTTTACAGAGGAGATGCACAATTAGCAGTGACGCTGTGGATCTCTTGTGGCGCCCGCTGTGCTGTACTGGACAGACACTCCAGAAGCGCATTTAATCAGAAAAAAGTTAATTTCCATTACCGTTTTTCGAAAAATGTCCATCAATTTCAATATGCCCCCAAAACCAGCTCCTTTAAGCGCAAATACTTTTTTTCTTCGAAAAATGCATTTGTCTTTTTTTTTTGTTTTTGTTAATAAACTGTTTCCATTAAAGAAAATTAATAATCAAAAATCCAATTCGCGAAATGTCAGCGTTAATGTGAAAGCAGCCGGGTGTTAACCTTTCCTGCTTCCTCGTCCTGACCGTGGTCGGGGCGAACAGGGGAACCGCTGCAGCTCCTCGGGCGAGGTCGTCCTCGTGGTTAAACCCGCGGGTGTTTGGTTTTGCCGGCAGCAAAGAACGCAGGCAGACACACTCACTATCCCGTTGGAGGGCTGGAATCCACCTTTTTATTTTCAGTTTTTGTTTTATCAACAGCACATTGCTTTGTTTTAGAACTTTCCCCTCAACGCCCGCTCCTTTTTTTTCCTTTTCGCTCTCCTCCTCTCTCTCTCACACACACCTGCGCATGCGCGCGTGCACGTACGAGCACACTCGCGCCGCCCCGCCCCTCTCTCTCTCTCTCCATAAAATTTTGAGCAGCTCACGAGTTGTGCTATTTTTAGAAGAGACCCGCGGGCGACTTATGTGGTGCTCGAGGGCGACCGGGCGCCCGCGGGCGCCGTGTTGGTGACCCCTGTTCTAGCAGCAGCGTGACCCAGATAGAGATAGCCGCTTGAAAAAGGAAGGGAATGACACAATCAACCAAGCTAACTCGGAGCTAAAGAAGGCTAACTGTCGGATAACTCCGACCTTAGTAAGAAAGAAAGATCAGAAGCAGAAAGAAAGTTAGGCTTTCTGATCCTACTGATTTTTTTTTCTATGTGTTTCTTTGTTTGTTTATGCAGCACCAACGGTCAGCTGGCTCCGCGTTAGCTTAGCTGTTTTTTAATGTCATCATTCTCTTATTTTCAACTAATTTTAAGGACATATTTTCTTTTCCACCTAATGACTGGACATGCATGTCTGCAACTCCCTTTGGGCTGTTTATCACCACTTCTGGGTCTAAAACTATCCGCTGCTACATTGTTTACACAATCAGCTGACAACCCCAAAATGCGTCGGAGATCGATGTATTTTTTATTTTATGTTTTATTAAATTTTCAACTGCTTTGGTTTTCAAGATAATGTTCCCGTTATGGCATCAATGTCATTTTAAATATATATATTATTATTCATGTTTTATTGTAAATGAATAGACACGCAAAGCTGGATCAATCGATGTTCCGGCACTCGATGGATAAGTCTGTGACCCCGTGACGTATTTTGAGAGAGGAGAAATTCGTATTCAAGACAAAGGAAAGTCGTATTCTAAACGAAGAAAAGTCGTATGCAAAAGAGACATGTTAAATGTAAAACTAAATGTTGTATTCATATTTTTTCTTTAAAGTTGTGCACAAAATATAAATGTATGCACAACTTTGTATTTATGAATACAAATTTATTTTTATGAATACAAAATATTATTTATGAATACGTTTCTTTTTGACAGTTATCTTACCCCATAAAAAAGAGTAAAACAATTCCTGATCATGCTCCTGAAAAAAACTCCAGTTACAGAGGATTCAGTGGAGGTCAAGAAGTTGTTTGATTTCCTGCTTGAAGCCAAAAGTATTTCAACACGAGCAGATTCTGAAAGTGTTGGGGGAGGAGGGGGAGATTATTTCATTCCAAACTCGATATTTGATTTTAATCTAACTCATTTATCTCTCCTTTTACTTTCTTTAACAAAGATTACAAATGACAGAACATTCTAACAAAAACTAGACGAGGAGGAATCCGATAACTGGAGTCCCAAAAAAGCAGAAATAAATAAAATTTTAGTTTATGAGATCATCTAACCACTTCCTGTTACCTTAGCTTTGCTTTTAGATTGCAGACTAGATAAGCAGACTGGTGATCTGTTCATGGTGAACCCCGCCTTTATCCATTAGTAACCGGGTTATGACAGGTTCACGCCAGGTTCACACTGGACGAGGAAGCGGAGTGCACGCGTCTTCCTCTCCGCGGTTCACACCAGACACGTATTTTTCCGCAGCGGTCCACAGGCTCTTCTGCTAGAGCTTTTTTTTGCAATCATGAGTGATAATTTAATAATCTAAAGACATTAACCCATGTTTCTGCTAAGAAGAACTGCTCTCTGCCTCTCTCTTACACAGAAAACCCCGCCCCCACCCACCTGCTCTGTTGGCCTACTGTTTTGATCTGTGTTTGTGTGCGCGTGTGCATGTGTGTTTTATAAATATTACCCCCTAAGTTGAGCTGCTCTCTTCCTCTCTGTTGTCGTTTTTTAAACTACCGAAGCCCGCACCGGAGTCTGCCCACGTTGATCTGTGTGCGTGCATGTCTGTAAAAAAAAAAAAAAAAGTGCATGTCTGTCTGTTTTGTGTGTCTCTGTGCTCGTGCCCGCATGTGTGTCCATGCGTGTTGCGATTGTATGTTTGTTTCCATATCTACCTTCTGTTCAGATACAAAAACATTAACACATTTGTCAATAGCGGCGTTTTTTTGTGAAAAACTGGTTATATTTTGAAAAGAAACCGGATTTTCTCATGTATCTTGATGCAACTTCCTGCCTGAATTGACGCGGAACGCTCGCGGCTCACGCACAAAATAGAGCAGAGGCCGACATGATCCGCTGCACCGCGCGGGCCCTCCGCGCCGCTCCGCGCCTGGTGTATACGACGCCATTGGATAACAAAGGCGCTGAATGGAAGCGGACTCCGTTCCGCGAAGTACTTCCGCGTCCAGCGTCCCACACATTATGGCAGAAAAAGTAAAGGGATTGGCTAAAACTTATATAATGTCATGGTCCCTCCCCTGCCATCCCAAGAAAGAGCTCATGCGCTTTCTTGGGATGGCAGGGTACTATCGTGCTTTCTGCAAAAACTTTTCTACGGTGGCATCCCCACTGACTAACCTGCTGAAGGCTAAAGCTGAGTTTGTCTGGTCTGCCGTGCCAGGAGGCTTTTGAAACTGTTAAGGTTCTGCTGTGCTCTGCTCCGGTGTTGGCAGCACAAATTTAGCGAACCTTTCAAGTTGCAAGTAGACGCAGTCAAGTTGGTGCTGGAGCTGTACTGTTGCAGGAAAATTCTGATCATGTTGAATGTCCAGTTAGTTTCTTCTCCCGGAAATTCAATAAGTGTCAGTTGAATTATTCTGTAATTGAGAAGGAGGCATTGGGTCTCATTTGGGCTTTACAGCACTTCGAGGTCTATGTGGGTTCAGGTTTGACCCCTTTGACAGTCTTTACAGACCATAATCCACTTATCTTTCTTAAGTCTCTACAAAACCCCAATCAGCGCCTGATGCGCTGGGCACTCTTCTTACAGCCTTATAACATTGATATTAAGCATATCAGCGGTAAAGACAACATTATTGCTGATGCCCTTTCTCGTGCTCCTGTTGACTAACTTTTGTTTTTTTGCTCCTGTCTGCTCCCCCTGTTCTTAAACTGCTCCCCAGGTACTAGGGTTGCCGAGATGGGGGGATGGACCGTTGGTTGGAGGATACAAAAATGTAGAAGTCAGAGCTGGTAATGTAATTTATAAGGTGAAAATTAAATTGGATTTTGGGGCTAATTTTTGGATGAGGTTAGTACCCTCATTTTAAGGAGGGGGGTGTCATGGTCCCTCCCCTTTCCTGGCAGGGGCGGTCTCTCCTGCAGGCAGGGGAGGGCCCTGTGAGTGGAGGCACCTGTGGCTCATTTAAAAAGTTTGTTCTTGCCACTAACACTCTCTCTGCTCTCCCCCCAGGTATGTTTGGGTTGTGTTGATTTCTTTCAGTTTCTTCGACTTAGTTTTACACCCAGACACATGCACCCACACATGGTTTCCACTTCTTTACATGCATACACGGCAAACACCTCATTTTACAGATACTCACACCCCATAATTGGTTATTGTTTATTTTCCCTTAAAGGAAATATCATTTATAATAAACTTTAGTTGATTTGGCCCATACCTTTGTTGTCTGTTTCCCTCATTTTGTCCCAGACCCAGAGCCAGTCTGTGACAAGAATATATCCCCATTTTATTTTATTTTTTTTAGCTTTAACATAATCATAATAAACAACTTATGTCTTATTTTGTGCAACAAATTATAGACACTTTTGTTTAACGTTGCCTAAAATCATTATTTCTAAAATTCAATATTACTAATAGTAAACATGATAAGTGCCACAGAAATACTGTTAGCAACAGAACATTAAATAATTCAAATTGGTGACAGCTATCTTCCTCCAAAGGAACGTCACACCAGAGGATGATGAATATAACGTTTTACAGCCTCTGTCAAGTGTTACCTAATTTTTTTGTACACTTTCTCCACATTTGAAAAGGGCTAAGAATTCAAAATTAAAGGCTGATTTACTCAGACTGTCACTTGAGATTATTTCTCCAATCTTTATATTTTTTCCATTTGATCAGTGAATAGTCAACAGGTAAAAACCCTAAAAAACTAATAATAATGGCAAATAAATATTGAAAAATTCAAATTCTATTACAAATTAGCAATAAACAACTTTAATCTATAATAATTTATACAATTTGAAGTACTTCTATTAACTAGCAACTTCCCTATTTTACCGTAAATTCATGTACTTTATTTTAATTACATTTTTTGAAGTTCATACATCAAATCTGCGTTTTTTAAATTTAAGAATGACTTTAATTAACATTAGATCACAAAAAGTAATTATTTCATTTGAAAACCTTACACCATAAATTTACCAGTTACACCGTACACCAGCAGGGTAAACATCAGAGTGCACGAAAGCGAAAATTCCGACTGGTCCTGAAGTACACACAAACAGCTACGAAGCACGCGCCTCGTTCCCACAGTGCACCGATCAAACAGGAAATAACCGATCATGGTCATTCTAATGCTCAGACAAACTCACTTCTTACCTGCTGACACTTCTACAGATGGATGATAACTAAGAACAGGTAGACATGATTTTCTCACGCGGTACTGAGGCTGGATCCTGCCGGTGTTTTTTCCTGAATGAAGTGCGTGTGTCGGCATAATATGTCCGACACATCGCGCTCAGCTGCGCAATAGTTCCGTCACGAGACTCAGACGCAACAGCTTCTTCAAATGAAAATATACTATCGATACTTGGCGAGAACCCATCGAGAATCAATCGAAGACTAAATATCCCGATGTATCGCAATATCGATATTTTGGCACACCCCTAGTAGTGAAAGAATGAAAGTACTGTAGTACATTCTAACATCCCTTGATTTTCTCCCTTTTTAAAAATATACATTATACATACTATAAAAATATACAAACTTTTTAAAAATGCAATTATAATTCACTGATTGTTCCATATCTGATATTTTGGATAGAAATTTGAATAAAATGTGAAAAAGAAAAAAAAACAAAAAAAAAACTCATACTAACATTAATCTTTCATATTAAGACGGGGGCCGCAAATTATCATCCCGGGGGCCGCAGATGGCCCGCGGGCCCCGAGTTTGAGGCCACTGCTTTTAAAATATATATTTAATGAAACATATATAAAGTATTTTAAAACCTATTGACACAAAATTCTCTCATTGTTTTCTAAATGTTTTGATGGTATCAGACCTTCATATTTATCTGATGTGATTTTAAGGTTTGAGCCCTCGAGGACCCTGAGCTCCTCTGGTTCAGGCCTCTTAGTTATTAAGCTAAAATGGCAGCAATATTGGAGCAATCCAATCTGGATCCAGACAGCAGCTCAGACGATGAAAACAAAGACGTATATTGATCTATTTCTCTGGAAATGGATGCAGTGAACATACCTGCAATGTTGATCTGACTCTGTACTTTCTTTGATTGATTCCAGCAGTCTGCGCTGACCACAGAGCTCCTTCATTCTCATTCGGGACGATGTTGGTTCTTCACAGAGTCTGAAGGTTTCTTCAGCAGCAGAAAGTTGTTTCTGACAGACTCTTTCTGAGCAAATGAAGACATGGTCCTGCAGCTGCTCAAACAAACACCGCCGTTCCTCTGAACACCAGCAGCTCGATCATCTCTGCTAGTCTCACAATCCCAGAAAAAAGCTCCAAACAGAAACTTTGAGATTTCCCTGAAAGTTCTGTGATCCTGCAGGAGTCAGTTCTGCTCAGCCTGCAGACCAAACAGAAAAGACTCTGGAAGCTTCCACATGGAAACTTCCAGACAAAGGAATCCAAGCAACAACATCTGATTGGTTCCTTTTGGAGGGAAAGCGGCAGCAGTCTTTCTGTGATTGGTTCAGCCGTCCCTCCCCCACTAGTCCACTGCACAGGGGTCAACATTCCAGGGGGGGGTTGCTCATCTCATCTTCAGAGTCTCTTTCTATTGTTTCGGCCTCACTGGCTCTTTCAAAATAAAGGCTTGTTTAACTAGTAACATTTCAACAGAAAAAGATGAAAATCTCGAGAAATACAAACAATGAAATTTTATCAGCAGAGACTTGAATGAAACATGAATAAAACTGATGTTTGAAAATGTTTCATTCTTCACCTCCAGCTAAACTCTCCTGATGAGCTTCAGCGTTCTGAGACAGAACTACAGTTTATGACTCTACAGTTTATCTGCAGCTGAACCATGAGTCTGAACATCAGAAACGTCTGAGAGAGAGAGGGAGGAGGAGCTTCCACCTGGAATCAAACCACCAACAGTTTCTTCACGGTGACGAGCGCTCCTCCACAGGAAGCCTGGATCAAACCCGGATCTTCATCCTGATGAAGAGTGAAGGAAGTGGCTTTGATTCTTTTGGATTCAGGATGAGTTCATGCAGATCTAGAAATCCCACCAGAATTTCAAAATAAAAGACTTACTGCTGGATAGTCAATACATTTACTTTAGAGTTTCTGTCAATAAATCGTATTGATCAATAAATCCTAAATGTTGGATGTAAAGTCTAAAGAAAAAGAAGTGAAAGTGCTGACTCAGCACAGATCAAAGCAGACAGAGATGATTTCCTGGAATGAAGAAAACATCAAACATCATGATGTGATCTGGAACTGAACTGTTCTTCACAAAATCCTCTCAAATATGGAAACTGGTTCTGATGTTGTTAGTCAGATCTGATGGATCAGAACAAGACTTCTGTCAGCTCTGTGGGTTCTTACAGACCATGTGGCCTAATGGACAAGGTGTCTGAGTCCGGATCAGAAGATTGAGGGTTCAAGTCCCTCCATGGTTGGAATTAGATGAAGATCTATTTAGTTCAATGTAAAGATCACCAAAGAAGGAGTTCAGAGTTCTGTGACTTCAAGAAGAACCTCTGTTCTTCTGTGGTTCCTTTCAGTAAACTAGCAGTCAGGAGTAGAGAGGAACTTGTAACCCAGGTATTATTTGGGTGGCTTTTGCTTTATTTTTCCTGCCTTACTTCTGAGCCTTTTAATTTCTTCGTGTCCGATCATCTCTGCTTTCTGCGTCAGTAATGTCAGTCAGTCACGTGAGCGATCAGCCACTCGTGAGCCTTTATTTTCCATGACATCGAAGCATCACGTGACACGAAACAGCAAATCACGTTCGCTTATTAGCGGGGTTCGGGAAATAGGAATTTCCAGAAGCGGTGGGGAAGCCTGATGACGCGATACAGGTCTGTGGCGGCTGTTCACGTTGTAATTCATCTCTCGTTTCGTTGTTGTTTACCTTGGTGCATTTCACGCTGTCACGATGTAGGAACCCTCTATGCGGTCTGTCGATGTGGAACGTGGTGTTGACGAGCAGGTGGTTTCGGTGAAGCTAGGTGAGTTGCGCCGTCATGCTAACGCAGCTGACGTGAAGATAGCGTCCCTTTTTAAACCTGCCTGTTCTGGCCACATTTTAACATCATTATGTTCTGAGATTTAACACCAAATGTTTATATACTGTTCATGTCTGTCTTATTGTGTACCAAATGAATTAATCCATCTATTTATTGTGTACCAAAATGAATTGATTGATTTAATTATTGTGTGCCTAAATGAAAGGAATGATGGTCTGAAGCGCTTGGTTGCTTCAACAAATGAATTGAGACCCACTCACACAGGAATTTTATAGTTCTGGTCTGAATGTTATTTATTGCTGTTTTAATGGTTATTGTATAAATAGAGCTCTATGGATAGCTATTACTGACATTTGTATTAGTGTAGCTAATAGTGATTATGGTGCAGTTAGCACTGTTTGTTTATTTATTTGAGATTCCAGATTTATTTTTTGAAACGCGTGTTGATTTGAAACCTCCGGTCCTGATTACACAGCTTGATGGCGAGCTAGATCCCAGGGAACCAGATTGGCAGAACCCGCAAATTGGAGAGTCACAGCCGTCCATTGGGCCGGTAGGGGGTTCCATGTAACCCGTTAAACACCACCTCAGTTGTGCCCACTGGGCTGGTAACACACTCAACATTCAACAGACTGTTTGTTCCATTGGACTCTGAGCTGGACCCTTTCTGCTTCTCTTCGACTTTGATTCTGAGATTACGGAGAACAACAAATCAATATGAAATGTTCTGTTTTTCTTTTTCCTTTGTAAATATGTATATTTAAATGGCCATTCACCTTATTCTTTGTCACTCATTGTATATTATTTCATAAAAGAAACTTCATCAAATTTTCAGTCTCTTGCTGCTCCCTTCTTGAGACGAGTTCTACATTTCTGATCACTAAGCCTGAGCATCGTGATGCTTCAATTTAGCATCACAAGTGCTACAAACTTCCTGACAAAAACAATCATCTGACATTCAGGATTCCATTTCTTCATCTTTGTTCTTTCAGAATCACTGGAATCCAGCTGCTATGATAGAGTCCTTGTTGAAGGTTCCTGTCTTGTTGGACTCTTTCCTGTCTGTTGATCTCTGGTTTTCTCCGTGCAGAGAAAGTGACAATGAAGGAAACCGACAGTTTTGATTACTGTGAATTTGGTGCCATACAAATAGTCATGAAATGCAAGAAATTCCAATTTATGTGCTGGATATCTGGATTCACTTGCAGACAGTCCCTGACTGGCATACACTATGACACGTAGCTTTCCATCTTGTTCCTGATACAATGCAGCTCCAAGGCCGGTGGTGCTCGCATCAGTGTGCAAGATGTAGGGTTCTTTCGGGTTGGCAAATCCGAGTACTGGGGCTGTTGTGAGTTGCTCAGTGTGTCCAATGCATGCTGACACTTTGATGTCCATCGCTCCATGAACGGCTGTTTAGCGTCGTAACTTGGCACGAGAGCTGGCTTCTTTGTCTGATGCTGATTCGAGCTGTAGCCTTTGGTCAGGTCGTTCAGAGGCTTGGTGATGGCAGCATAGCCCTGGATGAATCTGCGGTAATAACCAGCAAACCCTAGGAATGATCTCAACTCCTTTAGCGTCTGTGGAACTGGCCAGGTTTTTAAGGCACTTATCTTCTCCACACCCTGCTCCGAGACAATATGACCAAGGTAGCGCACAGAGGTCTGAAAGAATTTGCATTTCTCAGGTGACAATTTCAGCCCATAGTCTTTAAGGCGTTGGAGTACTTTGAGCTGCTGGTCTTAATGTTCTTCCAAAGTGTTGGAGAAGATGATGAGATCATCCAAGAACACAAGAACATCTTTTAGGTGCAAGTCACCCATACACCGCTCCATAAGTTGCTGGAATGTGCTGGGCGCGTTGGTTACACCTTGCGGCATCCAGTTGAACTCCCAGAAGCCCAGTGGGGTCACAAACACCGTCTTGGGTTTGTCTGCTTCAGTCATTTCAATTTGGTAGTATCCAGACTTGAGGTCAAGGACACTAAACCAGCGGCAACCTGTGAGTGCTGAGAATGATTCCTCCAGATTTGGGAGTACATAAGCGTCTTTAATAGTGTTGAAGTTCATCTTACGCTAGTCTATACACAACCTCACATCCCCATTCTTCTTTCGGACGACCACGATTGGTGAAGAATATGGAGACTCAGACTCTCGTATCACTCCAGCCTCCAACAGGTCACGCAGATGGTTGCGGACAGCCTCAATATCACGAGGATGGATCGGCCGAGCTCTGTGTTTGAATGGAGTTTTGTCGTGAAGATGAATGTGATGTTTGACCTGTTCTGTTTGTCCGAAGTCAAGATCATGAGAGAAAATCTGGTTCAGCTTGGAGACGACCCTGTTCTTCCACTCTGGAGGTATGAGAGAATCTCCAAAATCAAACATCATCTGGGTGTCAGCTGTCTGATGTACGTTGACGGAGACATGCTGAGGCAGGATCTGAGGTGACATGGTGAGCTCTGCAACGACAGTCAGCGGCATAAGTGTAATGGTCTGTTCCGATTCATTGGTGATGATGATGATGATCGGGAGCTTATACGGTGAGTGTCTTGGCAGTGGAATCAGGCAGCTCTGGATCCTTCAATAATCATGGTGTGGCCAGCTGGGATACAGGCAGGTGTTTTACCAGCAAATCTCAGTGTCTTTGCTAGTCCGATGAGTTTGCTGGTGCCGGAGCTGGAGCAACTGGAGCACTGCTTTATAGCCACGTTGAGATGGTTTATAGCTGGAACACTCACTTTCCAGGTGCTGCTCGTAGAGTGGCTCCAGAATGTTCATCCCCACCAGGATCTGGGAGTTTATCCCTGGTCTGACATTGGGAACGAAATGCACCTGTTGTTATTACCATGAACACAAATACAGCTGAAATTGATGAACGAGGCATTCAGCTGCTGAACCAACTGTGAGGACTAAGGCAGAACCCCAGAATGACACAGGCCCAGCTGTAGAAGTTAAGTTTATTCTGCTCAGAGGAAAATGGTAGAGAGCTTAGGAGACCCCTGGATCCTCCTAACCAGTAGAGGCAGTGGAGACACTACATGAAAAGAGAGGTTAGCTATCAAGCTAAAAACTAGAACCGGGCTTAGTCATTTAGAGTTTTGCTCACTCACAAAGTTTTTAGTGGAAGGGATCTGAGAACAGCAGGAGGAATACCGGTGAGGTCCAAACTCAGCTTGGAAGGAGATCAGATTCAGAATAGGAGGATTGCAGGTGAGGTCCACGTACAGCTTGAGATGAGATGATCCAATTTGAATCCAGACAGAAAAAAATACATTCAAAAACATGAGAAAAGGCAGAGGGCCTGAACGGACAAACAAAAACCTTAGAAAGGGCGAAAACTTGGACAGGATCCTTACAAATGGCTGGAGAGAAGGCAAAAAGGCTCTTTACAATCTGGCACCAGTGACAGAGAGCAGCTTAAGAAAAAGGAAGCACAGGTGGAACTGGTCAGGTAATTAGCAGGAGAGCAGAGTGCAGACACCAAGAAGAAAGGGAGGGGTGAGAAACCATGACACCAACAAGAAAATTACCAGACAGGTTTCATTCAATTCATGCCAGGCCCAATAAAAAAGTGTTCCTTCAATTTTTGTGAGCAGTGTATTAAAAAAGAGGGAGATTGTCACCAACTGTCACATGTTTATTCAATATGTCATGCAGCTAGGGGGCGCACTACTCCATTGTTGATATTATGGAGGAGAATACGTCACAGGGGCCCGTTTCAAGAAGCAGGTTTTGTTGGAACTCTGAGTTCGCGAACTCCAAATTCAGTGAAACTCAGAGTTTTCGGTTTCAGAAAGAGAGATAACTCAAACCCGTGAAAGTGGGTGAAACCAAGCCCGTTTCAAGAAGCGGGTTAAGCTGAACTCAGAATCAATCACTGTGGCAACTGAGTCTGTGAACGAAACCTGGTCTGGAGCAGGTTTTCTTCAGGAAACTTAGAGTTCTCTGCGGTCTCCGCCCCTTTTTAAAGTGAAAGATGTTCAAATATGAGTTCTTCATTAATATTTAGAGAACATTCACATTAGAGATGTCACGTTTCCACCAGCAGAAACCAAAATGACATGTTCATTCATAGAGGATCATGTTGAGAGGAGGCTGGATTAATCCAGAGGAAATGTTATTTATGTCGGGTGAGGACGGGGCTTTTGGGGCTTTGAACTCGTAAACAACGTCTTACACAGAACAAGTATTAGTTCGGTTGTCAGCGACACTGCCTCTGCTTCTGACCTTTCAAGTTCAAATCCCGGCCCAGAAATATTGCGTTTATGTAATAAAAAAATACGTTTTGGCTAAAATCTTTTGATCCTTGAAAAGATTCCAGGGCTGTGCTTTTCTGTCTGTTTGTCTGAATTGGCTAAATCAAGTTTTTTCAGAGGATTCTTTTTGACCAACAGAGCTGTGCTGAACCTCACTGCTGCACTCAGACTGATGAGAAAAGCACAGAGAAGCAGTTTGTTGACATCAGTCTTCTTCACACCTCCTGGGGCCCGTTTCAAGAAGCAGGTTCAACAAATTTAGAGTTGAAACCTGAACTTAGAGTCACTGGACTCAAAATTCCCGAACTTAGAGTTTTCGGTTTCAGAACAGCTGAAAATGTTTGGTTCAATCAACTTGAAGTTGTTGGAACCAGAATCAGGTGCAAGCGTCGCGACCATTAAATGCCCTGATCAATGGAGCAAAGACAGCACGATTCACCATGGCAATGGGAACAAACTTCCGAGTTTTGTGGCTACTTCCGGTGACGGAAATTGATAATTTCCTAAAGCATATGAGACTACAAGAACATTTTCAGCAAGATAATAAACCCAGTTGCAGCGGTAAAACAGAGAGAGAAAACATCTGCAGAGTTAATGCATACGTCTACATTTGAATCCTTTCAAATAACGAATAAATAATAATATCAGGAAGGTTATTTTGTCACTTGTAAAGTAAGGAATGGTTCTTGATCTGTTAATAATTTAACCAGTCATCTCCGTAATCGCATGATCGACCGTTTTCCTTACCCTCCGCCCCCCCACACACGCACCACATACACACACGGATATCACTGCACGCTAAAAAGAAACACTGTAGCTGCCTGAGATATGTTAAAAATAAGCATTTATTTAAATGTAATTCTCAAGACTTAAAAATGTTAGCTGATAAATAGTTTTTTATTACACAAAAACAAAGTGCCCAGACCGGGATTTGAACTTGGGATGTCAGAAGCGGAGGCAGCATCTCTGACTACCGAGCTAATACCTGATCTGTATTGCCTGTAGTATACGAGTTAAAAACCCCTACCAGTTTTTGAGATTTAATGTTTCGATTTTCAAGGGTTTCAAATGATTAAAATAAAACTAATTATTAATAGCAAATCCCTGGAATAACTCACTATTTATAATGTCGCTCAAATAAAAATGAATCGGGGAAACTCCAGTCAATGACTCGTGTCCTCAAATCCTCTCCCCACATAAATAACATTTCCTCTGGATTAATCCAGCCTCCTCTCTACATGATCCTCTATGAATGGACATGTCATTTTCAGAAGAATCAGAATAAAAATCAGAATCAGACACTAAATGGCGGCGCGCGCGAATGCAGCGGCTCTTAGCTCTCCAGCATTGTTTCTTTTTTTGACTTTCTTATTTGTACTTCTGCCGGACATTTGCTACACCGAGTTGGCTTACAGTCGCCAGTGCCTGATAGAACTCGGCTTTAAGCACACTTTGCCTGTAAACCGGAACTTCCAGCGGCGTTACAACATACCGGAGGACATAGCGAGACTGCCCGGATCTCCGTGGATAGTTACCCCACCCAGCAAACGACGAAGGCGGAGAAGAGAGAGGAAACAAAAGCGTGGCTGCCGGGCCGGCTCTGATGCTAGGCTACGTAAACAACCACACAGACCCACGATTCCAAGCCTCCTTCTCTCAAACGCAAGGTCCATTACCAACAAAATGGACGAATTGGAATTACAAGCAGCGAAAAACAGCTTCACGAGGACCTGCAGCCTCATTATTATAACGTGGCTTCATCCTCGGATCCCCGACGCCGCGGTTGAGCTAACGGACCGCACACTGCACCAACAGGACAGAGATCAGAACTCGGGTAAGAGCAGAGGAGGGGGACTGTGCATTTATGTTCACAATGAATGGTGCAGCAACAGCAGGATTACCGACAAGCACTGTTCTCCGGACTTAGAAGCACTAGCCATTTTGTGCCGGCCCTTCTATCTTCCGAGGGAGTTCACAGCTGCTATCGTGTTAGCTGTTTACATCCCACCAGATGCTAACACCAGCACAGCTCTCGACCTACTCCTATCCATGATCAACAAGCAGCAGCTCGCCCACCCAGACGGATTTTTAATCATTGCTGGTGATTTTAACAAAGCAAATCTCAAAAAAGTTCTCCCGAAATTTTACCAATACGTGAGGCTGGCCACAAGGTGGAAACACTTTAGACCATGTTTACTCCAACTGTAAACATGCATATAAAGTCGCTCCCCTCCCCCATCTGGCTGGTTCCAACCCGGTCTCAGTGAAATGCGTCCCTATTCCACGGCTTTGCACCCTGAGAATACCGTGCATAGTATACGCCAAACACGGTTTTTGCGTGCATATGATACGCAGTTGCAGCCCATTCAAAACAACAGAGCGGCTTTTAGGTTTCGTTTTGATTGGTCGGAGTTTAGGTTTCTCCATCACGACTGATCACGTGACTTTTGAGTTTCTGTCGTTTGAGTATCACCGGCTAACAATATGGCGGTAGATCCACTGCTTTTTTGGTGTAAAATCCCTTAGAATAAAATATTTTGTGGACTAATCTTTATTTTGGTAATATTTCTAGTGAGAAATGTACCCGTTACTATCACGACATGCATTTATTTTGGACATACAGTTCGTAGTTTGTCTGTTTTGCTTGACTTTTCGGGCTCAAAAACCGTAAAACAGCAACGTCCGGGGTGCACGGAACAATCACGGAACCGGACGATCAGCAGGATTTGGGACCCGACCCGCATCGGTGCCGGGTCAAGGTTAGGGTTAGTGTAGGTTCGGAGAACCCGCCCGGAACCTTTTTTAATCAGGCCCCGAATGACTTCTGTAAAGCTAGAACGTGATCACAGTCTTTCTACTTCCGGTCCAGGAGACGGTCAAACGTGATCCCAAAACGAAGATTATCAAGCATCAAATAATGTTTCTTTAATTTCTGCCTCATAAACAAACACAAATGTCGGTTATTTTAAGTGACAATAACAAGGAATGCTTTCAGACAAAATGAAGAAAGAAAAACACAATTGTGTTATTTTTTACTGTTCTTTTTATTTTATTATTATTATTATCATCATAATCATAATTATTATTATTAGTGGTAGTAGTAGCAGTATTAATCTATTATTATTAATAAAAAATAATAATATTGTTATTATTATTAAAACATGATAATAATGGTGTTGTTGTTATTATTATATCAGTAATAAATAAATGATAATAATTATTGATCCATAAGATCAACAGACTCCAAGTTTTAATGATTCTTGAAAGCTGAAGGGGTCAAGAGAGAATCTCACTATTCAGACATTTTTTTTATTATTATTATTATTATTTCTTAAAATGTTATTGATACAGGTTTGTGTCTGTTGTATACTTGGTTTAATAAAATATCAGAGGATGGTGCTGTATCATCCATAGGATAAAACATAAATGTAACGTAGCGCTGTCTGATTTATTCTGGTCTAGCAGATGAAAATAAGTGATCTCAGAACACAGATTCTAAACCATCAGAATAATGTTCCTGTGATTTCTGCCTCATAAACTAGTAACGTTTATTCACAGGGCAAGCTTCTCAGTGGCAAGAACAAAATATGGAGGACATCACCTGGGTTTTGGGAGGGAATTTAACATATTTTAGGATGTATAAACACTTGGGCTGTGTTTTGAGCACTGTTCAAGCGACAATTAGACAGTTGTTTTCAACATTATTTACTTCTTTTTGTTCAAGACGTAGTCTTTTTATTCTTTACATACATTCTTTCAGGTGTCTCAACTACATAGTGGCAATGGAACGCTTTTATGTTGCTATGGTGGTAACAAAGGACGCTAGGCAAAACCTGAAAGAAGCTGCTGTTGCTCCACAGTGATACATGTGAAATCATCTGCGTTTCCATCACACATAAGAGCTCAATTTTATCAAAATTCTAGTAATTGAGAAAAAACATAGGTTTGCAATGAAACTCTTTCAATTCAATATTGTTTTTGATTGACAAGATATCTCAACAATACAGCATGCATATCTCAAAAATACAATCATTATTGAATATAAATGGCTCAGAACAAAGCAGCAACATAAACAAGATCTCAAATCAGAATACGAGGGAGAAAGAAAGCAAAAAATAACAGTAAACAACATCTAAACAATGTGGGATATGTTTCATAGCTTGCAGTTTCTCATAAAAATAAATGTACAAATTAAGGTCTATTAACTATTTCAAGAATGTGTTCTAAAAATTCAAATAAGACAGGCCTTGTTACATCAGTAAATCATGTTTGAAACTAACAAGAACAAATGGCACTGTCAAAAAACGACATTTATGTATCAAATTTTTCAAATATTATTAAAATATTAATACCAAATTTTGCTTTTCTGTTTTTAGACCAAATCTAATCGTTTTGAAATGTAAAAGGAACACTATTGAAAGTTAACCAGCTCTGAAAATCATACCAGAAAAATTTAAATTTCTACCATTTTAAAAACAATGAATAAAACAGTTGCTAAACTGTTTATTTGTCGTTGCTGTCCGTATTTTTGTCAATATTTAAAATATTATGAGGTTATAATTTAGATGGATAAATAACATTCAAGATTTAAAAGTGATTTTCTTTTTGCTTTTGGTTCAATTAAAAAATAACAAAAAATATCCGACACAGGTCCTCAGTTAGATCTTAATTCTCTTCAGTCAGTCCCTGTCTGCTTGCAGATCACCACCATGAATGTGGTCAGGACAGAATTGATTAAGGTGTGAAGAATGATCAGCAGCTCCTGACACAAGTTTTTCAGTCACTTCTTAAGCTATCATGGGGAAGTCCAAACCCTGCTGGGCCTTCTCCAGAGTGACTCAACCTGGAGGTTCACTTAAGGTCCCTCGAAAAAGTGGACCCAAGAAGCTGTATGGGTCTATAGAGGGGACTGTTGTTCAGGAATTGTGTGAAGAGGATGGGGATGGGGGTTGTGTTCCTTCTCCCTGAGTCCACTGTCATCTCTTCTACAGTTTTAAGTATGTTCAGCTCCGGGTGGCTTTGGCTGCACCAAAAGACAAGACGCTCCGTTTTCCCGCTCTAACAAGTGGAGGAAAGCACAGTGATGTTTTGATGGAGGAGCTCTGGGATGATGGTATTAAATGCAGAGCTGAAGGCCACAAACACATCATCGCATAGTTCTCTGCAGAGTCAAGGTGGTGTCAGATGTAGTGGAGAGCTGTGTTTGACTTTATCATCTGCGTCATTTAATCATTGAGAGAGGACTTCTTAGGAACTGGATGATGGTGGAGCTGTTGAAGAGACGGGTGAAACTTTGAGGCAGCTGGTCAGAGCAAACCTTCAGACAGGATGGAGACACTCCATCAGGTCCTGGAATCTGATCTTCTGCTTCTGAAACTGTTGATGCACATCAGATCCTCAGTCCAGGTTAGGTGTCCAGTCTGAAGAAGTTGAGACAAGTCAATCCTTTAAATTAAGATTGATGGGGGAGGGAATGCTATGTTCCTTTAGAACCTGAATAGAAGTCGGTATGGTGGCAGATCTCTGCAGGGTGGGGGTGGGGAATCTCTTTTCATGAGGGTCTGCAGAACTTAACAAACTGCAGTTGTTGGCAGAAAACTGCTCTGTTATCTTTGCAGTGTTGGTCATTTTAGCTGCCTTGATCTTCTTTTTCATGTTCCTGACCTATTTCTAAAGGTCACGACCCCCACTCCTTTAGGCCTCTTCCTTGTCCTTGTGTGTTTGCCTCAGCAGCTGTAAACCGTTGTTAGATGTTGTTGAATTTGCAGAAGGTTTTGGTCTGCAGGCATGTCCTCACAAAAACTGATCTAGGTGTTCCAATCTTTGCATTTTGCATCTTGGACTCATCCGTCCATCTCTTAACAGTCTTCACTTTGGGTTTAGCTGATTTCAGCTTTCTTCTGTCGGTTGGGATGACATGAGGCAGTGATTTGAAAGTCTCAAAGCAGCGCAGGGAACAGAGTGATGCATCGTGTAGTAGTGGAGTGTTCAAGGAGGGACAGGTCACCTGCTGTTTGTAATAAACTTAATTACATTTGAAAAATATATGAAAAAACAAAACAGTACTAACCCTAAAGAGCCTGGATAACCCTCGATGGGGCTTTAAGCTCGTGGATCCTGTAAAACCTGCTGATGGGTCGCTCTCTTTAGAATTGATACATACATCACTGTTGAAGTGTGGGACCTCTGTAAAAATCCAAAATTCATCTATACATTTAAAAAATGTGAAATAGCTTTGGTATGAACTCAAAATTTGGAAGGTTAGACTATATTTCTTCGCAGAAGTCATGATACATCCCAGAATGCACTGCACATTTTAGGAGGAGACTGGGTTGAAATTTTACACTGTTAGCTGCAAAGTCGACAAAGTTATGAAGCTCCAGTTAATGTCTATTCATGTAGATTGCATAAACCTTGTCTAAGTTTCAGGGAGGACTGATCAAACAAACCATGTGTGATCATTGTTGTTTAGGAACAATCCTGAACTTCTTAAAATGTACAAACTAGGAGTTGTTACTACACAGAGTCTAAGTCCTTGTCACCAACAGATTACATTAAACACAAGCATACAAGAATGCTGAAGTTCTAAATAATTAAGTTTCAGAAAAACGAGTTTGTCCATTTTTACAGCACTGTCAACTTTACCAATTTAAAATCTAGAAAACATCTGTTCATTTATCAATTTATTAGCATATTCATTTATATCATACATATCATATTTATTAATACATAATTTGTTTAAGCCTCCCATCTCTTTGACCTGTGGTCTGATAAGAAGTTAAAAGTACTATTCACAATAAATTAGGGATATTATTTTACATACATTAGGTACAATGTACAAATTCAAAACAATTACATAGTCCCCCAAAACGACCTGTTTATCTCACACCAAAAATTGCTTCCAACTAAACAATCTTTAGTGAAACTTGACAGTAATTCTCCAATATCCTAAAGCTTTTTTGAATGGCGTAGACCAGGGGTGTCAAACTCAGTCGCATAGGAGCCAAAATCCAAAACACGCCTTAGTTTTCGGGCCAAACAGGATAAACATTTATTGAACACACTAAAAATACATTATAAAACCTCAAAACTGTAACTTTTTAAT
Source organism: Oryzias javanicus (assembly GCA_003999625.1). NCBI lineage: Eukaryota > Metazoa > Chordata > Actinopteri > Beloniformes > Adrianichthyidae > Oryzias > Oryzias javanicus. The sequence goes on from CM012438.1 coordinate 5,456,980, forward strand.
ACAATTATGAATTAAATTTTAATGGCATCACCAGCGAAAATGTTGGTGTGAATCCTGTGAGCTGAATTTGACTGCAGAAGATGAGTGTTGATGGATGAATTTTAATATAGAATAAAAAAATGTCTGAATAGTGAGATTCTCTCTTGACCCCTTCAGCTTTCAAGAATCATTAAAACTTGGAGTCTGTTGATCTTATGGATCAATAATTATTATCATTTATTTATTACTGATATAATAATAACAACAACACCATTATTATCATGTTTTAATAATAATAACAATATTATTATTTTTTATTAATAATAATAGATTAATACTGCTACTACTACCACTAATAATAATTATGATTATGATGATAATAATAATAATAAAATAAAAAGAACAGTAAAAAATAACACAATTGTGTTTTTCTTTCTCATTTTGTCTGAAAGCATTCCTCGTTATTGTCACTTAAAATAAACCGACATTTGTTGTTTTTTGTTTATGAGGCAGAAATTAAAGAAACATTATTTGATGCTTGATAATCTTCGTTTCGGATCACGTTTGACCGTCTCTGGACCGTGTGCACCTGGACGCGTAAGTAGTCAGGCAGATGATGTTACGTTCTAGCTGAAAGCATTACAGAAGTCATTCGGGGCCCTTTGAGCATGTTAAAAGGAGTTAGGGCGGGCGTTTCCGGAACCTCGTACACAATAGGATCCTAACCTTGACCCGGCACCGATGCGGGTCCGGGTCGCAATCCTGCTTGATGTTGGTCCGTGCATTCGTGATTGTTCCGTGCACACCAGACGTTGCTGTTTTACGATTTTTGAGCCCGAAAAGTCAAGCAAAACAGACAAACTACTACGAACTGTATGTCCAAAATAAATGCATGTCGTGATAGTAACGGGTAGATTTCTCGCTAGAAATATTACCAAAATAAAGGTTAGTCCACAAAATATTTTATTCTGAGGGATTTTACACCAAAAAAGCAGTGGATCTACCGCCATATTGTTAGCCGGTGATAGACCGACAGAAACTCAAAAGTCACGTGATCAGTCACGTGATCCGGAGAAACCTAAACATCCGACCACGTGATCAAAACGAAACCTAAAAGCCGCTCCTGTTGTTTTGAATGGGCTGCAACTGCGTATCATATGCACGCAAAAACCGTGTTTGGCGTATACTATGCACGGTATTCTCAGGGTGCAAAGCCGTGGAATAGGGACGCATTTCACTGAGACCGGGTTGCTGGTTCAGACCACCTCTGCTTATCCCTCACCCCCACCTACACCCCCCTAAGGAGACTAACAAAGCCAGTAAGGAAGACAATCAGAATTTGGCCTGAGGCAGCCCTTTCACAGCTGCAGGACTGCTTCTCCACTACACTCTGGGACTTATTCTACAACGAAGATCTCCAGGTTCATACTGACACGGTTTTCTCATACATCTCAAGCTGCATTAATAACGTGACTGTTAACAAAAAGATCAGGAGCTTCCCAAACCAAAAACCATGGATGAACAATGAAGTGGAGCACCTCCTCAAAAGACGGAACACCGCCTTCAGGTCGAGGCACCAGGACTGGGCCCAATACAGCGCCGCCAGATCAGCTCTGAAAAGAGGCATTAAAGAGGCAAAGACGGCTTACATGAGGAAAATTGAGGGACACTTCGCCGACAACAACCCCAGAAAGATGTGGCAGGGGATAAACCACATCACTAAACACAAAAGCAGCAGTACTGTACCCTCTGGAGTAGACGCCTCACTGGCTGAGGAGCTGAACCACTACTTTGCCAGATTCGAAACCCAGAGGCCCCCAGAGGACACATCACGGGCCTCACCACCGAGCTCCAACAGCAGACTAGTACTCCAAGAGAATGAAGTACGATGTATGCTAAAATCAGCCAATCCCAGGAAGGCGACAGGCCCCGATGGAGTACCAGCTAAAGTACTCGGCGCCTGTGCGGATGAACTGGCCGGGGTCTTCACCATACTATTCAACCGGTCTTTGGAAGAGTGCAGCGTCCCAGCCTGCCTAAAAACATCCACAATCATCCCTGTCCCAAAAAAATAGGCAGGCAGCAGAGAGTCTGAATGACTACAGGCCAGTCGCCCTAACACCAGTGGTAATGAAGTGTTTTGAAAGGTTGGTCGCAAAACACATCAAAGCCTGTCTGCCTCCCACTCTGGACCCACTTCAGTTCGCATACAGACCAAACCGTTCCACAGAAGACGCCATCTCAACCACACTACACTCTGTGCCGCTCCTCTTCACGCTCTACACATCCGACTGCACATCAAACCACCCGTCAAATTCCATCATCAAGTTCGCAGACGACACCACGGTGGTCGGACTCATCTCAGGGGGAGATGAATCAGTCTACATCAGGGGTCTCAAACTCGCGGCCCGCGGGCAATCTGCGGCCCGCGGGATGATAATTTGCGGCCCCCGTCTTCATATGAAAGATTACTGTTAGTGCGGCCCGCAAGGCTGAGATGAATGACAGTTGTTGTATGCGGAGCTAAACGAACCAATCACGGTAAGGTATATGGCTCTGGAGGGCGGGACATCGGCGGGCTGTCCGAGCCTCCTCACTAATTCATCTACCTCTCCAATCAGCTGGGGCGAGAGGAGCCATGAAGCTGCTGGAAGTGCTTTCTCACTGAACGTGATTCGCGGGCCCCGCTTCTCTTTTCGCCAACGTGATACACAGCTGCCCGCTTGTCAAAAAGCGTGTTCCTGACCACACCCGCAGCCTTATTCCGCGCACGCATCAAATATCCCGCGCGGACAAATCAGACCCTCACAAGCGCTTTTTCCTCCTCCACGAGTCTGACCACTTCCGCGTGCGTGAGTGATGCCCGCGAGCGAGCAGAATCTTCAAAGGTGCTTCCACACCGGCCGCATGTCTGCGGGTTTATGAACGCACGCTCAGCAGGTGGTATCCACACGGAGCAGCGCGGTCACGCACGCAGCAGCAGAGGAGATTCTTCTTCTATGGTGTTTTTACCGTTCATTAGCGCTGCTGCGACTGTGCGTGAAATATTGAACCGGGTTGAAGACTCAGTGCGCGCTCAGTGCGTGCCCGATTTGTGCGTAGAGCTTGAGACCAGATTTAAAAACTTGCGTAGCAACATGCGCTCCAGACGCAGAGGCCAAGAATTCTGGTGCGCGGCGTTTGCATTGAGCTTTCAGTGAGCGCGCTGCTCTCAGCTCAGACATGAAGGAGGTTCTGGAAATACAGACGTTTGAAACTGAATAAAAAGATTTCTCTCTTGTCCAGTGTTTCTGAGGTATTTTCTATTAGACCCCCCCCCCCCCCTTCAACTGTAAACATCATTAGTATCCGTTAATTTGCTCAAGTTAAACGTAGGCCTATATCTCCTCAAAATATCATACTTTTATTATCATTAAAGAATAATAATAATTAATAATTAAAAAAAACTTCTAAATAATCAGTTTTATTAATTGTTCTTTTCTTTTTTTTTTTTTTAGTATACTTCCAAAACTTCCAGACAAAGTAAAAACAATCTTTCCTTGTTTCTCTCTACAGTAGTGATGGAATTGCCTTTTCTCAGAGATTCAGTTCTTTCGCATTGGTTCACTGTAAATTGAGTTTTAGGTTGTTTTTGCTATATTTAATTTATTATCTACTACTATGTAGGATTATGCACAATATTCATCACTAATGTAAACATGTTTTTTTTCGCATTCCCTCCAGGCGGGCGCACTGCTGTATGGTCATTGTTATTATTTTAATTATTAATGATTGATTTTATAATTCATTTTTTAAAATTAATTAATTTAATTCATTCATTATTTCGTGTTAAAAATAAAGATATTTGAGAACATTGGAATGTTTTATCAGCGATTTTCTTGTGGAAATCCTGATGCGGCCCGGCCTCACCCAGACTCTGCCTCCAGCGGCCCCCGGCTGAATTGAGTTTGAGACCCCTGGTCTACAGGGATGAGGTCAGCAAACTTGAGCGCTGGTGTTTAGGCAACAACCTCCACCTGAACACCACAAAAACTAAAGAAATCATTGTGGACTTCAGAAAGAGCACAGTGGACACCCCCCCCCCCCCCCCCCCCCCCCCCCCATTGCACATACATGGAGACAGCGTGGAAAGGGTCCACTCCATCCGCTACCTGGGACTGCACATCGCCGATGACCTCTCCTGGATGGAAAACACCACAGCGGCAGTCGGGAAGGCCCAGCAGCGTCTCCACTTCCTAAGAATCCTTAATCTGGAGAGGGAGCTGCTGTGGCCTTCTACAGAGCCACCATAGAGAGCATCCTGACGTACTGCATCACAACGTGGTACGCAGGATGCTCAGCCGCTAAAAGGAAAGCGCTGCAGAGGGTGATCGACACGGCACAGAAGATCACCAACTCTCCCCTGCCCAGCCTAGAGGATATATCCACCTCCCGCTACAAAAGCAGAGCAGACCGCATAATAAAAGACCCCCACCACCCCAACCACCACCTCTTCCAGCTGCTGCCTTCAGGCCGGCGGTACAGATCACACAAGGCCCGCACCAATAGACTCAAAAACAGTTTTTTTCCAAGGACAGCATTCATGCTAAATAAAAGAGGAACCTAATAACCCGTATTCACAAATGTGCAATATTCAGACGTGCAATCTTACCTATGTGCAATAACAATTGATATTGGTACTGTCTTTAACTTATCTTCCATGTACAATATATGTAAATAATATTCTTTATTCTTATTTTTATTCTACAGAGTTTTTAGACTTTTATTTATCTTATCTTAATTCACCTGTCTGGAGAGCCACTGTTTTTTCATTGTAACACAAATCCTTGTGCAACAATGACATTAAAGATCATTCTGATTCTGATTCCAAACAAAATATTACTTTTACAAAAGGTATTTGTTCATTTGGCCACAAATTCTGTTTATGTTGCACCCAGTGACCCACTCTTCAAAATTACAGCTGTTTAACATTTATGATATCAATATTCATCAGATACTTACATTTTCTGTACTGATCAATCAGGTAAATATTTAATTTCCAAAAGTATTTCATAAACAAAAAATAATCTCCACTCTTAATGTACCAGACAAGGGCAGACGTTCCACTTTCCTTCTATCCATAAATCACAAGTTCAGTTTTCTTTCCGTTACCATGGCAGCAAACTATTAAATGAGTTTGAGTTTTTGAGAACAAGATTCAATTTAAATAACTTAAACAAAATTTGATCACAAGGTATAAAAATAGGCTTTGATTTTGGTTAAATAATGATACTAATAATGCTTTTCTAATTTTCATAAAATCCGTTTGATTTTGAATTGTCATGTCAGAGTGGTTTGGTTTATCTATTTAGATTCATCAATTTATTCCTCAATTTGTTTAATTAATGTGTTTAATTTTTTTTGACAGAGATGTGTTAGCATCTTGCTACAAATTATGAAAGGTTCAAAGGTCAAGTAAAAGTTTTAAGAAATAAACATGTATTTACAATATCTCGGCATAAACTACAACCACTGCTTTGGCAATCTGCCAGTCCAGCTCTTCCTCCTCTGTTGGCTCCGCCCTCCTAGCAGGACATCAGGTGGATCTCTCAGCAGTGTTTGCTTCCACTCTGTATAAAAGAGCTAGAGAAGATCTCCTCTGTAAGTGAAAAACTCTGAACCTGTGTGGGAAAAGGATACCAATGAAAAACTGAAGAGACAACAGGTAAGCCCTTGCTTTTCATCTCCTGACTGCAGTTCTGGATGACCTGCTTTTGCTTTGGCATGTAGTTACTTACCTGCTGGCTGAAGCTAGTTTGATTACTTACCTGGTGGTTTTCCTTCTGGTGTTCAAGGTTTTTCACCAGTGGATGTTTTCAAGAGAAACTGTGGATATTTTCGAATGAAACTGTGGACGTTTCAAGTGAAACTGTGAAGGTTTTCCAAGTCAAACTGTGGATGTTTTCAAGAGAAACTGAAGAGGGTTTCGACTGAAACTGAAGAGGCTTTCAACTGAAAGAAGCTTAAATGAAGCTGTTTAAAGCAAAGGCTGAAGAAAACTGAAGCAAAGACTTGAGGAAAGCTGGAGTGAAAGCTGAGGAAAAGCAAAAAGAAAACGATAAAACAAAAGGAAATCTCAAAGCCAAGATCAAATTTAAAGCAAAAACCAAGCACAAAGAAGAAAGAAAAGAAAGCTCAAGAACTCAGAGGAAAGTACAAGCTCAAAGTAAAAACTAAAACTACTTCAGTAAACCACAACTAATGGCAAGAACTGACATCAATGTTTCAACTGAAAAATAAACAAAATTCTGAGTGAAATCCTTCTCCATCTCTTTATTCAAGGTATCCTATCCTTTCAAGTGTGGGAATCCACACAGTTAAAACACTGCAGCACTTGACAACCACAAAAGTCAACAAAACTTTTAAACAAATAATGGTGATGAAAAAAATCTCATGTAATCTATTAAAATCAACATTGATTTTAAAGCATTCATAGTTCCTTTAAAAAGCAAATTCATAAAAAATATCAGTGAAAAAAAGTGATTCTATCCTCCAAACTGGCAAAGGCAAAAAACATCTAAAAGAATACATTTTATGTAAAAGTTAAATATTTATGGTCAATCAATAAAAAGAAAAGCTCATTTATTAAGAATCAACATAAAAATAAAAATGCATCAATCCTAAATATAATTGATTATTAAGGATTGTGGCTTATGGACAATGAAACACTAGCGATTTGCCACAGAAAATGTAATTATTATATAACAGTAATAAAAAGTAAAAACATCAGACTTAAAAAAACTGTTTACTTTTATGCATTGAATACTCACTTCTGCCTCATTTTAATTTAATTACTGCCTGAAATAGTGACTAAATTTTCAAAACTTATTTTAAAGTAAAGATTTCTCTTTTGTGTGAGTTATCAGGTGTGCTTTAAGACTACATGCATAACGATATCTTTTATTACATTCTTTACAAAAAAAATGCTTCTCTCCTGTGTGAGTTCTCATGTGTGTGTTGAGATTAGATGTTTGACTAAAACTTTTATCACATTCTTGACAATAAAAAGGCTTCTCTCCTGTATGAGTTTTCATGTGCCTTTTGAAACTAGACCGATCACTAAAACTTTTGTAACATTTCTGACAATAAAAGGGCTTCTCTCCGGTATGAGTTCTCATGTGCGTTTTGAGATGAGACATATGACTAAAACCTTTATCACATTCTTGACAATAAAAAGGTTTCTCTCCTGTATGAGTTTTCATGTGTGCTTTGAAACTAGATGCAAAACTAAAACTTTTATCACATTCTTGACAACAAAAAGGCTTCTCTCCTGTGTGAATTCTCATGTGTATTTCAATGTTACCTCTCAGACTAAAACTTTTATCACATTCTTGACAATAAAACGGCTTCTCTCCTGTGTGAATTCTCATGTGTGTTTTGAGACTGGACGTATGACTAAAACTTTTATCACATTCTTGACAACAAAAAGGCTTCTCTCCTGTGTGAATTCTCATGTGTATTTTAATGTTACCTCTCAGACTAAAACTTTTATCACATTCTTGACAATTAAAAGGCTTCTCTCCTGTGTGAATTCTCATGTGTGTTTTGAGACTAGACGTATGACTAAAACTTTTATCACATTCTTGACAACAAAAAGGCTTCTCTCCCGTATGAGTTCTCATGTGTGATTTGAAATTAGATCTTTGACTAAAACCTTTATCACATTCTTGACAATAAAAAGGCTTCTCTTTTGTGTGAGTTCTGATATGAAATTTTAACTGGGATAAGTAATCAAAACATTTACCACATTCTTTACAGACATAAGGTCTTCCATCAGACTCAGCTCTCATGTTGGCAGACACATCGTGTGCAATTCTTTTTCTTTTACCAGACTTAACAGAAGAAAGTCTCTCTTCTTTTGGAGATTGTTTGTGCTTCTCTACTGAAGTTTCCTTCTTGAACTTTTTTCTAACATCAGAGTCACACTGAATTTCTGACATGTGAGAGCTGGCCACACTTTGGACATGAATTCTGTCTCTTTTCTTCCTCTGATCTCTGTTCTGTGGGTCTGTCTCTTCATCTGTAGTTGATGTTGATTCTTCATGTTGGTTTCCTTCTTCATCCTGACTCTCAGTTACACTGAAGCTCTTCTGTTTGTTTAGATCTGCTTCACTGGGATCATTTTCCTCATAAGAAGGAATCTCCATCAAGGTATCAATCTCCTGCTTTATATCAAGCTGCTCTTCATCCTGATTGATGTAGATGTGTTCTTGCTCCTCTTTAACCCATGGAAGTTCTGGTTCCTCCTGTTCCTCTTTAATCTGTGGAGGTTCTGGTTCCTCCTGTTTCACTTCAATCTGTGGAGGTTCTGGTTCCTTTACTTCATCTTTAATCTGTGGAGGTTTTAGATCCTCGTGTTCCTCTCTGAAGTTCCTCTGCTGGTTGCAGAGATCTTCCTCTTCAGTCCCCCAATGCTGGGGGAGGACTGCAGGGACAAGAACACAAGAATTAATGTTTTTTTAAGTCCCCCTGCAATGAAAGTTTTTTGAGTTTTTATAATGTATGTTTGGCATTTTTCTCCTGAAAGAGAAAAAATATAATAACAAATAATTTTGTGTTTGCACTTGCGAGCCTTTCTCCTTTTCAGGGAAACTCTGTCTGAATTCCTGAAACTTGCTTACATCACAATAGCTAGCCTTAATGCATCTGTAGGGGCCGGAGAAGATAATGTAACGTCCCACTTCTGTACTGTAAAGGATTGTAATTCAGTGAAAGGGCATATTGGTGTTAGTTTTCATTATTTTATAATTGAAATTCATGTTGGCTTCCAGTTATGTAGTGAAGCCGGGGGTTGCATTGTCCACTCGTATTTTAATTGCGTCCAAATCGGATTTTTTAAGTTGGCCTCACGTATTTAAAATAAAACTGAATGGAAAATACCATTAGCTGTCAAAATATGCCGTCCGTGTTTGATCCAACCTGCGGAGGAGCGCCGAACTGCAGCAGCAGAAGCTTGCGGCGGGCAGCCTCAGGGGCAGGGCGAGCAGCTATAAAGGATCCACCGGGTGGTTTAACCAGACACCGGAACGTTCTCCTGAACGTAACCCTTCATTTTCATCTAAAACTGTCACCACTGCACGCATTTACAAACTGACGTGTGATTACACCCTCTCTTTATTCTGGCATTTCAATAGATTTCTTGTTCAAGTGAATTCAACATTCAGCATGTGTTAGCATGAAATCAGTTCTGAACTCCAGCTAGTGCTGCTGGTGGTTGACTCACGTTGCCCTCACGTATTTAAAATGAAACAAAGTAAAAATTCCATTAGCTGTCACAAATATGCCGTCCATGTTTGATCCAACCAGCGGAGGAGCGCCGAGCTTCAGCAGCATATAACTGAACCACCGGGTGGTTTAACCGGACACTAGAACTGGCCCACGCCTCTGTGTGGCCACGCCCACACAGGGGGATTTTTGGAAAATAAGGCTTCAGATCAACAAAAACAATGGCTTGTTTAGACATATAGGATGTGGAATGTTTGTTAGAAACTTCACAGTCCATATTAAACATGGGAACATTTAAAGAAAATTAAAAAAAATATTGTAGGGGGACTTCAAAGGACTTTGTGTATTATTACACATCCATCCATCCATCCATCCATCCATCCATCCATCCATCCATCCATCCATCCATCCATCCATCCATCCATCTTCTTAACATTCATTATCCAGTTTGGGCTCATGGGGCTCCCAGAGCTCAACCTGGCTGCTGTGGGGCAAAGACAGGGTCACCCTGGACAGGTTGGCAGTCCGTCACATCACAACACAACACACTCATATCGACAAATAAGGGACAATTTAGAATCGCCCTTTTTTTTTCTTTGTTTCTGTGGAAACGCCACAACGCCATGGAGGCCAAAAGCAGCTGCACATCAAAACTTATTTACTGCAAAAAGAGTAAAACAATTCTGATCATGCCCCTGAAAAAAACCCCAGTGACTGTCATGGTGGGAGTCATCTGAGTGAGTTGACAAAGTTAAAGTGTGGGTTTGTTTTACATGTTGTTTTGTCTATGGTTTTGTTCCCAGCTCAGGTGAATTCTCAAACAGATGCAGCTCCAGAAGAGGTCATTGTATTTAGTCTAACTGTGTGTTTCACAAAGGCAAGGCCCAGTTTAATATAGATTTACACAATTCAATATGGTGTGATGGGAAATTCTATATCAGTATACAGTATTACCATGACTAATGAAGAACTTGGTAAGCACCACTTCAGTGGCATTACCAAACTGCTGGGTTTTCCTCCATCATACGAAACGGAATTCCAAACACAATTATTAAAACAATAGCAACAAGAAATGGTTGGATTAACCTTTTTATAAGTAATGGAACAGAACAGCTGGAAAAGTTTTTTTTTTTTTTCAAACAGCAGCAAATCTACAGATTTTCACCAGTAAAACAAGCACATTTACTTTGGCTGTAACCAGCACGTCGCGGTCCGACCACTTTAGACAACATTCTCCAGTAGATTATTTCTTTGTTAAATGTTTTTTAGAAATACAAATTTAAACCACAATAAGTGTCACTGAACATTATACAGTGTTCCTCGCTCCTGGTCCTCGAGGGCCCCCACCCTGCCTGTTTTCCAGATCTCCAAGCCCTACCAGCAGCTGATTGGCTCCATCAGATGTCTCCACATTCTGATTGAATGAACACACCTGGTCCAGGTAATCAGCAGCAAGCAGTACATGGAGAGCTGGAAAACAGGCAGGGTGGGGGGTCTGGGGGACCAAGAATGAGGAACACTGGAACAAACAAACAGCTGGAGGTACAGTGCTGACCTGCTTATTTGAGTTTCTTAATTGATGATTTCAAGTATTTATAAATTTTTTTTTCAGTCATGTGACTTGTGACTTTTATGAAACTTTTGCTTCAGAAGATGCTGCTCCAGCTGTGGGAATTTCCCAGGAGGGAAGTGCAGTGGAAGAGCTCACCAGCCCGTTAGCTGGAGATCTTTGTATTCATGGATTCATGGCGTCTCCGGTCACTAACCCCCGTAAAGAAGACAAAACACTGTATTAAAACTTTCATTTAACATTTTTTTAGAAAAAAAATCATCTTTATAAATCTTAATTTTTTTGATAGTATTGAAAATGATAATATGTCTATTATAAGACACTGATGGTATTATCTTAAAACTGCACAAGTCTGCAGCCCACCGTACACTGACGGTGAAGGAGGGCTGGGAAATATGACCAAAATATAAAATATCAGATTATTTCATTCCAAACTCGATATTTGATTTTAATCTAACTCTTTTATCTCTCTTTTTACTTTCTTTAACAAAGATTACAAATGACAGAACATTCAAACAAAAACTAGACGAGGAGGAATCTGATAACTGGAGGCCCAAAAAAGCTGAAATAAATAAAATTTTAGTTTATGACATCATCTAACCACTTCCTGTTACCTTAGCTTTGCTTTTACATTGCAGACTAGATAAGCAGACTGGTGACCTGTTCATTGTGAACCCCACCCTCGCCCATCAGTAGCCGGGTTACGCCAGGTTCACGCCAGGTTCACGCTGGACGCGGAAGCGGGGTGCACGCGTCTTCCGCTCCGCTCTGTGGTTCACACAAGACACGTATTTTTCCACAGCGGTCCACAGGCTCTTCTGCTAGAGCTTTTTTTGTTTTTGCAATCATGAGTGATAATTTAATAACATTAGCCCATGTTTCTGCTAAGAAGAACTGCTCTCTGCCTCTCTTTTACACAGAAAACCCCGCCCCCACCCACCCGCTCTGTCAGCCCACTGTTTTGATCTGTGTTTGTGTGCGCGTATGCATGTGTGTTTTATAAATATTACCCCCTAAGTTGAGCTGTTCTCTGCCTCTCTGGCGTCGTTTTTTTAAACTCCCGAAACTCTTCACCACGCACCGGAGTCTGCTAATGTTGATCTGCGTGTGTTCATGTCTGTCAAGAAAAAAAAAAAAAAGTGCATTCCTGTCTGTTTTGTGTGTCTCTGTGCTTGCGTGTGCATGTGTGTCCGTGTGTGTTGTATGTTTGTTTCCATGTCTATCTTCTGTTTAGATACAAAAACATGATCACATTTTCCAATCATGGCGTTTTATTGTGAAAAACTGGGTACATTTTGAAAATAAACCGGATTTTCTCATGTATCTTGATGCAACTTCCTGCCAGAATTGATGCGGAACGCTCGCGGTTCGCGCACAAAATAGAGCAGAAGCCGAAACGATCCGGCGCTGCCTGGTGTGAACGATGCCATAGGATAACAAGGGCGCCGAATGGAAGCGGACTCCGTTCCGCTCTGCTTTGCGGCGCTTCTGTATCCAGTGTGAACCCGGCGTTAGGCTCCAGCACCCCCGCTACCCCGAAAGGGACAAAGCAGCCAAGAAGATGAATGAGTTTATACTTTCATTTTTGATAGAGAAGTGAGGTGGTTCCTGGAGACCAGCAAAAAGTTTTACTTCACACTTAGCGCCAGCAAGCACCAGCGGCGGCGGAGAGACCGGATCTCACCCAACAGCGAGCAGCACCAAAGTCGGCAGACTCTGCCCATTGGATCCCGACTGATCCTCCCAGACCTTTCTGTCTGGGGAGGTGAACGATACAAAAGAGAGATGCCAGGCAGCAGAGCAGGTGGAAGGAGCAAAGAAATGACCACAGCTGATGACTTGGAAGAGATCAAACGATCTCTGGACTTTATGTCAGGTGAGCTGACTAAAATATCATAGAAAGTACTGTTAATAGAAAAAGACACAAAGAAAACTACTCTAGGCAAAAAGAGTGGATGAACTTCAGCAATACACGAGAAGAGAAGACCTGGTGATATCTGGATTAGAAACTTTCAACCATTCACCTATATATGTCATTTGTCACTTTCAACTGGAACATTTAATAAGATAAGAGGAAAACAGTAAATACTCATTTATAAATGTGGAAACAAACACATACTAATTACAGACCGATATCTCTGCTACCACAGTTCTCCAAAATCTGGTAAAATGATCTGTCACCAGATTAGATCAATTCCTAGACAAAGAGGATAAACAGTAGTCAGTACGGGATCAGAGGAAATTCCTCCACAACATTGGCACTAATGGACTTAACAGACTTATCACCAGAGCATCCAAATTTTTTAAAATGTATTTAATTTGCTGATGATGCTACGTTTTACCATGTGGGCGATGACATAAAACTAATGACAGTTATCTCAAACGGAGTTGGAAAAAATAAAATAAAAATTTTGATATGAATAAACTATCAATTAACTGTGAAAAAACATATTTCATAGGTCTGCCACGATAAGTCGACTAATCGACGACCAATCGACCATTAAAATAGTCGGCAAACATTTTGGTTGTCAGTGCATCTTTTTTTGTTTGTTTTTTTCTTGTTTTGATCTCAAAACTACGGTTCGCGCTTTCTAATAACAGTTCTGCTATTCTCTTTGTCAAACATGCGCAGTGGTGCCAATCAGGTCAGCAGTGATGTCACAGGAAGTTCTCTGTAGGCTCATAACAACCCACTAAATCGAAAATGTGGGAAACATAAGAAAAATAAAAGAGGAAAAATGTCAAATGTAATTTTTCAGCTGTTTCTGTGACTGATATGAAGGCTGTCCCGCATTAACCCTTACGCCGGGGTCACACTGGACGCAGAAGCACCGCGAAGCGGAGCGGAGTCCACGCTGCTTCCGCTCCGCTCCGCTTTGTAGTTCACACCAGACGCGCATTTTTCCGCGGCGGTCCACAGGCGCTTCTGCTAGAGCTTTGTTTTATTTTTGCCATCATGGGTGATAATTTCATAATATAAAGACATTAATCCATGTTTCTGCTAAGAAGAACTGCTCTCGGCCTCTCTGCTGTTGTTTTACACCCAAAACCCCACTCTGTCGGCCCACTGTGTTGATCTTTGTATGCGCACATGTGTGTCTTTGTTATGTGTGTCTTTAAGCACGCGCTTGCAGGTGTGTGTGTGTGAGTAAATTAATAAACAAAAATTATTAACCCATATTTTTGCTAAGAGGATTTTCTCTGCATCTCTTTTTTCTCTCCCAAAAACCAGCAGCCCCGCTCCGGAGTCTGCTGACTGCGTCGATCTGTGAGCGCTCGTGTCTGTCTGTGTTGTGTGTGTTTTATAAATATTACCCCCCGTTTCTGCTAAGATGAGCTACTCTCTGCCTTTCTGTTTCTCCAATCTTTATTTTTTTCCATTTGGTCAGTCAATAGTCAACAGGTAAATTACCTTAAAACACACATAATAATGGCAATAAATATAAAAAAATTCAAATTCTATTACAAATTAGCAATAAAAAACTTTAATCTAAAATAATTTATACAATTTTAAGTACTTCTATTAACTACCAACTTCCCTATTTTCCCCATTCCCTACCGTGAATTCATTTACTTTAATTTCATATCATTTTTTTAAGTTCAAACATCAAATCTGCATTTTTTTTTATTTAAGAATGACTTTAAATTAACCTTAGCAAAAAGTAATTATGTTCATTTGAAAACCTTACACCATAAATTTACCATAGTTACACCGTACACCAGCAGGGTAAACGTCAGAGTGCATGAAAGCAAAAAGTCAGACGGTACGTGAAGTACACACAAACAACTATGAAGCACGCGCCTCGTTCCCACAGCGCACCCATCAAACAGGAAATAACCGATTGCGGTCATTCTAGCGCTCAGACAAACTCACTTCTTACCGACTGACTCTTCTACAGATGGATGATAATTGAGAACAGGTAGACATGATTTTCTCACGCGGTACCAGGGCTGGATTTCGCCGGTGTTTATCATGAATGGAGTGCTTGCGTCGGCTTAATATGCCCGACACAGCGCGCTCAGCTGCGCAATAGTTCCGTCACGCGACTCAGACGCAACAGCCACTTCAAATGAAAATATAATATTGATACTTGGTGAGAACCCATCGAGAATCGCAGGACTAAATATCCCGATATATCGCAATATCGATACTTTGGCACACCCCTACAAGTGAAAGAATGAAAGTACTGTAGTACATTCTAACAGCCCCTGCTTTTCTCCATTTTTAAAAAAATATACATTATATACCATAAAAATATACAAACATTTTAAAAATGCAAATCCTCAAAGCTCTTTGTTTATCTGGACATTCTGAGGTTTTTCATGTATGGGAAATATCTTGAGTTCAAAGATATCATGTGTGTTTTGCTTTTATACATGGGTCTCAAATATAGCAAATATTTTGAGTGTGTTTATTTCTGCAAACAGCTTTTAAAATATTTTATACATGTTTTATTAAATATATGTTTTAAAGCTTTAAATAAAAACAATTTCAGGCTTTTAATTAGTTTTTTGTAATTGATCCAGATTGTCTTGTATGATTTAAACCTTATTTTAATGCCAGAAACAAATGAAGGTGAAAAGCTTCATGATTCATGAAAGGATTCATAAACTATTGCCTTTATTTTAGTTAATTTAGAGCTCAAAAACGTCAAGTTTGAAGCTAATGATGGTTTAAATGTATTTTGAATCCAGTTGATGCACGAACCGATTAGTCGACTAACCAAAACAATCATCAGATATTAAATTATTAAAATAATCGTTAGAGGCAGCCCAAATGAATACTAATATGTGGTTTGAAAATGCTGCTTTTCAACTCAAACAAGTGAAAGAAACCAAGTTTCTAGGAGTCTTAGATGGTAAAATACGCTGGAAATCACATATCAACTACATAAAAACAAAGATGACAGAAACAATATCACTGTTGTATAAAGTCAAATGGTTATTAGGCAAAAACTCATTAAACCTCATTTATAATTCACTGATTGTTCCATATCTGATATTTTGCATAGAAATGTTAATAAAATGTGAATAAGAAATAAAAAACTCATACTAACTTTAATCTTTCATATTAAGACGAGGGCCGCAAATTATCGTCCCAGGGGCCGCAGATGGCCCGCGGGCCGCGAGTTTGAGACTCCTGCTTAAGAAAAATATATTTAATGAAAGATTCTGTATATAAAGTATTTTAATACCTATTGACACAAAATTCTCTCATTGGTTTATTAATGTTTTTATGGTATCAGACCTTCATATTTATCTGATGTGATTTTAAGGTTTGAGCCCTCGAGGACCCTGAGCTCCTCTGGTTCAGGCCTCTTAGTTCTTAAGCTAAAATGACAGCAATATTGGAGCAATCCAATCTGGATCCAGACAGCAGCTCGGACGAGGAAAACAAAGACGTATCCACCTTATTCCTATGCCCCATGAGCCTTTGCGTGAATTATGGGGGATACTTTCTGTAGACGCCGGAAGTAGCATTTATTTACATTACAACTGTAGAGCCGACAGCGCCCCTTGTTTTGGATCTATAACTACATATAAATGTGGAAACAGCAGCTGTCATGAGAGAGAATAGGGATATACTTTCAATCAAACTTTTTGACAGGTGACCTTTGACCCCGCAACCATGGAACCCCTTTCCATCAAACTTTTTGACAGGTGACCTTTGACCCCGCAACCATGGAACCCCTTTCAATCAAACTTTTTGACAGGTGACCTTTGACCCCGCAACCATGGAACCCCTTTCCATCAAACTTTTTGACAGGTGACCTTTGACCCCGCAACCATGGATATACTTTCCATCAAACTTTTTGACAGGTCCGCCCCCTCCCAAACCGGATATACTTTCCATCAAACTTTCTGACAGGTGACCGCCCCCCAAACCGGGATATACTTTCCATCAAACTTTCTGACAGGTCCCACACCCCCTTCCACCGCTCACCCTCCCAACCGGATATACTTTCATCAAACTTTTGACAGGTCCCGCCCCCTCCCAAACCGGGATATACTTTCCATCAAACTTTCTGACAGGTCCCGCCCCCTCCCAAACTGGGATATACTTGTCGTCAAACTTTCTGACAGGTCCCACCCCCTCCCAAACTGGGATATACTTGTCGTCAAACTTTTGACAGGTCGCCCCCACACCCCCTTCCACCGCTCCACCCCTCCCAAACCGGGATAGACTTTCAATCGAACCTTTTGACAGGCCACCCACCAAACCTCTACCACCTCCACAGGAAAAAAAACATTTCAGCGATATTGGTTGAGGGTGTTTATTTATGGGGGAACCAATCCTTCTTCGTACACGTCCGGGGGTTAGGAGATGGGCTCTGCAGAGGATCCGGTTGTTTTCTGAGGGGGAAAAAAACAATCATCACCACATGTATCCGTACGTTCATAGTCAACTCGGTGGGGCACTCGCAAAGAAACACTTACCAAAGATCATGGAACCTTAAACCAAAGATGAGGTTAATATCCAGAAAAGAAGCCTTTCCCTCAACGAGCCTAGGAGGTGAAGAATAAAGTAAAAACTTGAAATTTCACAATAAAACATCTTTACACGGATGCCTCAGACACACAGGTACACAGAGGTCCTCAGAGGCCCCCACAGGCATTCCTTCACACACAAACACAAGCGCTCTCCCCCATACATCGACGCCTTTAGACTTGGGTGAAGAGTAGATGCGTTTGGTCCACGGTTTTAAGAGATTTGAGGAGCTTTAAGACGTGAGGGTAAAAAAAACACTTCTCTTGGAGGGTCCGGATGACACAGCTTTTTAAAGTAAGAACGGTAGGGATAAACAAGGGATAAACAAGGGGGTACGCTTACCTCGTATCAGCGGGACCTCTGCGACCTCCGCGACCTCTGCTGAAAGATAGAGCCGTCGTATGTTTTTAATTCAACATACCCCCCAAACTAAGCGCGCCTTTTTGGTGTATAAATCCCACCATTTCTCACCGGAGTCGGACAAGTCCAGACATATCCTCTATGCTCCTGACCATCATGTCCTTGTTCATGGCTGCAAAGAAAAAAAGAGGTGAGTAAAACTTCAAAAAGCTAAGCGATTTGGTGAAACATATTCTTTTTTTTTAACAAAGAATGTATTTTTTTTTTAAAGAAATCCAAGCCGATGTTCATCGCAATCAAACGGACAACATCTTTGGCGGTAATGAATATTTATTTTTTTAATCTTCATACCAATTTTAGCCTTGTTTTTACTTTTTTTTTTTAAACCCACAGATTTCATCGACTTGAATCAACCAGAATTTGGTAAGGTTCTTTCATTTATGACAAGCGTTCTGTGTTTTATACATTATATATTAATACAAACATCTTACTTACAGATTTCCTGGAGGATGGGATCCAGACTCATGCGGCTCCGATGACTGAGAAGAATCCGGCCGTCTTCAGCGGTTCATCGGAGATCTCCCCTTCACCCGGCGCGGGTCAAAAGACGACGAGTAAACTATCCCTCAGAAAAACCTTCCAACTGGCTCAAACCGGTCAACGGGTTCAGCCGAAGCCTTCAGCAGCGGGGGCATCCGCCCAGAGGAAAGCCGTCGGGCAAACTCCGGCGGTTCAGCCACCACCGCCACCGCCGCAGCCGCCGCAGCGAAAGAAGCATCATCAGCAGCAGCAGCGGCGGCAGACCCCTAACCCGAGCTTCCCGCCCAAACAATCCGTGCAGAAGCCGCCTCATCTTCAACCGCGGCCCGAGCCCCAGCTTCAGACCCCCGTACCTCAGAACACCCAGCGGCCCAACGAAGACCCGCCGCTCCCAGAGGCGCGACCCGAGAATCAGGCCGGTGCAGAGTTTCAAACCCCGGGAGGGGTTCAAACAACGAGCTCGGCTAAGGGAGGAGGCGCGCGACGGCCCTCAACACCGACGGTAAGTTGTGAAATCCTACTATTCTTTTACCGTCTATTTAAGAAACAATCCAACGCCTGAAAAATGACTCACGCGGTCCCGCCGGCCATTTTGAACGACGCTGTACGTCATGACGTCTGACGCCATGACGCTGTACGTCATGACGTACAGCGCCATTTTTGATGACGCTGTACGTCGCGACGGCGTACACCGTCATTTTGATGACGTTGTACGTCATGACGTCGCATCCCTTCTACGTTGGGATTTTTTTTTGTCCTTCAAGCCTTACATAATAGCTTAAATACTTTTTTTGAACAGAAATTTTGTTAAAGATTGTTAAAAAAGACTTTTTTTTCCTTCAAACAGAACTCAAGAATCCCAAGTTCAAGAAGGCTCGCCAAGACCCTCCCCTTTATCCTCTCAGAGGTTTGTATGATTATTATTATTATGTTTTTAACTACGCTAAAAATGCAAACAAACTAATTTTTTGTTCATTTGTTTTTTTATAGGCTTTGACGTTGAAAGAGCCCCTCAGGAGCCGTCAAGCATCGATTCGAAACGTCAGAAGTTTCACCTGTCCTGTCAGCTGCTCAAATGTTGGGTGATGGTTGCAGACACTTTGAAAGACATGTGAAGCTGTATGGTTTTTTTCTTTACTCATTATATTTACCCTTATAAACTCTGGTACTTCGAGCTTTTTTCTTTTTAAATCATTCAGGGTGTGACTTAAAAAAATGGATGAATGTCAGAAAACCGATGATCCTTTAGAGTCTGCAGAAAATGAACAACGACTCACGAGTTCTGAACTTTACGGGCCGCATTCGCCAGGCCCCGCAATCTCTTCGCACGAATTAGAAAATATAACGTTTGAAGCGACCCTCGATTCGTTGAATGAAATAGCCGAGGGGTTGGACGCGACCGTTTCAGAATGGTGTGAGACAGCGCCTTTACAGACGCCGCCGCACATTTCTTTAACCGTTCACCTCGATTCACCCGATCCAGGGTCCTCAGAATGGTACGCGGCCTCACCCGCACCGTCTCTGTCGGAGTTCCTGCACACGGGTTATCCGAGCAGAGACTATGAAGTACGAGAAGAAGCAGTTTCTTTACCCGTTCAAACAAAATCGAACGAAAAGACTGAATCGGCAGAGCCCAAACCAAAATTTGCGCTCACCCCCCTAAACGACGCTTTACAAACTTTGCAGAACGACGCCAACCCGGGATCCTCGGAATTGTACGCCCCCTCACCCACACCGTCTCTGCTGGAGTTCCTACAAAACGGGTTAGGAGAATCAGAACCCCTTGAAAATGTGCCGTCTCAAGTTTTAACGGACGACGACGAGGGTGAAAATGTTTGCACGACACCGTCTTTAGAAACGGTTCCGGATCACTCGTTCGAAACAGAACAGACACCCCCCGCCTCACCCCCAGGTTTTTTTCAGGAAGGCTACGGGTGGGGTGAAGAGTCGAGCGAGGAAGAAGTTGTTGACCCTTCAACACCGCAGGACGCGCCTGCGAGTCAGACGAGACGGGTGGTACGCGAACGTTTCAACAACGTTGAAATTAGAAAAGTTTTTAACGTGCCGGATCTCGGTAACGCCCCCGATTTAGCGCAGTTTTACACAGACGTAGTCGGTGTTCTGGCGGAGTTAGCCGAGACGGTAGGCGCAGATGCGGAGCGTGGAGATTTTGTTCAGTTAGAACTCATCGGCGATGACGTGCGTTCTCACGCCGTCTTGAGAATGGACGACTCCCCAGGCGCGGAGGCTATTTTTCAGGCTTTTGAAGAGTTGTTAGAACGGGTCATTCAGTCTACCCGAGAGGGGGTGGCAAACGAAAGGTCGATAAAACTTTAGATTGTGAAATGCTGACCAAGAAAAAAAGACATCTTTACGACGTGGGTTTTAGAAACGATCAACTCTGCTTCGCCGTCAGTCTGGCGCATTTGATACATCCCGGTTGTACGGATGCTCGAGCTGAGGAGAAGGGTCGAGAGCTGCAGCGCTTAGCCGGTCTGGGGGAGCAGACACCCGTAACGTTTAGCGACGTGACCAAATTTGAGAACGTTTTGAATCGTAAAATTGTCGTTTTCTACAAAAACCAAGGCCAGAAACCGCTCTCGCATTTCGAGACCGGATTTTCAGACAGATCCGATCCCCTTTTTCTATTCTTATTTCAAAACCATTACTACGGGGTAAAGAATCTGAAAGGTTTACTGGGTGGTCATTCGTTTGCAATTTCTGCTTTAAACCTTACTCAAACCCCCATCACCACGCCTGCTTCGGTCACTGTTCAGTTTGTAACGACCCGGCTTGTTCCAGCCTGCGGGGTTTGAGTAAAGAATGCTCAGATTGTAACAGAATCTGTCGATCGCAGCGCTGTTTTGAAAAACACAAAGAGCCTAGATCCGGACGGAACACGGCCAGCGTTTGCGACACGTTCAAACGTTGCAAAAAATGCAATAGAACGCGTTACACACCCATCAACGGCGTGGCAGAGAAACACGATTGTGAAACGTTAAAATGTAAAATCTGCAAAAAAAAAATAGAGGGTGATTTTAAAATCACTTGTGCTACATTCAGCCGTTACCCCCGGCTCAGGATCATAATGAAAAGCTCGTCTTTTACGATTTTGAAACATTCCCGGACAAAAACAACGAACACGTCCCCTTTTGGTCTGCAGCAAAACTCTAAAGGGGAATGGTGGTCGTCTTTCGGGTTGAACTGCGCCGCAGAATTTGTCAAGCGTTTCAGAAGGCCAAAATTTAGAGGAGCCGTTTTCATAGCTCACAACTCAAAAGGATTTGACGGCTATCTGCTCCTCAAAGCCATGACGGCTTTAGAATTAACGCCCAAAATCATCATGGTCGGGGGTAAAATCTTATGTTTAAAAGACGAGGATTACGACCTGACCTTCATCGATTCTTTGTCCTTTCTAACGATGAAATTAAGCGACATGCCCGAAGCCTTGGGCTTTGAAAACCTTTGCAAGGGTTTTTTTTCCTCACGGTTTTAGCTCCGAGGAACGTTTGAAGTACGTCGGCGCCTTTCCGCCGGCTACGGACTACGGCTATGAACAAATGTCGGACGATCGGCGGAGAGAGTTTCGCGAATGGTACGTCGAAGCTTCAAAGAACGTCTTTCACTTTGAGAAGGAGGCTCGGCTTTACTGCGAAAATGACGTGGAAATTTTGGCGGAAGCCTGCGTCAGGTTCAGAAGTCAGTACGTGACGGATTGTAACGTGGACCCCTTTAGCAGCGTCACCATAGCGTCGGCGTGCATGAAGGTTTTTCGAACCAATTTCTTAAAACCCGATTCTCTAGCCATTCCTCCGGCGGACGACTACAGACGTCAAAACAAAAGTTTTTCACAAGCCTCTATTCAATGGTTAGAGTTTGAAGCCGACAGCAACGACATATTCATCCAACACGCTTTGAACAGAGGGGAAAAACAAATTGGTCCCTATTTTGTGGACGGGTATCACGAATGCGACGGTGAAAAATCAGTTTTTGAATTTTTAGGTTGCTTTTTTCACGGCTGTCCCGCCTGTTTTCAGCCTTACGGGAAATGCCCGCTGAGAGGAGTGAGCTTTGAGCGTCTGCACTCGGAGGCTCTGGAGAAAATGGAAAAACTGCGAACCGTTTACGGCGTCCGGACCTTTGTCATGTGGGAGCACGAGTGGGTTGAATTGACTCAAAAAAACGCGGAGGTAAAACGTTTTCTCAAAAAGTTTCAACCCCTGAACCTCTTGTACCGCGCGATTCGCTGTACGGAGGCAGAACGTGCCCTGTGAAATTGCGCTACACGGCGGCCGAAAACGAAAACATTCACTACGTCGATGTGACCTCGTTGTACCCGTACGTAAACGCTACCTCGGCTTACCCTCTCGGTCACCCCGTCGTTATTCACGACAATTTTGACGACCCCAAAAATTACTTTGGTTTAATCAAAGCCAAGGTCTACCCACCGAGGGGGTTCTTGTATCCCATTCTTCCTTTCAGAACCTCTCGAAAAAAGCTCGTTTTCACCCTCTGCAGAACGTGCGCGGAAATCAACAACCAGGAGAGCGAGTGCGATCACGACGATGAGGCTAGAGCTCTGAGCGCCGTGTGGGTGACGGTAGAGTTCAACAAAGCTTTGGAGAAGGGTTACGTCGTCTGTAAAATTTATGAAGTGTGGCATTTTGAAAACAAAAGCGACGTCGTCTTTACAGACTACATTAACACATTTCTCAAAGGAAAACAAGAAGCGTCGGGGTACCCGCCAAACGTCGAGGACCCAGAGAGTCGTGAAAAGTACATTCGCGACTACAAACTCCATCAGGGGATCGATTTGGACCCCAGAAAATCCGTCTTAACCGGGCTCGGAGACAAGTTTCCAAACTCTGTCTGAACAGTTTGTGGGGGAAATTTGGTCAGAGGATAAATCTTCTTCAGACGATCCTGGTAAAAGACCCTGAAGAATTTTTCCGTCTGATATTTTCGGGTCAACTCGACGTGGAATATTTTGCTTTTCTGAACGACGTGACGGCTCTTGTTCAGTGGAAATACAACAAACGCTGTCTGGCGCCGCCGGGAAACACCAACAACGTGTTTGTGGCTTCGTTCACCACCGCCTACGCGCGTCTGAAACTGCACTCTTACCTCGAACGTCTGCAGGATCGCTTTTTGTACATGGACACAGACAGTCTGATTTACTACCGCGAAAGAAGGTCAGCCCCTCCTCGAACTCGGCCCGTACTTGGGTGATCTAACGGACGAGCTGAACGGGGACGTCATTCAGGAGTTTGCAGCAGCGGGTCCAAAGAGCTACGCTTACCAGACGCGTCATAGGAAGAAAACCGTCCTTCGCGTCAAAGGTATCACCCAGACGCGGGAGTGCGCTGAAAAAGTCAATTTTGACAGCGTCAAAAACTTGGTGGTCGGATTTCTCAGAGGTTCGCGAGGAGAATCGCTGCAGGTACCCCAAAGGATCATCAGACGAGATAAAAAGGGGTTTGTTTTGAAAAACTCTACATTCCCTAAACGGTTTCAGGTGGTGTTTGATAAGAGACGTCTCTTTGAAGACGGTACCACTTTACCTTTGGATATTGATTGTAAAAAAAAAAAAAAGTCACGCCCTGTCATGGAGGAAGTCAATATTGACGACAGATTTACGGGTCCTTTTTCTTGCCTGCTCGTAGGACCCAGCGGCTGCGGAAAGTCCTACTTTGTAAAAAGCGTTTTGGAAAATTGTGATTTTGTTTTGGATTTTGTACCAGAGAATATTGTGTGGATTTACAGTAATCATCAACCTTTGTACGCCGACTTGATGAAAACGAATAAAAACATAAAGTTTGTGGAAGGTCTGCCTGATTCTTTCGAAGACCCTGAACTCTTTCCTCCTCATCTAAACCATTTGGTGATTTTGGACGACGTCATGTTTCAAGCTTCGGATCACCCGGATGTGGTAAAGATTTTTACTCAATACAGACATCATAAAAACATGAGCGTTTTCCTCCTCACGCAGAACATATTTCACCAAGGAAAATACAGCCGCACCATCGGCTTAAACAGTAATTATTTGGTTTTGTTTAAAACCCTCGCGATAAATTACAAATTAATATTTTGGCTCGTCAGGCTTTCCCTCTCAGAAGGCTTTCTTTTTAGAATCCTTTGAGGATGCGACCCGGGACCCTCACGGTTATTTAATTGTGGACCTGACACCTACTTGTCCAGAACGCTTGAGGCTGCGGACGGGGATCCTCCCTCATCAACGGTCGATCGTTTATCTACCCAAAAAGAACTAGGTTCCTCATGTCGGCTCGTATAAAAAGGAACGCCCCTTTACTTCGGGCTCTCTATCACGCCACGCCAAAGAAGCGTAAAGACATTCTCAACACTGCTCTAAAGATTTCATCCAAGCTCTGTGCGAGATCGCTCTCAATGTGCTGAAGGGGAATATCCACTTATCGGCCGATCAGTTTAAAAGCTGAAAAAGAGAAGAAAATTTATCAGGCTGCTGGCTGATAAAAAAAGCGGTTTGAAGGCCAAGCATAGACTGTTGACGAAACAATCCGGAGGTTTTCTTCTACCTCTTTTGGCCACGGTGGTACCGTCCCTCCTTCATTTATTTAGCGGTTTTGCCGCTCGCCGCTCGTGATAGAGAGAAATGAGGAACGCTCAGAAAATGTACTTGGTTTCCCCGCAACAGATTCACGGCGTGAATCGATCCGAATCCTCCTCCATCAGAGTCAACGCGGAAGATGAATTGGATGAAAAAATGCGAGCCGTGTTGAACGATCGACGACTGACCTCTTATGAAAAATTAGAAAATACACAGAATTACTACACCGTTATCTGTCTTTGATGAAACAAGGGGAAAGAGAGCAGCGGTTAGCAGCAACAGCAGCAGGTGGCAAACAGCAGCAGGTGCAACAGCAGCAGGTGCAACAGCAGCAGGTGCAACAGCAGCGGCCGCAGCAACAGCCTCAGCATCATCCTCTGCAGAGAGTAGCTGATACTTCTTCAGCCTCCGGGGCTCAGGCGGCGGGTGATGCTCTGAAAAAGGACGACGTTGAAGCGGATGAAATTTTAAAAGGTCTCCCCGCACGAGACCAAAAGAACGCAAAGTACATTCTTGGAAAATTTCACCAACCCGACGGCTGGAATTCAAAAGGGGAGTTTGTTTACAGAGGTAAAACCGTGAAAGGCTCTCATATGATAGATTTGATGAAACACCTTTCACAGCCTTACAAGAAATCATCCGTCCCTCCGCCGGCCGGCTGGTCCGAATTTTTACACACGCTCTCTGAATTAAACATTCCCTCATCCATGGTGACCAACCCCAAGCTCGTGTTCAATACAGACGTATGAAGGCTACGGATGAGGAACCCCCGGAGGAACCTGAGACGCGACGTAAAACAAGAAAAAAATGGATCATGTCTCCTCGATGGCTACATGTGTAAAATAAATACGCCCGTAGTCAAACTTTTTTTCTTCAATAAATCGTTTATTCTAACCGATTTACGCATTGTACAGAGTATTTCTTTGACGTTTAATGTTCGAGTCTGCAACATCCCTGTTTAGAAGCGGAGCAGATTCTATTTCTAAGGCGTTGATTATATTTTTTCACATAGTCAAACACCATAAAATCGTGTTTTATCACATCGTCCCGTTGTACAAAGTTAAGACTCGATCAAAACTTGATCCGCAACGCCGCTGATGAAGATAAAAATGCAGTGATGGCCGCAAACGGTCGACATCGCGTGTTGAAGTTGACGCCGCTGGTACACGATCTCATTCGATCGCTTTTTCAAAAACTCGAGGATGGTTTTAGGATAAAAGTCAGGCGGAAATCCGTACGAATCGAAAACGTGGCGACTCCCCCCTTCTCCAGCGTCAGCCCCAGCCAGTGCTGACCCGGCTGATCAGAAGGGTCTGTGTTGACCACAAAGAAGGCGGGTGGGTTAAAGGAGCGAGTCAGACGGGCCAGCTGATCGCTGCGCCACACCCCGCAGAAAACTCTTCACCCAGCAGAGACGGTGTAAAATGTTTTCTAGCTGGTGAGAATCCATCCCGACTAATAATAGTCCACGAGAACTTTGTCTTTTTGAGTTAATTTCCAGCACAGAATCGAAACAGGCGTAAACGATGAGGGTAGTAGTGTGGGTCAAGGCCGCTCTGAATCGCATCTCCAACTCAAAGAGCCGGTTGAAACGGCCGATAAGGCCTCGCAATCGTCACCGGGGGGTCAGATTAAATAACAAAAAGAGTGTCCTTGCCAAAATCCTGAACGGTCGATGGACAGCGGTAAATCCTTCAAGTGTTCCCTGCCTACGCTAAATAAATTGTAAAATTCTCTAACGGATTGTCCGGTGTTAAATTGGGTTGGAAAGCTTTAGCCGGAATCTGTCGTCCGTCCTGAGACAGAGCCAAATATTCCACACTTGTTGTGTTAAAAAAGTTGAAGGGGTTTAAATCTCTCTTGCCGGTGGAAACCCTCATGATTGGTCATAGCGATCACAATGTATATTTAGCATCGTACCCAGAAAAAATTTTCCTGGTTGCAGATTCTAGAGTTGCGGGATGGAGAAAGTTTCACCATTGACCCTCGAAAGGGATATAGAGCGTTTCCTTTCAATAAAGCCGCTTCGTGACCTATTCGAACGCCGCGACACCGTCACTTTCTTCACAAACATAGAGGCTCGATCACATTCAGTTTGAACGTAGAGTCGGCGGTCCCATCAGACAGAAAGCACGTTGGCTCGCGTCAGCTTCACTCTTAGATCCACAGAGGTTTAGCAAAAATCTTTCGCTAAAAAAGATATCGGCGTGTAGAGGACCCACCAGATGTGCTTCACGCGAATTGGCTATGAATCCGGCCCGTTGGTTCAGACCCTTATTCGGTCCGTTGACGGACGATAGAGTCCATGCTCCCCGCGGTGTCTTTGTAAAACAGCCCCGCGGTGAAACTGGCTCTTGAGGGTGTCCTCCGAATAGTTTAGCAGCGCTTCAATCACGGCTCTGTAAGGATGCGTGGCGCTGGATTGAGAAATCAGCCGATCTCCTAAAATCACATCGCATTGGTCGATAATGGTGTTCAGCGGATAATTGATGACCCGTCGCGGCGTTGCAGACTTTAACGCGCAGGTAAAGCAACGTGTCGTTCAGATCCAGGTAACGGTCCCCGTCCCCCGGGATAAAAAACTCAATGGGGCCTCTTTCTGTGATGGCGGACACCGGAGATATTTCGCAGTAAGTTTTTTCCTCGACGGACAGCTGCGTCATGGGCGCCGAAAACAGATCGAGTTCCCCCAGAGCGCATTCGGTAGATTTTTGATGCAGCAAAGCCATAGCTCTAAAAGATGTCCGCTGAGCCGGCGCGCTTCTTCTTTCTCCTCTTGCTAGCGGCGACTAATTTTTTCTTTTTGCCGGGCGCTCTTTTATGCTCGAACGCAAAGAGCGCTCGTTCCCCGGGCGGTCGTTTTTGGGGCCGTCGAGACAGTACCGCGAGACCGCCCGACCCTTCCTGCTTCTCGTTTCTGACCGAGTTAATTTTTGAGACGGTTCTCCTAAACACGTCCGTGGCTAGGTCGCCGGCCGCCGCCGATAGGTGAGGTTTGATGATGGTAAAGGCCGGTTTTAAAAGAGGTTTCACAAAACGAAAAAGTCGGCTGAAAATAGAACCGAGCCCCCTGCCGTACATGACAGGGGCACCGTAGAAGCCGGGCAAACCCCCTCCGACCTGACTATCGTAGTAACGGACAAAGCGTTGAGGGTCTTCTCTCAGGCTAGCTGAAACCATCGTGAATTTATTTTAATTTTTTTTTTTACTTCCACAACCTTCTCGCTCGCCGTAGCGTAGACACTGACCGTCGCTCGCTCGAACGGCTCGTTTTATACTCTGGGTCTGAAGTGCAGCGTTAATATACATTTCCCATAAGTAAAATCCACCGGTTTGTTTTGGTCGCTTTTTATTTCCACTCGAATGTTTTCAATGTGTCTTTTAGCCACCGGTAAATAGTAAGCGGGGTTGAAACGACGCGTCACGATATCCCCGTAGTTCCCCTCAACTTGCACCGTTCTCAACAACAGTGCGTACACATCTCCAACCATCTGAGGCGCTACGATATCGCTGTAGCAGAATAAATGATAAAAACCCCCTCTCACATCCGCGGGGAAAGGAGCCATCTTTCGGTCAAACTTGAACCATTCGCCCGGCTCCATGCCCATGATGCGCGCTAAAGTGGAGTAAAAACGCAGGTGAAACATTCCTCCGGCTTGAAAATCAAAACGTCTGTCGATGATGCTGTAAACCAAATAAATGTCCGAATTAATTTCTAAAAAAAGCCTTCCATCTCCGCTCTGAACAGGTGTAGGGTCTCGTAGCAACCCCCTCTTATCCTCTGAACGTGTATCGGAGATTCTGTGGCCGGTTCTCGAGGTTTTTCTCTCCATTCAAAGTAGGCGTCCTCATGGGGGACGTTGTAAAAGGTGTGGGGATAAGAAATTTCAGTCAGAGCTACTTCCCAATCCTCTCGAAAATCAATGTGTTGAGGTAAATTTACGCGAAAATTGGAGCTGGTGTTGTCCTTGAAAACGTCTAAACTGGCGTTAGACGGTAGCGTGATGTAGAAACCTTCTTTACCTAACCCAGCCATGGTGAAAAATAAAGCAAAACGTGAGTCGTTGAGCTAATTATAGTTTTTTTAATTCCGAGGCCTTGATCCAACTATTGAATTTTTCCGGCCAATTTTTCCACTTTACCAGGACCCGCTTTTCCCCCTTCACCGTGCGTCTCCCTATAATTTTCTCTACGTGATAAGTCCGGTCTTTACTCTGTTTAACTTTTTGCATCTCTGCCTCGTAAAAAGATCCTTCTATGGGTTCGCGATCGTAATCTTCTAGTTTATAGACGGGCGGCGTGCGAGGAAGAGCCTCGGTCACGTTAAACACTTCGTCCGTAAAACTCTGCTCGTACTTTTTGTCAAACTTTCCTCTCAATTTTGATAGTCTGACGGAATCTCCTTTTTTAAAGTTCATCTTTATTTTTTTGTGGCGATCGGGGAAAGCGCCGTAGAGATTGCGAAAGACTAGAGGAGCGTTTTCAAAAGTGACGTCGGCGGGTGCCATTTTTATGCTCGTGTGAAAACTTTTATTATAACCCTCTACCAAATCCTGCAAAACGTTCACGTAACGCCTCGTGTTGTTGGCGGTAAAGAATCTCCACATTCTAGTTTTCAACGTTCGATTAAATCTCTCAATCACGGAGGCTTTTAAATCGCTGGCCGTTGCAAAGTGTACGACGCCGTGCTTTTTCATGAGACTTTGAAAACTTTTGTTGAAAAACTCTTTGCCCGCGTCCGTTTGAATTTTTTCTGGAATGAGGCTTTCTTTCAAAACGGACTCGAAAGCTTTTGTTACCTCGTCGGGCCGTTTTTTTCTTCAAAACACGGACGTAGGCTTTTTTGAAAAAACATCGATGACCGTCAGCAAATACTTTTTTCCGTCATTGTGCTCCGCCAAAGCTTGCATGTCGCACAGATCCGCTTGAAATTGTTTTAAGGGTCTAGCTACAAACACTCTGTTTCTGGCGAAATTGACTCGGGCTGGTTTGTGCAGAGTATAGGAGTCTTGCTCCGATAAAAAATCCTTTACATCCACCAACCTGATATTTTTCCCCGTTTCATCGAGCACGGCCGAGCGTAATCTCTCCGGACCCCCGAAGCTCCCTGGGTGTGAGGGGTCATAATAGGCTTTTTTCAGGATTCGCTTTTCAGTCATGATGTTTACCCTCAAACTCTCAAAAAGAGACTGAGCCGTGTGACTCTGGTATGATGCCATTTATTACACATTGTTACACAAAAGACTCGTTTGCTTTGTAATAAAAGACATACCTATTCTACAATAAATACGAGTTACGTACGAGTTTAAAAGAGCAAAACTATTCTACAAGATACATACGAGTTTAAAAAAAAGCAAAACTATTCTACGTACAAACTTTTTTTGTTTTTTAATAAAAGAGCAAAACTAATAAATGCAAGATACATTCAAGTTTAAAAAAGCAAAACTATTCTACGTACAAACTTTTTTTGTTTTTTAATAAAAGAGCAAAACTAATAAATGCAAGATACATTCAAGTTTAAAAACATGCTTGAGTAAAAAGACACAAAGTCAAAATCTCACTCTAAAAGCCTTCTGTAAAAAAGCAGCTGCGGGGGACGGAAAGCCTCGCCTCTCCAAATCTTTGTAGCCTGCTCCATTTCTTCCGCTTCGACTTCTCGGTCTTTGATCAGTCGTTCGTACATGGTGTCCACAAAGTCGCCGGTGGATTGGAGAGCGGCGCATCTCAGTTCGTACAGAAAGCGTCGGTCGCTCCCAGGATTCTCGAGTCGTCCATTAGTATTCCGTGCTTGAACAGCAGCATCCTGACGGCTTCGATGTAACGGGGGATCTTCAGCTTCTTCACCAGAAGCGGAAAGTTGTTGTAAAAAATCCGTCTTCAATTTCAAACAAGCAGGGATGTTGAGTCTGGCTCGGATGGTCAACCTGGCATCCGTAGCAGTCTTCTTTACGTCGCTCGTTCAGGCAGCAGCAGAGGAATCTTAATACGGCGGCCTTGACCGTTTTGACAAAAGGATCGAGGAATGAAAAATCAGTTTCATCCCGTTCTTTCTTCCGAATGGGGGACTGCTGTGGGGAAGAAGAAGAAGAAGAAGAGGCCCCCTCCTCCTCATCTCGGCACTTTTTCAGACCGCAGAGACGCTCCATGGGCACGTTCCCCGGCACGTCTAAACCCCGCTCCTTGACGCTTTCCCGACCGCTACGACGATCGTCCAATTTCAGACCCTCGGGTACATCCTCAACCCGTTCATCAAGGCTTTCCTCCGGCTCTTCCTCCGCTTTTTTCCGGCATGCTAGGAGGCTGGGGTGGTGGTCCGTTTCCCAACCCTCATCGTCCGTCTCTTTGTCCGTTTCCTCCACCTTTCCCCCGCGGTTGGGGGGAACCAATCCCTGCAGGAGTGAGGGTGAATGGTCGAGAGAATCGGCGGAGGAGCTGAGCTGACTCTGAGACCCTTCGTCCAAAACTTGGGAAGCCTCGACCTCCTCATCCTCCTCCACAGTATAGAGGCTCTGAGATTCAGGCTCTTCCATCACGACGTCCTGGGACGGTTCGGGCACTTGGGCGTAGAGGTCCTGAGAAGGATCGAAAGGGACCAGGTCTGGAGGAGTCGCCGAAGAAGAGACCATGTCTTGATCGCTCGGTGATGGTGGAGGAGTCGGAGAATCCAGATGGTCGTAAGACGTCTCTGAGCAAGGGGCATATTCGTCTTTTAGAGTTGTGGGTCGGTCGGAGGACGGCGGAGGTTTAAGTCTCCCCTCCGTACCCCGTCGCTCTTTTTAAAGTCAGAGCGGGGGCGGGCTTACTAAAAAAGGGTGGGTGAAGGCGGATCCGTGGGCTGGGTTTGAAGGAGGCGTTGCTTAAAGGAAGTTGGGGAGGGGTTAAATGGGTGGGGGGGGGGTTGAAGGAGGGGTTGGGTTAAAATTGCAAAACTTTCTTCACAGTCATTCTGTCTCTCCAGTCGCGACAACTATGGAAGAGCCCTGTGATGTGAGGCTCCGTCTCCAGCATCTTTTCTCTCCAAAAGGAAAATGGCACTTCCATCACCGTTCGGTACACACCGCAGCTGGAGTTGAAACTTTCCAACATAAAAAAGGCATCGCCCTCAACATCTTTGGATCGTTGGATGCTGACTCTATAAAACCAATGATCGCAGGAAGAAGACTTTGATTGCCAGAGAGCGCTGAACGTTGTCCCGGTCATCGAGGGGTCTTAGGGTCCGAGGAAGGTCGACTCTTGATCCAATTTTGTCTGCTTGGCCGTCGGCGGTGTGTTTTCTTCTTCTTCTTCTTCTTCTTCTTCATCAGAGTCCGACTCCCTCCTTTTCAGCATCGTCAGTCTGAGCACGGACCAGTCGTTGGAGGTTAGCGACGCCGCCATCAACAAGCAACCGGACGGGTTCACACCGTCTCTCTGGTACATCCACAGCTCACCCAACTCGTACATAAAGACGTAACCGAAATATCCCGATCGTCCGGCCTCGTCAAAAAACCACTCTCTTTGAAGTTCTGCTTGGGGTGGGGCTTGAAGACGGCACAGGTACTTTATCCGTTTCGCGGGAGTCCGCGCCGGTTCTTTTTCCTGTTCAACAACCTTGATGACAGAAATTGGCGTTTTCCAAATGAGGGGTGACCCTGCCAAAGCAACCTGATTCGCTGGAGAGGCATCCATGGTTTGTCTTTTTTCAACTTTTCTCGATTAAAAAAAAAATGTCGCTCTTTAGCGTTAGCTCTTGCTGCGTCAAAGGCTCTGTTGGTTCTGAGGGGTCTGACTCTATGTTTAAATACACCATCCTTTACTCCGCCCAGTGGGCCGGAGGAAGGAAGGAAGGGTGGAGCGGTAGAAGGGGGTGGGACGGCCTGTCAAAAGTTTGATGACAAGTCTATCCCGGTTTGGGAGGGGTGGAGCGGTAGAAGGGGGGTGGGGGGGCGACCTGTCAGAAAGTTTGATGGAAAGTATATCCCGGTTTGGGAGGGGGCGGGACCTGTCAGAAAGTTTGATGGAAAGTATATCCATGGTTGCGGGGTCAAAGGTCACCTGTCAAAAAGTTTGATGGAAAGGGGTTCCATGGTTGCGGGGTCAAAGGTCACCTGTCAAAAAGTTTGATTGAAAGGGGTTCCATGGTTGCGGGGTCAAAGGTCACCTGTCAAAAAGTTTGATGGAAAGGGGTTCCATGGTTGCGGGGTCAAAGGTCACCTGTCAAAAAGTTTGATTGAAAGTATATCCCTATTCTCTCTGTCATGTCTTTAAAGAGGCGACGTAACAATTCCGGTGCCTGTTAAAATTGAAGGATGACCTTAAAAAATGTCCAAATATAACATATAGTAGCATTTTTAGCTACTTTCTCAGTTCGGTTGCAGCAGATGGCGAAGCTATGAACAATCTTAAAGCTCCGAGGCATATCAATACCTTCATAGCATGATTATTTCTGCCGGAGTTAGCACACAGTGCTGATCAATTGTAACCTTATCGTTTTACGTGCTTGTGTTTACATGATGCGAGAGCCAATGAGGGTTGCATCGCGCGGTGTAGCTTTAGCCCGTTTCATGTTTTGACAAAGTCAGTTGTGGTTTAAACATCGGTAATTTTTTAATAATTAATACCAGGGAGATGCAGCAATTACACAGGAAATATCGTCCCTGTTCTTGTGACGCTGCAGCAAATTCACCGCGCTGTCAGGTCTCTGCAGTACCCGGCGTCTCTTCTTCTATGGTGGTCCGGAACGTCAGATACGGATTTTCCTCCGTGGGTACTTATCCACAAAATGAAACGAACATACATATAAAGTCTTAAGTGGCTTCTTAAGATTTACATTTGGAGCCAAATCCTTCTGACTTCATCCTCGCCCGATGGACGGTAAAATCTGTACCGAGGAGGGCAGCTGCACTCCTCTTCGTCAGCGGTCCATGTTCGACACAACGCTCCTTAAGCCACAAATTTAATTTAGTTTGGGTGTTAAAACAATGAGCTGCGCAAAGCCATTTTTGAAACTTTTGAGGGATTAAGTAAAACACGCTTCTAAAGTTTCTATACACCGCTAAAGTTAACAAAACCGCAACTTTCAATGGAAAACAAATAGCGCTGTGTGACTTCGGTTGCTATACCGGAAGTTGCACCCATGACCCGTTTTACATCAGCGGCCCCAGGAATAAGGTGGATATTGATGTATTTCTCTGGAAATGGATGCAGTGAACATACCTGCGCGGTGGAGCTGAAGCTGCGGGTTCCAGGTGATATCCAGCAGTCTGCGCTGACCACAGAGCTCCTCATTCTCATTCTGGACGATGTTCCTTCACAGAGTCTGAAGGTTTCTTCAGCGCAGAAAGTTGTTCTCTGACAGACTCTTTCTGAGCAAATGAAGACATGGTTCCTGCAGCTGCTCAAACAAACACCGCCGTCCTCTGAACACCAGCAGCTCCGATCATCTGCTAGTCTCACAATCCCAGAAAAAAAGCTCCAAACAGAAACTTTGAGATTTCCCTGAAAAGTTCCTGTGATCCTGCAGGAGTCAGTTCTGCTCAGCCTGCAGACCAAACAGAAAAGACTCTGGAAGCTTCCACATGGAAACTTCCAGACAAAGGAATCCAAGCAACAACATCTGATTGGTTCCCTTTTGGAGGGAAAGTTGCAGCAGTCTTTCTGTGATTGGTTCAGCGTCCCTCCCCCACTAGTCATGCACAGGGGTCAACATTCCAGGGGGGGTTGTTCATCTCATCTTCAGAGGCTCTTTCTATTGTTTCTGCCTCACTGGCTCTTTCAAAATAAAGGCTTGTTTAATTAGTAACATTTCAACAGAAAAAGATGAAAATCTCGAGAAATACAAACAATGAAATCTTATCAGCAGAGACTTGAATGAAACATGAATAAAACTGATGTTTGAAAATGTTTCATTCTTTCCCTCCAGCTAAACTCCTCCTGATGAGCTTCAGCGTTCTGAGACAGAACTACGTTTATCTGCAGCTGAAACCATGAGTCTGAACATCAGAAACGTCAGAGAGAGAGGGAGGAGGAGCTTCCACCTGGAATCAAACCACCAACAGTTTCTTCCCGGTGACGAGCGCTCCACCACAGGAAGCCTGAATCAAACCTGGATCTTCATGCTGTTGAAGAGTGAAGGAAGTGGCTTTGATTCTTTTGGATTCAGGATGATTTCATGAAGATCTAAGATCTGAAGATTTTCAGTCAGGGTTTAGACCTCATCATAGCACTGAAACTACACTGGTTGGAGTTACTGATGACTTGTTATTGGCTTCAGATAAAGGACTAATCTCTATTCTGGTCCTGTTAGACCTCAGCGCAGTCTTTGATTCAATCGACCACAACATCTTACTTCAGAGACTAGAGCATGACATAGGGATCAGAGGATCTGCCCTCAAATGGTTTGAATCCTATTTATCTGATAGATACCAGTTTGTTAATGTAAATGGACAGTCTTCTCATTGTACTCGAGTTAGCTACGGAGTCCCTCAGGGCTCAGTTCTAGGGCCCATCCTGTTCATGCTTTACATGCTGCCCTTAGGAAACATAATTAGGAAACATAGCATTAATTTCCACTGTTATGCAGATGATACACAGCTGTATTTATCCATTTAACCAGACCAGAATGACCACCTAGAGAAACTGATTCCTGCATTGAGACATTAAGTCCTGATGACAATTAATTACCTCCTCTTAACACAGAAAAACTGAGGTTATTAAACTGGGCCCTAAACACCTGAGAGATGTTCTCTCGGATCAGATAATCTCCTTGGATGGTGTAAATATTGCCTCCAATTCTACTGTTAGAAACTTGAGGGTTTTATTCGACCAGGATTTATCGTTTAAGGCTCACATATCACAAGCTTGTAAAACTGCATTCTTTCACCTTTGCAATATAGCTCGGATCAGAAAAATGTTATCTAAAAGTGATACTGAAAAACTCATCCATGCATTTGTTACGTCTAGACTGGATTACTGTAACTCTTTACTAATAGCCTGCCCAAAAAGTTCTTTAAAAAGTTTTCAACTTGTTCAGAATGCAGCAGCCAGATTGTTAGCAGGAACTAGCAGAAGAGAACACATCACTCCTGTGTTAGCTTCACTCCACTAGCTCCCAGTTGAATCCAGGATTAAGTTCAAAATCCTCCTGTTAACCTATAAGGCTCTGAATGGTGTGGCCCCATCCTATATTAAAGATCTCTTAGTTCCTTACCAACCAATCAGAACACTTCGTTCACAAAATGCAGGACTGCTTGTAGTTCCTAGAATCTCTAAAAGTCCAGTTGGAGGTAGAACCTTCAGCCACCAAGCCCCTGTTCTCTGGAATAAGCTCCCAGCTCATGTTAGAGAGGCCAGCACAGTTTCTACCTTCAAAGTTAGCCTTAAAACATTCCTCTTTGGACAGGCGTTCTGCTAGATTCTCAGCACAGATCAAAGCAGACAGAGATGATTTCCTGGAATGAAGAAAACATCAAACATCATGATGTGATCTGGAACTGAACTGTTCTTCACAAAATCCTCACAAACATGGAAACTGGTTGATGTTGTTAGTGAGATCTGATGGATCAGAACCAGACTTCTATCAGCTCTGTGGGTTCTTACAGACCATGTGGCCTAATGGACAAGGTGTCTGAGTCCGGATCAGAAGATTGAGGGTTCAAGTCCCTCCATGGTTGGAATTAGATGAAGATCTATTTGGTTCAATGAAAAGATCATCAAAGAAGGAGTTCAGAGTTCTATGTCTCCAAGAAGAACCTCTGTTCTTCTGTGGTTCCTTTCAGTAAACTAGCAGTCAGGAGTAGAGAGGAACTTCCTGACAGAAACAGTCAATCATCTGACATTCAGGATTCCATTTCTTCATCTTTGTTCTTTCAGAATCACTGGAATCCAGCTGCTATGATAGAGTCCTTGTTGAAGGTTCCTGTCTTGTTGGACTCTTTCCTGTCTGTTGATGTCTGGTTTTCTCTGTGCAGAGAAAGTCACAATGAAGGAAACCAACAGTTTCTGCTAGTTTCCCGATCCGATCACGTGATCGGAAATCGGGCCCGATCAGGTGGCTGAAGACTTGATCGGAAATCGGGCTTCGTTGTCCGATCAGGATCGGATATTTCATTTATTCTTGTTGTGATCAGCGCTTTATATTTCAATCTTATTATTCTGGATAAATACTCCACTAGAAGTCTGCATGTCATGAACAAAATGTTATTTCCGGAAAACGCAGCAGAAAACGGCAACAGTTCAAGACTGATGTAAACAGTTCAATAATGCTAAAGCTAGCTAGCCGATCACAGATTCAGACTTCCGGGATCAATAACTCTTTTGAAAACGCTTTAAAATGACAGCTAGTGTCTCTAAACAACAACCTCTGAAGGCATTTCAACAGAAAAAGACAGTTTTGTTTCTTTTTAATGTTAAGCTCTTCGGGCTGCAGACAGATGCTAAACAGCAGCTGCTAACTGCTACATGCTAGCACCGTGATTTAACTTCTTAGGACCCGAGCTGTCCTTTGATATGCCTGTTTTATTTATCTGAAAGAGAAATAAAAGTGAAGAAAAGTAACAACTCTGATAATAAAACCGAAAATGGGATGTTTTAGGAACTTAAAAAGAAGCACTCTTCCGGCACTCACTAAGAGCGGACGCTCTTCTCTGAGCTCCCTTATCTATCTCTCAAGGCTCTTTGTCTCGTCTCCCCCAGTTCTACTGTGACTACTCTCAGTTTTTCTCATTTTCAAGAAACATGGATCTGATCTGCTGGGCTGTGAATGCAATTGACCAAACTTTCTCCACCATGCGAGGTGGGAAAGCGGATCCCACCTGCCCAGGGGGCACGTCTGCGGCTGGATATGTGAATGATCCTTGGGGCAAATGGAGAATTTTCTGCCTGTCGCAACTCTCCCTGGAAGATGTTTACATCATTGGATTACTGGTCTCCGGCTTTCTGCTGATTGGAACTGGTGGGACCTGGATGTACCGGAACGTGGCGAAGTGGCTCTCAGACAAAGGCGGACTGGGAGGGCTTTGCGTTGGGATGCAGAGAGACATACAGACTCAGACTGGTAAATTGAATGGACTGGAGGCCAAGATCGATGCTCTGTCTGCCAGCGTGTATCGCATCGAAGTCTCCCTTGGAAGGATGGAAACCATCATGGAGCGAGTGTCGGCTCGACTTGGAGGGAATCAAGAAAATTGACCACATCTGTGAATTTCTCCGCCATACCGCAGCACCTGGACTTTCAGCAGGCAGACAGAAGCTGTGTCTGTCTGCGAGTAAACAACATCTCTAATCAGGAACTCCCCCCCGACTGTACCAAAACAATCCGCAGAAGGTGTGATAAACTGAGCCTGTCGTCATGGTAACCTGCATTCCTCCCCTGCCCACGACCTTCACCGCAAATTCAACGCCTTGGTGACTCTTCTTCTTCCAGGCCCCCCCTCGACTGTGCCTTAGAGCGCTGTGCGACTGAGCATGACTGCCACCAGGCTGGACGTGTTGGAGTTAGTTTGTGGACCTTTTCGTCTCGTGAAATCAATGTGCTTCTATGTTGATGTGGTTTTGCTTGAACTTTAACTCATGCCGCCCTACTGCGACACGGGCAGAAGATACTTGATTTTTGACATCTTCCCTGTACCCTCATGTGTCTTTTTCTGGGCGATGAAGCGCCGTCCAGCGGCTGCTGCCCACCACAGTGAAGTTATCCATGTGATATTAATAAAGTATAATTCAATTCAATTCAATAATCTTAAAAAAAACCCAAAAAATTATAAATTAATAATGATATTAGCTAGTCATGAACACTCATCAAATTCATACTAAAACAGTCAAAATTTATTTTAAATAATTTAAAATGAGGACAGGAATCACATTTGGTCAAAAATGTTCAATAGCTCTAAAGATATTAAAGTTAAAGTCACTAAACTTTCTCACATGACTAATTATTACTTATAGAACAAGAAAATATTATTTTTTTTTCCCCGAGTTTATTATTTGCTCTATTTTTACTTGTTTATTAAAGCTTCTTCCCAAATGTTCATATTTAAGTTTTTAATAATAAAAAAAGGTTAATAAAATATTAATAAAGGACAACACAAATCTGTTTATTCAATTTGTTCATGTTTTAAATATGTTACAAAAGTATCGGATCGGGACTCGATATTGGCAAATCCACAAAATCCAATGACTCTGAATCGTATCGGGCCCAAAAAAACCTGACATGTTTTACGTATGTCTTGATAAAGTAAATTATAGAAATGAATTATCTCTTTTTTCAATCTCAAAGGAAAATTAAGAAATGATAAAAATGATGATTTTAATTGAGGGGAGAGTAGGAATGGAAGGTTTTAATTGGTAACGGTACTTAAAATTTTTTTGGGGGGGCTTTCTATAAACTATGTTGCATGTTTTACAATATTTTTCTTGGTGTACAGAATATTTTTTTGGACACCAAGTATGAAAAGTGAGATATAAACGAATATTGGTGATTGATTAAAAGGGTTTAGGTATCTATCTATGGAACAAGTGCTTCAAAGAGTGAAAAATAATTATTAAAATAAAAAAGGTATATATAAAAAGCCAAGTTTGTCCAAAAACATAAGTCTGACAAAGCAGTGTCTCAGGATGAAGGAGAGCACATACATGTGTTTAAGATGCTTTATTCTGACAGGCACTGCAGCTGTGCATCTCCATCTTCACACCAACACAAATTTAACCACTCACCCATTTGGAATGAAGCCTGCTTGTTTCCCTTAAAGTCTTGAACGGAGACAGGGGTATTCATGCCGCTGTCGAATCTTGCAGCAGTCTGAACCACTTCATGAATAAGTCATGTGGTACAGCCAGGTTGTGAAGCTTCGGATGTTTAAGTTTAAGTTTAAGTTTATTTATTTATATAGCGCCTTCAAATGACAATTGGCCAAACAAGGCGCTGTACATTAAAAATCCGAAGAACAATAAAAACAACAGTTAAAAAGGTACAAAAGTATAAATAGATTACATAAAAGCATAAAAACACCAGGTAAAACCAAAGATAAAACAATAAAACAGTAAAACACACCAGCAGAGCAGAACAGAGTCTCATTCAGTGTCAAAAGCCTGGCGGTAAAAATGGGTTTTAAGAAGCGTTTTATAAATGGACAGTGAGGTTGCCTGTCGAATGCTCAGCGGCAAGGCGTTCCACAGCTTCGGTGCACAGATTGAAAACGCTCGTTCCCCTCTGAGCTTCCTCTTAGACCTCGGTACCTCCAGGAGAAGCTGATCAGCTGACCTGAGGCTCCGGGTCGGGGTGTAAGGACAGAGAAGCTCAGAGAGGTACGGGGTGCACAGTTGTTTAAAGATTTAAAAACAAATAAAAGAATTTTAAAATGAATTCTGAAATTCACAGGCAGCCAGTGAAGGGTAGCCAGGATGGGGGTGATGTGGTCCCTCTTACGCGCTCCAACCAGAACCCGAGCCGCAGCGTTCTGGACCAGCTGGAGACGTGAGAGGGACGACTGGCTAACTCCAAAGTAAAGAGAGTTACAGTAATCCAGCCGGGATGTGATAAAAGCATGGATTACTGTCTCAAAATGACGTTTGGATAAAAATGGTTTTCACCTTCACCAGCTGCCTCAGATAAAAGAAGCTGGATTTTACCACTGAGCTAATCTGACAGTCAAGTTTAAAATCACTGTCCATCTTAAAACCCAAATTTTGACACGGACTGTCTGAGATGAGGAGTCAAAGGACCCAGCTCCACTGAGGAGGGGTCACAGGAGCTACTAGGACCAAAAACCATCACTTCCGTTTTTTTATCATTAAAACTCAAAAGCTGAGAGCCATCCACTCTTTAATGTCTTGAAGACAAGACAACAGTGTTGTAACGGAGCCTCCTTTCTTTATTGGTAGATAAATCTGACTATCGTCAGCATAACAATGAAAGGAGACTCCGTGTTTTCTGAGGATGGAACCCAGAGGAAGGAGGTACAGAGAAAATAAAAGTGGTCCTAGAATAGAGCCCTGTGGAACCCAAACAACAGTGGAGCAGTTGAAGAATAGGATCCCGACATGCTCACACAGACAGTCCTGTCAGATAAATAAGATGTAAGCCAGTCGAGTGCGGTACCACAAATTCCAGCCAAACCTTTCAACCTGGACAATAAAAGATTGTGGTCCACACAGTATCAAAAGCTGCAGACAAGTCCAGTAAAAGAAGGACAACAAAGTTACCATCATCAGTTGCCCGGAAGATGTCATTAAAAAACCCTCAGCAGCGCAGATTCTGTGCTGTGACGAGTTTTAAAACCAGATTGGAACTTCTCCAGGACATCATTCTCAGTTAAAAAGACTGCAACTGAAGGTAAACCACTTTCCTAAAATTTTTGAAAGAAAAGGTAACCTAGAGATGGTCTAAAATTAGCTAAAACAGAGTTGTCAAGGTTTTGGCTTTTTAATTAAAGGTTTAATGACAGCATGTTTGAAACTTGTGGGTACCACACCCGTTGACAAGCTAATGTTAATAACAGTGAGAATCAGTTGCCCTATGCTGGTGAAGATTTGTTTAAAAAAACGAGGGGGGACGGCATCCAGAGGAGAGCCTGATGGTTTCATGTGGTTGACAATGTCTTCAAGAAAAGACAGAGTCACAGGCTCAAACGACTGGAGCACAGCTCGAGGAGGGATAAAATCAGATGGATCAAAGCCGGGTGCTAAAATAACAGATCTGATGTTAGCAACCTTCTGAATAAAAAAGTTTAAAAATTCATCACACATTTCAGAAGATGCTTCCTGGCAGTCAGACTGTGGGGTGTTGAGAACAGAGGTGACAGTTTTAAAAAGCACACGTGGATTGTGGCTGTTAGTCTCAATAATATTGGACAAATATGCTTCACGTGATTTTTTGACAGTGATCTGATAATGATGCCAACAGTCCTTTAAAATCTGGAGTGAAACCTGCAGCTTGTCCTTTTTCCACCTCCGCTCTGCTCTACGAGTCTCCTTCCTAGCCTGCTGGGTGCTCTCATTAAACCAGGGCTCCGGTTTGGCCCTGGGTTTCATGGTTTTAAATGGAGCAACAGAATCCAGAACATCCAGGCAGGAGGAGTGAAACCAAGAACAGAGTTCCTCAGCAGACGAGACAGAGGGCAGAGAGAGGCGGTCAAAGGCAGCAGTAAAATTGGTGGCAGTGAAAGAGTTAAAAACTCTACAGCGCTGAACAGGCGCGCCAGATTTAAAAGGAACAAAAGATAAACCAGCATCAAATAAAACAGGCAGATGATCAGAAAAAACACTATCAAAATGGTCCACATTAGAAACAGACACTCCACATGACAGAACAAGATCCAGCGTGTGACCCTGTTCGTGAGTGGGTCCAGACACGCACTGCACAAAGTTAAAAGAGTCAGTGATGGATAAAAACTCTTTAACCAGGGCTTTGTCTGGACAGCACACGTGGATGTTGAAGTCCCCCATAATCAACA
Organism: Oryzias javanicus; assembly: GCA_003999625.1. Classification (NCBI taxonomy): domain Eukaryota; kingdom Metazoa; phylum Chordata; class Actinopteri; order Beloniformes; family Adrianichthyidae; genus Oryzias; species Oryzias javanicus. Next base: position 5,499,198 of record CM012438.1, read on the forward strand.
CATGGTCATATTGTGGCATGACTTGTGCCAGGAAATCAGAAAAGTCATTAAGAAAGTCTTTGTTATATTTGGGCGGTCTGTAAACGACCGCGCACATCACCGGCTGCGACAGACCCACCTCGAACAAAGTCGCTTCGAAGCTGACGCCGGGAAACGGGAAAGTCCGCTGCTTGCACTTAAAAGAATCTTTAAAAACGACTGCCGTTCCTCCTCCGCGACCGGAGGTCCTCGGAGAGCTCAGGTACGAGCATCCAGCCGGTAGAAGCTCCGCAAATGCGCTGTGATCCCCGGGAGCCGCCCACGTCTCAGTTATGCAGAGGAAATCCAGCTCCTGGGAGATGAAGAAGTCCCGGAGGATGAAGGTCTTGTTAACCAGAGACCTGGCGTTCACCAGCCCGATCCTGGCGGGGATTTCAGCCTGAGGATCGTCCGTGAGTTCCGACACACGGAGAAGCGTCCTCAGGTTCCCGGGATTTACTCCGCGCTGGCGAGGCCGGGGAGAACAGGTGCAGCGGGGCGGAACGTCACCGTCAAAGCCGACGAGCGGTATTAAGCACATCGCTGGTGGATCCAGAGAGCGCCAGGGCACGGACACTCCAGATTCTTTCTGGGATATGGAAGTGGAACGTGCCAAGGAGAACTTTAACCTGCTTATCAGACCACCGCGCTTTCCACGCCGGCGTTTCCGCCGGGGACGGAGAGCCGACGCCCTGAACAGGTGAGTCGGGATCTCCGACAGCACAGGTGGCACAGGTTTCTGTGCATTTCGACCAGATGAAATTACGAATCTGTCATCTGGTCGAAGATTTAGGAGGGCTTGACGGTTATAAACCAGCAGAGACTCAGTTTTTGGGATGCTGATACAGGAAAACGTAAAAAAACAGAAAATACGCCAGAAGCGACAGACGAGCAGCCATGTACACCGGCGCCATCTAACTTCACTTCACTTCAAATGCCAAAAAAAAAAAAAAAAAAAAAAAAAAAGATGTCACCATTTTCAGCTCCTCCCCTAGATGAAGCAAGCCTTGATGCGTGCTTCGCATAAGCTTCTCCTAGACTTTCATGTTTGATGCAAGTTATTTGGTATCTAATTTCCAACACTTTGTCTGAATTGGCAGTAGTTAAAAATAAAGTTTTTCAGAGGATTCTTTTTGACCAACAGAGCTGTGCTGAACCTCACTGCTGCACTCAGACTGATGAGAAAAGCACAGAGAATCAGTTTGTTGACTTCAGCCTTCTTCACACCTCCTGATGGAACTCTGAGATCTGAGCTCAGTCCTGATCTCAACAGTCAGAACTGGACTTGAGGAGTCCAGCTTTGGAACCTGCAGAGAAGCAACAAACAGCAGAAAGCCACACTGTGGGAAAGACTCCACACTTCTGACTGATGTTCACGTCCACTTTATTCTTCACAGGAAAGATTGAGACAGAACACAGAGAACTAAAAAGAACAGAGAAACACTTTGAATCTCTACTAAGAAACAGGAATCACAACAACATAAGAAAGAAATGACAGTCTTTTATCATCTATTCCTTACAAGAAAATATTTTCTTAACAAAAGTTATTTGCTCACATGACTCAACAACATATATTTATTATAAAATGTCATCATTTTCTGTTCAAAATAACAATGAAAGGTTTAAAGATCAAAAATCAAATTCATAAACAATGTCAGTAAAAAAAACGTGATGGTATCTTCAAAACTGGTAAAAGCCATTCACATCTAAAAGAAGGAATTTCGTGGAAAAGTTTAATATTTATTGTTAATCAATCTAAAGAAAAGCTCATATAGTAAAGAATCATCACACAGATAGAAATGCATCAACCCTAAAAAAAATTATTTTTTAAGGATTGTGGCTTGTGGACAGTGACACTCTAAAATTTGTCTTAGAAAATGTGATTATTATGTCACAAAAATAATAATAATAAAAAAGATGTTCTCAGTAAAAACATCAGACTTCAGAAAACTGTTTTCATTTATGCTTTAAATACTCACTTCTGTGTCATTTTAATGTAATTACTGCCTCAAATAGTGACTAAACTTTCAAAACTTCTTTTAACCCTTCCACACGACAAAGTGGGCAATATCTATTATCAACTGCGCTGTAAAGTGGGGTATATGTGACCCCGGTCAAAACAGCAACATGCTATATTAAATAATACAAATGGAAAAATCTAAAATGCATGAGTGCACAAAAAAATGAAAAGGATGAGTTTAGTAAAGCAAACAGAGGAGTTGGCACTATCTCGTGGCAGAAATGAGGTATCACACAAATAGGTCTTTCTAGTCCATCTGTACAGTTTTCTAAAGGGGCAAGAAAGGAGCTTCAAATGGAATTGATAATTATTATTACTGTCATCATTGGGGGAGGGGGGTGTCTTGATGGTGGAGAAAAAACATTATTAGCACCCTAGGGGCTTTTGTCTGGAAAGCCCCCAAAAGTCGTTGAAAGAAGGGAAGGAGTGAAACGCCACCCTCTAGTTGCTGATGGAAGATCTGAACCTGGAAAAGGGACCCCAGTGGCCAAGGGAGAAAGTAAATGGGATAAATGGTGACCCCTGGTGGAAGGGCAAAGAAAAAAGAACAAAAAAAAAAAAACTGTGTTATTTTTTGTAAAATCGGAAAACCTCCAGTTGTCATGAGACGAATTGAAGGTGTAATATGACTTTCCCCCAGTGGTCTTCAGAAGAACCGCGCCTGGAATGTATCTTCTGGGGTAAAAAAGGATTTTGGGGTTTGTTTAAAAACAAAAAAAATGGGGTCATAGTAATCATAAAAGCATTGGAGGAAGTGAACTTGTCAGAGGAAGTAGACAGGGAAACCACGCCCCCTAGTGGCCACGGAGAGGTCTGAACATGAAAAGGGACCCCTAGTGGTCGAGGGAGAAATGGCTACCCCTGGTGGAAGCACAAGGAAAGACTAATTCTGGGGTGTTTTTGGCGCCACCAAGTGGCCAGGGGTGATAAAGGGTGTCTGAAACTGACAGAAATTTTTTTGAGAAAATGGGACCTATTTGCCTGTCAGGGACTAGATCTTTTTCGCCTGTCAGGGAGGAGACCTGTTAAGGAAAAAGTGTTTTAAATGACCCCTCTTATGTACTCACACAGACACTTGTTGTATATCATTGGATAGCACAAGAGTTAGAAAAAAGCTTTCTCTTTTGTGTGAGTTTTCATGTGTGCTTTCAGACTAGATGCACAACAATATTTTTTGTTACATTCTTTACAAAAAAAGGTTTCTTTTCTTTATGAGTTATCATGTGTGATTTGAGATTAGATGTTTGACTAAAACTTTTATCACATTCTTGACAACCAAAGGGCTTCTCTCTGGTATGAGTTTTCATATGTTTTTTTGAGATAGGATATTTGACTAAAACTTTTATCACATTCTTTACAACAAAAGGGCTTCCCTTTGGTATGAGTTTTCATGTGCATTTTAAAATGAGATCTATGTCTAAAACTTTTATTACATTCTTGACAACAAAAAGGCTTCTCTCCGGTATGAGTTCTTATGTGTGTTTTGATACTCTGTGTGTGACTAAAACTTTTATCACATTCTTTACAATAATAAGGCTTCTCTCCGGTATGAGTTCTCATGTGTCTTTTGAGACTAGACATGTGACTAAAACATTCATCACATTTTTGACAACAAAAGGGCTTCTCTCCAGTGTGAGTTCTCATGTGAATTGTGAACTGAGACAAGTAACCAAAACTTTTACCACATTCTATACAGACATGAGGTCTTCCATCAGACTCAGCTCTCATGTTGGCAGACACATTGTGTGCAATTCTTTTTCTTTTACCAGACTTAACAGAGGAAAGTCTCTTTTCTATTGGAGATTGTTTGCGCTTCTCTACTAAAGTTTTCTCATTGGATTCTTTTCTAACATCAGAATCACAATGACTTTCTGACAGGTCAGAGCTGGCCACAGTTTGGACATGACTTCTGTCTCTTTTCTTCCACTAATCTCTGTTCTGTGGGTCTGTCTCTTCATCTGTAGTTGATGTTGATTCTTCATGTTGGTTTCCTTCTTCATCCTGACTCTCAGTTACACTGAAGCTCTTCTGTTTGTTTAGATCTGCTTCACTGTGGTCATTTTCCTCATAAGAAGGAATCTCCATCAAGGTATCAATCTCCTGCTTTAGATCAAGCTGCTCTTCATTCTGACTGATGCAGATGTGTTCTTGCTCCTCTTTAACCCATGGAAGTTCTGGTTTCTCCTGTTCCTCTTTAATCTGTGGAGTTTCTGTTTCCTCTTGTTTCATTTCAATCTGTGGAGGTTCTGGTTCATTTAGTTCCTCTTTAATCTGTGGAGGTTTTAGATCCTCTTGTTCCACTCTGAAGTTCCTCTGCTGGTTGCAGAGATCTTCCTCTTCAGTCACCCAATGCTGGGGGAGGACTGCAGGGACACAAACACAAGAATGAGTCCTTCTAAAGTCCCCCTTCAATGAAAATCATGTTCTTTGAGTTTTTAACATGTATGTTTGGCATTTTTCTCCTGAAACAGAAATAATATAATTACATATCATTTCGTGTTTGCATTTCTGAGTATTTCTCCTTTTAAGTCGCTGTCTCTTAAAGGGCCTGAGAAAAACTCTGTCTGAATTCCTGAAACTTGCTGACATCACAATAGCTATCCTTAAGGCAGCTGTAGGGGCCAGAGAAGATAATATAACATTATAATAACATTGATAACACACAAGGCAGAGCATCAGAGAGACACACTGTCAGGGTGGGAGTCATCTGAGTGAGTTCACAAAGTTAAAGTGTGGGTTTGTTTTACATGTTGTTTGGTCTATGGTTTTGTTCCAAGCTCAGGTGAATTCTCAAACAGATGCAGCTCCTGAAGAGGTCATTGTATTTAGTCTAACTGTGTGTTTCACAAAGGCAAGGCCCAGTTTAATATAGATCTACACAGTTTAATATGGTGTGATGGGAAATTCCATCTCAGTATACAGTATTACCATGACTAATGAAGAACTTGGTAAGCACCACTTCAGTGGCATTACCAAACTGCTGGGTTTTCCTCCACCATACGAAACGGAATTCCAAACACAATTAATAAAACAATATAAACGTGAAATGGTTGGATTAACCTTTTTAGAAGTAATGGAACAAATATGCTGGAAAAGTTTTTTTTTTTTTTTCAAACAGCAGCAAATCTACAGATTTTCACCAGTAAAACAAGCACATTTACTTTGGCTGTAACCAGCACGTCGCGGTCCGACCACTTTAGACGACATTCTCCAGTAGATTATTTCTTTGTTAAATGTTTTTCAGAAATACAAATTTAAACCACAATAAGTGCCACTGAACATTATACAGTGTTCCTCACTCCTGGTCTAATCAGCAGCAAGCAGTACAGGGAGAGCTGGAAAACAGGCAGGGTGGGGGCTCTGGAGGACCAGGAATGAGGAACACTGGAACAAACAAACAGCTGGAGGTACAGTGCTGAAACGCTTATTTGAGTTTCTTTATTCACGGTTTCAAGTATTTACAGATTTATTTTCCAGTCATGTGACTTTTATGAAACTTTTTTTTTCCACTGATGTTTGAGTTTCACTAATGTCCATGGCAGACATATAATCCTGTCCACCCTCGTCTACATTTGTCATGGAAGAAATCGCGTAACAATATGTGGGTGGAGCCATCTGGACCCCAAGGACAGTGGAAGGGTTTAAACTCTTAATTTATATTTTTTACGAAAAAATCATCTTTATTAATGTTGATTTTTATGTCAGTTTTGAAAATGATATGTCTATTATAAGACACTGATGGTATTATCTTAATACTAAACAAACCTAACAAAGGATTTAGAATACCTTAATACCGCACAAGTCTGCAGCCCACCATACACTGATTGTGAAGGAGGGCTGGGAAATATGGCCAAAATAAAATTTCAGAAATTTTTTCATTCCAAACTCGATATTTGATTTTAATCTAACTTTTTTATCTCTCCTTTTACTTTCTTTGACAAAAATTACAAATGACAGAACAAAAACTGGGAGAAGGAATCCGGTAACTGGAGTCCCAAAAAAGCTGAAATAAATAGATGAAATTTTTGTTTATGAGATCATCTAACCACTTCCTGTTACCTTAGCTTTGCTTTTAGATTCACGATAAATAAACCAGCATAATCAGTGCAGGATTACATGTTTGACAGGCAGCAAGGAGCGAATTTACTGTGCGGTCCCGGTGTGAGATGTAAGCAGCCCAGATAGCAGACGGATGTGGGCCACATCCGGCTGAATTGCAGCAGGGATGGCATTTGCCCGGCCCAGACAAAGCAGAAGTCAACCTTATTTGGCCCGATAGCTGAAATGAAAGTGTGGGCCACAATCACAATTCAGATGTGGGCCACTTTTGGCAAACATGCGGCAGCCACCTTGTCTGCTGACAGGTATGCAAACCAAAAGTGGCCCACTAGTAAAAATACAAATGTGGGCCACTCATGGCAAATATACGGCAGATGCTTATTTCAGTACTTCAGTATTTTTATAAGAATTGTGGATAAATAAATGTAGAAATAAAGTGGGTGTTTAATACTAAATTAATAATTTCTTATAAACTAAGTTGTCAAGTTTTTTTTATTCCAAATGACTTCTTCATTTTTGTTTTTAGTCTGTAAATGTGTAATTTAGGTACAAAATGAGAAGTATACACTATAAATGACAAGTATACCATTGCTAAATAAATAACCAAACAAACAAATAGTTTATTAAAAGGTTTACAGAATGGTTTGCCCATTTCCTCATCATATCTGGAATGAAATGAAATTATTCAGCCATAGATATGAGTTAAATCGTCATTTTATTCAAAATTATCTACGATTGAGAGATTGTTTTGTTAAAAGTAACTTAAAAAAATGTTTTGTTCATGTTGCGTTGATGGGAACTCGTTTTTTTTTTTTTTACTTATACCAAAACGCATTTTATTAAACAGATTCGTTTTTAGTTTCGTTTTTTGATGACATATTTAAAACATTTATAACTATAGTAAAAAACTAGTCAATACAGGTTGCATAAGCGGCACCGTTTTACGTAGACTTAGCGGACTTCGATTTGTAGCGGTCGAATTTCCGATTGTCATCGAACGCCGCATCCTGTTGCTCGAAGACTGGTTCAGCTAGCATGCGAGCAGAGTGACGAAGCAGCGGCGGAGAGCGGAGTAAAATGAAAGTTATGGTAAGTAAAGTCTTTACATTTATGATGTATAGTGTATGTGCTATCGAGTGATAATGCAGATGTTTGCTGAATTACTGATATTTTACCACGTGAGGAGATTGTTGTTCAATGCATTGAGTTGGTGTGGGGCCTAGTTGCAGCAGACAAAGAGAGGGGATTCTTTTGTTCTGTTTATCAGCGCTCGTCTTGCCACGCACGACGTACATGGAGCGAAAAGTGAAAACGTACTAAACAGTTTGTCTATTAAAGCTGTTCTTGGTATAATTCTAGTCAGGCAGGAAAAAGCAATTATTAATTTCTCCTTTGTGATCATGTTTACATGGGTTGGTGCCTCTGGTTTGAAAAAGACGCTCAAAACACGTCACTATCAAATCCAAGTCCCTGATTGGCCACAGTTCAGCACTGTAGCGAATCAGCGTCAAGAAATTCAACTGTTTAACTTCAGATAAACACCTATAGAACTTTGTATTTTTTACTTTATTACTGTGCTTCTAGCTGCTTTTAAAGCAGACAAATGTAAACTAAGAACGTATGATTAACAACATTAATTTTTTCTTAAGTCACTCGCAGCTGAACTGGAGAGGAGTCGACGGAAAGACTGGAGCTGAAAGATGTCATTTCTCGTAAGTGTTATTGCACTGACAGAGTTTAAGTCCTTTGTCTTGGTGTAACTGATCCATTGTGAATGAATGCAGATGAGGAACTAATACTCTTTTATAACTGAACTTGAAACTTTATATAGACAAATTTTGGTAAAAGTCAGTCTTACAATTTTTGTATTTTTTTTTTATTTTTAGGAACCGTCAGAAACAACATGCTGACTGAGGCAGACACTGATCGAGAAATTAAGACTTTTATCAGAAGATGGTTCCATTTGGCTGGAGACAGAGATGGAGGCAGACGAAGAAGAGAAGAAAGACGGCAGCCTGTCCAACATTCCTGTAAGTCAGTTACAATATTTATATGCACTGCATTCGTCTAACCTTAAAGTTAGTATCTAATGAACATTTTTTGATTTATTTTTCTCTATATGTATTACCCTTTATAATAACAAGGGTGACTTATTTTAGCTTAATTTTCAAGCACCTAAAAAAAATTGAAAAACTGTTTTAGCACTCAGCTGTGATTACTCTTGCATTAAGGCATAGATTGGAAGCCATGGTTATTCATTTTGTCTTTTTTGCAGGTCTGGAAGACACTGTTTCTGTGGGCCCAGTTGAGACCTGGATCAAGATGGAGAGTACGCCGGGTGCTGAGGGAAGCCGGTTAGAATAAAGATGTCCCATTTTATTTCATTTTGTGTTTTTAATAAAGAATTTCTAACTAAACTTTTGATTTTTTTTTTTTAAATCAAATTCTTAAACCATGAAAATTGTACTTAAGATAAGTGGCTACTTACATTTAGAGTAAATCATTTGATTTATTTTCTATAAAAAATAATGGTTTATCTGAAATGATATTATCCATAATCAACTTTATTGATATGTAAAAAAAAAAAATACAATATTTTTAGTTACAGAAATTGACAGAAAATTAGTCTTTAAAAATTTTGGGATTCTGGTTTATTTATGGCAAACATGAGCATGAAGTGCCATGATATGAGCCCAGTAGGGGACAGAGCAAAACCCAAAAACAAATGGTGGCCCTTGGATGGGCCAGTTGCGGTTTCAGCGGGTAACCTGTGGCTGACTTCTGGCATTGTTGCGGTTTCAGCGGGTACCATGTGGCTGACTTCTGGCCAAGTTGTGGTTTTTTAGTGGCTGAGGTCCGGCAAACGGGAGCGGACCACACAAGTGCCATAATTCCATGCGGTATGTGGGCCGAAGGAAAATGCTGAATCTGGGCCACAACTGGCCCAAAACATTTTTGCTATCTGGGAGTGGGCGGGGCCTCCCCGCTTTGGCGCTAACCGGCGCCGGTGTGCGGCTCCGACTGACAACAACCATCAGCTCCTCGGGAGCTGCAGCGCGAAGTCCCGTGGGGCTTCGTATCCAGGAGAAGGGAGACCCACCACGGAGAGATTTTATTCCAGCAAAAGAACGTTTTCTTCGCTTGTATTTAACACAATAAAATGGCGCTTTGAGTGGGCTAGAACGGCGTTTTGGTCATGCAGTTTATATGCGATAAATCTCTGCATTTTACACCCGTCTTGAAACAAATTCAGACTATGAGAGTACAGACCGAACAGCCATTTTATGATTGTAATTATTACATTTCTCAGAGTCAGTGAAGGCATCGGAACTGAAGATACCACCCCCATTGATTTTGATTGGTCCTCGTGTTAGCCCCGCCCCAACGGGGCCAAAAGTTTTGAAACTGAAAAAATAGTTTTGAAGTTCAGATTTTGAGTTTTGAAACCTATTTGTTCGGCAAAACATTAATATTTTTTCAAAATATTTTATTTTGGTTTCAAATAATATTGTCCCCGGATTAGCTCCATAGAATGACGCATAATTAAATTATTTAATGTTGTATATATTTACTTCAATTTGTCTCTTTCAGCCTAAACTTAGACTTCAATCAACTAATCTCCGATTATTGTTTTTAGATTAGTTGACTAATCAGTTCGTGTGTCGATTGGATGTAAAACACACATCTTAAAGTTAATTACCTTAAAACCTGAAGTGTTTAAGCTTTGTGCTAACTCGGGCTGTTGTCAGAGGTGACTGTGAGGTCCCATTAAGACGAACCTGCTTCTCACAAAATGTATTTTCATTCCAGGGCTCAACTTTCTGGACCAGAATACCAATAATAATCAGAGAAAGTGAAAATTTTGTCATTTTTAAACAACAGCTGAAACTTTGGCTTTTGGAGTCTCAAATCCGCAATCACAAATGACCAAAAGTAAGAAAACTATTACAAAGAAAAAATGATATATCTGTACAAATCTTTCTGTATTTTATTTGTTTTATTTTGTATACTGTATTTTAACCTGTGTTTTCTAATTGTATGTGTAGTGTTTATCTCTTAAACTGTGTTTTATTTCTTTTGAACTTAACCTGCCAAGGGACTCCAGATAGAAATTAGCCTGAGGCTAGAATCTGGCATATTTACATTTGTTTTAATGTTCATTAATATGCATTGTCCCTTTCTCAATAAAGTTATATATAAACTAAAAATAAAGACAATAGTTCATAGTTTATGAAGCCTTTAATGAATCATGCAGCTTTTCTCCTTTTTTTTTCCTGACATTTAAACAAAACTTCAATCAAATGAAACAATCTGAACCAACTTCAGAAAAACTAAATGAAAGCAGCAAATATTAGTTAAAGCTTTAAAACAGGGTCTCAAACTCTATTTATCTGGGTGCCGTTGGAGCCAGAGTGTCGGTGATGCTGGGCCGCATCAGGATTTCCACAAGAAAATTGCTGATAAAACATTCTAATGTTCTCAAATATCTTTTTTTCTAAAACAAATAATGAATAAAATAAATAAATTTTTAAAAATCAAATCAATCAATAATAAATAAATAAAATAATAATAATGACCATACAGCAGATACACAGCCGGCACGTGCACCTTAAAATTCACAGGCGCGGCCCAGAGCTCAGGATCACGTGGTGGACAGGCAGGTGCAGCGGATCGCCGTACAGTGAAAGAGGGCGGGCTACAGGTTTTGAATCCCCGAGCTCTAATTTCATAAGAACAGCCTCAACATCATATGTGTCTCCCATTCATTCTGAGTGAGACATCAGGTGTGTTTGAGATCATGCAGGCGGACGCGGCGCTGCACAGAACGCCTGGATTGCGGTGCATGCTGGTTAGTTTCTGCACCGACGTCACATGTGCGCCGTCATGAAGTATCGTGAGAAAGGGGCGGGCTCAAGACGCCTTTCTAAGCCAGCGCAGCCAGAAAATAGATACCGTCGCTAGATTTCCTGTAAGCGGAAGCAAATCAGTTGCACCGCTTCCCCCGCATGCACGAACCACACGTGACTTCCGCTCTTCACCTCTACAACAGAATCATTTCCTAACAGTAAAACTCCTCAATCAAAAGAATTGATGTTTTTCTCAACAACCGAGGGCTTCTCCTGACTGGAATATAGAACAAGAAAACCACCGCTTATAAAACACTTTACAATCGTGTCTTGTTTTCATTACAGACGCAGGAAAATCTCAAAGCTGTGTGATAGAATAAAAGACACACAGTTCTGAGTCATTCTCTCCGTTTGATGGTTTTTTATCTTTCATTTGTTGGAAACAGGAAAAATGAACGAGTTTTACTCTGAGTTGTCACGGGATGTTACAACAGAAGTAACTGTTAATAACATGTTTGGATTACCGGAGAAAAAAAAAGAGTCTTGAAGTGACGCTGTGTCCTCTTAGCTTACGGAGAAAACTGCTGTCATGTAAAACAGCAGAAGAAGAAAACATTTGTAGTCACTGCAATATCGTACGGTCCTGATCCTTATACTGTCTTTTTCCTTTAGTTTTTTTCCAACAATAAGTGAATAATTTGAACAAGTGAATAATTTCATTATGATAAACATTTTAAGTGCTATATTAAGATCCTAAGAGGTTTTTATTGTTGTTAACGTCCGAAGACCGTAAAATGGTTCAGAGGAAGTGACTCGCGGTTCATGCATGCGGGTGAGCGCTACAAACGATTTGCTTCCGCGTACAGAAAATATAGTGACAGCTACTGCTCTGACTTCAAGCTGCTTTGTTGACTACAAAACAATGCATTGTGGGAAACAGTTTGTAGTTCTACGTGAAATAACTGACGTTGAATGGATTAAATCTGAGTATTTTTTAATTCTTTCTGGGAGGTAGTGAATCACTGATGAAAAAAATAAACAAGATTTAAAATAATCTAATACTAATAATAATGGATTAGATTTATTTGCGCTTTTCCAGACGCTCAAAGCGCTTACAATGAACACCCATTATTCATTCACACCTCATTCATACTTGGTGATGGTAAGCTACTACTGTAGCCACAGCTTCCCTGGGGCAGGCTGACAGAGGCGTGGCTACCAGTTCGCGTCTACGCCCCCTCTGACCATCACCGGAACATTCACACGCCAGTGGAGCCACACTGTTATATCTGTTATAGTTTCCTCTGAAACTTAATCTTTATTTTATTTTATTTATTTATCTATAAGGGACTATGCACAAGCAATAGATCGCGCGTCTAATTTTTTAAACTGTTTGAATAAATTAAATTAATAAGTGAGGAGGCACTGGACAGCCAGGCCGATGCCCCGCCCTCCAGAGCCATATGCCTCACTGTGATTGGTTCATTCCGCTCTGCACACAGCAAGTGTCCTTCATATCAATCTTGCGGGTTATACTAACGTTAATCTTTCATATTAAGACGAGGGCCACAAATTATCGTCCCGGGGGCCACAGATGGCCCGCGGGCCGCAAGTTTGAGACCTCTGCTATTATACATATATTTAATGAAACATATATAAAGTATTTCAAAACCAATTGACACAAAATTCTCTCATTGGTTTATAAATGTTTTGATGGTATCAGACCTTCATATTTATCTGATGTGATTTTAAGGTTTGAGCCCTCGAGGACCCTGAGCTCCTCTGGTGCAGGCCTCTTAGTTATTAAGCTAAAATGGCAGCAATATTGGAGCAATCCAATCTGGATCCAGACAGCAGCTCACACAAGGAAAACAAAGATGTATATTGATCTATTTCTCTGGAAATGGATGCAGTGAACATACCTGCGTGGTGGAGCTGAAGCTGCGGGTTCCAGGTGATATCCAGCAGTCTGCGCTGACCACAGAGCTCCTCATTCTCATTCTGGACGATGGTTCCTTCACAGAGTCTGAGGGTTTCTTCAGCAGCAGAAAGTTGTTCTCTGACAGACTCTTTCTGAGCAAATGAAGACATGGTTCATGAAGCTGCTCAAACAAACACCGCCGTCCTCTGACCACCAGCAGCTCCGATCATCTGCTAGTCTCACAATCCCAGAAAAAAGCTCCAAACTGAAACTTGGAGATTTCCCTGAAAGTTCCTGTGATCCTGCAGGAGTCAGTTCTGCTCAGCCTGCAGACCAAACAGAAAAGACTCTGGAAGCTTCCACATGGAAACTTCCAGACAAAGGAATCCAAGCAACAACATCTGATTGGTTCCTTTTGGAGGGAAAGCTGCAGCAGTCTTTCTGTGATTGGTTCAGCCGTCCCTCCCCCACTAGTCCACTGCACAGGGGTCAACATTCCAAGGGGGTTTGATCATCTCATCTTCAGAGTCTCTTTCTATTGTTTCGGCCTCACTGGCTCTTTCAAAATAAAGGCTTGTTTAACTAGTAACATTTCAACAGAAAAAGATGAAAATCTAGTGTAGCAGTCGTGAAAAGTGTAATGTGACTGCACAGTGAAATGCAGGTGTCCAGAATTAACTGGAGGAGGCAGTAGCAGATTTAAGCAGTTTTATTCGGCCAGGCTCAAGGCACAAAAACTGACAGCAGTTTAAAAGTAAAAACTCAGAGTTGTAAAACACACTTAAAATGCAACTGGCCCAGATAAAACAAATCACAACAAATAAAAAGGGCACACTGCAAATAAAACCACACACTTAAGAACAGCTTGAGAAATTACAACTAAAACTACTGTTTTATAAAACTGGGGCTGAAAGGCCCAGGATTAAAATGACTTAAAATAAATAAAAAAGAGTGGCACAATAAAATACAAACAAGATAAAATAAAAATGTAGCGGTATAAAATAGTGGCAGATTTAAAAGCACAACCAACACATTCTGGAAACAGAAAGGACATATACACAAAGCACCACAAAACATGAGGGAGAAAAGCGCGTACAAGTGAAAAGACTTACAGCATGTCACATGACTTTCCTCCCATAACTGATCCAGATAGTTGGGGCATAATCACTACACACATTTCTAAAAACACAATTTAGATTAAAACAAAATTGGTAACTAAAAATATAAAAAGCTAAGATTGTGTTAAAATAATTTAAAAAGGCTAAAATAATTTAAAACCGCTCACGTTCAATCCCACGTTCCACGCACCACCCTATCCGAAGGGCGGGGGCTTGCAACGGCACGCACAATCGTTTTGGACTCTATGGTCACTGCACGGCCACATCCGAGGGAGTTCACCAACATAGGCTTGATTGGCCCGACACGCTAAATGACAGCAGCGTTCTAAGTGAGCACGGCTGCGCATTGCGTCAATAAATAGCGTCCTCATCAGCACCGGAGAGCACACACCTGGTGTCAAGCTTTTTTCAGGGTCCTAGTGCCCATACCGTTACAACTCCCGGTTACACTAGAGAAATACAAACAATGAAATCTTATCAGCAGAGACTTGAATGAAACATGAATAAAACTGATGTTTGAAAATGTTTCATTCTTCACCTCCAGCTAAACTCTCCTGATGAGCTTCAGCGTTCTGAGACAGAACTACAGTTTATGACTCTACAGTTTATCTGCAGCTGAACCATGAGTCTGAACATCAGAAACGTCAGAGAGAGAGAGGGAGGAGGAGCTTCCACCTGGAATCAAACCACCAACAGTTTCTTCATCGTGACAACCGCTCCACCACAGGAAGCCTGGATCAAACCTGGATCTTCATGCTGATGAAGAGTGAAGGAAGTGGCTTTGATTCTTTTGGATTCAGGATGAATTCATGCAGATCTAGAAATCCCTCCAGAATTTCAAAATTAAAGACTTACTGCTGGATGGTCAATACATTTACTGATTTTCTGTCAATAAATCTTATTTATCAATAAATCCTAAATGATTGTTGTAAAGTCTAAAGAAAAAGAAGTGAAAGTGCTGACTCAGCACAGATGATTTCCTGGAATGAAGAAAACATCAAACATCATGATGTGATCTGGAACTGAACTGTTCTTCACAAAATCTTCACAAACATGGAAACTGGTTCTGATGTTGTTAGTCAGATCTGATGGATCAGAAGCAGAATTCTGTCAGCTCTGTGGGTTCTTACAGACCATGTGGCCTTATGGACAAGGTGTCTGAGTCCAGATTAGAAGATTGAGGGTTCAAGTCCCTCCATGGTTGGAATTAGATGAAGAACTGTTTAGTTCAATGAAAAGATCATCAAAGAAGGAGTTCAGAGTTCTATGACTTCAAGAAGAACCTCTGTTCTTCTGTGGTTCCTTTCAGTAAACTAGCAGTCAGGAGTAGAGAAGAACTTGTATTCCAGGTTTTATTTGGGTGGCTTTTGCTTTATTTTTCCTGCCTTACTTCTGAGCCTTTTCATTTCTTCTTGTCCGATCATCTCTGCTTTCTGCGTCAGTAATGTCAGTCAGTCACGTGAGCGATCAGCCACTCGTGAGCCTTTATTTTCCATGACATCGAAGCATCACGTGACACGAAACAGCAAATCACGTGCGCTTATTAGCGGGGTTCGGGAAATAGGAATTTCCAGAAGCGGTGGGGAAGCCTGATGACGCGATACAGGTCTGTGGCGGCCGATCACTTTATAATTTATCTCTCGTTTCGTTGTTGTTTACCTTGGTGCATTTCACACTGTCACGATGTAGGAACCCTCTATGCGGTCTGTCGATGTGGAACGTGGTTGACGACGTAGCAGGTGGTTTCGGTGAAGCTAGGTGAGTTGCGCCGTCATGCTAACGCAGCTGACGTGAAGATAGCATCCCTTTTTAAACCTTTCTGCCTGTTTTGGCCACATCTTAACATCAATGTGTTCTGAGATTTAACACCAAACGTTGTTTATATACTGTTCATGTCTGTCTTATTGTGTACCAAATGAATTAATCTATCTATTTATTGTGTACTCTAATGTATTTGATTGATTTAATTGTGTGCCTAAATGAAAGGAATGATGGTCTGAATCGCTTTGGTTGCTTCAACAAATTAATTGAGACCCACTCACACAGGAATTTTACAGTTCTGGTATGAATGTTATTTATTGCTGTTTTAATGGTTATTGTATAAATAGAGCTCTATGGATAGCTATTACTGACATTTGTATTAGAGTAGCTAATAGTGATTATGGTGCAGTTAGCACTGTTTGTTTATTTATTTGAGATTCCGGATTTATTTTTTTGAAACACGTGTTGATTTGAAACCTCTGGTCCTGATTACACAACTTGATGGCGAGCTAGATCCCAGGGAACCAGATTGGCAGAACCTGCAAATTGGAGAGCCACAGCCGTCCATTGGGCCGGTAGGGGGTTCCATGTAACCCGTTAAACACCACCTCAGTTGCGCCCACTGGGCTGGTAACACACTCAACATTCAACGGACTGTTTGTTCCATTGGATTCTGGGCTGGACCCTTTCTGCTTCTCTTCGACTTTGATTCTGAGATTACGGAGAACAACAAATCAATATGAAATGTTCTGTTTTTCTTTTTTTTTCCCCTTTGTAAATATGTATATTTAAATGGCCATTCACCTTATTCTTGTCACTCACTGTAATATTTATTCATAAAAGAAACTTCATCAAATTTTCAGTCTCTTGCTGCTCCCTTCTTGAGACGAGTTCTACATTTCTGATCACTAAGCCTGAGCATCTTAATGCTTCAATTTAGCATCACAAACTTCCTGACAGAAACAGTCAATCTTCTGACATTCAGGATTCCATTTCTTCATCTTTGTTGTTCTTTCAGAATCACTGGAATCCAGCTGCTATGATAGAGTCCTTGTTGAAGGTTCCTGTCTGTTGATCTCTGGTTTTCTCTGTGCAGAGAAAGTCACAATGAAGGAAACCTACAGTTTTGATCTTTTGCTCCACATCAGCTGCCATGCGTGGCCTGAAGAAGTGTGACCTCACCAAGTTGAGGGTCCTCTCGACTCCCAGGTGACCCATATCATCGTGGAGACTGGTGAAGACCATGGGCCGTAGCTCTTCCGGCAGCACCAACTGGAATGAGATGTGCTCTTCATCCTGCCGTTTCCGGTACAGAAGATTATCTTGAAGCTCAAGCCTGTTCCACTCTCTCATTGAAAGAGGAACATCAGCCAACGCTTTCCAAACAGAGGGGGGAACCTTCACACCGGTCTGGTAGATCACCTCACGTATGCTAGGATCTTCTCTCTGTTTCTCCTGAAGATCAAGGTGAGACATTAAGGATATTACTGGCAACCCCTGGCTAGACTCATTGATGTAACTGTCTGGAATAGCTGTGATGGACATGCTCAGTGACTCAACCAGGGTGATGTGGTTCTCTGAGAAGTCTATAGGACATGCAGCTCTCAACAAACAACTGTGGCAGATGGCGGCCACAGCATCTGAATCAAGCTGATCTGCAGCTCTCGAGTCAACATCCTGGATCCTGACATTCTGGCCAACTATAGACCAATATCTAATCTCCCATTTTTTTCTAAAATTTTAGAAAGAGTTGTAGTTAAGCAGCTACAGCGCCACCTACAGGACAACAGTCACTTTGAAGATTTTCAGTCAGGGTTTAGACCTCATCATAGCCTCATCTGCCCTCCAGTGGTTTGAATCCTATTTATCTGATAGATACCAGTTTGTTAATGAAAATGGACAGTCTTCTCATTGTACTCGAGTTAGCTACGGAGTTCCTCAGGGCTCAGTTCTTGGGTCCATCCTGTTCGTGCTTTATATGCTGCCCTTAGGAAACATAATTAGGAAACATAGCATTAATTTCCACTGTTATGCAGATGATACGCAGCTGTATTTATCTATTAAACCAGACCAGAATGACCACCTAGAGAAACTGAATTCCTGCATTAGAGACATTAAGTCCTGGATGACAATTAATTACCTCCTCCTTAACCCAGAAAAAACTGAGGTCATTATCCTGGGCCCTAAACACCTGAGAGATGTTCTCTCGGATCAGATAATCTCCTTGGATGGTGTAAATATTGCCTCCAATTCTACAGTTAGAAACTTGGGGGTTTTATTCGACCAGGATTTATCATTTAAGGCTCACATATCACAAGCTTGTAAAACAGCATTTTTCACCTTTCGCAATATAGCTCGGATCAGAAATATGTTTATCTAAAAGTGATGCTGAAAACTCATCCATGCATTTGTTACGTCTAGACTGGATTACTGTAACTCTTTACTAATAGCCTGCCCAAAAGTTCTTTAAAAAGTTTCAACTTGTTCAGAATGCAGCAGCCAGATTGTTAGCAGGAACTAGCAGAAGAGAACACATCACTCCTGTGTTAGCTTCACTCCACTGGCTCCCAGTTGAATCCAGGATTAAGTTCAAAATCCTCCTGTTAACCTATAAGGCTCTGAATGGTGTGGCCCCATCCTATATTTAACAACTCTTAGTTCCTTACCAACCAATAAGAACACTTCGTTCACAAAATGCAGGACTGCTTGTAGTTCCTAGAATCTCTAAAAGTACAGTTGGAGGTAGAAACTTCAGCCATCAAGCCCCTGTTCTCTGGAATAAGCTCCCAGCTCACGTCAGAGAGGCCAGCACAGTTTCTACCTTCAAAGTTAGCCTTAAAATATTCCTCTTTGGACAGGCGTTCTGCTAGATTTTCTATCATAGTTGTTCTCCACATCAGCTCTGGGGTTCTGTTCTCTGTTCTTATTTCTTACTCTCTCTCTTACTCTTTATTATTTATTGTATTAAGTTCTCCATGCTTTTGTTGGTGCAGTTCGATTCACATGTTGTTCTTCTCTCTCTCTCCCCTCTGAGGAGCGGGAGTGATTGCAGATCCAAGTGGATCCCCCACGCTCCTGCTCCTGGCCGTGGACTGCACTTCTGCTTCGTCTGACTGAGGACTTCATCACCACTCGACCCTCAGCTCTATCTGCAGCTCTATATGAATGATCTCTATTCAAATACTTAGTTTTAGAAGCTAATTTTCCCTTATCAGTTCTGGTATTGCCTGTTCGTCCTGGGATGGGATCTCTCCCTCATGTGGGAATCCCTAAGGTTTCTTGGTTTTTCCTCATTCAGGTTTTTTAGGAGTTTTTCCTTACCGAGAGGGAGGGTCTAAGAGCAGGGATATCCAGTTTATTTAGTCTGTTTAGTCTTTAGTGATCTTTCTTTCATGTTTCATGACTATTTTTTGCAACTGTAAAATTACCTGCATGAAGCCCAATGAGGCAAAATTCTTTGTGATTTTGGGCTATATAAATAAAATTGAATTGAAATTGAATTGAACATGGTCATGGGTAAACTGCTTGACCATGCCCCACTCTTCTAGACCTTGGGCATCAGGCAGCTAGTGATGAGGTCTTGAGAGTGAGTCAGCATCTTGGTTTTGACGTCCTGCTCTGTGTTGGAGTTTGAAATCGTATGTAGATATGCAGCGAGCCACCTGTGGCCAGCAGCATCGAGCTTAGCAGATGTCAAAACATAGGTCAATGGGTTATTGTCTGTGATTACTGTGAATTTGGAGCCATACAAATAGTCATGAAATTTTTCAGTAACACTCCACTTTAATGCAAGAAATTCCAATTTATGTGCTGGATATCTGGATTCACTTGCAGATAGTCCCCGACTGGCATACGCTATGACACGTAGCTTCCCATCTTGTTCCTGATACAATGCAGCTCCAAGGCCGATGGTGCTCGCATCAGTGTGCAAGATGTAAGGTTCTGTGATAGGAATCAGCAGTGTCACTGTGTGGATGACGCAACAGCCAGCACAGGTGATGATCATCATCACCTGATGATGAACTGATTTAAAAAGGAAGCTGTGAGAGTCTTCGAGAGAGCATTCTGCCAGGGCTGCCAGCCACTCAACCTTGCGGGGAGGGTGCAGCTCGCTGCTGTTTAGGGCTGCCGGTGGTGAAGACAGGTAGAGAGGAGGAGTTGTTCCAGCGCGAGGAGGGGAGGCTGGACGCCTCCTTTAGAAAGAGCAGGGCCGGGACTAGGAGTGAGCTGGTTGCCGGTGCTCCATCCTCATCCTTCTGCCACCACGTGACACTGCAGCCCGGACGCTGTTGATCATCTCCGCCGCCCGGAGCAGTCATACCCCGGGGAGCCGGACGGCGCTGAAGCTTAGACCCCCGGGGGAGGGGTCTCGTCAGCTGGACGAGCTAAGTAGCACTTCCTCACACACGCCTATTTTAAAGACTCTTGTTTTAAAGTATCTGATGATTTTATGGAGAGGGTTTGCCCGCATGAATTTTAGTTTCCCTTTTAGTTCTGGGTGTTTGCATGCAGTTCTAGTGCCTCGACTAGAGGGTGTTTTATTATTGCTGTGAAGTTGAACTTGTCACTGTGGTTTTACGGAATTCTATTTATTCTGCAGGCTTCCCTCTTCCACTGTTTTTAGGTGCTGCTGTTTTAGTGTTTTAATAAAGCCCATAATATTTTTACAAACGTCTCTTGTGATTCCTGGCTTCTGACTGACAGGATTATTCCTTGTCTTGGAACCCCTACAAAACATTACAGTTCTTTCGGGTTGGCAAATCCGAGTACTGGGGCTGTTGTGAGTTGCTCAATCAGTGTGTCCAATGCATGCTGACACTTTGATGTCCATCGCTCCTTGAACGGCTGTTTAGCGTCGTAACTTGGCACGAGAGCTGGCTTCTTTGTCTGATGCCGATTCGAGCTGTAGCATTTGGTCAGGTCGTTCAGAGGCTTGGCGATGGCAGCATAGCCCTGGATGAATCTGCGGTAATAACCAGCAAACCCTAGGAATGATCTCAACTCCTTTATCTCAACTCCTTTAGCGTCTGTGGAACTGGCCAGGTTTGTAAGGCACTTATCTTCTCCACACCCTGCTCCGAGACTATATGACCGAGGTAGCGCACAGAGGTCTGAAAGAATTTGCATTTCTCAGGTAACAACTTCAGCCCATAGTCTTTAAGGCGTTAGAGTACTTTGAGCTGCCGGTCTTCATGTTCTTCCAAAGTGTTGGAGAAGACGATGAGATCATCCAGGAAGACAAGAACCTCTTTTAGGTGCAAGTCACCCATACACTGCTCCATAAGTCCCTGAAATGTGCTGGGCGCGTTGGTTATACCTTGCGGGATCCAGTTGAACTCCCAGAAGCCCAGTGGGGTCACAAACACCGTCTTGGGTTTGTCTGCTTAAGCTATTTCAATTTGGTAGTATCCAGACTTGAGGTCAAGGACACTAAACCAGCGGCAACCTGTGAGTGCTGAGAATGATTCCTCCAGATTTGAGAGTGCATAAGCATCTTTAATGTTGAGGTTCATCTTACGCTAGTCTATACACAACCTCACATCCCCATTCTTCTTTCGGACGACCACGATTGGTGAAGAACATGGAGACTCAGACTCTCTTATCACTCCAGCCTCCAACAGGTCTCGCAGATGGTTGCGGACAGCCTCAATATCACGAGGATGGATCGGCCGAGCTCGGTGTTTGAATGGAGTTTTGTCGTGAAGATGAATGTAATGTTTGACCTGTTCTATTTGTCTGAAGTCAAGATCATGATGAGAGAAAATCTGGTTCAGCTTAGAGACGACCCTGTTCTTCCACTCTGGAGGTATGAGAGCATCTCCAAAATCAAACATCATCTGGGTGTCAGCTGTCTGATGTACGTTGACGGAGACATGCTGAGGCAGGATCTGAGGTGACATGGTGAGCTCTGCAACGACAGTCAGCGGCATAAGTGTAATGGTCTGTTCCGATTCATTGGTGATGATGATCGGGAGCTTATACGGTGAGTGTCTTGGCAGTGTTATCAGGCAGCTCTTTACACAGACTCCACCAGGTAATGGTGTAGCTGGTTGTTGGAGTAGAGCATAGTTGACGGCTGATGGTGAATAAGCACGGCTGGATCCTTCAATAATCATGGTGTGGCCAGCTGGGATACGGGCAGGTGTTTTAGCAGCAAATCTCAGTGTCTTTGCTAGTCCGATGAGTTTGCTGGTGCCAGAGCTGGAGCAACTGGAGCACTGCTTTATAGCCACGTTGAGATGGTTTATAGCTGGAACACTCACTTTCCAGGTGCTGCTCATAGAGTGGCTCCAGAATGTTCATCCCACCAGGAGGTTATCCCTGGTCTGACATCGGGAACGAAGTGCACCTGTTGTTATTTCCATGAACACCAATACAGCTGAAATTAGATAGATAGATAGATAGATAGATAGATACTTTATTGATCCCTGCGGAGAGAATTTCCCTGTCTGGTAGCTCATCCTTACAAACCAGCAGTCACACTTAAAAGACATAAGAACAAACCAGTTAAATAAAACATAGATAAAACAAAACATGGACATAAAAATGAAAACAGGAGTGTGATATATAAAAATACTAAAAATTACCTAAAAATAGAGATGATACAAGAAATAGATAAAAAAAAAAAAGTACAGACTGAATAAAATGCACAGAATAAATAGATAAAATGTGCGAATAAAATGTGCAGTCAGCAGTGCCTGTTATAAAACCTCATGGCAGTCGGGATGAAAGACCTCCTTAACCTTGTTCTGCAGCGCAGTGAGATGAACCTCTGACTGCGACTGCTTCTCTGAGAGGCCAGGGTCATGTGCAGTGGGTTTCTTTAGTTTTTCAGAATGGCGTCTAGCATTCTGCTGATTTTTCCCTCCACCACAGTCCCCACAGAATGGACCCCTTCGCCCAACACTGACGCACATTTGTCCAATAGTTTTTGTAGTGTTCCTTTAATTTTTGTGAGCAATGTATTAAAAAAGAGAGTGTCACCAACTCTCTCATGTTTATTCAATATGCCAAGCAGGTAGGAGGTGTACTACTCCATTGTTGACGTTATAAAGGAGAATACGTTACAGGGCTGTGCTCTTCTGTCTGTCTGAATTGGCAGTGGCTAAATCAAGTTTTTTCTGAGGACCCACTCTTCAAAATTACAGCTGTTAAACATATATGATATCAATATTCATCAGATACTTACATTTTCTGTACTGAGCAATCAGGTAAAATATTGAATTTCCAAAAGTATTTCATAAACAAAAAATAAACTCCACTCTTAATGTACCAGACAATTTGTTTCTCAATTTGTTTAATTAATGTATTTTATTTTATTTTGACATAGATGTGTTACCATCTTGCTACAAATTATGAAAGGTTCAAAGGTCAAGTAAAAGTTTTAAGAAATAAACATGTATTTACAATATCTCGGCATAAACTACAACCACAAAAGTCAACACAACTTTTAAACAAAAAATGGTGATGAAAAACATCTCATGTATTCTATTAAAATCAACATTGAGCAATGATTTTAAAGCATTCATAGTTCCTTTAAAAAACAAATTCATAAACAATGTCAGTGAAAAAAAGTGATTGTATCTTCCAAACTGGTAAAAGCCAATAACTTTTAAAAGAATTAATTTCATGGAAAAGGTAAATATTTATTGTCAATCAATAAAGTAAAGCTCATTTAGAAAAAAGTCATCATAAAGATAAAAATGCATCAATCCTAAATATAATAGATTTTAAGGATTATGTCTTATGGACAATGAAACACTAAAGATTTGTCACAAAAAATGTGATTATTATATCACAAGATTAATAATAATATTAAGAATAATAATAAAGATGTTTTCATTAAAAACATCAGACTTCAGAAAGATGTTTAATTTTCAAAACTTCTTTTAAAGTAAAGCCTTGTCCTTTGTGTGAGTTATCAGGTATGCTTAAAGACTTTATGCATAACGATAAATTTTATTACTCCTTACAAAAAAATTGCTTCTTCTCTTTATGAGTTCTCATGTGTGTTTTGAGATTAGATATTTGACTAAAACTTTTATTACATTCTTGACAATAAAAAGGTTTCTCCCGGGTGTGAGTTCTGGTGTGGTTTTTGAGATGACACATATGACGAAAACTTTTATCACATTCTTTACAACAAAAAGGCTTCTCTCCTGTATGAATTCTCATGTGTGTTTTGAGATAGGATTTTTGACTAAAACTTTTATCACATTCTTTACAACAAAAGGGCTTCTCTCCTGTATGAATTCTAATGTGCTTTTTGAGACTAGACCGAACAACATAACTTTTATCACATTCTTGACAACAAAAGGGCTTCTCTCCAGTATGACTTCTCATGTGCGTTTTGAGATTAGACGTATAACTAAAACTTTTATCACATTCTTGACAACAAAAAGGTTTTTCTCCTGTATGAATTCTAATGTGCTTTTTGAGACTAGACCGATCAGTAAAACTTTTATCACATTCTTGACAACAAAAAGGCTTCTCCCCTGTATGAGTTCTCATGTGCGTTTTGAGATGAGACATCTGAATAAAACCTTTACTACATTCTTGACAAAAAAAAGGCTTCTCTCCTGTATGAGTTATCATGTGTCTTTTGAGACTAGACATATGACTAAAACCTTTATCACATTCTTTACAACAAAAAGGCTTCTCTCCCGTGTGAGTTCTCATGTGTGATTTGAGACCAGATGCATGACTAAAACTTTGATCACATTCTTGACAATCAAAAGGCTTCTCTTTTGTATGACTTTTCATGTGTCTTTTTAGACTAGACACTTCACTAAAACTTTTATCACATTCTTTACAACAAAAAAGCTCTCCTGTGTGAATTCTCATGTGTGTTTTGAAATAAGATCTTTTAATGAAAACTTTATCACATTCTTGACAATAAAAAGACTTCACTCCAGTATGAGTTGCAATGTGTCTTCTGAAACTAAGTAGGTTTTTAAAACTTTGATCACATTCTTGACAATTAAAAGGCTTCTCTCCTGTATGAATTTCTATGTGTGATTTGAAACTAGATTTTTGGCTAAAACTTTTATCACATTCTTGACAATAAAAAGGCTTCACTCCAGTATGAGTTGCAATGTGTCTTTTGAAACTAAATGGGTGTCTAAAACTTTTATCACATTCTTGACAACAAAAAAGTTTCTCTCCTGTATGAATTTTCATGTGAAATTTTAAATTAGATCTTTGGCTAAAACCTTTATCACATTCTTGACAATAAAAAGGCTTCTCTCCAGTATGAGCTGCCATGTGTCTTCTGAAACTCGATAGGTGTCTAAAACTCTTATTACATTCTTGACAAGAAGGCCTCTCTTTTGTGTGAGTTCTCAAATGAGTTGTTAACTGGGATGAGTAACCAAAACTTTTACCGCAGTCTTTACAGACATGGGGTCTTCCATCAGACTCAGCTCTCATGTTGGCAGACATATTGCGTGGCATTATTTTTTTCTTATACCAGACTTAACAAAGGAAAGTCTCTTTTCTTTTGGAGATAGTTTGCGCTTCTCTACAGAAGTTTCCTTTTTGTATTTTTTTCTAACATCAGAGTGATGCTGACTCTCTGACATGTGAGAGCTGGCCACACTTTGGACATGACTTCTATCTCTTTTCTTCCTCTGATCTCTGGTCTGTGGGTCTGTCTCTTCATCTGGAGTTGATGTTGATTCTTCATGTTGGTTTCCTTCTTCATCCTGACTCTCAGTTACACTGAAGCTCTTCTGTTTGTTTAGATCTGCTTCATTTTGATCATTTTCCTCATAAGAAGGAATCTCCATCAAGGTATCAATCTCCTGCTTTAGATCAAGCTGCTCTTCATCCTGACTGATGCAGATGTGTTCTTGCTCCTCTTTAACCCCTGAAAGTTCTGGTTCTTCCAGTTCCTCTTTAATCTGTTGAGTTTCTATTTTCTCCTGTTTCACTTCAATCTGTGGAGGTTCTGGTTCCTTTACTTCATCTTTAATCTGTGGAGGTTCTATTTTCTCCTGTTTCACTTCAATCTGTGGAGGTTTTGGTTCCTTTACTTCATCTTTAATCTGTGGAGGTTCTAGATCCTCTTGTTCCTCTCTGAAGTTCCTCTGCTGGTTGCAGAGATCTTCCTCATCAGTCACCCAATGCTGGGGGAGGACTGCAGGGACACAAACACAAGAATTAGTTATTTCAAAGTCCCCCTCCAATGAAAATCTTGTTCTTTGAGTTTTTAACATGTATGTTTGGCATTTTTTTTTCTGAAAGAGAAAAAAATATAAGAAATCATTTTGTGTTTGCATTTCCAAGTATTTCTCCTTTTAAGTCGCTGTTATTTGATTGATTGATTGATTGGTTTATTTCAAGCATAGATTGAAAATACAGGACAGAACACACAATTATTTCAAACTCATTACAGAAACAATAAGATGCATTGATTAGAAAATAGAAAACAAAAAAATAAAATACAATTGTGTCACATTTGGTTCATTCATTCTTTCTGATTATTAACTAAAGTCAGTAGAGTTTGATTGATCGCTTGAGAAGGAGTGGGAAGAAGCGAACTGATATAATCCCCCCCTACTTGATTATTTCATTTAACTGTTTTGCATAATTATGTCTTCCGCTTGTTTTTTTTTTTGTTTTCTTAATACATTCCCAATAGTAAGTAAAGTGCTTGTTGATTATTGATAAATCTCATAAAACATTATTTCAGTAAACGGTAACATCAATCATACATCATGTAACTGATATGTAATACTCATTGATTATCATCATAATACAATGTCATATTAATGCAGAAAAATAATAATTACACATTGAAATCAAGTTTTCAAGTAACATTAGAGTACTTATTGATCATTCTCTGAAAGAATTCTTATATATTTTAATTAAACATTAATGATTTACACAATATGTAATAATCATTGATTATCATTAGAAACACATAATTACATGAATCATTGCTACATATTTAGGATCAAGAAAGGAAAATTAATGCCATTGTGACTGTAAACTTATTAGTAATCATTACTGCATATTACATAACATAAAACTCATTGATTGCATTAAAAAAAAAAAGAGAAAAAAAAGCCTTGATTATTTTATCACATTCAAGTTCAGACATTTGGAATTGTTCAAACACCAGTTGATCTTTAACTCGTCTTATCACTGAATATATGATGGTCAGGTTGTTGACAGTTCAGATCTCTCTGAAAGTCGTGCTCACTGTTGACTGTTGTAGAGATTGTGTTGTTTTGAGCAGCCATTGTTAGTGAAGTTTGTCTCCTCACCTCGTAGACCAGCATTCTAAGGGCCCGTTTACATTACAACGTTTTCGCGTGCGTTCCGACAACTTGGTTATCGTTTGGGCCTCTCGTTTAGACCAAAACGGCGTTTTAGGGCCCCCAAAACGACAACTTTGGAGAACGCCTTCCAGAGTGGAGCGTTGCGAAACGTTCCCGTTCCCACCGCCCTCCCATTCTAGTGTGTACGGTCAGGAACGGTGTCAGGGTGTAAAGCGCAGTACTTCTCCTATTGTTCTTTTCCATCCGGTGGGAGTAGGGTTGGGCACAGAAGTTCGGTTCCAAGTAGGAACCGTTATGATTTGCGCGGTTCTACCGAAACTGAAAGATGCGGCTGCAAACGGTGCCGGATTTCGGTTCCAAATTTCATTGAAGTTTCATTTGTCTGTGGACATGTCAATCACTTGTACTCCCTTCTGATTTTTTACGATTCAGCCTATCTATTTACTTGTTGTGAGATGAAGTGTGTGCTCCAACTTCTGCATCTCAGCTTGTTACGAAGCTGGGGGGAGCATGTGCATGTGAGGAGCAGCGCGCTCTGAGAGGAGCGAGAGAGAGAGCGTGCCGCAGAGAGAGAGCGCGTGCTGCGGAGAGAGAGAAAAAGGAGAGAGAGAGGAAAGGGGAGGGGCGCGCGCGCACGTTAGCGTGCGGAGAGTTGTTCTCGAGTTTGTCTGCAAGTTAAAGTAATAAAAGTTCAGTTCCTCTACAATAGCTAAGTGTAATTATTGGGCTTCGCATGATCCAAAGAAGGGATGTGAACCCCGGAGGAAAAGCAACCTTCGGCCCTGGATAAGATCTCCCCTGCTCCTCGACTACGGTTGAGGGGGAAATAGAGCAGGAACGGTTCAACATTGTGCGCACGGATGTGAATTACATCGTTTTCCGTCAGCATTCGTTTTAACCGTGAACGCAATATCATTCAGGAACGTTCTGGTGTGTACCCGATATCTTGCTTACCGGATCAGAGAGCAAAACGCGTTCCCGTTCCAGTGTAAACGGGCCCTTATTTTCAGCTATACAGCTCAGAACCATAATCTACACCCACACAGAGGGAATTTCGGGAAAATAAGGCTTCAGATCAACAAGAAGAAAGGCATGTTAAGACTTTTAGGATGTGGAATGTTTGTTAAAATCTTTACATACCTAATTAACCCAACTGGGAACATTTAAAGAACGAACGAACGAACGAACGAACGAACATCCATCCAATCCATCCATCCATCCATCCATCCATCCAAACCTGCATTACCCAGTTCGGGCTCATGGGGCTCCCAGAGCTCAACCTGGCTACTGTGGGGCAAAGACAGGGTCACCATGGACAGGTTAGCAGTCCGTCACATCACATCACAACACACACACATCCACGAACAAAGGACAATTTAGAATCACCTTTTTTTTCTTACTTTTGGGAAAACGCCACAGAGGCAAAGAGCAGCTGCACATCATAACGTCTATACTGCAAAAACAATAAAACAATTCCTGATCATGCCCCTGAAAAAAAACGAGCTCTACATGAACAGACTGTCAACTAAGCTTAGGCCTTATTGAAACTTTAATACCGTCAATATTCTGTCTTAATCAGAGTTGTGTGTAGATTAATTTCTTTGTTAAATATTTTTTAGAAGTACAAATTTCAACCACAATAAGTGCCACTGCTACAGCTGTGGGAATTTCCCAGGAGGGAAGTGCAGTGGAAGAGCTCGCCAGCCCGTTAGCTGGAGATCTTTGTATTTATGGATTCATGGATGGTCTCGGGTCACTAACCCCCGCAAAGAAGACAAAACACTGTATTAAAACTCTTAATTAATATTCTTTTAGAAAAAAAATCCTCTTTATAAATCTTGATTTTTATGACAGTATTGAAAATGATAATATGTTTATTATAAGACACTGAGGGTATTATCTTAACACTGCACAAACCTAACAAAGGATCTAGAATATCACGTACACTGACTGTGAAGAAGGGCTGGGAAAGATGGCAAAAATATAAAATATCAAATTATTTCATTCCAAACTCGATATTTGATTTTAATCTAACTAATTTATCTCTCCTTTTACTTTCTTTAACAAAGATTACAAATGATAGAACAAACTAACAAAAATTAGAGGAGGAGGAATTCGATAACTGGAATTCCAAAAAAGTTGAAATAAATAAATGAAATTTTAGTTTATAAGATTCATCTAACCACTTCCTGTTACCTTAGCTTTGCTTTTAGATTGCGGACTAGATAGCAGACTGGTGACCCCACCTTCGCCCATCAGTAGCCGGGTTACGCTGGGTTCACACTGGACGCGGAAGCGGAGTGCACGAGTCTTCTGCTCCGCGGTTCACACCAGACACATATTTTTCCGCTGCGGTCCACAGGCTCTTAGGCTAGAGCTTTTTTTGAGTGATAATTTAATAACTTAAGGACATTGGCCCATGTTTCTGCTAAGAAGATCTGCTCTCTGCTGCTGTTTTACACAGAAAACCCCGCCCTCTGCCCACCCGCTCTGTCGGCTTACTGTCTTGACCTGTGTTCGCGCGTGTGTGCTTTATAAATATCACCCCCTGTTTCTGCTAAGATGAGCTGTTGTCTGCCTCTCTGTTGTCATTTTGTTAAACTCCTGAAACTCTTCACCATGCACCGGAGTCTTCTCACGTTGATCTGCGTGTGTGCATGTCTGTCAAGAAAAAAAAAAAGTGCATGTCTGTCTGTTTTGTGTGTCTCTGTGCTCGCGCCTACATGTGTGTGCATGCGGGTTTGTGATTGTATGTTTGTTTCCATGTCTACCGTCTATTTAGATACAAAAACATGATCACATTTGTCAATCGCTGCGTTTTATTGTGAAAAACTCGTAAAATTTTGAAAATAAACTGTTTTTTCTCATGTATCTTGATGCAACTTCCAGCCAGAATTGACGCAGAACGCTCGCGACTCGCGCACAAAATAAAGCAGGAGCCAAAACAATCCGCTGCACCGCGCGGGCCCTCCGCGCCTGGTGTGAACGACGCCATAGGATAACAAGGGCGCCGAATGGAAGTGGACTCCGTTCTGCGCTGCTGACGTACTTTTTACAGTCTCCTAACAGGAGAAATTTGTATTCAATACAAAGGGAAGTCGTATTCAAAACGAAAAAAAAGTCATATTCAAAAGAGACATGTTAAATGTAAAACTAAATGTTGTATTCATAATTTTTCTTTAAAGTTGTAGACAAAATATAAATGTATGCACAACTTTGTATTTAGGAATACAAATGTATTTTTATGAATACAAAATATTATTTATGAATACGTTTCTTTTTGACAGCTATCTTACCCCATACTTTAAATTGCCAAATAATTCATTGATTCAACGTTTTTTCCTGTTTGCATGTCGCGGAGTTTCGTCTCACGGTTAATTGATGACGTTGCTTTAATATACTTCTATTAGAACATATTATGGTTTCCTGCTCTAAGTTTAAATTTAAATATATATTTAAGTATATTGTGAAGTCTGTTAATTTACTTTCCATGATTGAATTGTCAGAATATTGCTGCCTTCCCCGCCATGTGTTTTGTGTTTAATTGACAGATTTATGTCCATGCGTTGTTCACGTGCATCCACATTTTTGTCCTCTTGAGCAGGGGTGGGCAAACTACGGCCCGGGGGCCATATGCGGCCCCTTAAACTACTTAATCTGGCCCTCTTAATTAAAATTCATTGGATCAAAAATCCTAATCATTGTATTTCTGGTTTCTTCTCGTGAGTGGTGTTGTTTCTCTAGCGTTCGTGTGTGTTTTTTTCAGAAGGTGATTTTTCAGATTTCTTTGAGTTCGCATTTTCCTCTAAAGAACATCAACCCATTGGATCATTAAAAAAGAGAACAAAAATCAAAATTTAGAAATCAATTGTCTGACTTCATTTCTGTTTATTTATTGTCTATTTGCTAAATCTTGTTACTTATATTATCTAGGTAAATGATGTTAATGATTATTAAGTTATATGTTTCTGTGTATACCATAACAATATTATTTTGCATTTTGTTTCTTTGTAATAATAATAGTAATAATAATGCATTTTATTTGAAAGTGGTTTTCAAAATACTCAAGGACACTGTACAAAGTAAAATGAATACATACATATGTGTATATATATATATATATATATATATATATAGACCGGAGCTCTGTTGAAAGAAGCTATAAGAGCAGCATTACCCTTCACAAGCTTCGTCTAGCTAAGCTAAGCTAACATCAGAGCTAACACAGCAAGCTCTGCCGCGGCAGTTTACTGTGGAGTCTCGAAAGAGCCAAAATGAAATAAATATATACACCATTAAATAAATAAATAAATGTGGCATTAAATAAATAAATGTGGCAATAAATAAATAAATGTTGAAATAAATAAATAAATGTTGAAATAAATGTGGCATTAAAATATTAAAATAGCAATTAAAAAGCCATTTTTAACATTTCATAATATATTTATTTATTTCATGATTTCATTATACATTTCATGAAACAGGAAGTGGACACACCATGAAATTGCAAACTGTCAGATTCTCTCGTCAAACTCAGTGGGCGGGGTCTAACTCTCGTGTCTCTGCTCTGTTGATCTGGCCTGGTGCAAAGTTTTTGTCTGAGTCCTCACTCACATACACGCTCCAAACATTGTTTTAGTGAAACAAAGAACTTTTGTTCGGGTCACCAAATCAAAATGTTTTCTCCGTCCACTTCATACATTCTCACTCCCGACTCATCGCTTATCGACGCATGGTTAAAGTTCGTCCTCGTGGAAACTCGAAGCTTTGAGGGAACCCTTCTGTCAAAATGTACCGAGTTGGCTGGTCCAATTAGATCACAGCACCGAAAGCGCAAGCGCAACCGTGTGTGTGTGCGCACGCGCTCGCAGGTGTGTGTGTGTGTGCAAAAAGTGTCTCTGTGCGCGCGCACAGAGACACACAAAACAGACAGACATGCAGACACGCAGATCAACTTGGGCAGACTCCGGTGCGGGTGAAGAGTTTCGGGAGTTAAAAAAACGACAGGAAGACAGAGAGCAGCTCCTCTTAGCAAAAAACTAGTGTAATATTTATAAAACACACAACACAGACTGACACGAGCGCGCACAGATCAACGTAGTGAGCAGACTCTGGAGCGGGGCTGCTGGTTTTGGGGAGAAAAAAAGACGCAGAGACCAGCACACACACACCTGCGAGCGCGTGCGCACGCACACACACAAAACAGGGACGCACACGCGCCCGCACACAGATCCAGTGAGCCGACAGAGCGGGTGGGCGGGGCTTTGGGTGTAAATCAGCAGCAGAGAGCGGTTCTTCTTAGCAGAAACACGGGTTAATGTCTTTAAATTATTAAATCATCACCCATGATGGCAAAAAACAAACAAAGTTCTAGCAGAAGGGCGGAGCGGACTCCGCTTCGCGGCGCTTCCGCGTCCAGAGTGAATTGGGGGTGACGCGCTCCCCGTCCCGGTTGCTGGTGGTTCGGACGCTTGATTCAATCAGATCCGCCAGCTCCTCTCATTTTTGACCGAGCATGCTCCGTCCTGGTCGGTCCCGCTTCGGCTGCGGGTCTGCGGTTGCGCTTTCGGTGCTGTGATCTAATTGGACCAGCCAACTCGGTACATTTTGACAGAAGGGTTCCCTCAAAGCTTCGAGTTTCCACGAGGACGAACTTTAACCATGCGTCGATAAGCGATGAGTCGGGAGTGAGAATGCATGAAGTGGACGGAGAAAACATTTTGATTTGGTGACCCGAACAAAAGTTCTTTGTTTCACTAAAACAATGTTTGGAGCGTGTATGTGAGTGAGGACTCAGACAAAAACTTTGCACCAGGCCAGATCAACAGAGCAGAGACACGAGAGTTAGACCCCGCCCACTGTGTTTGACGAGAGAATCTGACAGATTGCAATTTCATGGTGTGTCCACTTCCTGTTTTATGAAATGTATAATGAAATCATGAAATAAATAAATATATTATGAAATGTTAAAAATGGCTTTTTAATTGCTATTTTAATATTTTAATGCCACATTTATTTAAACATTTATTTATTTATTTATTTCAACATTTATTTATTTATTCAATTTGGCTCTTTTGACCCACAAGGGACAATGAAATAAATAAATATGTCATGAAATACTTAAATGTGCTCTTTTAATATTTTAATGCCACATTTATTTAAACATTTATTTATTTATTGCAACATTTATTTATTTAATGCCACATTTATTTATTTATTTCATATTAAATATATTTATTTCAATTTGGCTCTTTTGACCCACAAGGGACAATGAAATAAATAAATATGTCATGAAATACTTAAATGTGCTCTTTTAATATTTTAATGCCACATTTCTTTCAACATTTATTTATTTATTTCAACATTTATTTATTTATTGCCACATTTATTTATTTAATGCCACATTTATTTATTTATTTAATGGTGTATATATTTATTTCATTTTGGCTCTTTCGAGACTCCATAGTTTTCTTATATTTTTTTTTTTTTAATGTAACTTAAAGTCAAAGAAACAACAATAAACAGCAAAGCAACCACAACATTAAAGAAGTAACCGGATTATTGCCCAACTGAAAAAATGTATGTAGTTTTAGTCTGTGCATGTTCAGTGGATGGAGGTGGTGAAAGAATGAAAGTACTGTAGTACATTCTAACAGCCCTTGATTTTCTCCCTTTTTACAAATACACAATATACATACTATAAAAATATACAAACTTTTTAAAAATGCAAATCCTCAAAGCTCTTTGTTTATCTGGACATTCTTAGTTTTTTCATCTATGGGAAATATCTTGAGTTCAAAGATATCATGTGTGTTTTGCTTTTATACATGGGTCTCAAATATAGCAAATATTTTGAGTGTGTTTGTTTCTGCAAACAGCTTTTAAAATACATACAAATAATACATGTTTTATTAAATATATGTTTTAAAGCTTTAAATAAAAACAATTTCAGGCTTTTAATTCATTTTTGTAATTGATTCAGATTGTCTCGTATGATTTAAACTTTATTTTAATGCCAGAAACAAATGAAAGTGAAAAGCTTCATGATTCATTAAAAGATTCATAAACTATTGCCTTTATTTTAGTTAATTTAGAGCTCAAACACGTCAAGTTTAAAGCTAATGATGGTTTAAATGTATTTTAAATCCAGTTGATGCCGATTAGTCGACTAACCAAAACAATAATCAGATATTAAATTATTAAAATAATCCTTAGAGGCAGCCCTAATGAATACTAATATGTGGTTTGAAAATGCTGGTTTTCAACTCAAACAAGTGAAAGAAACCAAATTTCTAGGAGTCTTAGATGATAAAATACACTAGAAATCACATATCAACTACATAAAAAAAAGATAACAAAAACAATATCACTGTTGTATAAAGTCAAATGGTTATTAGGCAAAAACTCATTATACCTCATTCATAATTCACTGATTGTTCCATATCTGATATGTTGCAAAGAAATTTGAATAAAATGTGAAGAAGAAATAAAAAAAAAAACTCATACTAACATTAATCTTTCATATTAAGACGAGGGCCGCAAATTACCGTCTCGGGGGCCACAGATGGCCCGCGGGTCGCCACTTTGAGACCCCTGCTTTTAAAATATATATTTAATGAAACATATATAAAGTATTTTAAAACCTATTGACACAAAATTCTCTCATTGGTTTATAAATGTTTTGATGGTATCAGACCTTCATATTTATCTGATATGGTTTTAAGGTTTGAGCCCTCAAGGACCCTGAGCTCCTCTGGTTCAGGCCTCTTAGCTAAAATGGCAGCAATATTGGAGCAATCCAGTCTGGATCCAGATAGCAGCTCAGACGAGGAAAACAAAGACGTATATTGATCTATTTCTCTGGAAATGGATGCAGTGAACATACCTGTAACGTTGATCTGATTCTGTACTTTCTTGATGAGATCCAGCAGTCTGCGCTGACCACAGAGCTCCTCATTCTCATTCTGGACGATGGTTCCTTCACAGAGTCTGAAGGTTTGTTCAGCAGCAGAAAGTTGTTCTCTGACAGACTCTTTCTGAGCAAATGAAGACATGGTTCCTGCAGCTGCTCAAACAAACACCGCCGTCCTCTGAACACCAGCAGCTCCGATCATCTGCTAGTCTCAAATTCCCAGAAAAAAGCTCCAGAACAGAACCTTTGAGATTTCCCTGAAAAGTTCCTGTGATCCTGCAGGAGTCAGTTCTGCTCAGCCTGCAGACCAAACAGAAAAGACTCTGGAAGCTTCCACATGGAAACTTCCAGACAAAGGAATCCAAGCAACAACATCTGATTGGTTCCTTTTTGGAGGGAAAGCTGCAGAAGTCTTTCTGTGATTGGTTCAGCCGTCCCTCCCCCACTAGTCCACTGCACAGGGGTCAACATTCCAGGGGGGGTTGCTCATCTCATCTTCAGAGTCTCTTTCTATTGTTTCGGCCTCACTGGCTCTTTCAAAATAAAGGCTTGTTTAACTAGTAACATTTCAACAGAAAAAGATGAAAATCTAGAGAAATACAAACAATCTAATATATCAGCAGAGTGTAGTATACATTGCCCAGATTCTGATAATTACAAATTTTATGAAAATACATTATGTTAAAACCTGCAGTTTCTGCACACATGCAGCTGTTAGGCTCATGCTGAGTCCAATAAGAGTATTTTGTGTCAATATATTTTAAGATACTTTATATATGTTGCATTAATTATATGTTTTAAAGCTTTAAATAACATTTGCTGCTTTCGTTTAGTTTTTTGGAAGTTGGCTTTGTCTCATTTGATTGTAGTTTTGTTTTAATGCCAGAAACAAATAAAGGACAAAATCAACATGATTCATTAAAGGCTATAAACTTTTTTTTATTCTTTATTTTCATAAAGAGGCATGTAGGTAGGAGTTACATTCTTAGAACAAATTACATACATTATCCACTCTTTCATTTTTTTTCACCGGTGGAGGTAAACACATGGAACATTAACAAGGGAGGGAGAGTAAAGTTAAAGAGGAAAAAATGAAAACAAAAGAGGGGTTTTACCCAGTGCACATCAAGGAAGTCTGTCAACCACTGTTATTACCAGTAAAAGAAAAAGAAAAGTTAACAAATTAATTTTAACTTATTTTAACCAAGTCCAGCCTTAAAGGCTGAATATGCTCAACCCATTTGGCCCATAGATTAATAAACATACATTCTGAGACAAATAGAGAAGGTGATTGCTTCCATAAAGAATAAGTCATTTACAACATTTATCCAGTCTGATTCCATGGGGGGCTCAGGAAGCAGCCAACGTCTTGTTATTGCTTTTTTAGCAGCTAATGTGAGTGTTGTAAGAAGATATTTGTTTGTTTGTTGGTGTGGGGTGTCAAAGTGGTTAAAAAAGAGAGTGGAAAATTTAAGCGGTACCTTTACCTTAAGTATTTTGATTACCTTTTTGTGGAAATCAGCCCAGAATGGTTGAACCCCAAAAGATATGCCTATGGTCTGCTTCATGTGCCCCACACAATCTCCAACAGTCAGCATTACCAGCACCGAAACACGCTTTTTGTTTTGGAGTAATGAAAAATCTTGTAAGGTGTTTCCAGTTGAACTCCCGCAGGATATGTGAATTGGTACATTTCCACTGAGATTCACAAATATTGAACCAGTCATGTTCCGGTATTGTAAAATTTCCTTCAGTTTCCCATTTTTCCTTAATGTAATTTGTTGAAAGTGCTTCTTTTGACAGAAACCCCGTATAAAACTTACCAATAGCTTCTTTAATTAAAACACCAATTATTCCTAATTCCTCCATTAGATTTTTTACTTTTTTACATGATGTTATTGTGGGAACATTTTTGGAAGAGTCTAGGTTTGGATTAAGACAAATGTTTCTATTACCTCCACAAATTACTGTTCCAGGTGCTCCGATCATTAAATCACAGTTTTCTATAAAATGCAAAATCGCTTCCAGGCGGAGCATAGACATTGCAAATGGTAATTGTTAATTTTCCCTGTGACAACTATGTATCGACCTCCTTTATCTGCATTCTCTGTGACATATTCAAACGGAATTTTTTGGGATATTAGTATAGCAAATCCTCGTCTTCGACCATTTTTTTAAGATGAATAATAAGCTTTTGAATGCCCCATTCTTTTTAATTTGTCATGTTCTGAATTTGAAAGTGCGTCTCTTGTAAAAGTACTATTTGGGCCTTTTCACGTTTAATTTTTGATAGTACCATATTTTCTGGACTATAAGCCGCTACTTTTTTCCTAGGTTTTGAATCATGCGGCTTATACAAAGGTGCGTCTATTCTGTGGATTTTTCTTCCACTGCTGGGGGAGCTCTAACAGGAATTTGAATCAAAAACAAGATAGACAAAAAAATCAATGCAAATCAGAAAAGCCAATGATACTTTTTCTTTAGCAGATAGAACACTCGTGACAAATTACTAACTGGTAATTGTTTTTAAAATCCTTCTTCATGGTGGAAATCACACAAAGAAGTTTGTGTGGTGGACATTTTAAGTCAAAAGAAATGGAGCTTTGCTATCTAGGAAGGAAACCGCACTGCTGCACACAAGCTTAGCATCAATGAATTTATGGTGAGACGCTGGAGACGGCAAGTACATACATGTACATTTAAAGTAGAAAATTGTTAAGTAATTATCTTATTTTTCAACATAGATATCTGCGGCTTATATCCCAGTGCGGCTTGGATTTCTTTTTCTTTTCTTCATTTATTAAACTGAGCAGGTGCAGCTTATATACAGGTGCGCCTTATAGTCCAGAAAATACGGTACTTTAGTCCTCTTAGCCGGACTTGAAATACCTTTCACATTAAATGAGATTATTTTAATATCATTCTTGTTCATTGTACGTTGTGTATTCTAAACAGATATCCCGTATGACAAAGCTCGAAATATAACAGTAAAAAATTCTCAAGAGTTCAATCTCGTGCACTAAAAAACTCCCTCCTGAAGAACAAGTAACAAAAAACAGAACAAGGAACGTGTCGTTGGAGATACCAAGAACAGGTGCTTCCAAGTTGGGGGCTCGTTTTGAATGAGCCCTGCAGGATCCCAGGTGGAATGGGTCCAGATAGGGAAAAGGCCCAGCTCTTTGAGCAGGAGGGGCCCTATGTGTCATGTTGACAGGTTCTGATGAAAACTTAAGGAGTCCGGACAATTTGTAAAGAACTTCAAAGAAGGAAACAAACAAAACTTGGGATCAGACGATCAAATATCTACCTTCATAATTATGTTTCTCCAAGGAAAGGGTAGAAGTTCAGTTTTCTTAACCTTCTGTGTCAGTGACTCTTCGAAATCCCTGGAGCTTCTCTCTAAAGCGGGTGCTGGCTAAGGTCCCCGTCGCGGTGCCGTGTTGATCTCTCTGTTGAACGCGGCGTCCCTTTGCCAGTGCCCAGCTGGACAAGAGGCCGATCTCGTCTAGATCAGGAGCCGTGGCAGGTTTCACCACGCTGACTGAAAGTCCCAGAGCGGCCATGTCCCTGGTTGCTTCTGCGGCGTCTTTGTAGGTGCCGGCGTCATCGGGAGTCAAAACTCGCATTTTGACTGGATAGGGAGTGTGGAAACCTTATGTGTTTTCTTCCAGCACTTTTGGCTTCTCTATATTCATTGCGTTTTTTAACACCTCGACGGGGAAATCGTGGTCAATGAAAAAAACGGGCGTTGTCACAGAACACTTGTTTTTTCTGCCATGCTCTCCAGACAATGTCTTCTTTTGTGCGGTAGCTACCGAACTTCACCACGATGGACCGCGGTTTCGTATGCGGGTCGCCGGTGGGTTTAGCTGACAGAGCTCTGTGCGCTCGTTCGATTCCGAGAACCTGGTCGCTGGGAAGATCAAGTGTCTTTTTCAACAACTTATCGACAAATGCGACCATGTCAGATCCTTCCTTGTTCTCTGGTATTCCATAAATACGGAGATTTTCTCTTCGAGCCCGGCCCTCCTGGTCAATGGGCCTCACCTCTAGGCTAGCTTGGTGGTCTGTTAGCCTCTGGATTAGCTTAGCTGCTGCTTGTAATGCAGTCTCAGTCTCATCTATCCTCCCTTCTGCTTCGTCCATTCTCTCGCTGACTCGTCCCATTTCGTTTTTAATCTAGGTAAATTGCTCGTTGTTGTCTTTCCGTAAGTCACAGAGCTCTTTTAGAATATCCCGGAGAGTTGGTTCAGAAGTTAGGCTAACTACGCCATCTTGAGCTAATGCTAGCTCCGGGGGGATAGATCTGTTCTTTGCGGGTTAATTCAATGTCATTGTCTCCAAAGTTTGTAGTTTTCCTCCTTCTTGTCTGATCTCCTGTTTCCATCTTTAATTGGTATCACGGATATTAGAAAAAACCTTATTGAGGGAGTTATTTTTTACAAAGCCGTCGGGTACTCGAAACTCAAGCGGTCATCTTCTCGCTGGTGGAACCAGAAGTCCTAAGCGCTTCAAGTTTAAACGTAATGATGATTAAAATGTGTCTTTTACATCCAATCGGTGCGCAACCCTATTAGTCAACTAATCTAAAAAAATAATCAGAGATTAGTCGACTGATAAAA
Organism: Oryzias javanicus; assembly: GCA_003999625.1. NCBI lineage: Eukaryota > Metazoa > Chordata > Actinopteri > Beloniformes > Adrianichthyidae > Oryzias > Oryzias javanicus. The sequence continues at coordinate 5,538,761 of CM012438.1, forward strand.
TAGTCGTTTGGCAGCCTAAACAATAATTTTACGGAGAGGACTTTAAAACTTAAAACACAGAAACATTAATTTACAGAACAATTATTAAAACTATATTCTATTAATTTAATAACAGATATGAATACATTTTGCTCTAACTTTATTAGTAGTCTCCTTGTAACATTATAGAGCTGGTCTTGAGCTGAAAAAGCCCTCATCATGAGAGAGCAGCATCTTTACTATGGAGGACTAAATATCACTTTTGAAACAAATATATATGCAATTAAATTAATAAATACATAAATGTTTAAACATACTTGGTGTTAAAATATTAAAATAGCCGTTAAAAAGTACATTGAAATATATCGTGACATATTTAAAAAAATTTGGTCTAATATACTGCTCACAAAAATTAAAGAACACTTATTTTTATTGGGCCTGGCATGAATTGAATTATATCTGTCTGATCATTTTCTTGTTTGTTAAGCAGCTGAGGGCCTCGTTCATCAATTTCAGCTGTATTGGTGTTGATGGAATTAACAATAGGTGCACTTCAGTGGCAACAATTAGAAAACCCTCCAAACAGGACTGGTGTTACATGTGGAGGTCATTTCAAGTTTCTGCCTCTTGATTTTTTTTGGCTGGTTTTCCACTCGTGCTGATTTTGGCTTGTGTAATTATTGCTGAGGTGACGTATTACTGTAGGCTGATGTTATGGAGCTATGGAGCACTCATTTTGGACTGTGATGGGCTGACACATTAATATGATTGTGTGGTGTGTGTGAGAAACTGCACTGGAAGTTCTACAAATGAATTGCCCTCTGGGACCAATAAAGTTTTCTGATTCTGATTCTCTACTGGCAGTATGAGGAGATTCCTTAACCCTACAGAAGTTACACAGGTTGTCCAACTTCTCCAGGATGGCACATCCACACGTGCTGCAGCAAGAAGGTTTAATGTGTCTCCCAGGACAATCTCCAGAACATGGAGGAGATTTCAGGAGACTGCTGGTTATTCTGGAAGAGCTGGACAGGACCGTAGAAGGTCCTCAACCCCTCAGCAGGACCCATACCTGCTCCTTTGTGCAAGGAGGAACAGGCTGAGCACTGCTCGTGCCCTACAGAATGACCTCCAGAGGGTCACTGGTGTGAATGTCTCTACCCAAACAATCAGGAACAGACTTCATGAAGGTGGTCTGAGGGCCCCACATCCTGTAGTGGGCCCTGTGCTCACTGCCCAGCACCATGGAGCTCCACTGGCATTTGCTCAAGAACACCAGAATTGGCAAGTCCACCAATGGCGCCCTGTACTTTTCACAGACGAGAGCAGGTTCACCCTGAGCACCTGTGATAGACGTGAAAGAGTCTGGAGAAGACAAGGAGAACTTTCTGCTGCCTGCAACGTGGTTCAACATGACAGGTTTGGTGGTGGGTCAGTGATGGTCTGGGGAGGCATATCCATGGAGGGATGCACAGACCTCTACTGTCTAGGAAATGGTGCTCTGACTGCCATAAGGTATCCAGATGAAATCCTTCAACCCATTGGCAGACCCTACGCTGGTGCAGTAGGTCTTGGTTTCCTCCTAATGCACCACAATGCCCGGCTCACGTGGCAAGAGTCTGCAGGCAGTACCTGGAGGATGAAGGAATTGAAACAATTGAATGGCCTTCACCATTCCCTGATTTAAACCCTATAGAACATCTCTGGGACATTATGTTTGGGTCCATTAGGTGCCGCCAGGTTGCTCCTCAGACTGTACAACAGCTCAAGGATGGCCTCACACAGATCTGGGAGGAAATGCCATAAGACATCATTCATCGTCTCATTAGGAGCATGCTGCCACGTTGTCAAGCATGCATACAAGCTCGTGGGGGGCACACAAGATACTGAAAAGCATTTGGATTTGCATAAATGAAGTTTTGGAGAAAATGGACTAGCCTGCCACGTCTTCATTTCATTCTGATTTTATGGTGTCTACACAATTGAGCCCTCTGTAAGCTGAAAACTTTTATTTCTATTGAAATACTTGACATCCTTTTGTTCCTAAGACACTGCCCTGTTGTTATTTGTATAGATATCCAACATCATATTGAGATCTGATGGATCTAATGTGTTTCTTTAAAGTGCTCCTTTAATTCTTGTGAGCAGTGTATATGCTGAAAGAAAAATTGAAGGAAATATATACACCATTAACATATTTAATTATGTGTATTTAATTATTTAAAATTCGCATCAAATAAATTAAAGTGTCATTAAATTTGTCAATATTTCATTTAAAGTCCTTTTAAATTGATTGAATAAACATATATTCATTTTATGCTTGATTTAATGATTTCATGATCTAATAAAATATTATGTGGAAGAATTTTTGGCTCATAATTGAGAATAAATTCAATACTCAAAATGCTTTTTCATTTTCACAATGTAGCCACATAAGTTGTCCTTTAAAGTAAAAGCAATCCTCCAAACAGCTTTTTCCTTTTCCTCTTCAACCTTCTCATTCTGTAACTTCATTAAAATGATTAAAAAAATGTCATTTGACATTCCATTTCTCAAAATGTTTTCTAGTAAGTTTGTCCCAAAATGAACATAGATGAACACCAATGCTTTTTCATTTTCACAAGGTAACTACATTATTTGTCTCCTAAATAAAAGAAATAAGTAATCCTCCAAAGTGCGTTTCCATTTTCTTCATCAATACCCAATGAGGATGAGGAGGAGGAGGACTGGGTGATGAGACGGAATGTCAAAAACTCCTGTCTCCTTTTCCTGTGTTTTGTTTTCTCTGTGGAGAGGGTGGAGGGTGGGGCATATTTGGAGGAGGAGGAGTGAGTGATGAGACAGCTTGTACAGCAGAGGTTGCCAAAAACTCTTTTCTCTTGTCTTTGCTGTCCTCATCCACCAGAGGTCACCATCTATGTCCCTGTCTTTGTCTCCTCGGTTGGATGAGGGGGGCGGGTGTTATGGGACATGGGTAGAAGAGGAGGAGGGGGATGAAAACAGCTGTCTTTTTGTCCTATCTTTGTCCACCAACAAGGTCACCACCAACTCCTGTCTTTTGTTTCCTCGGTGGATGGGATGTGAGTGGAGGAGTGGGATGAGAGGATCGGGGGCGGGACGGGACACTATGTCCAGCAAAGGTGGCCAAAATCGCCCATCTCTTTGTCTTCTGTCCTCATCCACCAGAGGCCACCATTTCCTCTCTGTCTTTCGTCTCCTCTGAAGATTTGGGGGAGGGACGATTTTGGATGTGGATTTTTCTTTCCTTTGTTTTTGTACACCAAAGGTCCATGCTGTTCCGGGTGGCTTTCCCCAACTCAGCCACTAGGGGTCCGGTCCCAGGTTCACTTGATTCCTTCCGCTGCCTTTTCGGGGTATTTGTGACCCCACGTGACTCGCTCTCCTCCCCTCTCTCCCTTTGGGGGCAGGAGGGTGGGTGGGTAGAGAGAGAGAAGGGGGGTGTCCTGTTCTGGTTGCACTTCATCCCCTGTGGGACTGGGAGTCTAATTCCAGTGCTAGGTTATGAGTGGGGTCACCTGGACCCCTCAAGACAGAGCACATAACAGATTCTGGCCACCTTGGTATGTGTGAGGGCTGACGCAGCACCTTGGATCCATCATGACAACCTCTGAACCCGTCTCCTGCTACTTGTAGCTGCAGGCTGTGGATCATCGCCATCATCTGTGCGATCTGTACCACAAATTAGGCTGGCATGATTTCCTTTGTCTTGTGTATTTTGCAGTGCCGCCGCTATGGGTTTTCCTCTGGTTTCTGACAGTTTAGTGACAGAACTTCGAACATCTTCTAAGATCTCGGAAACCTTTAATCTGGCGGATGCCACGGCGAGCTCAGTTTCAAGTTCCAATGAATCCTTTCTTGCTCTTAAGTGCATTTCTGGTTCCTCTACTTTGGCTCTCATGCAGATTCCTTCCTGTACGAGAGCTTCTTTCTCAAACTTTGACCAGCAAAATTTCTCGGTCTGCTCTGATTTTTAGGTATGTGGACTTTAGATTGTTTCTTGAAAACATCAAACACAATCTTGAACTATTCTTGATGTTGTCTTCTCTGTCATCTGGTCCATCTGCTTCAATCTCTTCCAAGGTAGACAGACATTTTTAAAAACTTGAACCTTTTTTAGAAATTAACTTTGTTCAAATCATAAAGAATGTTTCAATGAACCACAGAAGAGTGAAGAATAAAACCAATAAAGAACAATAAAACATTTATTTTAAAGTTTTTTGTTTGTTAAATTAATGTCATGCATAGAAAAAACACACTTTTATAGAATGATGTACATTTTTTCATAACCGTGTGTAATCTTACAGATCAGTGTGTTGGAGTTGTGGACAATAAAGTCAGGATTAAACGTTTGAATCAAGTCTGGGATGGAAATTTGTGGTGACCAACAGTGGAGGGAGAAGCAGACTCCATCATGTTTCAGCCTCAGAGATGAAGAACAGAGACTCTCCTGTCAAACTCAAAGAGTTTTTCTGAAGTTTTACCTGCATTTGATGGTTTTTCATTTAGAGTTCTGCCTGTATTGAAATATGGATTATAGAATTTCATGTTATGACTGACATTCAGATAAAAGATTCTGCCTGTACCTAAAACCACTACTGACCCACAAACATGTGCTGTGAAGAGGAACCTGCAGTGAAGGCAGCCATGTTGGAGCCTCATCCATGGTCTTGTGGCACAGGTGGTAAGGGAACGGGGACCGTTCGATAGGTGGATTGCACACAAAAGGCGTGGCTGTGAGTTAAAAAATAAAATTTTTTATTACAAAAGACCCTAAAAGCACAATTAAAAGTCCAATAAAACAATCACACTACTAAAATAGGGAAAAGGGTCAGTCAGCTGAGGCCCGTTTTGGCTGCGTACGGTGGAGGCCCCCAAAACAAAGAAATAAAATATAATTCACCCCACTCACGTGACACTGCACTCACAAGTGAATCCCTTCACCAAAACACGACACTCCAACGGGGGGAAAGCCTCCACCGGGGCAAGAGACTGGGTCCTCAGCACTGAGGGAGGGGAAAACAGAATTAAAATTCACATACACACACAACAATAAAAGAAATAAAACTTTTAGTCAGAAGTGGAGCTTAGCAGATTGGCTCAAACAGCTCCACTTCATAAAAACAGTGCTCCTCCAAACTTATAAAAAGCACAGCGTTAGAAACAAGGCTAAAATTGGTTAAAAGTCCAGGGATAAAAACCACTCGTGTTCCTCGGTTCTGGTCCGGTGGGGGACTGAGTCTGGGCGTGTCCCGAGGGTCCGTTGGACACCTCCGGCGGACGTATCGGCGATCGGCTCGCCCCCGCAGAACCCTCGTCACACACAACGCGAGTGAGCAGCGAAGTTGTCCCAAGATCAATGTACCCAAAAGCAGCAGCCGTTCCCGGGTCACTGGGAGCACCAGAAAGTTCCTGGCAATGGAAGACATTGCAATAAATAAAAGACAGCTTACCGGAAGATGCAAGGCTTTCAGCACTGCTGACTCACCAAACTGTTTGTCACCCCAAAAGAAAAGGCAGCAAGTAAAGCGCAGCGACTTAGTCGGATCCAGGTGCTTAATTTGTTTTCCGGAGCTACAAGAAGGGAAACACTGTGAAGCCTGCTGACAGCTCCCTTTAGGCAGCCTGCCACCGCTACTTTACCAGTGAGGCTGACCCGGAAGCGCACACCAGGAAGTGGGCGGTCCAAGAGGCCAGAAGTTGCCCATGACAGCCAGTGGGCTGCTTAATCTTTTATAGTGCCTCTAGAGGCCACCACCTGTAATTAGCTGCCCAGCCACACCTGCAGGAATCTATCCTGCTACAGTCTCATTAGAATGAAGGGAAGAGTTCCAAAAAACAGTGTGTTTTAGACTGAAAGACTGAAGGACAAATAAATGAGGATTCATGAAGAATCAAATCCAGAGTTTATTCATGTTTAAATAATCTACAGACATTTTAGGTCTGGGAGCTGAAAATGTCTGTTGCTGCTGAGAATCCATCCTCCTCTGTGAACGCTGGATCTTCATCCCTGAAAGTCCATGTGAAGAGGAGAAATGTTTGCTCCTCTTCACACCAAACAGGAGCAAGAACAGATTTGATTTGAGGAAAATGTTCCTGCATTTTAACAGACAATCTCATTATTGATGAAACTTTTCATTGTTAAATAATGACTCCGCCTCCATTTGCTCTGGATTTGAGTTGAAATCTGCTTGAAATCTGCTTGATACTCAACTTAAAGGGGTTGGATTGGGGCAGTGTTCCTCATTCCAGGTCCTCGAGAGCTGCCATCCTGCCTGTTTTCCAGCTCTCCATGTACTGCTTGCTGCTGATTACCTGGACCAGGTCTGTTCATTCAATCAGTGTGTGGAGGCATCTGACTGAACTAATCAGCAAGTAGCAGGGCTTGGAGATCTGGAATACAGGCAGGATGGCGGCTCTCGAGGACCTGGAATGAGGAACACTGGATTGGGGCGTTCAACCACCAAATGCAGCTGTGTCTGCAGCTCACCACTCCCTCAGGGAAGGAGTCAAAAATGGAGAACAATTTTCAACCACTCAGGTAAGTGACAGCTAGAGAGACTTGAACTTTCTGTTCTCCTATCTTCTGCTTCTCCTCTCTCCATGGACAAAGACCTCGTTCACTGAGAAGGTAAGGGTTTATTCAGCCTCACATGCTCCTGTCATTGACTGTATAGTAGAACTGGACTGAGTGACCCCTCACCCCGTGGTGGTTCTTCAGTCATTCTATTGGTCAGAAGAACCACTCTGGCTCTGATACATATTTTTTTTAAATCTTCTTGTTAAAAATTTTTTTCATTATAATTTTGCTGTAGTTCAAGTAACTCAAGTTATAAGCGGACCAATCAGACGCCTCAATAAAAGCATGGGGCCCCCGCTGGCCCCCACCTCGTGCGTTCAAAATGTTTGATTGACAAATTCTCCTTCAGTGGAAAGGGTGTGGCCTTCCAACAAACTCCCTCCTGATTGGTGACAGTAGTTGATGTAGAAATGTTAACTCAGATGAGTTCAACAGTCAGAACTGGACTTGAGGAGTCCAGCTTTGGAACCTGCAGAGAAGCAACAAACAGCAGAAAGCCACACTGTGGGAAAGACTCCACACTTCTGACTGATGTTCACGTCCACTTTATTCTTCACAGGAAAGATTGAGACAGAACACTGAGAACTAAAAAGAACAGAGAAACACTTTGAATCTCTACTAGAAAACAGGAATCACAACATAAACACGTCTGTTTCTTTATCCACCTCTTCGTTAATACATTTTTTACTAAACCTTTCATTCACAAAACTGTTATTTGCTAACACGACTCAACAAAATATAAACTTTAATTATTTTCCATTTAGAGAATAGTGAAATGTTCACAAATCGCATAAAAGATGATAGCATTAGAAACGTGTTAAAAATAATTCAAGTGTTGTCATGGTAACACAGACTTAGAGAACATTGTCTCAGTATAAACTACAACCACAATGATTAACTTAACTGTAAATCATGTAACGTTTTTTTTTAAATCTTCTAATAAGAATCTAACAAAAGGGAACATCATCCGTTTTTTTTAATTAATCTGACTTTCGTAATTCAAAACAACAAAATTCCATTTAGAGGTACGTTTAAAACAAATCAATTTCAAGAACAAGTTTAATATTTTCTGTTTATCAATTCAATAAGGGAAGTTCATGATAATAGAATCATTACAAAATGAAATGCATGAATCCTTTATTTTGAGCAATGTGATCACAGTGGCTTATAGATGATAAACACCTAAAAATAATCTCTTAGAAATTATATCAAATTAATCAAAAAGGATGTTTTCAGCACGCATCAGATTTCAGAAAACTGGTCTTTTCTCTCCATCCAATAATCACTTGTTCCTCTTTTCATTGAATGACTGCATCAATGTGGTATGGAGACCATCAGAAAAACACAGTAACTGATGTTTAGAGATACTACTAAACATTCTATTGACGGAGACTGAGACCATTTAAAGACTCAGTAAGGTCTTGGAAAGTGTTTGGAGTTAATCAGCAGATTACTGTGGGCCCTGTGGACTTATAAAAATGATATTTATTAACTTTTTGATGACTTAATTCTTAGCTATATATTCATCAACATTTTTTTCTAACTTTATGAGTTCTCATGTGTTTAATAGGATTATATGTTTGACTAGAAAAATGTATCATTTTTATTACATCACACGTGTCAAAGTCATAGACCGGGTGCTGAATCTGGCCCTCCAAATCATTTTCTTTAATTGTTATACATGGACAGATGTAATCTTGCGCTAATTTCCATCTTCTTTTAATTTGAAAAAATATATCCTTATAGGGAGTAAAATATTGAGAATTATTGAAATTTAATTTGATTTATTCTGGAATAATATTCCTGCCTGTATATTTTTTACAATTATAATAAAAACCTAAAGTTTCAAATAAAAAAAAAATTGCCCTTCTACTGGCTTTTTGGACCTGTTTTACAATTACTAAGATTTTTTAGGCTACTTTGGAGTTTAGCTAATATTTCAGCTGCACGTTACCTGTTTTGACTAATTCAGGCTTTCTTTTATTTTTTAGGATGTTTTTGACTTTAGCTAATGTTTACACGGTAGCTGTTTTGGCTGATTAGGCTTTTTTTCCGTTTTTTTAGGCTATTTTAAAGTTTACCTATTTTTCGGATACTTGGCAGCTGTTTTAGGTTTAGTTTTTAGGCTAATTTGACATTTAGCCCACATTTTAGCTGGTCATCAGCTTCAGCAATTTCAGCGATTGGCTTCAGCGTTTTCAGCTATTAATTTCAGAGTTTTCAGCAATCAGCAGTTTTCAGCAATCTTTAGCGGCTAAAATTCTTACAGCATTTACACAAGAATTATCGCAGGTAATGCAATATATCAAGTCCATAATTATATTAAAAAGCTATGTTTTTAAAGTCTTAAAAATGTACTTTTAGTGTGTTCAATAAATGTTTATTCTGTTCGGCCGCGAATTACAGTATATTTTTGATTTTGGCCCCCTTAACAGGAGTTTGACACCCCTGCTTTATGCCAAAAAGGATTTTTCTCCTGTGTGAGTTCTCATGTGTCTTTTGAGATGAGATACACAATTAAAACTTTTGTCACATTCTTTACAAGAAAAGGGCTTCTCTCCTGTGTGAGTTCTCATGTGTCTTTAGAGATGAGATGAATGATTAAAACTTTTGTCACATTTTTTTTGAAGAAAAAGGCTTCTCTCCTGTATTAATTCTAATGTGCTTTTTGAGACTAGACCGAACAGTAAAACTTTTATCACATTCTTTACAAGAAAAGGGATTCTCTCCTGTGTGAGTTCTCATGTGTCTTTTGAGATTAGATGAATTATTAAAACTTTTGTCACATTTTTTACAAGAAAAAGGCTTTTCTCCTGTGTGAGTTCTCATGTGTGTTTTGAGATGAGATGAATTATTAAAACTTTTGTCACATTTTTTACAAGAAAAAGGCTTTTCTCCTGTGTGAGTTCTCATGTGTGTTTTGAGATGAAATGAATAATTAAAACTTTTGTCACATTCTTTACAAGAAAAGGGCTTCTCTCCCGTGTGAGTTCTCATGTGTCTTTTGAGATTAGATGAATTATTAAAACTTTTGTCACATTTTTTACAAGAAAAAGGCTTTTCTCCTGTGTGAGTTCTCATGTGTGTTTTGAGATGAGATGAATAATTATAACTTTTGTCACATTTTTTACAAGAAAAAGGCTTTTCTCCTGTGTGAGTTCTCATGTGTGTTTTGAGGTAAGGTACACAATTAAAACTTTTGTCACATTCTTTACAAAGATAAGGCTTCTTTCCAGAGTGAGTTCTCATATGTCTTTTGAAACTAGATTCATGCCAAAAACTTTTGTCACATTCTTTACAAGGATAAGACTTCCCTCTAGTGTGAGTTATCAGATGTTTTTTGAGAGTAGATTCATCTCTAAAACTTTTGTCACATTCTTTACAAGAAAAGGGCTTTTCTCCTGTATGAATTCTCATGTGTACTCTGAGATGAGACATTTGACTAAAACGTATGTCACATTCTTCACATGTAAAAGGCTTCAATCCTGAATGAACTGCCATGTGTATTTTGAGATGACATATTTGACTAAAATTAATGTCACATGCTGTACATGAATAAGGCTTCTCTCCTGCATGAGTTTTCATGTGTCTTATGAGATTAAATGAACGATTAAAACTTTTGTCACATTCTTTACAAGAAAAAGGCTTCTCTCTAAGATTAGTTCTCATGTGATTTCTGAATTTTTGTGATTCTTTGCTTTCTACTTCTCCAATCTGTGTAGGTTCTTGTTCCTCCTGCTCATCTTTGATCTTAAGAGGTCTCGGTTCCTTTTGTTTCTTCTCAATCTGTGTAAATTCTGGCTCCAACTGCTCTTTTTTAATCTGTGTAAGTCCGTGTTCCTCCTGATCTTCTTTAATCTGTTGAGGTTCTGGTTCCTCTTGATCCTCTTCAATCGATAGAGGTTCTGGTTCATCTTGTTCTTCTTCAATCTGTAGAGGTTCTGGTTCCTTTGGTTTCTCTTTAATCTGTAAAGGTTCTGGTTCATCCTGTTCCTCTTTAATCTGCAGAGGTTCTGGCTCCTCCTGCTCCTCTTTAATCTGTAGAGGTTCTGGGTCCTCCTGATCTTCTTTAATCTGTAGAGGTTCTGGTTCCATGGGTTGTCCTTTAATCTGCAGAGCTTCCGGTTCCTCTTGTTCCACTCCTTTGCTCCTCTGCTGGTTGTAAATATTGTCCTCTTCACTCACATAATGCAAGGGGAGGACTGCAGGACAAAGAAAAAAAGGAGACATTTTATACTTCAAAGATTTTTGTGTATTGTCTAGCACCAAAAGAAAAATCCATATCCTCTTTTTTCAGAAGTCCTGAACTTTAAATCCACAAAAATTTAACTTTTTATTTATCTTTCAAAGTTAAGACAGTAAGAGGTGATTTCAGCCTTTCAGTCCTCAGTAGGTCAAATACCTTATGTTTTCAAAAAATGACACACTTACTATAGCGGTTAAAAAACACACACTTCCCACACCGACACACTATATACACTTTTCACTAGTAGAGTAGTGGCCACTGGTCAACCCATGAGGATTTTACCACGGTCCGGGGTGGGGGTGGGGCAGCGGTGTAAAGTCACAATCAGACACAGTATACCTGAATAGGAACGTGTGCTTTAAACGTAATAATAAACAGTTCTGACAATAGATGTGATCATCGTTTTACTTGGTCATAAACAATAATTCAAGCGATCAACAGAGTTTTTCCTGCATAGAGAATTTGGTGGCGGCCGCCACCACCTCATTTACAAGCGCCACCAGCTCCTGCCATTAAATCAAAACACATAATCAATTGTTCTCAAGGCGCGATCTTTCATTCATTTGTAACTGCAGTTACACACACCCACCAGTAAAAGTGAGTGGGACTATGTCCAAATTAGTGCTTTATTTATCAGTCAAAACTCCACGCAGAAATAAGACATCTCCACGCACGTATCAAACGTTCATGTGGACAATTCAGACCCCCATGAGCGCTCGCCTTTACTCCTCTATGAGCAGAAAAAGTCCTTCCGTGCGAAACTTTCTACTTCTGCGTTTGTGAGCCACTCCCTCGGGCACAAGTGATGCATGCGCCCAAGCAGAATCTCAGTGAGCGCACATGCAGGCGCAGCCCTCCGGCCCAATTGTCAAAAGAACTTTTTTCACTTGCGTGTAGAATGAGAATCCCCCCCTGAGCGCACATCACCAAAATGTAGCTTTTATCCTCCTGTTTTTCTTCCTGTTGTTTCTTTCATCCACTTTACTGATCTGAAAAAATAATAAAAGGTTTTGTAAGATGAATCATCATCATCATCATCATCATCATCTTTATTTATAAAGCGCTTTAACACAATTTTAAAATTGAAACAAAGCGCTGAACATTAAAAAACTAAAAACGACACAATAAAAGGTAAGAACATGATAAAAACACAGAGGGTAAAAAAGATACAATAAAAATTTGAAAGTAAAATCAAAGCAACATCTCAAATGTGAATAAAAGCCTGGCTATAAAAATGAGTCTTCAGTCTAGTTTTAAAAATGGACAGGGAAGTGGCTTGTCTAATGTTTAGTGGCAAAGCGTTCCAGAGCTTTGGAGCACAGACAGAAAAGGCTCGTTCCCCTCTGCATTTCCTTTTGGACCTCGGTACCTCCAGGAGAAGCTGATCAGCTGACCTGAGGCACCGGGCTGGAGTGTAGGGAGAGAGGAGCTCATCGAGGTAAGGCGGGGCGAGACTACTCAAAGATTTAAAAACAAATAAAAGAATCTTAAAATGAACTCTAAAATGGACAGGCAGCCAGTGAAGGGAAGCCAGAACCGGTGTGATGTGGTCCCTCTTCCGTGCTCCGACCAGGACACGAGCAGCAGCATTTTGGACCAGCTGCAGACGTGAGAGGGACGACTGGCTGATCCCGAAATATAGTGAGTTGCAGTAATCCAACCGGGATGTAATGAAGGCATGGATCACTGTCTCAAAGTGCGGTTGGGATAAAAATGGCTTCACCTTAGTCAGCCGCCTCAGCTGGTAAAAACTGCTCTTTACCACTGAGCTGATGTGGGAGTCCAGTTTAAAATCACTGTCCATTTTAAAACCCAAGTTTAAAACAGACTGTTTAACGTGTGGAGTCAAGGGACCCAGATCCATCTTGGAGGGGGTCACAGGGGCCACTTGGACCAAACACCATCACTTCTGTTTTTTGGTCAATCAATGAAAAGTCTTATAAATAAGCTAATAAATAAACTTGAAATGAAATAATACTAATTTGTCCTCTTTTTCTTTATGTAAATATACCTGCTAAAATTGTCAATTTAAGATACATTTGCTCAAAGGAGCAAAAGTTAAGGTACATGATTCTGAGGCCGCGATGAGACCACACCACCACCGTATTTATAGCCAGGAAAAACCCTGAATAATGGTGGTGTCTTCCTCAGATTTGTCTACCCAAAAACAGCCGGAGAAAACTACAGTGCGAGGATTAAAAAAGATTAAACGCTAAGAAGTTAAGAAGTCAGAAGGGAAACAGTCATGAAACTGCTTCATCATCCATGACTTTTGTCACGGTAGATTGGTCAAAGTTGGAGTGAAAATAAAAAGTCGCAAGGTGCGCAACAAATCGAGGGGTTTACTTGAATTTGTGTTAATATTTGCAATCGCAACACAGCGAAATCCTGGAGGGTCTGTCTTCTCTACCTCACACACTGTGGGCCAGTCTGTCAACAAACATCATGCACTGAAGTAAAATCCTGTTACACCAAACCATTTTAAAATAAGGGGAGGGAGAGATTGATTTTTCCAAAGCAAAATATATAAATATTGTTACCTTGACATTGAAAATCAAAATATTTGTGATTATTTATTGGTTAACTAAAATTATTTTTCTGTTCTACCATTTTGTTATCAGTAGGGTGCCATCTCAGTATATGGCCATAGTTAAGTTAAGTTTGACTTTGGGGAATCATTCATTGATTGGATTTAGATATATCATAATCCAAACGCTACAGTCAGAACGGACAAACAGATGTTTGGCAAGTTTTTTTTCCTGAAAGAGGATCAGACAGGGTTATCCACTGTCCCCCTCTATTTTTGCAATATTTATCGAGCATCTGCTTGCTCAGCTGTCGGACAGGACAAGTAAAAAATAAATAAATAAATAATAATAATTCATGAAATATTTATTTAATAATTTAATTGTATATATATATTTATTTGAGGAGGGCTTTTTCACCTCAAAATCTCTGTAATGTTACAAGGAGACTACTGGTAAAGTGTATGCAAAGTGTATTCATGCTGTTATTATATTTATAAAATTCAGTTTTTAAAATTGTCCTATAAATTAATGTTGTTGTATTTATCTGCCGCATCTTAAAGTCCGGTCCCTGAAAATATTGTCCAACTTTAAACCGATGCGTGTCTACATATATAGACAACACACTAAAGAGGACATTAGCATCAGCAGCTAGTAATATAGCATGCTAGCGTCAGTGAGTGACAACACCTCTGTCTTTCAATCAGAACTTTTACTAAACATTGCGTTGCTGCTGTAGACCAGCAGCTTATTTTATCCTCCAGTTCTTCCAAAACAGCTGCATGTTTCGCTGCTTCATCAGCCAAAGCTAACCGCTACACAGGGACAATTAGCAGAAGGGGGTGGGCGCTTGTCGCTGCATGTGCGTAGTTATTTATTTATTTTTAGCAAGCTTATTCTCTCTTCTGTGTCGCAGAAGAATCTCCTCTGCTCGCTGCAGCTTTCATGTTTGCACTTTGCAAGAGACAGACGGGCTAACTTTACACTGAACTACAGAAGCCCGGGAGAAAAAATTGAAATCTAAATTTTCCCAATTGTAAATCACCTGAAACAAAAATATTTGAATTAATCAACAATATCGATACATCGCCCAGCCCTAGCTGTAGGTATGACAAACCACAAATACAGTACAGTACTTTATTTTTCTAAAAAAGTTACAAAACTATTTTAACTATTTTCTTAGTAAAAAAAAAAAAATCGCAGTGAAAACACATTTTAATTGAGTGTACATTTTTTTGTCTAATCTAGTAGTTGAATGCTCTTAAAGGCTGTGACAACTTTATGTATTTGTAAAGTTTAGTCATTTTGATAGTAGGCTAATAAGCTATTATGCGAAATAATGTACATAGTTGCATAATAATTTTTAATTTTTTTGCGGCTCCAGACAGATTTGACCTTTGTTTTTTTGGTCCAATATGGCTCTTTCAACATTTAAGTTTGCCGACCCCTGCATTAGCCCTTCCATGACAAAGAAGGACAAGACTTCATGTCTGTCATTGGACACCAGTAAAGATTGACAATCATTGAAGAAGAAAGTTCAGCGCACTGTCTTGTTGGGTCCAGATGACCCCACTTTTATGTAAACAAGCCTAGGAGAGCGGAAGGGTTACGAAAAGAGTCTGTAGGGATGTCCTGATCCGATCACGTGATCTGAAATTGGGGCTGATTACTTGGAGGATGAGTCGATCGGTATTTGAGTTTTTCCTCTGATCAGTAGGGCTGTAACAAGTACCCGGGTGCTCGGGTATTCGCGATCTGCTCCCGAAATTACGAGTATGAATATTGGCGGCATCAAAGATCGCTAATTCGCGATCTTCATAAATATAGTTTATTGTAGTGAAATATTATCAAAATATGATCAGGGGACAATGTATCTGTGCTCTGAAATGCAGATTAATGTTGTACTTTAAGCTTATGAACTAAAACAAAGCCGAAAGGCAAGCGGTACGGCAGCCGAAAGGAAACAACTTCGTGACGGTGAACTTCCGGTTTTCAAAGTAAAACTAGCGAGAACTTTTTCCCGTTCAGAAACTGAGACTGAAGTTCGGTTCTCTGAAAAAACTACTGAGAAATTAATTAGCTTTAACACCGGAGCTTTATCTCCAGTGTTTACATTCTTTTGGTCATGGTAACTCTTCAACAGTTGACGCAATTAACTAAGCTCCAGTTTATTCTGAAGAAACGCAGCCTCGTGCTGCTGAAAGGCAGATGTAATCAACGTGAACCAGCTGATTCTGCCGCGTCTTTTTTTATAGGGGCTCTGCACCAATATTTAATGCCTAGAACGTAAAACATTGAAGAACTTTGATGATAGAAAACTGTGGAGAGAATCTTCAGGTTTTACTTTTAAATGATCCAAAACAGCAGCGATCTTTATCCTTTTTATGTTACTTTTTATGCTACTTCACCAGAAGATTGACAAAAGAAAAAAAAAAAGTTTAAAATGACAAATGGCATTTCTTTCTATCTGAATCTTTGTGTTTTTTTTAATCAGTTTTGTTGATTCTGATCTCCTGTTCTAAATAAATGTATAAGTAATGATTAAAAGCAAATAATTTCAATGTTCATCCATCCAGTTAATAGACATTCACATAGCAATAAACATTATCTTAAAAAGTAAGAATCGTGGTTCGATTCGTGAATCGTTGAGCTTGATTCGTGAATCGAATCGGATCGTCACCTGAGCAACGATCCACAGCCCTACTGATCAGTATTGGATATTTTTATGTATTGTTGTTATAATCAGCGCTTTATATTTCAATCTAATTATTCCGGATAAATACTCCAGTAGATGTCAGCATGTCATGAACAGATCACAAAATGTTGTTGCCGTAAAACCCAGAAGAATTCGGCAGCAGTTTAAACCGGAGGCTAACAAAAACAAACACAAACAAGCTAGCGATGTGGTCACAGATTCAGACTTCTGGGATCAATAACGCTTTCAAAAGCGCTTTGAACTGACAGCAAATGTCTCTATTGGCTTGTCTTAACGTAAACCACCACCTATAAAGACATTTCAACAGAAGAGTTTTTGTTTCTTTTTAATGTTTAGCCCTTCAGCAGCTGCTAACTGTAAGCTAAGTGCTAGCTCCGTGATTTAACTCCTTAGGACCCGAGCTGTCCTTTGATATGCCTGTTTTATTTATCTGACAGAAATAAAAGCTAAAATTAAAATGACTAATTGTGTAATAAAACCAAATATGTGATGTCTTAAGTGGCTAAAAAAACTAATCACAAAATCTAAAAACACCCAAAAAAATAAAATAAAAAAATAAACTAATAATTGTTTGTAATGATATGAGCTAGTCATGAACACTCATCAAATTCACGTTAAAACAAAGTCATCATTCATTTTTAAGAATTTTAAATGAGGAAAAGAATCACGTTTGATTAAAAATGTTCAACAGCTCTAAAGATTTTGAAGTCACAAAAATTTCTCATGTGAATAATTATCACTAATATAACAAGACCATAGTTTTTTTCTAGTTTATATTTGCTCTATTTTTTACTTATTTATTAAAGCTACTTAAATGAAGTGTTCCTTTCAAGTTTTTTAATGTTAAAAGAAGGTTAATTAAATATAAATAAGGGAAAAACACAAATCTGTTTATTTGACTTGTTCATGTTTCAAAAATATCGGATCGGGACTCGGTATCGGCAGATACACAAAATAGAATTACTCGGAATCGGATCGGGCCCAAAAAAAACCTGATCGGGACATCCCTAATCTCCACGCTTTCATCAGAATCTTCCTCTTTATCCATTTCAAAAGCATCACTGGTGAGTCAATGGTTCTGATAGAGAAAGATAAAAGGCTTTTAGAGTATTAAAAACGGTGCTCTTGTTTCAAGCCTTCCCCAGGGCCTTATCACGTTAATTCCCAAGCCTAACAAAGACAAGCTTTATATTGATAATTGGAGGCCTCTTTGCTTGTTAAATATTGCGTACAGTGCCATACAGAGTATTTCTATTGCTGGTAGACATATCATCATCAGTCAACTTGCAGATGACACGAGACTTTTTCTGAAAGACGCAGATCAAATATCAATCGCCCTGAAAGAAATTAACGACTTCTCCACAAACTCGGGTCTAAATTTAAATATCAAAAAATGCCAATTATTACCCATTAAAGATTGTGCTCAGCAAAATATTTGTAACATCCACATTCAGAAGAAAGTGACTTATCTCAGTATGATAATCAGTAACAACCAAATTTCTACATCTCAATCACATTTTTCCCAAGTTATTAAGAAAACACAAAATAAATTGAATCAATGGATGCAAAGAGATTTAGCAATACCAGGTAAAGTTTTCTCGTTTTACTTATGGAGCTCTCTCTTTATACATAGCAGGGCTGTAAAGAGTATCCGGGTGCTGGAGTACTCGCGATCTGCTCCTGAAAATTCGAGTACGAATATTCGTGACTTCCAAGAAACTTTGTTTGCGAATGGATCAGATAAGTGAGGGACAGAGAGATGTGACGTCCATGACGACGCTGAAGTTGGCTTCCGATTCAGAGCTTCCGATTCGCGAGGGTATTCCACTGTGTTTTTTGCACTCTGACCACCTAAAAACAAGTCCTGTTCAAAAACTACAGCACCTTGACAGTTCAAACCAGGATTAAATTATGCTTTAGACATTAAAGAATAAATTAAGAATAGTTTCTGATTTGTGAAAGCTTTTACTGATTTGTGAAAATGAGAAATAGGATGATTTTATTGCATTTTTTGAACTCTGACCATTCAAAAACAGGTCCTGTTCAAAAACTACAGTATCTACACAGTTCAAACATGGATTAAATTATTCTTTAGACATTAAAGAATAAATTAAGAATAGTTTCTGATTTGTGAAAGCTTTTGCTGATTTGTGAAAATAAGAAAGAGGATGATTATATTGCATTTTTTGCACTCTGACCACCTAAGAACAGGTCCTGTTCAAAAACTACAGAACCTAGACAGTTAAAACATGGATTAAATTATGCTTTAGACATTAAAGAATAAGTGAACAATAGTTTCTGATTTGTGAAAGTTTTTACTGATTTGTGAAAATGAGAAATAATGATGATTTTATTGCATTTTTTGGACTCTGACAACCTAAGAACAGGTCCTGTTCAAAGACTACAGCACCTACACAGTTCAAACATGGATTAAATTATGCTTTGGAGAGTAAAGATTATGTCAAATACTGTTTTTGATTTGTGAATTGTTTGTGGATTTGCAAAAAGCTTTGTTTTTAGATGAACGAGCCTCTATTTTTTCAAAGTTCCTCCCTTTTTACCCTCCCCCCAATAACAGCTACACAGTTGCTACCTTGCATTTTCTGTTTCAATAGCCATGAAGTTGTTTTCCTCTGAGTAAAATACTTTCAAATTGAATTTGTGCAAAAATTTCCTACACCTAGCACAATAAAACATAGTGCAAAAAATGTGATAAAATCATCCTATTTCTCATTTTCACAAATCAGCAAAAGCTTTCACAAATCAGAAACTATTCTTCACTTATTCTTTAATGTCTAAAGCATAATTTAATCCTGGTTTGAACTGTCTAGGTACTGTAGTTTTTGAACAGGACCTGTTTTTGAATGGTCAGAGTGCAAAAAATGCAATAAAATCATCCTATTTCTCATTTTCACAAATCAGTAAAAACTTTCACAAATCAGAAACTATTCTTCACTTATTCTTTAATGTCTAAAGCATAATTTAATCCTGGTTTGAACTGTCTAGGTACTGTAGTTTTTGAAAAGGACCTGTTTTTGAATGGTCATAGTGCAAAAAATGTGATAAAATTATCCTATTTCTCATTTTCACAAATCAGCAAAAGCTTTCACAAATCAGAAACTATTCTTAAGTTATTCTTTAATGTCTAAAGCATAATTTAATCCATGTTTGAACTGTGTAGGTGCTGTAGTTTTTGAACAGGACCTGTTCTTAGGTGGTCAGAGTGCAAAAAATGCAATAAAATCATCATTATTTCTCATTTTCACAAATCAGTAAAAACTTTCACAAATCAGAAACTATTGTTCACTTATTCTTTAATGTCTAAAGCATAATTTAATCCATGTTTTAACTGTCTAGGTTCTGTAGTTTTTGAACAGGACCTGTTCTTAGGTGGTCAGAGTGCAAAAAATGCAATATAATCATCCTATTTCTTATTTTCACAAATCAGCAAAAGCTTTCACAAATCAGAAACTATTCTTAATTTATTCTTTAATGTCTAAAGAATAATTTAATCCATGTTTGAACTGTGTAGATACTGTAGTTTTTGAACAGGACCTGTTTTTGAATGGTCAGAGTTCAAAAAATGCAATAAAATCATCCTATTTCTCATTTTCACAAATCAGTAAAAGCTTTCACAAATCAGAAACTATTCTTCACTTATTCTTTAATGTCTAAAGCATAATTTAATCCTGGTTTGAACTGTGTAGGTGCTGTAGTTTTTGAACAGGACTGGTTTTTAGGTGGTCAGAGTGCAAAAAACACAGTGGTATACTCGGTTCGGTAAAGTTAGAAAGATATTCACAGATTCGCACTTCCGGGCTCAATAGCTCGTCAGAAAAACATTCAAATATGACAGCAAGTATCTCAATCGTCTTGTATCAACACAGGGAGTCACCTACACAACTGCTTCAAAAGAAAAAAGATTGTTTTTTTCCCTGTTAATGAGAAGTGTTCTCTTCGGGCTGCAGATAGAGAAACGGCAGCGAGACCGCTACTAAGGGACCGTCTACAAAGTGCAAGCTTCCAGAAAAGGCGTTCTGTAAAAGTCAATAATCTCTCAGAAACAAATAAATATTGGCTTTCATGTGAACTAGTGATGGAGATTTGTCACCATATTCGTGCTACAAAAAAGATTTTGAAAAAAAATCCTTTATTTTATTATTTTGATTTAACCAATTTTAATAGATAAATGAAGCATGAAAAAAAGACTCAATAGCTCTAGGAATATTAAAGCTAAAGTCACCAAACTTTCTGCAGTGACTAATGATGAGCTCATTGTTCTACTACAACAAAGATTATGGCAGAAATTCACTTTTTCAGATTTTATTTTTAGATGAATATGGATCATATTTGGTCTAAAATGCTTAATAGCTCTGAAGATATTAAAGCTAAAGTCACCAAACTTTCTGCAGTGACTAATGATGAGCTCATTGTTCTACTACAACAAAGATTATGGTAGAAATTCACTTTTTTTTAGAATTTTTTTAGATGAATATGGATCATATTTGGTCTAAAATGCTTAATAGCTCTGAAGATATTAAAGCTAGAGTCACCAAACTTTCTGCAGTGACTAATGATGAGCTCATTGTTCTACTACAACAAAGATTATGGTAGAAATTCACTTTTTTAGATTTTTTTTAGATAATGTTGAGCATATTTGGTCTAAAATGCTTAATAGCTCTGAAGATATGAAAGCTAGAGTCACCAAACAAAAGAGAACAATTATTAAGTTTTGACAAACATTTAAATGAATTCCTTTTAAAATATAAGACACTCACAAAGTGTCATGTCAAGTTGCTTGATGGATTGTTGTAGCATTATGGGCACTGTAGTTAGGAGCCTAAACAGTTTATAAATTAGTTGAATAAAGTTTGAGCATTGCTGAGAACATCATGAAAGGATGAGTTGATCATGGCATAATAATATAGATACATTGTATTATAGGGGTGTCGGAAAAAATCGATTCACATTCGAATCTAGATTCTCATTTTTAACGATTCAGAATCGATTCTAAATATCCAAGAATCGATTCGCCCCCTCCCGCCATATTCCTGCATTTATATGTTTTATTTAATGGCTCGAGCCTGCTAGCTTACTTGCAAGCCGTAATGTTTGTCCCGAAACGGCTACCGTAGTTTGTTTTCCCTGGAGGCGAGCGGAGCTTACTGAGCGCGCGCGCTACGCAACATGAGAGAAAAAAAGACTCCTCCGTCCCGTTATAAATTGGCAAATGTATGGGCTCACTTCGGATTCCACAAATCCTGGGGTAAGGAGCTTGACATGACGTGCAGTGTGTAAAATCTGCTAAATCAGACACTTCGGGAACACTTCAAATGCTCGCGCTCATATCTCGTCCACCACCGGAGCTTAAAGTTTGAAAACTCTTTCTCTGCCTTCATACTGTTGAAATCATTCGTCCCTCCAGGATTTCCTGATGTTTCGATAACAACTTTTAATGCAAATCCAATCAAACCCCGAGATTTGTTGCGCACCTTGCAGCTTTTTATTTTCACCGCAACTTTATTGAGATCAATCTACCGTGACAACAGTCATGGATGATCACGTGACCGTTTCCCTTCCGACTCGGTCGTGCTCTCTTTAATTATCGTTCTGTAGTCCTCTCACTTTTTCTCTTCATAACGCGCGTGAACGGTCACCCCGCAGGTGAGCATGCGCTGCGTGCACGCGGGAGTGTAGGTGCGCTTTCCCCGGGCGCGCACGCGGCACGGGGAGGGGGGGGGGGGGGGGGGGTGCAGGTACAGATCAGTCTGTTATATTGCGCGGGACACAGCTGCTGCACAACAGGTACAGAGTATGAAGAGAAATACAGAGAGAGACTCTGGAAATCTGGAACCATTTCACTTTAACTGGTAATGTAAAGGAAGAATTTAGAGTCTGCAGGAAAAGAATTCCATCTAGAACCTTCTCCACAACAAACCTACAGACACCTGAGAGAAGCTTCTGTAAAACAGAGCAGATCAATAAAACCAGATCAGCTCCTCAAAGCCTTTGTCTTCCTCTATCAGCAACTCAGCAGTGATGCTTTAGAAATAGATAAAGAGGAAGATTCTGAGAACATCTGAGGATTCATCTGTTTATAATGTTTTTAAGTTCATGATTTTTCACTGGAAATCTGGAAATATTTTATTCTAAAATATGTTTAAATCAACACATATTTGGGTTATGTTAGCAGGAAAGACCAAAGTTCATTTTATGTTTGACAGTTCAATTCAAGATAAATGACAGCTCAAGGGGATGATGCTGTGCTGTATTTACTTTGTGCATGTGTCATAATAAAAAGAATTGGAACATGAGAATATGATTTGTATTTCATAATTAAAATTTTTAGGCGCTTTTAAAAATATGTATATATTCAAACACATTGCAA
The DNA here is from genome assembly GCA_003999625.1 of Oryzias javanicus. Lineage (NCBI taxonomy): Eukaryota > Metazoa > Chordata > Actinopteri > Beloniformes > Adrianichthyidae > Oryzias > Oryzias javanicus. Next base: position 5,561,213 of record CM012438.1, read on the forward strand.
CTTTTTACATAAGCTGCTGCAACATCGGCCATTTCGGGCCAGAACAATCATAAAAATCTTCTGTGAAATCCTTTAGGGTCTGAATAATATAAGTTTGCACAGTATCATAAATACATTCCCTTTTTTTTGTTAAAAATTTTCCTTTGTGTTTTAAATGTCTGAATCGAGAATCGAGAATCGTTTTAGAATCGAATCGGCACCCCAAGAATCGGAATCGAATCGAATCGTGACTTGTTGTAAGATTCACATCCCTATTGTATTAACATATTTTTAGAATTTCTATTCAATGACGTCACTTCTGTCATTACATTTAAAGTGTCACGGGATGAATATTGCTCTTTCTGTGGACTAAAAGATCTTCCAAAAAGGGTTGATAAGACATTAATTTGGGTCAGTGATCTAAATGTTATTGATAACTTTGGAATAGACTTTTCATTCCCAATACATTTTGTGTTAATTACATTTTTTACTTCTTCTCGAAATTTTCTGACATAAAGGTTGTGAATTTTATTATTATTATAAATGTAAAATTTATGTAAAATTGTTTGCAAAAAAAGGGATTAATTCCAACTGTTATGGCTTATATTTTTAAAATTACATAACAAATAATATACTTTTTCCTGCCATTTATAATATTTTCTTTAACTTGCAGATCCAGTGTGGCACTTGTGGAAGGTGGTAACACATTGAATGTCTATCATGGCAAACACATGACATACCTGGCGAGAAAGATTCCTGGTATTGTCCATTGTGTGAAAAGAATTAGGGATTTTGTTATTGAGTCATTAGAAAACTAAAAAACAAATTTTTTTTAGAACAATGTCATTTTGTTAATATGAGTGTTTTAATGCAACACTTTATTGTTTATATTCATTGAAAAGGTTTTGTTCAATAGAGTTTTGTCTCAGAATTAGTATAACAAGGGTTAGCGTTCTTAAATTTGTTTGGACTACATTGCAGCATATGTTTCCAAATAAATAGTTTCTAACAATCATTGAAAGTTGCTTTTTGTTTATATTTAGAGTCGTATGAATAAACAGGGAACAATTGTCATTGGATACATTTTACTGACATTACCTATAATATTACCAAAGCTTATGATTTTTGAAAGGCTAATAATAATTAACATTCTCATAATTGAAAATCCTTAAAAAAAAAGATAGTGACTTAAAAAATATTTTGGTTGTAGTGGCTGGCATGACAACCGTTAGCAATAGTTCACGGTTTGGTAACTGTAGTATTGTGTTTTCAAAAACAACAAGTGGTATTGGTCAGTTACAATTAATATGTTTCAACAAAACGTACAAATAACAACTTTAATATCTTCAGAGCTATTAAGCATTTTAGACAAAATATGATCCATATTCATCTGAAAAAATGAATAAAGTGAATTTCCTCCATATTCTTTGTTGTAGTAGAACAATGAGCTCATCATTAGTCACTGCAGAAAGTTTGGTGACTTTAGCTTTCATATCTTCAGAGCTATTAAGCATTTTAGACCAAATATGATCCATATTCATCTAAAAATAAAATCTGAAAAAGTGAATTTCTGCCATAATCTTTGTTGTAGTAGAACAATGAGCTCATCATTAGTCACTGCAGAAAGTTTGGTGACTTTAGCTTTAATATTCCTAGAGCTATTGAGTCTTTTTTTCATGCTTCATTTATCTATTAAAATTGGTTAAATCAAAATAATAAAATAAAGGATTTTTTTTCAAAATCTTTTTTGTAGCACGAATATGGTGACAAATCTCCATCACTAGTTCACATGAAAGCCAATATTTATTTGTTTCTGAGAGATTATTGACTTTTACAGAACGCCTTTTCTGGAAGCTTGCACTTTGTAGACGGTCCCTTAGTAGCGGTCTCGCTGCCGTTTCTCTATCTGCAGCCCGAAGAGAACACTTCTCATTAACAGGGAAAAAAACAATCTTTTTTCTTTTGAAGCAGTTGTGTAGGTGACTCCCTGTGTTGATACAAGACGATTGAGATACTTGCTGTCGTATTTGAATGTTTTTCTGACGAGCTATTGAGCCCGGAAGTGCGAATCTGTGAATATCTTTCTAACTTTACCGGACCGGAATACTCTCGCGAATCGGAAGCTGTGAATCGGAAGCCAACTTCAGCGTCGTTGCATCTTTGTGCTATATGAAACTGATAAGTGATTAATCGAACAAAAAGGCATTAAAAGGTGTTAATTTATGTTCTCCCAACAAATTACTTGATTGTGTAACAGCCTGGCTTTATGATCCTTTGTTCATTGTTCTGTATGCTGTTTGTGTACTCTGTCTAACATTAATAAAAATAAATAAATAATAAGATGAAAGAAAAACGACGCTTTCCCGCTTCAAGGTAGTTATACAGAATCAGTCATGGGTCCACTAGAACCTGGATCTGAATGTTGTGGAAGAAGATGAAGAAGAAGTGAACATACCTATCTGGTGGAGCTGAAGCTGTGGTTTCCAGCAGATATCCAGCAGTCTGCGCTGACGACAGAGCTCCTCCTCGTACTGGACGATGGTTCCTTCACAGAGTCTGAAGATTTCTTCAGCAGCAGCAGCGAGTCGATCGCTGATCAACTCTCTCAGAGACTGAAGGGAAGACATGGTTCCTGCAGCTGCTCCAACAAACACCGCCGTCCTCTCAACACCAGCAGCTCCGATCATCTGCTAGTCTCACAATCACAGACACGTTGTCTTTACGTTCGACACTTTTCACTCATTTACGACACTTTAGCTAAATATGATTGTTTGGAATCGGACCACGTATCGGTAAATCCTTGTTGTAAACCTCACAAACATCCAGACAAAAAACCAACGTCGTCTCGACCCAAGCTAACGCAGCTAGCTTGAAAGTGCAGCCTAGTTCTGTTTACTTCCGGGTCACGCACGGTAGGAACGTCAGACAAAAACAATTCAAATCTAAAATTCAATCATTTAAACTGAAAAATTAAAACAACAGTCTTTTTTCTTTTAATTTGTAGCATTTTAAATAGGAAAATTTTGAGTTTTAAAATCGGTTTGTATGGCGTTCCTCCTGTGACCCGGAAGTAAACAGATCGAGGCCTCGTTAGCAGGCTAGCTGTGGTAGCTTTTTTTTTTTAAATCTTTATTAACAATTTCGAGGACAATACAAGAACATAAAGGTTCAAACAACAGACGAAAGAGAGATGCGAGCAAAGAAAAAAAGGAGAGGAAAACAAAAAAATTATAATATACAAAATATGAAATACAAAGAAAACTATTTTAAGACAAAAAGAAGCTAGATACTTTTTAGAAGTCCAATATTTTCTGCTTCATTGTACATTTTCACAGCAATTTTGGTCTTGACATATTTAAGGCACGAGAAAAATAAAAGTAGTTCCCTACGAAATACACAAAATTTTGGTGTGGATATTAAGAACTTATTTTTATGTATAAAGAATTTACCAAGTATTATTTTTGTGTTAATTATTTTACAATGCAATGCATTTTTTATAATCAAACCAAATAAAACATTTTCTTTTTTAAGTTCAGGAATATGCAGAAAGTTATTAAACTAATGAAACAAATCCTCCCAAAAAGTTGAAACAAATACACAATCATAAAATAAATGTTCTGATGTTTCATTATGCATGTTACAAAAAGTACAGTTAACACATTCAAATCCAAAACGTTTTGATAGAAATTCAGAAGATGGATAAACATCATTGATAATTTTGAAATGAATTTCTTTGGCTTTTGGGTCAATAGGAAGCTTAAAGAAAAAGGATCTTAAGTATTCTACTTCAGTTTTAGAAAAATATTTAAAGATTGAAATTCGGAAAGAAAGAGATGAAAACAATACTTTGTTTGTTGAATATCTGTCGGGTAGATTGATTATTTACTTTGGTATCAAATAAATCACAGCCATTTACCAGAAGCGAGGGGGGTTTTGGTTTTATATCATTTTTGGAAAGATCTTCGACCAAGCGAAACACAGTTTGGGGTATAGCTTTCTAAACTTTTTTTATACTGGTTTCTGTCTGCAATATCAAATTTTGCACTAAAATCTTCGAAAGAAAGTAAATCACCATAAACATCTAATATTTGTGTTACAGACCAAATTCCTTTTTTAAACCAATTTTCTAAGAATAAAATGAAACCATTGTCTTCTATAAGGTAATTATATTCAAGCAAACCAATAATAACCCTTATATTATTATGTATTGAACGACTCTTAATAAAACCAGATTGAGTCTCCGAAATAATGTCATGAATCCCTGTTTTAAGTCGATTAGCAAAAATATGTGTTAAAAGCTTGTAATCATTGTTAAGAAGGGTTATGGGTCTGAGATTGTCAATTATCGTTGGGTCTTTACCGGATTTGGGTATTAGAGTGATGACTCCTTGTTTCATTGTAGTTGGTAAAACAGATGTCTCATATATTTCTTTGAGCATGTTGAATAAAAGATCTTTTAAATTAGGCCAAAAATGTTTATAGAAATTGCTTCTTAAACCGTCAGAACTTGGGGATTTGTCTAATTTTAAACTATTTAGGGCTTTCACTCTTTCCATTTGTATTTCTGTGTCACATGTTTTTCTAAAACACTCATCAATCTTATGGACCAATTCTTTAATATCCTGAAATAACTCTTCTGAATCTGCTTGTGAATAAGAGGAAGAGTATAAACGACTATAGAAGTTAAATATTGCTTTGGAGATTTTGTTGGGATCATCACATTCCTGGTCGTCAATTATTAGTGTTTTCACTGCATTTCTTTCCTGTCTCAGTTTTTCTAAACGACAGAAATATGCTGAACTCCTCTCTCCATCCTCAATCCATTTAGCTCTCAAACGAAAATACGCTCCTTTAGCCTTATTAATATAAATATTATCCAATGATGTATGTAAAGAGATTAGATTTTCTTTTTCTTCTTCATTTAATAAAGATTTATTGCAGATTTTGTGAATTTCTTTAATAATGTCCATTTCCTTTTGCTTATTGGTTTTATTTAAAGTTTTACTGAAAGACATGGAGGTTTGGCGAATTTTATATTTTAGATATTCCCATTTAGCACTATAACTTGTGAATGACGCATCTTCAGCTATTAATCATTTCATTAATTTTTTTTACAAAAGAGATCATTTTGAAGAAGATTTGAGTTCAATTTTCAGTATCCTTTATTCCTTTGCTGCAAATTTGCTGGTTTAAAATGAATTTGAACTAAAGAATGATCTGTAAGAGGAGCAGTCGAGATTATGGAATTTACTTCAGATTGAGGTCCAATTTCAGAAACAAGCCAGTAATCAATTCTAGATTTGGTTGATCTATCTGGTTTAAACCATGTAAATATTTGAGTGTCTGGATTTAAATCACGATGAATGTCTGTTAATTTGAGTGAATTGCAAAATTCAAATAAAGGAGCATTGTAGTGATGATCCAGAAATCTTGTGGGGCATCTATCCAGCCATTCATCCATTACAGCATTAAAATCTCCTCCAATGAAAGTGTCACAGATTATGTAATTTTTAGATAAATCTTTTACAACATTGGCCAATTCTAAAAGAAGTTCTTTATTATGACTAAGGTTATTATAGCCATAAATGTTTCCTAAAATAAGAAATCTATCATTATTTTCTAAAACACAAATTATCCAATGCCCAGAAGGATCTCTTTTAACAGTAATCACTTTTCCAGGAAAGTTATTTAGAAGAATGGCGACACCTGCTGACCTATTTGAACCATGACAATAAAAGATTTTATCTTGTCATTGATTTGACCAAAAATTTTTCATCTGCTTCATTGCTGTGAGTTTCTTGAATAAGATATAACTGTGCTTTTTCATGTTTTAAATACAAAAAAGTGTTTTCCTTTTTAAGGAATCTCTTAAGCCTCTAGCATTAAAAGTTATAAAAGAAAGAGAAGAGTTAAAGAAAGACATAAAACAGAAAAGGAAAAGATGTAAAAAAGAAGAGATAAAAAAACCTTTTGTAGGTTTTTAAGTTGGAAATGAAAGTTGTGATGAGCCCCTGACTAGTTTGTGATAACTAATAACCAACATCAAATATATTAATTATGAAAACTTTTCTGAAATGGAAGAATTTTAGGCAGCTTTAACAAAGGAACTTGAAAAGGAAACAGTGAACTGCCATTAAAATGTAATTCTATAAATAAGAGAAATATCAGTGCAAGAAATGCATCGAACAGATCTGAACGTTTTTCAGGATTTGAAAAAATACCTGAGTTATAACTAAGTTAGAAGTAACCTTCAGACATTTTTACCATCGATGAACCCCATGTGACCCTTGTAGTAGATGCTTCTCCCGGCTGCTCGGGCTTCCTCCATTTTGGGCCGAGCTGCTGCTCGAGCATCTCTGTCCGCTTTATTCCAGCTTCTTTGCAGAACTTTGAATTCTTGGTTAGCTTCCATATTTCGTCCCGTTGATGTCTCATGATGAATTGGAGGATCACTTGACGGCTCCTTCCTTCTTCTCTTCTCCCCAGCCTCCATGGTGGAGGTCCACTGTGGAGCGATCTCTGAGAGGATGCTGATGACTTCTTGAGGAATCTGCTCGTTTTCTTTTTCTTTGATCCCTTGAATCTTGAGGTTCCAGCGTTGTTTATATCTTTCAAGTTCTATAACCCTGTCTTTCAGATCCTTGTTGTCTTTGGCATTTCCTTTTCCACAGCTTTTATTTGGGTCTTGCAGTCTTTGATGTCAGCAGCGTTTATCTCAGCAAGTTTAGCAACATTAGCGACCATCACGGAGGTTTCCTTTAGCTGCACTCCGAATGTGTCTATTTTTTCAGTTAGCTTTTCAATGGCCTGAACAAGAGCATTTGACATTTCTGTTTGCTCCGGTGAAATTTTCATCTTGCTGGGAGGAACTGAAGATTTAGTAGGAGTAGCAGGAGGGGTTTTTCTTTTGTTGCTGTTGGAGGTCTCCATTGCTGTGTAGTCGTGTTCAGAAAAGTTAGCATGACCAGTTGCTAGCTTAGCTCCGCTATTTCGGTTAGCCATCTCCTTCGTGCTGATAAATAGAGCAAAGGAGCCACCTGTGCCGCGCACTTCCCCTTCTTATAAAATTAGTCTAGTTAAAAGTTTCTTTACATTACATTTATATTTTTATGTTGTAGAAGTTGGTTTTATAATGCTATTTCGGGGACAAAGACCAAGAGGTTAAAATGCAAAACGCTTCCATATCGCCATTTCACCGGAAGTCTGCATGTCTCATGTGTGTTTGAGTTAGCTTTGATATAGATAAACTCTGCTACCTGAGTACAACCACGAGCTGCACAACATGAGCCTGAGCTGCGCAAAGCCATTTTTGAAACTTTTGAGGAATTAAGTAAAACGCGCTTCTAAAGTTTATATGGACCGCTAAAGTTAACAAAACCGCCAACTTTCAGTGGAAACCAATACAGCTGTGTAACTTCCGGTTGCTACACCAAAAGTTGCATCCATAATCCCTTTTACATCAGCGGACCCAGGAATGAGGTGGATAGAAAGAGACTCTGAAGATGAGATGAGTAACCCCCCCTGGAATGTTGACCCCTGTGCAGTGGACTAGTGGGGGAGGGATGGCTGAACCAATCACAGAAAGACTGCTGCAGCTTTCCCTCCAAAAGGAACCAATCAGATGTTGTTGCTTGGATTCCTTTGTCTGGAAGTTTCCATGTGGAAGCTTCCAGAGTCTTTTCTGTTTGGTCTGCAGGCTGAGCAGAACTGACTCCTGCAGGATCACAGGAACTTTCAGGGAAATCTCAAAGTTTCTGTTTGGAGCTTTTTTTCTGGGATTGTGAGACTAGCAGATGATCGGAGCTGCTGGTGTTCAGAGGACGGCGGTGTTTGTTTGAGCAGCTGCAGGAACCATGTCTTCATTTGCTCAGAAAGAGTCTGTCAGAGAACAACTTTCTGCTGCTGAAGAAACCTTCAGACTCTGTGAAGGAACCATCGTCCAGAATGAGAATGAGGAGCTCTGTGGTCAGCGCAGACTGCTGGATATCATCAAGAAAGTACAGAGTCAAATCCACAGTACAGGTATGTTCACTGCAGACAAATACATACATCAACATCTTTGTTTTCCTCGTCTGAGCTGCTATCTGGATCCAGACTGGATATCTCCAATATTGCTGCCATTTTAGCTTCACCGCTAATGTTAGCTTGAGGTTGTGAGGGACTGTAAGCTAGCAGAAGATTGTATAAACAGATAGATGATGGGAAGTCAGGTTAGGCTTACCCCACACCAGTGGTCCCGCCCACAACTCAGAGGTGAAATTAATGAATTCCTGCTGCTCTTTAGAAACTATGTCACTTTTTTATCATTATTTTATCTAAAAACAGCATCATGATGATGAAAAGAGCTCTGGAACACTTGAACTGTATCCTGCATGGACTGTTTGTGTCTCAATTGTAGCTAAAACAAACTTCTTTAAATGTAATGATTTAATGTAATGAGGAGCTGCAGGACTTGTGCATGGGGGTGTCCAATTCACATTCTCATCTTTGTTACCCTCATAATTCCAGTCACTGCTGCTGCCACGGCGATCTAGCAGGAAAACACGAATCAATTAGAAAAATTCATTCAATTCTTTTGCTTTATTTCATCTGTTCAATGTTTAGCAATCCATGCCTGGCCCAGATCAGCCAAGCTGATCCAAAGCTGCCCCAATCTTTTTTTGAAAAACTCCTAACTTGGTCCAGGAGTGTATTCCTTGTCACTCTCACTGAGGCAGCTGTCCTCAGTAGGTCTGGGGTGTACTCGGCTTTCCATAAAATGAATCCACGTTCATGTTCACAGGTGTATCGGTTTGGAAAAGCAATATTTGACAGAAATCTCATTTATGGACCACCACAATATTTCTACAATTATTAAAAATACTCAATAGCAGTCCACCACCCCCACCTGTAGAGATGGGGTTAGGCAAGTCAAAAAAACAAGCCGATATGAATACTTGTGAGGGTTCAAGTGGGGGTGGGGGTATGAATACATGTGGAGGGGGAGTTGGGGGAGCCAATATGATTACCTGTGGTGGTGGGAGTGGGTGGTGGGGGCGGGGGCGGTGGGGGCGGGGGCATGTAAATACCTGTGGGGGGGGGGGGGGGGAATATGGGGGGCTGATCTGGGCCAAGCATGTATTGCTAAACATTGAATAGATAAGATAAAGCAAAGAAAATGCCTGGATTTTTCTAATTGATTTGTGTTTTTCACATTGTTTTCATCACTAGATCATCTTCAAAAATATTCACCACTGCTTGGTGGCAATGAGACGAGTAATCAGTGACCATATTCATCTTTGTTACTTTCCCAAACATAGCTTATATTGAAAGATTTTTGCAAGACTCTACTGTCTCAAAGTGACGCGAGTTGATCCTCGTCAATAATCAAAAGAAATTTGAAGACAATTTGAAGAGAAATCACAATAACATCCAAACAAGTTACCTTAGATCCAAAGATTTTGGAAAAAGTATTTCCTTAAAATGGCGCACGGCAATCTTTAAAAACAAAACAAAGTGGTGGTCCGTCTCAGAAGAAGAAGAAACTAATACTGGAAAAATGTATTCAACCATATATAGACGGTAAACCAACCAGAAGTGAGGCAATGTAGTTTGAAGAACGCATTCAGAGCAAAACCGGTTGGATGAGAAAAAGACGCATTAGGCCAGCGGTGTCAAACCCAGATACACAGTTGGCCAAGATTTTAAATTGAACAATGTTGAAAACTTTCAATATGGTATCAAACAAGTTTTGATTTAACAATGAATATCGAACAAGCAGGTTTATATAACTTTGAAGTGCAGGAATGCAAAATCAAGTTGCTAATACTACCAGGGTTTTTCCTGGCTAAAATTAAGGTGGTGATGGTGTATTCAAACTGGTAACCTTAACCCCCCCCCCCCCCTTTTTTTTTTTTTTTTTGTGACAATGCACATAAAAATATAAAAGGTCTAATTATTTGTCTTTGTCCCTGCAGTCCTCCCCCAGCATTATGCGAGTGAAGACGATAATCTTTACAACCGGCAGAAAAATTTAAGAGAGGAACAGGAGGAACCAGCACCTCTACAGATTAAAGAGGAACAGGAGGAACCAGAACCTCTACAGATTAAAGAGGAACAGGAGGAACCAGCACCTCTACAGATTAAAGAGGAACAGGAGGAGCCAAAACCTCTACAGATTAAAGAGGAACAGGAGGAACCAGAACCTCTACAAATTAAAGATGAACAGGAGGAACCAGAACCTCTACAGATTAAAGAGGAACAGGAGGACCAAGAATTTACACAGATTGAGGAGAAAAAGAAGGAATTAAAACCTCTGCAGATAAAAGATGAACAGGAGCAACAAGAACCTCCACAGATTAAAGAGGAAAAACAGGAAGAAACACAACAGTTCAGAAATCCCGTGAGAACCAACCAAGGAGAGAGGCCTTTTTCATGTAAAGAATGCCATAGAAGGTTTAATTATGCATCTCATCTCAAAACACATCAAAGAACTCACACAGGAGAGAAGACCATTTTTTGTAAAGAATGTGACAAAGGTTTTAATTTTGTATCTCATCTCAAAGCACACATAAGAAGTCACACTGGAGAGAAGCCTTTTTCTTGTAAAGAATGCAATAAAAGTTTTAGTCGTATATCTCATCTCAAAAATCATCTAAGAACTCACACAGGAGAGAAGCCTTTTTCTTGTAAAGAATGTGGTAGCAGTTTTAATTGTATATTTACTCTCAAAAGACACATGAAAATTCACACTGGAGAGAAGCCCTTTTTGTGTAAAGAATGTGATAAAAGTTTTAGTCAAGTATCTAATCTCAAAACACACATGAGAACTCATACTGGAGAAAAGCCGTTTTTGTGTAAAGAATGTGACAAAAGTTTTAATCAAATATCTAATTTTAAAACACACATGAAGATTCATACAGGAGAGAAGCGTTTTTTGTGTAAGGAATGTGATACAAGTTTTAGTAAAAGGTTTAGTCTTAAAATACACATGAGAACTCATAAAGCTTGAACACAGAGCCACAGGCTGATGGTCTCCATACCACATTGATGCAGTCATTCAATGAAAAGGAGAAACAGGTGATTATTGAATGGAGAGAAAAGAACAGTTTTCTGAAATCTGACGGGAGATGAAAACATCCATTTTAATTTTTTAACATGATATTCTCATTTTCTAAGAAATTATTTTTATGTGTTTATCATCTATAAGTCACTATGATCACATTGGTCAAAATAAAGGATTGATGCATTTCATGTTGTAATGATTCTATAATCATGAGTTTTGCTTACAGAATTATTTGATGAAAATGTTTACCTTTTTAACGAAATTAATTTGTTTTTTTTGCGTACCTCTAGATAGAATTGGTTGTTTGGTATTATGAAAGTCAGATTGCATTTTGAGAAAGATTGATGTTGTTCACTTTGTATTGGTTGATTTTTTTAATAGTACACTTTTGTACAAATGTTGTTAAAAGTTGTAAACCATTGTGGTTGTAGTTTTTGTAATTTGTGAACATTTCAATATTGTTTAAAAAAATGAAATAATTGCAGTTTATATTTTGCTGAGTCATGTTAGGAAATAACAGTTTTATGAAGTAAAGGTTAAATAAAATGTATTAATGAAGAGGTGGATAAAGAAACAGACTGGTGTTTGTGTTGTTGGGATTCTTGTTTTCAAGGAGAGATTAGAAGTGTTTCTCTGTTCTTTTTTTTTCAGTGTTCTGTTATTTTTTTGTTATTCATTTATTTATTTCACAAGGACAGTGCACATCGATAGCATAAATGCAATGTGCCAGAATGAGCTAAAAGCTGTTTTTCATCTGTAGTCCCTGGACAGGTGTTAAAAATTGTCAACCGAAAAATCTCAAAACATCAGTTAAATACACAAGTGAAAAATATAGAAACACATTAAAAAATACAGCTTAGAAAATCTGTTATAATACATTTAAAATACATATATTAATAATAAAATGCACAAAATAAGAAACAAACTATTATAAAAGTCACAAAATTAGCATAGCTTGGACAGAGAGTGGCAGGCAATTAACACAATTTAATTTAGATGTGTTTGTTGCGATATAAACCAATTTTTCAAGTGTTTTTTTAAACAGAGTGTATGTGGTGAGTTCTCTGATAACGTGAGGGACTGAACTGTCTCAATCTTTCCTGTGAAGAATAAAGTGGACGTGAACATCAGTAAGAAGTGTGGAGTCTTTCCCACAGTGTGGCTTTCTGCTGTTTGTTGGTTCTCTGCAGGTTCCAAAGCTGGACTCCTCAAGTCCAGTTCTGAACCGACACATTCTCATTCCCGACTCGTCACTTACTGATGCATGGTTAAAGGTCCCTCCGCGTCAAAGCTTGAAGTTTTGGGGGAACCCTTCTCGTCAAAATGTGACATGCTGGCTGAGTAGATCACTGCTTGCCAACCTGCGGGTCTTCTACCGGGACACGGACCTGTATGCCCGGTACCAGAGGCAGCATCGGACGCCTGGACCGCTGATCAACCATAGAAATAACGTTACTTTGAACTCAGCTTCATAAACTAGAAAAAGTCTTGTTTATTTTTAGTGAAAGACAGAACGAGTGATGCTTTCTGACTGAATGAGAAGAGAGAAAAATGATTAAAAAAAAAAACTTTTGTGTATCATGAAAGAATTCTTAGTAATAATGATAATAATTGTCGTTATTTATATGTTAATAATGATACAAATGAACAACAAGAACCGTAAATAAATGATTGATTCACAATACCAACAGACTCCAAGTTCAAATGATTCTTGACAGCTTTAGGGTCAAGAGAGAGATAGCAGCGTTACAGATCTCAGATCAGCCAGCAGTGTTGCATTGGGCGGTTTTGGTTCTGAATTTGCTGGTAAAAATATCCTTAGGGTTTATTCAGATCCTGATTGTCAGATGATTGACTGTTTCTGTCAGGAAGTTCCTCTCTACTCCTGACTGCTAGTTTACTGAAAGGAACCACAGAAGAACAGAGGTTCTTTTTGAAGTCATAGAACTCTGAACTCCTTCTTTGATGATCTTTTCTTTGAACCAAATAGATCTTCATCTAATTCCAACCATGGAGGGACTTGAACCCTCAATCTTCTGATCCGGACTCAGACACCTTGTCCATTAGGCCACATGGTCTGTAAGAATCACAGAGCTGACAGAAGTCTGGTTCTGATCCATCAGACCTGACTAACAACATCAGAACCAGTTTCCATGTTTGTGAGGATTTTGTGAAGAACAGGGTCCGTTTCAAGAAGGAGGTTCAACAAATTTAGAGTTGAAACCTGAACTTAGAGTCACTGGACTTGGAGTTTTTGGTTTCAGAACAGCTGAAAATGTTTGATTCAATCAACTTGAAGTTGTTAAAACCAGAATCAGGTGCGAGCGTCGCGACCATTAAAAGCCCTGATCAATGGAGCAAAGACAGCACGATTCACCATGGCAACGGGAACAAACACATGAGTTACTTCCGGTGATGGAAATTGATAAGTTCCTACAAGCATATGAGACTACAAGAACATTTTCATCAAGATAATAAACCCAGCTGCAGCGGTAAAACAGAGAAAAAATATCTGCAGAGTTAATGCATACGTCTACATTTGAATATTTCAAATAACGAATAAATAATAATATCAGGAAGGTTTTTTGTCACTTGTAAGTAAGGAATGGTTCTTGATCTGTTAATAATTTAACCAGTCATCTCTGTAATCGCATGAATGACGTTTTCCTCAACCCCCCCAACCTCACCACCACATACACACACGGATATCACTGCACGCTAAAAAGAAACACTGTAGCTGCCTGGGATATGTTAAAATAAGCTTTTACTCAAATGTAATTCTCAAGACTTTAGAAATATTTGCTGATAAGGGTCTTTTTTTGTCCCATAAAACTCATACAGTGGAGTCAGGAATCAAACTTGAGACGTCAGACGTGTAAGCAGTGTTGCTGACAACTGAGCTAATACTTATGTTCAGTAGTGTTGAGAGTTGGAACAGCTTTCAGGTGTTTGAAATTTAATGATTTCCATTGTTAAGGGTTTCAAATGATGAAAATGAAACTCTTTGTTTTTAATAGCAAATCCCTGGAATAACTCACTATTTATAATATCGCTCAAATAAAAATGAATCAGGGAAACTGCATCAATCGACTCGTGTCCTCAAATCCTCTCCCGACATAAATAACATTTCCTCTGGATTAATCCAGCCTCCTCTCTACATGATCCTCTATGAATGAACATGTCATTTTTGGTTTCTGCTGGTGGAAACGTGACGTCTCTAATGTGAATGTTCTCCAAATATTAATGAAGAACTCATATTTGAACATCTTTCACTTTAAAAAGGGGCGGAGACCGCAGAGAACTCTAAGTTTCCTGAAGAAAACCTGCTCCAGACCAGGTTTCGTTCACAGACTCAGTTGCCACAGTGATTGATTCTGAGTTCATCTTAACCCGCTTCTTGAAACGGGCTTGGTTTCACCCACTTTCACTGGTTTGAGTTATCTCTCTTTCTGAAACTGAAAACTCAGAGTTTTACTGAATTTGGAGTTGATGAACTCAGAGTTCCAACTAAACCTGCTTCTTGAAACAGTTCCAGATCACATAATGATGTTTGATGTTTTTTTCATTGCAGGAAATCATCTCTGTCTGCTTTGATCTGTGCTGAGTCAGCACTTTCACTTCTTTTTCTTTAGACTTTATATCAATCATTTATGATTTATTGATAAGTAAGATTTATTGACGGAAAATCTAAAATAAATGTATTTATCATCCAGCAGTGATTGTAATTCTTTTATTTTGAAATTCTTCAATGAGGATCATCATGATGGGATTTCTAGATCTGCATGAACTCATCCTGAATCCAAAAGCCACTTCCTTAACCATGAAGATCCAGGTTTGATCCAGGCCTCCACACCTCATTGAGTTTCATACATAATGTTGTGTTCATCAATAAATTTAACTCATTTTTATTGAATATTTTATTTCAAATGTTTGAAAATCCCAGATTATAATGATAAATAACATTTGTCTCAGAACGCTGAAGCTCATCAGGAGAGTTTAGCTGGAGGTGAACATTGAAACATTTTCAAACATCAGTTTTATTCATGTTTCATTCAAGTCTCTGCTGATATATTTGATTGTTTGTATTTCTCTAGATTTTCATCTTTTTCTGTTGAAATGTTACTAGTTAAACAAGCCTTTATTTTGAAAGAGCCAGTGAGGCAGAAACAATAGAAAGAGACTCTGAAGATAAGATCAGCAACCCCCCCTGGAATGTTGACCCCTGTGCAGTGGACTAGTGGGGGAGGGACGGCTGAACCAATCACAGAAAGACTGCTGCAGCTTTCCCTCCAAAAGGAACCAATCAGATGTTGTTGCTTGGATTCCTTTGTCTGGAAGTTTCCATGTGGAAGCTTCCAGAGTCTTTTCTGTTTGGTCTGCAGGCTGAGCAGAACTGACTCCTGCAGGATCACAGGAACTTTCAGAGAAATCTCAAAGTTTCTGTTTGGAGCTTTTTTTCTGGGATTGTGAGACTAGCAGATGATCGGAGCTGCTGGTGTTCAGAGGACAGCGGTGTTTGTTTGAGCAGCTGCAGGAACCATGTCTTCATTTGCTCAGAAAGAGTCTGTCAGAGAACAACTTTCTGCTGCTGAAGAAACCTTCAGACTCTGTGAAGGAACCATCGTCCAGAATGAGAATGAGGAGCTCTGTGGTCAGCGCAGACTGCTGGATCTCATCAAGAAAGTACAGAGTCAGATCGACGTTGCAGGTATGTTCACTGCAGACAAATACATCCATCAACATCTTTGTTTTCCTCGTCTGAGCTGCTATCTGTATCCAATCTGGATATCTCCAATATTGCTGCCATTTTAGCTTTACCGCTTTTCCCACGTGACCCGGAAGTACCACGTCTGGCACCAGCTCGCGTCCAGCGAGCCGCAGACTCCTGACGTTCAGAACAGTAGACCCCCCTGGGGAATGTTTTAAGTATATTTTTTTAAGACGCCAGTTATTTGTAGAAGAAAAGATAAATCTTCCCCCGTCCCTCTTTCGTTTCGCGAAATATGCAAAAATCTGTAAGTTTTGGAGGCTAAAGCCTGATCCAGCCCCAGCATAGCTGTCTGTCTGCCGGCACATTCAGCCCGTGATATCCGATGGACATGTTGGCTATATCCAGACAATACACCATGCTGGCTGCAGCCAGAGAGGCGGCGAGAGGAACAGACTGTCAAACTATCCACAGTGTATCCCGCTTTTCTGTCTTTAAGGTTTTAAAAACACAAGTTAAACGGCTCATTTTTCCTCCTCTTTCTTCCTTTATTCTCCTTTTCTCAACTGCTCTTAGTTTGACACGTCTAGATGGTAACAGCTGATGGGACTTTAAGAGATAATTTAACTGTTGGATAACTTTGATGGAGCAGGAAACAACAAAAGCATACAGGATAGTGGTCCAAGACCAGGATAGTTATCACTGAGCTGGTGTAACCAACACAAACCATGTAATACATTTACTATGATTTCACATGAACAAAATTTGAGTTATAAAAGAAAAAAAAACAAAGCTAAAAAGCAAAATGAAAAAATAAAAACTCACCTAAAACCTCCCAGCATTCTCCTTTGAAGAGTTCTTCCAGACATGTCTAGCATGCTAGCAGTAGCTTCGGTGGTCATACCACAGAGAACGAGAGTCCTGAGAGTTTGAGCTGGAATTAAAGACGTGGACGACCAGCGCTTAAAGACGGTTCCTCTGAGGTGTCCACATGACGCAGCGATCTTTAAAAACAAAACTCAGGTGGTGGTCCATCTCAGAACGTTCCTACAAGAAACTAATGGTGGAAAAATGTATTCAACCATATATAGACAATAAACCAACCAGAAGTGAGGCAATGTAGTTTTAGGAACGCATTCAGGTCTCCAGCAGACTCCACGGAGCTTCTTAATGTGGCCACGAAAATGTGAATGGCGGCTCATTTGACCGCACTTGGAAAGGCTTGTAAATCAATGAAAGAGCATTTGGATGTTAGCTTTCATTATTTTCTGCTGTGAGAAACCAATGGATTGATGAAATTTTGGAGGAAGTTTGGTCAATGAAGATCTGAGCTGACATCCGGATCAAAATTCTATCTGCTTATCTATTTTTTTTTTAGTCTTATTTATTTAATTAGTTATAACTTACTGTGAGTAATTTTTATTTATCTGCTTTAAAGTTTATATTTGGTTTAGTTTTTTTTAAATATAAATTTTATACATATTTTTCACTTTTTATTTACTTATTTTAATATTCTGTTTAGATATTTATTCTTTTGAGCTTTTAATTATTTATTTTGTATTTTTTGACACTTTTATTTATTCAGTTATTTAAGTTTAGTTTATAAATTATAAACTATTTAAAATATTTAAACAGCCAACACGCTTTCTTTGTAGCAGACAATTAAAAAAAAATTCATTTTGAAGTCTTCAATGTATCAGACTAACATGCTGTTGTGCTAAATTTCTTGATTCCTGTTTAAAAATTGTGAAAAACACATAGATGAACAAATCTTTAGTGATAACCATAGACTGTGAAAACACTGGACAAAACAAGCAATGAGGTCTCCCATTGGAAATGCATTACCTCCTCTCCTCGCGAAAGTAGGCCGCCGCTTTCACCGTCACTTCCTGAAATGGCTATCGCCATTTTGCAAACCATCATCAGCGATTGGTCCGAGTCTGTGTGAGTCATGGGATCTATAGGAAGTACATTCCACCAATCTGAAGAGAGTTTATTGAGAGTCTCCGCCTCTTTCCACGCCTCTACCACGAGACATCGGAGTGTAAACAGCTTCCACTTTAATAACGGCGGCTCGAGAGAATCGTACAAGTCATTGTTCAAGTCTTTGAGGGAGAACCATTCCAACATTTGATTCTGCTGTTAACCTTTCCTGCTTCCTCGTCCTGACCGTGGTTGGGGGGGAGCAGAGGAGCTGCTGCAGCTCCTCGGACGAACGTCCTTGTGATTAAACCCGCGGGTGTTTGGTTCTGCAGGCAGATACTCTCACTGTCTGGTTGGAGGCTGGAATCCACCATTTATTTTCACTTTTGTTTTACAGCACATTGCTTTACTCCAACTTTCCCTGAACGCCCGCTCCTTTCCTTTCCGCTCTCATCCTCTCTCTCTCTCTCGCACACATGCGCGCGTGCACGTACAATCACACTCGCGCCGCCCCGTCCCTTTCTCTCTCTGTAGCTTTCCCGCAACGCTGCAAATGTTGTATTTACTTACATATTTTCATTTTTGTCGAGCTAAATGATGTGTCGCTACACATATTCCGGAAAAATAAACATTCTCAGTTATAATCATCTAGTGACTGTATACGCTGGTCTTTCTGAACGCACGTCCGCTTTAACTTTCAACTTCTTCTGTTTACAAAGCGAGCGTGTTTTTTCCACCGGTTTAACCGCGTTGAGCCTCTAAATCTATTTCTACAGAGTAAAAGATGGAGACAGCATGTCCTCTTGTTTTAAACTGCTGCATTCCATTGAGGAAAACAATAGAAGGACAATGATTGGAACATTGTTGAATTGTAAAGTAGGTGTTAAAAGGTCTTCACGGACCGCATTGATGAAGTCTGCTCCCATTGGCTACCCGTCATCTGTCACTCAAACCCCCCAGATGTTCGACGTCAGACCCACAAACGCTTATTGAGCCATCTGATTGGTCAATTTATAACTCAAATAACTTGTGATAATGGAAAAAAATCTTTAAAAAAAAATTAGGATTAGAAAAAAGAAGTTAAGCAGAAAGCAGCAGAGGAAGAATGATTATTCTGACATTTAAAATGACTGAGAAATAACTGTCTGTTTCTCAATGTAAGTCAATGGGACTTTGGCCTTTTTGCAACCCAGTGGTACTTCCTATATGGAACACGGAAGTAGGGGGGCATGCTCAGTCCAGTTCTCCTATATACAGTCAATGGTGATAACAGAATTTAATTTAATCAGAAGGTAATGGGTTCAAATCCAGCATCTGAAATCTGAAGTTTTTTTTTTTTTTTTTTTTTATCTTTTCTTATCATTTTTGCTAAATACACAATAAATATGAATTAAAAAACATCAGGATAATTCTTTAAACATCACAATTTATTTTCTTCATAGACATGAGTTTATTTTTTAGTAATACGTAGTTGTAAATGATGTAAAAATGAATAAGATTTTAAATCATCTGTTGTATGCGTAGTTGTTGCCTTTTAAAGTTAACTTTCATTTCAATTTTATTTATTTCAATGGACATTAATTTAAACCAGCAGCTAGTTTTTCATCTGTTGTCCACAGACAGATGTTAAAAAATTATAATGAATAAAAATAGTAAAGTTTAAACTAAGAAGGAGGGGATTCTCAAAATTCGACGGAATGTTAAAGACAACTCCGACTTCCTGTTCTCACTCAGTCGCTGTTTTAATAGAAATGATTCATTTATGATATTCATGTCGATACAGATTTCTCAGGCGCCTTTCCCCGACCCCGCCTGCAGCAGCGATGCAGGCTCAAACACAGCTAATGTTCGGTATTGTTAGCTTCGCTGCTACAAACAACGTTAGCTTTAGCAAAGCTGCGCATTGCCAAGTCGTTTCTCGCGTTTCCTCCAAACTAGAACAAAGAGAGCAATAGATGGAGGACAAGAAGGAGCTAAAATTATGAGTCATCGAGTCATTTCTACACAGACAGCAGAGGAAAACTTCTAATAGCTCTACTCTGTTGCTGGGAAGTGTCTGTGCTATTCTCCCCGCGGCAGTCTGTGAACGTGTGACACGGAGAGAAACAGGGAGTGGGAGTGAAACGGGAGGCCACGCCCTCCCGTGCATCTACCAATCAGCACTAGCAGCTATTTTATGGGATCTTGAGAGAGCAGAGAGAACTCTGTTTTCTCGTTTACATGGCGTCACGTTTGGGGGGGCAGTCCTGGCATTTGGGGGGGGCATTGCCCCACCTTGCCCATGCCTAGATCCGGCCTTACTCGTCGACCAAAGTTGGCCCGTGGGCCAGAGTTTGACATCTATGCATTAGGCATTAAGGAGTTAAATTATTATTTACTATTAAAAAATGCTTTTTTTTTTTTTACGTAATAAGCAGGTTTTCAAGCAAAAATGAAATTTATTTAGTAATAAGATGGTCAATTCAAAATTTGTGTGCAGGATTTCCACAATCTTGTGATCTTTATATATCTTTAAAAGATTTATTTTTTTTTGGTGTATTGTCTGATTGAATAGACTCATATTTATTTATCTAATTATAAACAGTTTGGGGCTCCATAGTTGTGGGGAGTGCATGTTTTATAAAAGGTATAGCAAGTGTGTGTCTTATTGTCTTAACTTTAAAAGAGAACTAACAAGTTTTCCTTTTTGTGTATTTTAAGTCCAGGGCTTCTGAAAGAAGTGCATTTGGATTTTTATTTTGTGCTTGACAATGCACAAAAAAAGTATAAAAGGTCTCATTATTTGTTTTTGTCCCTGCAGTCCTCCCCAAGCATTATGCAAGTGAAGAGGATAATCTTTACAACCAGCAGAAGAATTTAAGAGTGAAACAGGAGGAACCAGAGTCTCCACAGATTAAAGATGAACAGGAGGAACCAGAACCTCTACAGATTAAAGAAGAACAGGAGGACCAAGAATTTACACAGATTGAGGAGAAACAGAAGGAATCAAAACCTCTGCAGATAAAAGATGAACAGGAGCAACAAGAACCTCCACAGATTAAAGAGGAAAAACAGGAAGAAACACAACAGTTCAGAAATCCAATGGGAACTAACCAAGGGGAGAAGCCTTTTTCTTGTAAAGAGTGTGACAAAGGTTTTAATTATGCATGTCATCTTAAAGTACACATAAGAAGTCACACAGGAGAGAAGCCTTTTTCTTGTAAAGATTGTGACAAAGGTTTTAATTTTGTATCTCATCTCAAATTACACATAAGAAGTCACACAGGAGAAAAGCCTTTTTCTTGTAAAGAATGTGACAAAAGTTTTAGTCGTGTATCTAATCTCAAAAGACACATGAAAACTCACACTGGACAAAAGCCTTTTTGTGCAAGGAATGTGATAAAAGGTTTAGTAAAAAGTTTAGTTTAGTTTATTTTAGTTTAGTTTTCATAGAACACAAAAGACTTTCAAAAAACAAAACAAAAATAATAGAAAATAACAAGATAAAAAAAGACAAAAAAAAACTCTTGTCCTTAGTGAAAATGAAATGGGACAGAAAGAAGAAGACTTATTATTTCTGCCCCCTTATACCAACTCAATCAGTTCAATCGAATCTATTGCTTTGACTATTACAATATTAAGTCAACTGGCTGGCAAAGAGCAACAAAAAGAAAAAAAAAAAAAAACAAGTAAGGAAAAAAATTGATAAATAAACAAAAAATCTCAGAGTCTCAAAATACATGAGAACTCATAAAGCATGAACACAGAGCCACAGGCTGATGGTCTCCATACCACATTAATGCAGTCATTCAATGAAAAGAGGAACAGGTGCTTATTGAATGGAGAGAAAAGAACAGTTTTCTAAGATCTGACGTGGGATGAAAACATTATTATTGATGATTTTGATATGATATTTTATTTTCTAAAAAATTATTTTTATGTGTTTATCATCCATAAGTCACTATGATCACATTGGTCAAAATAAATGATTTATGCATTTTATATTGTAATGATTCTATAATCATGAGTTTCACTTACGGAGTTATTGGACGAAAATATTGAACCAAATTATTTTGATTTTTCCGTACCTCTAAATAGAATTGGTTGTTTGGAATTATGAAAGTAAGATTACATTTTTGGAAAAAATGGTGATGTTTACTTTGTATTGGTTGATTTTTATCAATATATTTTTGTACAAATGTTGTTAAGTTGTAAACCATTGTGATTGTAAATTACATTGAGACAAAGTTGTCTAGGTTTGTGTTACCATGAAAACACTAGAAATATTTTTACATGTTTCTAATCTTTCCTGTGAAGAATAAAGTGGACGTGAACATCAGTCAGAAGTGTGGAGTCTTTCCCACAGTGTGGCTTTCTGCTGTTTGTTGGTTCTCTGTAGGTTCCAAAGCTGGACTCCTCAAGTCCAGTTCTGAACAGACACATTCTCATTCCCGACTCGTCACTTATTGACGCATGGTTAAAGGTCCCTCCGCGTCAAAGCTTGAAGTTTTGGGGGTACCCTTCTCGTCAAAATGTGACATGCTGGCTGATCCAATTAGATCACGACCCCCACCAACCTCCGGCTCTGCTATCAGGACGCGGAGTGGGAGTATACCCGGTACTGGAGGCAGTACCGGACACCCGGACCTTTGATTTAACTCTTCCACTCTCCTTAGCTTGTTTACATTAAAATTGGGATCATCTGGACCCAAAAGAGAGCGGAAAGGTTAATTGGGCCCCGAATCGACAGGTAAGGTACTCTAACCTGTGATTGACCGCACAATGGTCCTGGAACTGGATGTGCGGTGGTATCGGAACTGAACTATAGTGGTGCCGAGTCAAAATGTGACTAGCTCACTGATCCAATCAGATCACGGCTTGCCAGCCTCCGGGTCTTCTACCGGGACACTGACCAGTAGCCCGGTACCAGAGGCAGCACTGGACACCCGGACCGCTGATTTAACAAGCTCTGAATTGACACCCCTGCAGGGTCATCTTTTTGAGGCGCTGGCAGCTGTCAATCACTTTTTTTTTCTCTCACTGTCAATGATTTTTGTAAAGCTAGAACGTGATCACACAGTCCGACTAGTTCCGGTCCAGCACACGGAAATCCTGAAACGCAGATTATCAAGCATAGAAATAACGTTACTTTAATTTTAGCCTCATAAATTAGAGAAAATCTTGTTTATTTTTAGTGAAAGAACGAGTGATGCTTCTGACTAAATGAGGAGAGAGAAAAATGATTAAAAAAAACGTTTTTATATAATGAAAAAATTATTAGTAATAATAATAATAATCAATATAAATATGTTAATAATAATGATACAAATGAACAAAAAGAACCATAAATAAATGATTGATTCACAAGACCAATAGACTCCAAGTTTTAATGATTCTTGACAGCTTTCGGGTCAAGAGAGAGATGGCAGCGTTACAGATCTCAGATCAGCCAGCAGTGTTGCATTTATGGAGAGAAAACAGACTCACTCTGATTTGTGCGTGCGTAATTCTTGATTTGTGCGTAAATTACGATTTGTGCGTGCATAATTCTTGATTTATAACTCATATAATACGTTTTGTGCCAAAGTAAAAAAACTTAAAAAAAAAAAAAAAAATACAAAATACGATTTACACATGCACTAATTAAAATTACAGCAGCTTGAAACTAATTACACACAAAAATCTTAAATATACACATGAATCACTTCTTACACACGCAGCCTAAGTTACGCACTAATTTACTGTAAGACTGTTTTCACGCTCTTTACACGTCTCACAAATTCGTCCATGAGGGATGCGTTCAAGTACTACTAGAATGCTCGTTCACTATAGTTTTTTTGTTAGCCGTTTTAAACTTCGATTGGGAATAACATCCGGTTAAATTTGACTTTTTCCCACTTTCTAAAAAAAAAAAATTCCTAATAGTTGATATAATAAAGTCTACTTATGTGTTAACAATAATTTATAATTTAAAAAAATTTTTTTAAATAAATTAAATTAAAAATAATTTGAATTTATGCACATATCAAGAATCAAGCATGCACAATTTTAAAGTTATGCACGAATCAAGAATTATGCATGCATGTATCAAAAATACGTACGCACAGATCTTAATTTTTCGCACAAATCAAGAATTACGCAAGCACAAATAAGGGTGAGACTATTTTCTCTCCATACCCATTGGGCGGTTCGGGTTCTGAATTTTCAGGTAAAAATTGCCTGTACATCAGACTTTACATCAATCATTTAGTATGTATTGATAAATAAGATTTATTAACAGAAAATCTAAAATAAATGTATTTATCATCCAGTAGTGATTGTTAGTCTTTTATTTTGAAATTCTTCAATGAGGATGATCATGATGGGATTTCTAGATCTGAACTCATCCTGAATCCAAAAGAATCAAAGCCACTTCCTTAACCATGAAGATCCAGGTTTGATCCAGGCTTCAACACCTGATTGATTTTCATACATAATGTTGTGTTCATCAATAAATGTAACTCATTTTTATTATATATTTTATTTCCAGTGTTTGAAAATCACAGATTATAATGATAAATAACATTTGTCTCAGAACGCTGAAGCTCATCAGGAGAGTTTAGCTGGAGGTGAAGAATGAAACATTTTCAAACATCAGTTTTATTCATGTTTCATTCAAGTCTCTGCTGATAAGATTTCATTGTTTGTATTTCTCTAGATTTTCATCTTTTTCTGTTGAAATGTTACTAGTTAAACAAGCCTTTATTTTGAAAGAGCCAGTGAGGCCGAAACAATAGAAAGAGACTCTGAAGATGAGATGAGCAACCCCCCCTGGAATGTTGACCCCTGTGCAGTGGACTAGTGGGGGAGGGACGGCTGAACCAATCACAGAAAGACTGCTGCAGCTTTCCCTCCAAAAGGAACCAATCAGATGTTGTTGCTTGGATTCCTTTGTCTGGAAGTTTCCATGTGGAAGCTTCCAGAGTCTTTTCTGTTTGGTCTGCAGGCTGAGCAGAACTGACTCCTGCAGGATCACAGGAACTTTCAGGGAAATCTCAAAGTTTCTGTTTGGAGCTTTTTTCTGGGATTGTGAGACTAGCAGATGATCGGAGCTGCTGGTGTTCAGAGGACAGCGGTGTTTGTTTGAGCAGCTGCAGGAACCATGTCTTCATTTGCTCAGAAAGAGTCTGTCAGAGAACAACTTTCTGCTGCTGAAGAAACCTTCAGACTCTGTGAAGGAACCATCGTCCAGAATGAGAATGAGGAGCTCTGTGGTCAGCGCAGACTGCTGGATATCACCTGGAACCCGCAGCTTCAGCTCCACCATGCAGGTATGTTCACTGCAGACAAATACATCCACCAACATCTTTGTTTTCCTCGTTTGAGCTGCTATCTGGATCCAAACTTTGCGACTGGATTGCTCCAATATTGCTGCCATTTTAGCTTTGCCGCTTTTCCTACGTGACCAGGAAGTAAACAGCGCGAGGCGTTAGCTCCGTTAGCTTGTGCTTAGAGGACGGCGGTGTTTTGTTGGGACGTTCGTGATGTTTTTGGAAAGAAGAGATGATACGTGGTTTGTGTCTGAAGTCTCAGCATTTTCCAAAGTGTCTTAAATGAGTGACTATGTGTTGAACGTAAAGACAACGTGTCTGTGATTGTGAGACTAGCAGATGATCGGAGCTGCTGGTGTTCAGAGGACGGCGGTGTTTGTTTGAGCAGCTGCAGGAAACTGCGGTCAAGCCAGCTGTCATACGAATTTGTGTGGTCAAGTCAGCCGCTCTTCAATTTCTGGTGCGCTCGTATTCTCAGCGTTACGAAAACTGAACAAACACGGCAGAAATTCATTTCCGGTTTCCAAAATAAATGTAAAATTTGATATCATGGACGCGGAACGAGAAAGAAGGAGGTGCCGACTCGCGAGGGTGCGGCTGGAAATTTAGCCTCCAAGCCGCTATTTTGACTACAAAACAATGCATTGTGGGAAATTGTGTTAGAGTAGTTCTTGTACTTCGAGGTGATGCTGATCAGTGAATGACTGGCGTTAAATCGAGGGATCTCGCAATTTATAATTCTTTCTTTTAAAATTGTGAATAACTGATGTAAAAATGAACAAGATTTTAAATCACGATTATGTTTCCTTTTGTTTTTGAACTTTAATTTCAATTTTGTTTCTTTCTCTGGGACAAAAAACATGCAACTATTAGTTGTTAAAATGTATTATATAGACCATAATAATGAAGGTTTAATAATAAAGTACATTAAAATTCAGTGGCATGTTAAGAACAACTCACACTTCCTGTTTCTCTTGACTTTAACTGCTGTAAGATGAGATTTTATTTTTATTTGTAAAGTACATTTTATTTATATGAGGTTGCCATGGTTACGGTTTGGCGAAGGAATTTGTAGAAGAAGAAGAGAAGGAAGTGGTTCGCCCGGAAATGGGGCTCTGTGCGGGAAAAAGAAAAAGTTGAATAAAAAATGTCTTCCTAGAAAAAGCAAGCCTACCCGTGCTGTTTTTACCCACATCCCTGGAAAGTAACATGTAAGGTTGGTTGCTCCCAAAATCGCGTCCTTACACTACTATACGAGATGTTGGATAAACATGATATTTTTCGGACACTTTTTCTGTTAACAAAAACAAAAATACAATTGGTGTAAGAAAACACAAATATTAAACTTTTAAAATGGCCTTATCACCTTTTTCAAACACAGGTACCATGTTAGAATGACTATAGCTAAAAATTTAGCCATAATCCATGATACTATTTACTGTAGTTGCCTCCAGGAACATGTTGGCTACATATCCTGTTTTATTCCAGACACTTTTACTGTTGAAAAATTGAATAATCCATGTTTGAAAACACAGATTTTGAACTTTTAAACATTTATTTATCTCCTTTTTTAGACTGAGGTGCCATGTTTGAATGAATGTAGCTATAAATCTAGCCATAATTCATGATACTAAATACTATAGTTAGCTTCAATACTATTTTGGCTACATGTCCTGATTCATTTCAGACAAACTAATGGTGAAAAAATGTATTCAACCAGATATAGACAGTGAACCAACCAGAAGTGAGGCAATGTAGTTTTAGGAACGCATTCAGAGCAAAACCGGTTGGATGAGAAAAAGACGCATTAGACCAGGGGTGTCAAACTCAAAAACACAGTTGGCCAAAATTTTAAATTGAACAAAGCCGCGGGCCAATGTTGAACAAATGAACTTTCAATATGGTACCAAACAAGTTTTGATTTAACAATGAATATTGAACAAACAAGGTTTATATAACTTTGAAATGCAGAAATGCAAAATCAAGTTGCTAATAATGCCACCAGGGTTTTTCCTGGCTTAAATTAAGGTGGTGATGGTGTCTTCATACTTCTCTACCCCCCCCCCCTTTTTTTTTTTCTTGTGACAATGCACATAAAAGTATGAAAGGTCTCATTATTTGTCGTTGTCCCTGCAGTCCTCCCCCAGTATTATGCTAGAGAAGAGGATAATCTTTACAACCAGCAGAAGAATTTAAGAGAGGAACAAGAGGAACCAGCACCTCTACAGGTTAAAGAGGAACAGGAGGACCAAGAATTTACACAGATTGAGGAGAACAAAGAGAAGAACAGAGAACAACTTTCTGCTGCTAAAGGAACCATTATCCAGAACGGGGCGGGGTTCTGTCGTCAGCGCAGACTGATGGATCTCATCTGGAAAGTACAGAGTCAAATCCACAGTACAGGTATGTTCACTGCAGACAAATACATCCATCAACGTCTTTGTTTTCCTCGTCTGAGCTTCTATCTGGATCCAAACTGGATATCTCCAATATTGCGGCCATTTTAGCTTCATTGCTAATGTTAGCTTGAGGTTGTGAGGGGCTGTAAGCTAGCAGGAGATTGTGTAAACAGATGGATGATGGGAACTCTGGGAGGCCTTACTCCTCACCAGTGGTCCCGCCCACAACTCAGAGGTGAATTTAATGAATTCCCGCTGCTCTGCAGAAACTGTGTCACATTTTTATCATTATTTTATCTAAAAACAGCATCATGATGATGAAAAGAGCTCTGGAACACTTGAACTGTATCCTGCATGGACTGTTTGTGTCTCAATTGTTGCTAAAACAATCAGTAAAAACCTTCTCCACATTTCAGCTTCAGTTGCTTTTAGCAGCCCGGCTGTTTTATCTGATACTCTACATTATTCTGAACCAAATCCTGTTCTCTTTAGAAGGTTCGTTCAATAACTTCTTTAAATGTAATGATTTAATGTAATGAGGAGCTGCAGGACTTGTGCATGGGGGTGTCCAATTCACATTCTCATCTTTGTTACCCTCATAATTCCAGTCACTGCTGCTGCCACGGCGATCTAGTGGGAAAACACAAATCAAGTAGAAAAATTCATTCAATTCTTTTGCTTTATTTCATCTGTTCAATGTTTAGCAATCCATGCCTGGCCCAGATCAGCCAAGCTGATCCAAAGCTGCCCCAATCTTTTTTTTGAAAAACTCCTAAAATGATTTTGAAGTCACCTGGTCCAGGAGTGCATCCTCGTCACTCTCACTGAGGCAGCTGTCCTCAGTAGGTCTGGGGTGTACTCGGCTTTCCATAAAACGACTCTACGTTCATGTTCACAGGCGTATCGGTTTGGAAAAGCAATATTTGACAGAAATCATATTTATGGACCACCACAATATTTCTACAATTACTCTAAATACTCAATAGCAGTCCACCACCCCCACCTGTAGAGATGGGGTTGCACAAGGCAAAAAAAACAAGTCAATGTGAATACTTGTGGTGGTGGGGATGGGGCGGTCGCAAAATGAAAACCTGTGGGGGTGTGGGAGCCAATATGGGGCAAATCTGGGCGAAGCATGCATTGCTAAACATTAAATAGATAAGATAAAGCAACAAAAAAAATGCCTGGATTTTTCTAATTCATTTGTGTTTTTCACACTGTTTTCATCCCTAGATCATCTTCAAAAATATTCACCACTGCTTTGTGGCAGTGAGACGAGTAATCAGTGACCATTTTCATCTTTGTTACTTTCCCAAACATAGCTTATATTGGAAGATTTTTGCAGGACTCTACTGTCTCAAAATGATGCAAGTTGACCCTCGTCAATAATCAAAACAAACTTGAAGACAATTTGAGAGAAATCACAATTATATTCAAAGAAGTCAAACAATCATTAAGCATGAACACATTATTAAAAAGTATTTCCTTAAAATGGAAAAATGCAGCGCGGCTATCTTTAAAAACAAAACTCAGGTGGTGGTCTGTCTCAGAACGTTCCTACAAGAAACTAATGCTGGAAAAATGTATTCAACCATATATAGACGGTAAACCAACCAGAAGTGAGGTAATGTAGTTCTAGGAACGCATTCAGAGCAAAACCGGTTGGATGAGAAAAAGACGCATTAGACCAGTGGGGTCAAACTTGGCTAAAACTTTAAATCGAACAAAGCCAATGTTGAACAAATGAACTTTCAATATGGTTCCAAATAGGGCTGGGAATCACTGGGTACCTCACGATACGATACGCGATACATGGCTCACAATATCGATAATATCGCGATACTGCGGTAGTTGGTAAAAATCCTCTCTAATAACTAATATTATATAGAAAAACACTTGTTTGTGGGGGAATTATATCCCCATTTTATTTTTTTTATCTTAAACACAATCATAATAAACAACTTATGTCTTATTTTGTGCAACAAATTATAGACACTTTTGTTTAACATTGCCTAAAATAACTAATACTATAACTTACCACCCATTGAATTGGAATTATTTGTAAAATTCATGTTAACAATAGTAAACATGATCAGCAATGCCACAGAATTACTGTTAGCAACAGAACAAAAATTAAATAATTCAAATGGGTGACAGTTATCTACCTCCAAAGAAACGTCACACCAAAGGATGATGAATATAACATTTTACAGCCTCTGTCAAGTGTTCCATAATTTTTTGTGTACTTTTTCCCACATTTGAAAAGGGCTGAGCATTCAAAATTGAAGGCTGATTTACTCAGACTGTCACTTGAGATTATTTCTCCAATCTTTATTTATTTTCCATTTGGTCAGTCAATAGTCAGGTAAAAAGGTAAAAACAGGTAAAACACTCATAATAATGGCAATATATATTTAAAAATTAGAATTCTATTACAAATTAGCAATAAACAACTTTAATCTATAATAATTTATACAATTTTAAGTGCTTCAACTAACTATCAATTTCCCTATTTTACCATGAATTCATTTACTTTATTTTAATTACATTTTTTTATAAGTTCATACATCAAATCTGCATTTTTTAATTTAAGAATTACTTTAAGTTAACATTAGCAAAAAGTTATTGCGTTCATTTGAAAACTTTACACCACAAATTTACAAAAGTTACACCGTACACCAGCAGGGTAAACGTAGAGTGCATGAAAGCGAAAATTCCGACTGGTCCCTGAAGTACACACTAACAGCTACGAAGCACGTGCCTTGTTCCCACAGCGCGCCGATCAAGCAGGAAATAAACGATTGCGTCCATTCTAGCGCTCAGACAAACTCACTTCTTACCAGCTGACTCTTCTACAGATGGATGATAATTGAGAACAGGTAGACATGATTTATACACGCGCTACCGAGCCAGAATCCTGACGGTGTTTTTTCCTGAATCTGGTGCGTGCGTCAGCAAAATGTGCCCGACGCAGCGCGACTAGCTGGGCATTCGTTCCGCCCCGCGACTCAGACGCAGCACGCTCTTCAAATGAAAATATATTATTGATACTTGGTGAGAACCCATCAATAATCAACCGTAGGACTAAATATCGCGATATATCGCAATATCGATATTTTGGCACACCCCTAGTTCCAAACAAGTTTTGATTTAACAATGAATATCGAACAAACAAGGTTTATATAACTTTGAAGTGCAGGAATGCAAAATCAAGTTGCCAATAATGCCACCAGGGTTTTTCCTGTCTTAAATTAAAGTGGTGATGGTGTCCTCATATTTCTATACCCCCCCCCCCCCCTTTTTTTTTTGTGACAATGCACATAAAAGTATAAAAGGTCTCATTATTTGTCGTCCCTGCAGTCCTCCCCCAGCATTATGCGAGTGAAGAGGATAATCTTTACAACCGGCAGAAGAATTTAAGAGAGGAACAGGAGGAACCAGCACCTCTACAGATTAAAGAGGAACAGGAGGAACCAGAATTTACACAGATTGAGGAGAACAAAGAGAAGAACAGAGAACAACTTTCTGCTGCTGAAGGAACCATTATCCAGAACGGGGCGGGGTTCTGTCGTCAGCGCAGACTGATGGATCTCATCTGGAAAGTACAGAGTCAGATCAACGTTGCAGGTATGTTCACTGCAGATAAATACATCCATCAATGTCTTTGTTTTCCTCCTCTGAGCTTCTATCTGGATCCAAACTGGATATCTCCAAAATTGCTGCCATTTTAGCTTCATTGCTAATGTTAGCTTGAGGTTGTGAGGGGCTGTAAACCAGCAGGAGATCGTGTAAACAGATGGATGATGGGAACTCTGGGAGGCCTTACTCCTCACCAGTGGTCCCGCCCACAACTCGGAGGTGAATTTAATGAAGTCTTGCTGCTCTGCAGAAACTATGTAGCATCTATATTATTATTTTATTTAGAAACAGCATCATCCTTATGAAAAGAGCTCTGGAACACTTAAACTAAAGATCTAAAGATGATCAGACTTGAACTGAAACTTGACTTGGTCCTGATGCAGCTGTTATTCTCATGGAGTCTTCCCACCAAATGTTCATCTTTCCATCAGGGGGTAAATATGGTGGTGGTCTACATTATTCTGAACAAATTCCAAATGTAAAGTAATTAGCATTATCATTTGGAACTTCCAGGCTTCTTTGAAGACTTGAAGATGCTGTCGAATGTTATGGAGAAAGCATCTGTTTAGTGCATACAGGTCCATTTCTTCACCAGGAGTGAGCAGTTCCAGATGCTGGTGTAGAAAACCTCATGAATATTGTTCAGTTCTGTGAAGAAATAGAAGATAAGGTTTAGAATTCTTGTGCACCAGTTATTGGGAAAGTGAAGAGGACACAATTTATTTTTCTATCACTTTTAATGTTAAACAGCATAAAAAAAAAAAAACAATTTAATACAATTACGTTATGCCGTCCACCAAGGAGGAAAGGTTTTCATTCAGGGTGTCTGTCTGTTGGCAACAAAAATTTAAAAATGTGTGTACAGATTTTCATAAAATTGTCTGAATGTTAGAAATGGGTTAAAGAAGAAGTGATAAGTTTATTCCAAGTGATGTGGATCCAGGATTGTTTTAAAGGATTCTGGAGTGCTAGCTGGTTCTGTGCTCTACAGCAGTGGTCCCCAACCACCCGGCCGTGGACCGGTACCGGTCTTTGGACTCTTTGCAACAGGGCCATGGGAGAATTTTTTGAGATGGAAGTATTTTTTTTTTAAAATGGACCATATTCTCTCCTTTATCTTGAGCGCTACTTGACTCGACTCACTCGAGCTCTTGACTCACAGTGGAGGATGTAGATCGATGGTCATCAGGTTTATTTAATGTTAAGAGCTGAACAAAAGCATCGGTACACATTTCATTACTGGGTTCAAAGAATCTCCCAGTTAAAAGCAGCAACAGGAGAAAGCTGCAGCTCTGTTACAGAACATTGTATGGCAAGCCAGAGATGTCAAAATTCACCAGAAAAAGCGGCGCTGAAGCGCCACGTTGCCAGAAAATTTAAATGTTCCTACAGTTAGTTCTAATAAAGCAATCAATACAAAAAAAAATAATTGTAACTGTTTTATTTATGATTTAATTTTAAAGGATAATCCAGATAGATTTGGTATTTTCAACACTATTTTTAAGCATTCTTTTCTTTTAGTGTTTGTAGATTTGGTCTAAAAACATGTAAATGTAATCAACTACATGTTTTAGTATTTTGTTTGTCTTCAAAGTATAAATATGTTTTGTTTAATAATTAGGCTTCATTGACTGAATGTTTCGTTGTCGCATATGTAAATATTGTGTGTGAAGTACTTTAAATGCTTGTTGAATATATGATTTTAAGCGTTTCCAAAAATTAATTTAGCTTTTATAATGTTGTTTTTTTTTTTCTTTTTACTGATCCGAAAAATGACCGGAACCGTGACCCTAAAACCGTGACACGGTTGACCGAGGGTTGATCACGGGTTGACCGGTCCGCAGGGACAAAAAGGTTGAGGACCACTGCTTTAGAGTGTAAGACCACATTGCAGTTCTGAGCCACTGTTCTTAGTTTGACACGTCTAGATGGTGACAGCTGATGGGACTTTCACTTCAAAACGTGGGCCCAACAACGTTTAGTCTTTGACACACTTAAAATAAATGCAGGCAACACAGAAATGTGGATCTTGGCTGCATGTCTTATGTGTGGCCAAAGAGACTTTCTATTCGTTTTTGTTAGAGATGTCCCGATCCGATCACGTGGTTGTAAATCGGGCGCGATCACGTGTTTGAAGACTTGATCGAAATCGGGCTCCATTGTCCGATCAGAATCAGATATTTCATTTATTCTTGTTATGATCAGTGCTTTATATTTCAAGCTTATTATTCTGGATAAATCCTCCACTAGAAGTCTGCATGTCATGAACAGATCACAAAATGTTACTCCCGAAAAACACAGCAGAAAACAGCAACTGTTCAAGCAGAGGACTAATGTACATAGCTAGCTAAATAGCTAGCTAGCCGATCATGGATTCATACTTCCGGGATCAATAACTCTTTTGAAAACGCTTTAAACTGACAGCTGGTGTCTCTAAACAACAACCTCTGAAGGCATTTCAACAGAAAAAGACAGAATTTTGTTTCTTTTTAATGTTAAGCTCTTCGTGCTGCTACAGATGGTTAAACAGGAGCTGCTAAATGCTACAAGCTAGCGTCGTGATTTAACTCCTTAGGACCTGAGCTGTCCTTTGATAGTCCTGTTTTATTTATCTGAAAGAGGAATAAAAGGGAAGAAAATTAACTACTCTGATAATTAAACCTAAAATGTGTGTGATGTCTTAAGAACTTTAAAAGAAGCACATAATCTTGATAAACAAACAAAAAACTAATAAATGAAAATTAATAATGATATGAGCTAGTCAACAACACTCATCAAATTCATGCTAAAACAGTCATAATTTCTTTTAAATACTTTTAAATGAGGACAGGAATCATATTTGGTCAAAAATGTTTAATAGCTCTAAAGAAGTTAAAATCACTAAACTGTCTCACATGAATAATTATCACTTATAGAACAAGAAAATGTGATTTTTTTTTTTTTCCCCTAGTTTATTTTTGCTCTATTTCTACTCTGCTAATAAAGCTACTTTACAGAAGTGTTCTATTTAAGTTGTTAATGATAAAAGGTTAATGAAATATAAATAAGGGACAACACAAATCTGTTTATTCAATTTGTTCATGTTTTAAATGTGTTGCAAAAGTATCGGATCAAGACTCTGTATGGGCAAATCCATCATATCCAATGACTCAGAATCAGATTGGGCCCAAAAAACCAGATCGGGCCATGCCTAGTTATTGGTTTACTGTAATTATATTTTCTAGTTTATCATTTTCTCATCTCAATCTGGGCCCCTGGAATCAGCCACCTTTCTCCCCCTTTTTGGTGCGCAGGAGCTAGTGCCGCTTGTAAATTAGGTGGAGGGGGCTGCCTCCAAATTCTCTATGCAGGAAAAACTCTGTACTGCCCCCTAATGATAGTAGTAGTTATAACAATAAAACAAATCAATGTCATATTAAATGAGAGTTATAAATAAAAATTGAATGCCTCCTTTCTGTTTGCAGTCTTTTGAAGTAAAGATGACGGATCAGTACCCTTCTGCATCCAAGACCGCTACCATAGACTCTATTGACACAGAGGAGGGGGCGTGTCTGCTTCTGTCCTAATTGACGCACCAAAAACACGCAGAGCATTATGGGAATCGTAGTAAAAGCAGTGTTACAGCGCTGCCACTGTATAATACAGGCGGGCCAGCTCTAATATTAATTTGAAATTGCCTCGCGGGCCAAAAAGAATTACACTGCCAGTCAAAGTTGTCCCGCGGGCCGGAGTTTGACACCTATGCATTAGATGTTAAGGAGTTAAAATAATTATTAATAAATAAATGTATAAATGTTGGTGATTTAATACAAATAATTTCAATTCTCCTTCATCTAGTAAATATTCTCATAGCAATAAACATAATATTAAAAAGTAAGAATCGTGTTTCAACTCTTGAATCGTTGAGCTTGATTCGTGAATCGTATCGGATCGCCACCTAAACAACGATCCACAGCCCTAGTAATAAGCATGTTTTAAAGCAAAAATTAAATTTATTTAGTAATAGGATGGTCAACTTAAAATTTGTGTGCAGGATTTTCACAATCTTGTGATATTTTTATATCTTTAAAATATATATATTTTTTTGTGTATTGTCTGATTGACTAGACTCATATTTATTTATCTAAATATAAACAGTTTGGGGCTCCATAGTTGTGGAAAGTGCATGTTTTATAAAAGGTATAGCAAGTGTGTCATTTTTTTTGAAAACGTCTTTAGTGGGTGCTTGACCTACTTATTCTTATTGTCTTAACTTTAAAAGAGAACTAACGAGTTTTCCTTTTTGTATATTTAAGGTCCAGGGCTTCTGAAAGAAGTGCATTTGGATTTTTATTTTTGTGCTTGACAATCCACCAAAAAAAAGTATAAAAGGTCTCTTTATTTGTTTTTGTCTTTGCAGTCCTCCCCCAGCATTATGCGAGTGAAGAGGATAATCTTTACAACCAGCAGAAGAATTTAAGAGGGAAACAGGAGGAACCAGAGACTTCACAGTTTAAAGAGGAACAGGAGGACCAAGAATTTACACAGATTGAGGAAAAACACAAGAAATCAAAACCTCTGCAGATAAAAGATAAACTGGAGCAACAAGAACCTCCACAGATTAAAGAAAAAACACAGGCAGAAACACAACAGTTCAGAAATCCTATGAGAACCAACCAAGGAGACAAATTAACACATGACAACTCACACAGGAGAGAAGACTTTTTTTTGTAAAGAATGTGACAAAGGTTTTAATTATGTATCTCAACTTAAAGAACACATAAGAAGTCACACAGGAGAGAAGCCTTTTTCTTGTAAAGAATGTGACAAAAGTTTTTGTCTTACATCTCATCTCAATAGACACATAAGAAGTCACACGGGAGAGAAGCCTTTTTCTTGTAAAGAATGTGACAAAAGTTTTAGTCGAAAATCTCATCTTGAAATACACTTAAGAACTCACACAGGGGAGAAGCCTTTTTTGTGTAAAGAATGTGACAAAAGTTTTAATCAAATTGCTCATTTTAAAACACACATGAGAACTCACACAGGAGAGAAGCCTTTTTTGTGCAAGGAATGTGATACAAGTTTTACTACACGGTTTCGTCTTAAAATTCACATGAGAACTCATAAAGCTTGAACACAGAGCTTCCTCATTTTAGAACAGAGTTTTCTCAAATCTGACGTGTGCTGAAAACATCTTTTTTGATTATTTTGATATCATGTTCTCATTTTCTAAGAAATTTTTTTTAGGTCACTATGATCACATTGCTCAAAATAAAGGATTGATGCATTTCATTTTGTAATGATTTTATAATCATGAGTTTTACTTATGTAATTATTTGATAAAAATGTTAAACTTGTTCTCAAAATTAATTTGTTTTTATTTTGCGTACCTCTAAATAAAATTATTTGTTTGGAATTATGAAAGTCAGATTACTTTTTTGTGAAAATTGATGATGTTCACTTTGTATTGGTTGATTTTTATTAATATATTTTTGTATAAATGTTTTTAAAAGTTGTAAACCATTGTTTACAACTCAGAAACATGAATAACAGTGACAGAGGAGCAGACTTTGACATAGAAGGCTATGAAGTCATTTATAAAAGCAGAGAAATAAAAAATGGGGGTGGTGTCGCTCTGTATGTAGACACCAATTTGAATTATAAGATGATAGAACATTTATCTGTTTATGTGTTTGAATGCATTGCAATTCAGATCATAATGGAGAAAAAGAAAAATATAACAATAGGCTGCTTATACAGGGCACCGGGTTCTGACATGAATACTTTTAATGCTTGGATAGAAGAAAATTTTACTAATATGAGTCAAAAAATCCATGTTTCTATGTAGAGACTTTAATATAGACTTATTAAATGTAAACAAACATAAAGCATCCGAAGAATTCATTAACCCTTGTAAGGTGTTTTCATCAATAGAAAAATGAAACAATGAATTGTTTTTACGCTCTGAAATTCTTTGGCTTTGGCTCATTTTTGGTGAAGAACAAAAATCAAAACACATTTTCATTGACCGCATACTGTACACCCACCCTACACATTTATATTACACACAGGGTGTTTGGGTCCACTGAACCCAGGGATTATAAAATGTGTAAAGTGAAGGTCTTTTTTTACCTTCACTCTTTCTACCACCTTTCTTGGGGTACAGTGTAACAGGGTTAAGCTCCAGAGAAGATACCTCTTTCTTGAGAAACTGAGAAAAGCCCTGGTGAGACCTCAAATCCTCAAAATTCAACATGTTCCATGAACACCAGCTTCTACAGCAATAGTGAGGAGAATTCAAGAGAAGAATGCTGGTGCCCCATCAACTCAACCCACAAAACCACCATAAGTGTGTGACGCTCTTGCAGTGTATCATGTATGCTTTACAAAAAAGAAAGAGGGGATAGTAACATTTCTGATCTTTACATTATTCTAGGTCAGGAATAGGCAACTCCAGGCCTCGAGGACCGTATTCCTGCATGTTTTCAAACATACTCTGTTCTGGCATGTTCTACTTGGTCGGACACACCTGAACCAGGTAATCCTTGGATATCTGATATCTGGATATATCATGCAGACACGGCAGTCCTTGAGGCCTGGAGTTGTCTATCCCCGTTCAAGGTTGTGGCCAGCAGAAACAAAAAGAGCTGCTGTGAAGTCTGTGGACCCAAGTTGGACAGGAAAATTCAAAATATATGTAGCGAGTGTAACATATACAGTCTCTCACAGAAGTGAGTACACCCCTCACTTTTACTACCAGTTTTTTTTGGCTATTTAATGCCTCTTTTATAATTTATTTTGCAGAAAA
This sequence comes from Oryzias javanicus, assembly GCA_003999625.1. Classification (NCBI taxonomy): domain Eukaryota; kingdom Metazoa; phylum Chordata; class Actinopteri; order Beloniformes; family Adrianichthyidae; genus Oryzias; species Oryzias javanicus. The sequence goes on from CM012438.1 coordinate 5,598,984, forward strand.
AAAAACTTTACACTGTTATACAAGATGGACGCTGACCACTTTTCATTTTGTCAAAAATTCATTTTGGCAGTGTTGTCCCATGAAAAAGCTATAAATAAATATCTGCAAAAATGTAAGGGGTGTACTCACTTTTGTGAGATACTGTACATATGCAATACACAGTGTAAAACTCCCTGATGTTTAGTAAAGGTTTGTGTAAACAGAATTCAGTGGAGCTGATGTGATGAGACTGATATTTTTACTGTAAATGTTCAACTTGTATTATACAAAATGACTTATATGTCTAATGAAGTTTGAATGAATGGAATCAGAAGCTGTGAAACATTTTGCTTCATTTGTAAATGTGTATTTTTTACACTCACTTCACTTTATTGTAACTGATTTTCATATTTATTACTTAAAAAAAAAAAAAAAAACGAGTTGCACATTAATCCATAAATGTGTTCTTTTAAAGGTAAAGGGCAAATATTGAACATTATTGCTGTTCATTTGGATTGCAATTGTGATCAAGTAAACATCTGTTAGGTATTTTTTTACATAAAATTGTTTGATTGTATTGTTTTGAAAGCCCAAAACTCCTGCGGGTCCACCAGACCCACGAACACTGGCTAAGTAACAACATTACCAACACCACACAAGGGTTAATATCATGTACAGCAGGGGTCTCAAACTCGCGGCCCACGGGCAATCTGCGGCACGCGGGATGATAATTTGCGGCCCCCGTCTTCATATGAAAGATTACTGTTAGTGCGGCCCGCAAGGCTGATATGAATGACAGTTGTTGTGTCCAGAGCTGAATGAACCAATCATGGTAAGGTATATGGCTCTGGAGGGCGGGACATCGGCGGGCTGTCCGAACCTCCTCACTCTTTAATTCATTCCTCCAGTCAGCTGGGTGGAGGAGGAGCCATGAAGCTGTGAATTGCTTCCTCACTGAAGGTATTTCGCTGGCCCCGCTCCTCTTTCGTCATGTGACAACACGTGATACACAGCCTGCCGCTTGTCAAAAAGCGTGTTCCTGACGCCGCGCACGCATCAAATATTCCAGATCACATCATGATGTTTGATGTTTTCTTCTTTCCAGGAAATCATCTCTGTCTGCTTTGATCTGTGCTGAGTCAGCACTTTCACTTCTTTTTCTTTAGAATTTGTAACAATCACACCTCATATTTAGAGGGGGTTGTCACAACCCCTCTTAGGGCATGGGAGCATTCAATGTTTGGATATGTCTGAATAAAACACAATACTGAAACCTTCATGCTGTTTTCAAACAATTCTTTTTTTTTTTTACAGTTTTTCTCAGTGGCTTTGGTGCGTTTCTCAGAACACTATTAACATTTGCACAGCAGTTAGTGCATTTCTCTAAACAATTAGTGCAAACTGCAAAACCTAGTGGATAACCTGCAAAAGCACATCACATGCTCAAAACTGATAATCCATTCCTCAAAAGCAAGTATTCATGTCAATGAAACTGTCAGTGCCATCAAAATGAAAAGTCTTGACGCCATCTTTATGAACAAGATAGTCAAATGACTTTGTCATGTTTTTTCTATGACAGTTTATAATTTCAGTGTTTTCCATTGCAACAATATTTGGTGACACCTGAAAATGCTCAAGACAGCACTATGGCCTACTTATACAGCCATCTGAAATGTGCAGTAAAGTCACTGTAGATGTTAAACATAAAATTACCCTTTTGGTAGAGCTGTGAACAATATACAGCACATGTAACAGTACAGTAAATTACTGTTTGCATACCTGTTTTCCCTACGAAATGTTTGAATTATTGAACTGACAGTAGTTCTTCCAACATTGGGTTGCACCCTTCGACCAGCCTCCTCCATGGTGAGGCCGTGATTGACAACATGGTCCACAATTGTTGCCCTTATTTCATTAGGAATCCGCCTATATCTCCCTCTTCTCCTCTTCCCCTTCCTCCCCACATCCTCACCCCTCTTCCATTGACGATTCATAGGATTCATCCATAATTGACAGTGAACAAGTTGTTTGTCGTTGGTTACAACTACTGTAAAATTGCACACCTCATGAGTGACAGCTGAAATTCACCTGAGATCAAATGTTCAATGTAGGAGACATTTTCAGGAAAAAATGATAAAGAAAGGTACAGAATTTGTTTGACAGATGGCTAGTATTTGACATTTGATAACTAGTTCAACAATTTTGAGTGTAATGACTCAAGCAATGAAAGTAAGACTATTAGCTTTATTGAGAAAGACTATTCAGCATCCATAAGTATAATTAATTTCGACTGACATGACAAAAGCAAATGGAAATGTCAAAAAACAGCAGAGAAATGTATGAAAGCAACTGGTTCATGTCCAAAATCATTTGCAGTTTGTTCAGAGAGAGGAGAAATTGCTACTATGATGTGCACAACTGATTAAGTGTCAGTGGCGCCTCCAGAAATTTTTCCTGGGGGTGGCCGCTGGGGGGCCACTTTAAATCTTGGGGTGGCACACTAAACACATGACCTTTTTTTTCCAAAGTCATTCTACTTTACGTAGTTAAACAACATGTAGAAAACTATCAGTACTTTAAGTATCTGCTGATATACTTTGATGAATTGTCTTTATTTCATGCTTCTAATGTGCATAGACGAACAAAAATACAGTTAAGATTTTGAGTTGGACAAAAATGTTGGTTTATTTTCCATTTAGACAGGAATCACCATGGACTATGACGTTTGCAGATGATATTGTAATTTGTAGTGAGAGCAGAGAACAGGTGGAGGAGGAGCTAGAGAGGTGGAGGAGGAGCTAGAGAGGTGGAGGTTTGTCCTGGAAAGGAGAGGAATGAAGGTTAGCCACAGTAAGACAGAGTACATGTGTGTGAATGAGAGGAACCCAAGTGGAAGAGTGAGGTTACAGGGAGAAGAGATAAAGAAGGGGGAGGAGTTTAAGTATTTAGGGTCAACAGTACAGAGTCATGGAGAGTGTGGAAAAGAAGTGAAGAGGAGAGTGCAAGCAGGTTGGAATGGGTGGAGAAAAGTGTCAGGTGTGATGTGTGATAGAAGAGTTTGAGCACAAATGAAAGGAAAGATGTACAAGACTGTGGTGAGAGCAGCCATGTTGTTGGACTAGAAACAGTGAAGAAAAGACAGGAAGCAGAGCTGGAGGTAGCAGAGATGAAGATGCTGAGGTTCTCTTTGGGAGTGACCAGGATGGATGGGATCAGGAATGAATCCATCAGAGGGACAGCACATGTTAGAGGTTTTGGAGATAAAGTCAGACTGAGATGGTTCAGACATCTCCAGACTGAGGAGAGATGGTGTGTTGGTAGAAGGATGCTGAGTCTAGAGCTGCAGGAAAGAGGTCTAGAGGAAGACCAAAGAGGAGGTTTCTGGATGCAGAGAATGAAGACATGAAGGTGGCTGGTGTTAGAGTAGAGTAGAGGATGATGAAGACAGGCTTAGATGGAGGAAAATGATTGGCTGTGGAGACCCCAGAAGGCAAACTCAAAAGGAAAATAAGATTTACGATTTATTCACTCAAGAGAAAAATGATGATGTAGGGAAAAGTTATAAACTATAAAAAAAAAAAAAAAACATTAGATCCACATGTCCTCTACAGAATCTTCCTCTTTATCCATTTCAAAACCATTACAACTATTATTGTTTCACATGGCGCTTTCGTTGTCTTTGTCTCATGTTCTCTGCAGCTGCGCACTCAGAACCCCCCACCCCCCCATTGAGTTCAGCGCAGCTCCAGCGTGCCTGCGCGCGCGTGCGCGCCCATTGCAAATAGATATCGATAACTCCGGCACGGCTTCAAGAGCAATGAAGAGAGATGGTTAGAGAAAGATATAATAATACCAACAATGAAAGAACATGCTCCAATGAGAGAGCCACAACGAAAATTTGTGGGGTTAGGAACCGGAGACTTTCTCAAATCTGGAGAAACCCGCTCCTCCTGATCCATACTCATCCAAAACACTTCTGATCATGCTTTGTAAACATTTATTAAGTTATTTTGGAGTATTGCTCAATATAAATAGTTTTTTTTTTTATATTCAGAACAATAAACTGTGTTCTTTTCATGAGGACTGTCAGTCTGTCTCTCTGCGCTTTCAAACCATGAGCGCGTTTCATCAACTCTGTACTGTTGATCCATCAGCTCTCGTCGTCTGATCAACGCGCAGACTGCGCAGCAGTTTTCAGCTGCCTTTTCATCCTCTGAGCTCTCCTCCCCGGATGTCCAATATGGAAATGTTGATCAGCTCATGGAGGTTTTTAACACAGTCTGTATGGGAATTTTAGATGTAATTGCTCCGTTCAAGTCTAAACGCTGTAAACCTGCTCCCGAGCCTTGGATCAACGAGCACACTCGCGCGCTCAGACGCTCCTGCCGGCGCGCGGAGCGGAAATGGAAAAAAGACGGGCTCCGTGTTTCTTTAGAGATTTTTAAAAACTCTTTGTTTGAGTATCAGGCTGCTATGAAAAGTTCAAAAACTCAGTTTATGTCCAATATTGTGTCTGAGAACATTAGCAAGCCTAAGATCCTTTTTAACTCTTTAAAATCTCTTTTAAGTCCATGTGACATATCTTGCCTGACTCCTTCTGTTTCACTCTGTGAACAGTTTTTAAAGTTTTTTATTGACAAAGTCAGCGCTGTCAGGATTTTACCTTCTGCTTTTACCCCAGACCCTTCTGTTTTAAGTTCACCGCCTGGTGTTTTAGAGCATTTTGAGCCTGTCACTCTCTCCCAGCTTTCTGAGATTATTCAGCACCTGAGGCCCTCCCACTTCCCAGGTGACTGTATCCCCCCAGACTCCTGAGGAGGTCTTTGATTCTGTAGGCCCTGGATTCTTTGTCTTATTAACACTTCTCTTGTCTCGGGCTCTGTACCTGCTGCTTTCAAACATGCTGTTGTGCAACCCCTTTTAAAAAAGAATAACTTGGACCCTAATGTTCTATCAAACTTTAGGCCAATCTCCAAGTTATCTTTTCTTTCTAAAATTTTAGAGAAGGTTGTTTATCTCCAACTGCAGGATCATCTACAAAGTCATGATATTGTTGAGAAGTTTCAGTCTGGTTTTAGATCTTGTCATAGCACTGAAACCGCTCTCCTCAGGGTGTGTAATGACCTGCTTTTAGCTGCCGATTCTGAGGTCTCCACTGTTTTAATTTGTTTAGATCTCTCTGCTGCCTTTGACACTGTGGATCACAGTGTTTTATTGTCCAGATTAGAGCAGTCTGTTGGTCTGAAGGGTTCAGCGCTCAGCTGGTTCAGGTCCTATTTATGCAGTAGGAGTTTTTCTGTCCAACTTGGACAGTTTTATTCATCTGAGGCTCCACTTGATCATGGTGTACCCCAGGGCTCAGTTTTAGGCCCTCTTTTATTCTTACTTTACCTGTTGCCACTGGGGTCCATTTTCAGAAAACATAATGTCTCATTCCACTGCTATGCAGATGACGTCCAGATCTACCTTCCCTTAAAATCTGGTGGAGCTGGATGTCTGGACAATCTACAAAGATGCCTAGCAGACATAAAATCATGGATGGAACTGAACTTCCTCTGCCTTAATGAAAATAAGACAGAGGTTTTTGTCTTTGGTAAAACCGACCAGCTGACAGGTTGCTGCAGTGCTGTTGGCCCCCTGAACCCTTCAGACGCTCCTTTTATCAGAAATCTTGGGGTAAATCTTGACAGGCATTTTAAATTTGACAAGCAGGTCAGTGCAGTAGTCCAGTCCAGCTTTTATCACTTGAGGCTGATCAGTAAAGTTAAGCCTTATCTTCCTCCTCATGCATTGGAACAAGTGATCCATGCATTAATCTTTTCCAGACTGGACTACTGCAACTCCTTGTACACCGGCATTGACCAGTCTCTGCTCCGCCGTCTCCAGCTGGTCCAGAATTCAGCTGCCCGCTTACTAACGGGGACTAGACGGTGTGAGCACATCACTCCAATTTTACACGCTCTACACTGGCTGCCTGTTTCTTTTAGGATTGTTTTTAAGATTCTACTTTTGGTTTTTAAATGTCTACATGGTCTGGCCCCTCAGTATCTTTCTGAACTTTTACATTTTTACCGTCCCTGCCGAGTCCTCAGATCTGAAGATCAAATGTTGTTAACGGTTCCCAGGACTCGGCTTGTGACCAGGGGAGACCGAGCCTTTTCAGTTGGTGGTCCTAAGCTCTGGAATGCGCTCCCCCGTTCTGTCAGGTCGGCCTGTTCTGTCAGTGATTTTAAATCACTTTTAAAAACGTATCTTTTTAACCAGGCTTTTAACTCCAGTGTGCAGACGTAGTGGCTTAGCTAGTTTATTGTACCTCACTTTGTCATTGTTTTAACTGTCTTATTGCTTTTATTGTTTTCTTTGTTGTTGTTTATTGTTTATTGATTTTACTTCTCTGTTCAGCACTTTGGTGGCATCTGCTTTTATAAGTGCTCTACAAATAATAAATTGATTGATTGATTGCGTTTCCTCCAGAATCAGTTCTGAGCAAGACGACATCTAGAATTTACTGGTTTCAATAAAAACCTGCTCTAGATGATAATTATCCTACTTTAATACTAGGATATTTTTGAGTTGCCTCTGACACCGCTGATGAGTTCTCCATAGAGGCTCGCTGTGTGTGCCCGCACGCGTGCACCTGCGTGTGTGCGTAATGGACGGGCTGGCACGCTCCTCGTCTCTTCTCCCCTCCTGGAGAATTATCCAGCACCTTCTGATGGTTTAAGGATGAAATGCAAAACAGATGCAAGCACAGTTTATAGTGACAAGTGGGATGGCCGGGGTGGCCACTGGGGTGGCCAGGTGTCAGCCAGGGGTGGCCGTGGCCACCCCTTGCAGGCGCCACTGCTAAGTGTTGTGGAGGTTGAACTAATAGTTATGAGAATTTCAATTCTGATCTGAAAAACGCACCAAAGCGACTGAGAAAAACTGTATATGCTCATGAAAACATTTGCTTCCAAAAACCAAATTAACCACACATATCACCCCCCGACGCTCAAAAACACAGATAACAAATATACAGTCTTTACACTCCCACAGTCCAAACCGCAAGTTTCCCTGTTTTTCTGTTGCTAGCAAAGGGAAGAAAAGAAAATAGTCTGTCCAGCTCACGTGACCGTCAGAAGGCCGCTTTGTCCGCTTTGCCAAACACATTCCCACAAGGAAGATGGTAATCGGAAAAAAAGTGATACTCCAGCTCCAGGGACGGACTCTCGGACCAAACGATTGATGATATAATCCACTTCAAGAATAGCAAGTACAATCCACACCCCGATCATCCGCTCCTTCACCTGCCGGCTGGCCCCTCGCGCACCTGTCCGCATTAAAAATCAGTAGTCCTTTCGCCTGCTGCGACACAGTCCCGCTCATTGCGACACACAAAACAAAACAAACACATGACCTCATTATGACGTGGGTAAATCCCAGTTCAGTACAACTTGGATAACACGATGAGAATCACGGTCAAAACTGGCACTTAATGGCGACCATTACAAGTTTATATCAATCATTTATGATTTATTGATAAATACGATTTATCTATGGAAAAGCTAAAATAAATGTATTTATCATCCAGCAGTGAATGTAAGTCTTTTATTTTGAAATTCTTCAATGAGAATCATCATGATGGGATTTCGAGATCTGCATGAATCATCCTGAATCCAAAAGAATCAAAGCCACTTCCTTAACCATGAAGATCCAGGTTTGATCCTGGCTTCCACATCTCATTGAGTTTCATACATAATGTTGTGTTCATCAATAAGTTTAACTCATTTTTATTGAATATTTTATTTCAAATGTTTGAAAATCACAGATTATAATGATAAATAACATTTGTCTCAGAACGCTGAAGCTCATCAGGAGAGTTTAGCTGGAGGTGAACATTGAAACATTTTCAAACATCAGTTTTATTCATGTTTCATTCAAGTCTCTGCTGATAAGATTTCATTGTTTGTATTTCTCTAGATTTTCATCTTTTTCTTTTAAAATGTAACTAGTTAAACAAGCCTTTATTTTGAAAGAGCCAGTGAGGCAGAAACAATAGAAAGAGACTCTGAAGATGAGATGAACAACCCCCCCTGGAATGTTGCCCCCTGTGCAGTGGACTAGTGGGGGAGGGACGGCTGAACCAATCACAGAAAGATTGCTGCAGCTTTCCCTCCAAAAGGAACCAATCAGATGTTGTTGCTTGGATTCCTTTGTCTGGAAGTTTCCATGTGGAAGCTTCCAGAGTCTTTTCTGTTTGGTCTGCAGGCTGAGCAGAACTGACTCCTGCAGGATCACAGGAACTTTCAGGGAAATCTCAAAGTTTCTGTTTGGAGCTTTTTTCTGTGATTGTGAGACTAGCAGATGATCGGAGCTGCTGGTGTTCAGAGGACGGCGGTGTTTGTTTGAGCAGCTGCAGGAACCATGTCTTCATTTGCTCAGAAAGAGTCTGTCAGAGAACAACTTTCTGCTGCTGAAGAAACCTTCAGACTCTGTGAAGGAACCATCGTCCAGAATGAGAATGAGGAGCTCTGTGGTCAGCGCAGACTGCTGGATCTCATCAAGAAAGTACAGAGTCAGATCAACGTTACAGGTATGTTCACTGCAGACAAATACATCCATCAATGTGTTTGTTTTCCTCCTCTGAGCTGCTATCTGGATCCAAACTGGATATCTCCAATATTGCTGCCATTTGAGCTTCATCACTAATGTTAGATTGAGGTTTTGGGGGGCTATAAGCTAGCAGGAGATTGTATAAGCAGATGGATGATGGGAAGTCAGGTTAGGCTTACCCCACACCAGTGGTCCCGCCCTCAAGTCAGGGGTGAATTTCTAATTAAGTCCTGCCGCTCTGCAGGAAGCATCATGATGATGAAAAGAGCTCTGGAACACTTGAACCAAAGATCTAAAACTGATCAGAGTGGGACTTGAACTGAAACTTGACTTGGTCCTGATGCAGCTGTTATTCTCATGGAGTCTTCCCACTTATGGAAGCGTATGAAAAATTAAAAAGCAATTCTGAGAACTGCTTTCTCAAAAAAAAATCCGAAATGAAAAACTTGAAATTAAACTTTCATTATTTTTGGTATTAATTGTAGCATTGAAACTAACTGTGGGGAACATTTCAATATTTCTAATAAACATAATATACACAATAATTAAACCATAACAGCTTTATGTTTTTTAATAGGCTATAAAAAACTTTTGATTTATTTTAAACTCACATCAGCACATTTAAGTTCCTTTCAAAATAATATTCAGTCTTAAAATATGTTGTAGTTGTTTTTATATTATTCTCTAGTTTAAGAACTTTTCTTCTGAACAGAAACTATATGTACTGCTGTTCCTGCCCCTGTGCGCGGCTGTCACGTGCACACACAGACTCTCCTTCTCTCATGTATCACCCCCGCTCCGCTCCCAGCATGCATCGCGGCAATAGACAGGCTGTCTCTTCTTTTCTTTATCATGGAGGTCCTCCTCTAAATCAAGTGTTTACAACTCCTGATATTTTAAAGCATGTCTTCTCTACTTCACTCACTGCAGGTCTGTCTGTCACAGACAGAGTACCTGAAGAAGTGTAATCCAGTCGAACCGAACCATTTTTACATAAGGGGAGGGGGGGTCTGTTTACATCGAACCTTCCAAAACAAAATATATAAATATTGTTACCTTGACATTAAAAATATAAATATTTACAATTATATATTGGTTATTGGTAGGGGTGATCCAATCTGATCAAGTGATCGGAAATCGGGCTCAATCACGTGATTGAAGACTGGATCGAAATCGGGCTCCGTTGTCCGATCAGGATCGGATATTTCATTTATTCTTGTTAGAATAGGCGCTTTATATTTCAATCTTATTATTCTGGATAAATCCTCCACTAGAAGTCTGCATGTCATGAACAGATCACAAAATGTTATTCCCGGAAAACACAGCAGAAAACAGCAACAGTTCAAGCAGAGGACTAATGCAGTGTTTCCCAACCATGGTCTCAATCTCGGTCTCAGTTCTGAACCTGAGGGCCGCGAGGGCCGCGGGACCTGAATGCAGCCTCCTACCACTTGGTGGCAGTAAGCGTCAGGCCGGGTTCACACTGGACCGGAAGCACCGCTAAGCCGAGTCCGCCCCGCTCTGTAGTTTACAGAGCAGACGCGCATTTTCCCGCGGCGGTCCACAGGAGCTTCAGCGGGAGCTTTTGTTGTTTTTACCATCATGCGTGATAAGTTAATAACTTAAAGATATTACAGCGCGTTTCTGCTAAGAGGAACTCCTCTCTGCTGCTGTTTTACACCCAAAATCCAGCCCCCGCCCACCCGCTACAGAGCCGGCTCACTACATTGACCTGTGCGCGCGTCTCTGTCTGTTTTGTTTGTGTCTGTGCGCACGCTCGTGACTAAATTCATAAACTAAAACTATTACACATGTCTCTGCTCTCTGCCTCTTGTTGTTGTTTACCCCCTGAACCCAGCCCCGGCCCCCGCAGCGGAGTCTGCTCACTACGTTGATCTGTGTCTGTGCTCGCGCACGCACGTGCGTGTTGTGGTTTTATGTTTGTTTATTATTTACCTGTCTACAGTCTGTTTAGATACAAAAACATGATCACATTTTTCAATCATATCGTTTTATTGTAAAAAATTGCTTATAGTTTAAAAAGACTGATGTTATTCACACGTATTTACATGCGACCAGCATAGAAATGATAGAAATTCATATTGAACACATACATTATATGGTAATATATGCAGCCAAGATCTCATTGCTGCATTGTCTGCACATATTCTAAGTGTGTCCAAGGCTGGATGTTTTTTTTGGACGCATGTATTTAAAATTCAACTTAAAGTTAAATTAAATGTGTAAATGTGTTTTCCACATTTGACCATGTCCTGGTGGAGCCGTGAGCTGCAGAGACAGCCGACCTCAGGAACCTTAACCATAATCCTAACCTTAACCCATTTCCTCTGGGTCTGAGCAACTAAAGACAAAGTTTAGCACTGGACGCACGCTTTTCCAAAATTACGTGCTAATACACACTTTCTTTTAAAAAGAAACCATATTTTCTCTTGTATCTTTATGTAACTTCCTGCCAGAATTGATGCGGAACACTCGCGCTCAAAATAGAGCAGATGCCAAAACGATCCGCTGCACGGTGCGAGTCCTCCACAGAGGACCGCACTACTGCGCGCCTGGTGTGAACGCCGCCATAGGTTAACATGGGCGCCGAATAGAGGCGGGCTCTGTTCTGCGTCCAGTGTGAACCTGGTGTCAGTCGTGTTGTGGCATGAGCCAATAGTATGCGGCTATCGGCCCCATATCATATTTTCTTTAAACTGTGGCTCTTTGCCTCAGTTCATGTTTAGTTTTTTTTTTTTTTTTTTTTTAAGAAACAGACTGTTGTGACTGTTGTTGTTAATTTGTCACAGATTTGGAGAGAAATATCTAGTACCAAAATTAAAACTTCTAGTTTGTCAAGTTCATCATCAGGTTATTAGGTAATCTATAAGGTAAGGTAATTCGCATTTTATTTAAATGTCATTTAAAGTTTGTTTCATTTGAAACTTATTTGAACAGTTCCTCTTTTATTACAACACAAGTTTATTTATCAAAATGCTGTATAAATATTTTTGGAATTCTAATTTGTGTTGAGCATGACAACTGTGGTTTACCTGTTCTGTATGAATATAAATGTCTGAGATGATCACGTTGGATCATTTTTCCCCTCAAGATTTTACTTTGATAAACCATAAAATGACTCGATTTAATTATCAAATACAAATCAAACAAGATGTGGATCAATTTACATTAACGTGTTTATATTTGAATGGGTCTCGAATCACTTTGTACTGGGAAAATTGGGCCCCAGTGTTAAAAAGGTTAAGAACCTCTGGACTAATGTACATGGCTAGCTAAACAGCTAACTAGCCGATCACGGATTCATACTTCCGGGATCAATTACTCTTTTGAAAATGCTTTAAACTTACAGCTAGTGTCTCTAAACAACAACCTCTGAAGGCATTTCAACAGAAAAAGACAGAGTTTTGTTTCTTTTTAATGTTAAGCTCTTCGTGCTGCAGACAGATGGCTAAACAACAGATGCTAACTGCTACAAGCTAGCACCGTGATTTAACTCCTTAGGACACGAGTTGTCCATTGATATGCCTGTTTTATTTATCTGAAAGAGAAATAAAAGTTAGAAAAATTAACTCCTCTGATAATAAAACCTAAAATGTGTGTGATATCTTAAGAACATAAAAAGAAGCACATAATCTTAAAAAAACAAACAAACAAAAAACTAATAAATGAAAATGAATAATGATATGAGCTAGTCATGAACACTCATCAAACTAAAACATTCATAATTTATTTTAAATACTTTTAAATGAGGACAGGAATCACATTTGGTCAAAAATGTTCAATGCTCTAAAGATATTAAAGCTAAAGTCACTAAACTTTCTCACATGACTAATTATCACTTATAGAACAAGAAAATATGATTTTTTTTCCCCCTAGTTTATTTTTGCTCTATTTCTACTCAGCTATTAAAGCTACCTCACAGAAGTGTTCTATTTAAGTTTTTATTGATAAAAGGTTAATTAAATATAAATAAGGGACAACACAAATCTGTTTATTTATTTGTTCATGTTTTAAATGTGTTACAAAAGTATTGGATCGGGACTCGGTATCGGTAAATCCACAAAATCCAATGACTCAGAATTGGATTGGGCCCAAAAAACCTGATCGGGACATGCCTAGTTATTGGTTTACTGTAATTATATTTTCTAGTTTATCATTTTCTCATCTCAATCTGGGCCCCTGGAATCAGCCACCTTTCTCCCCCTTTTTGGTGCGCAGGAGCTAGTGCCGCTTGTAAATTAGGTGGTGGCGGCCACCTCCAAATTCTCTATGCAGGAAAAACCCTGTACTGCTCCTAATGATAGTAGTAGTTATAACAATAAAACATATCAATGTCATATTAAATGAGAGTTAAATAAAAATTGAACGCCTCCTTTCTGTTTGCAGTCTTTTGAAGTAAAGATGACGGATCAGTACCCTTCTGCATCCAAGACCGCTACCATAGACTCTACTGACACAGAGGAGGGGGCATGTCTGCTTCTGTCCTAATTGACGCACCAAAACATGCAGAGCATTATGGGACTCATAGTAAAAGCAGTGTTACAGCGCTGCCACTGTATAAGACAGGCGGGCCAGCTCTAATATTGATTTGAAATTGCCTCGCGGGCCAAATATAATTACACTGCCGGCCAAAGTTGGCCTGCGGGACAGAGTTTGACATCTATGCATTAGGCGTTAAGGAGTTTGATTGAACAGACTCATATTTATATATCTAATTATAAAAGGGCTCCATAGTTGTGGGGAGTGCGTGTTTTATGAAAGGTATAGCAAGTGTGTAATTTTTTTGAAAATATCTTCATTAAATGCTTGACCTACTGAAGACTGAAAGACTGACATCACCTCTTACTGTCTTAACTTTACAAGAGAACTAACAAGTTTTCCTTTTTGTGTATTTAAAGTCTTGGGCTTCTGAAAGAAGTGCATTTTGATTTTTATTTTTGTGCTTGACAATGCACAAAAAAGTATAAAAGGTCTCATTATTTGTTTTTGTCTTTGCAGTCCTCCCCCAGCATTGTGTGGGTGAAGAAGATAATCTTTACAACCAGCAGAAGAATTTAAGAGTGAAACAGGAGGAACCAGAGTCTCCACAGATTAAAGAGGAACAGGAGGAACCAGCACCTCTACAGATTAAAGAGGAACAGGAGGACCAAGAATTTACACAGATTCAGGAGAAACAGAAGGAATCAAAACCCCTGCAGATAAAAGATGAACAGGAGCAACAAGAACCTCCACAGATTAAACAGGAAGAAACACAACAGTTCAGAAATCCAGTGAGAACTAACCAAAAAGAGATGCCTTTTTCTTGTAAAAAATGCAATAAAAGTTTTAATTATCCATCTCATCTCAAAGTACACATGAGAACTCACACAGGAGAAAAGACCCTTTTTTGTAAAGAATGTGACAAAGGTTTTAATTTTGTATCTCATCTCAAAAGACACATGAAAACTCACACTGGAGAGAAGCCTTTTCCTTGTAAAGAATGTGACAAAAGTTTTAATTATGCATCTCTTCTCAAAGCACACATAAGAAGTCACACAGGAGAGAAGCCTTTTTTTTGTAAAGAATGTGACAAAAGTTTTAATTATCCATCTTGTTTCAAAGCACACATGAGAAGTCACACAGGAGAGAAGCCTTTTTCTTGTAAAGAATGTGACAAAAGTTTTAATTATGCATCTCATCTCAAAGCACACATAAGAAGTCACACAGGAGAGAGGACTCTTTTTTGTAAAGAATGTGACAAAGGTTTTAATTATGTATCTAATCTCAAAGTACATATAAGAAGTCACACAGGAGAGAAGCCTTTTTCTTGCAAAGATTGTGACAAAAGTTTTAGTCGTGTATCTTATCTCAAAACACACCTAAGAACTCATACAGGAGAGAAGCCTTTTTTTTGTAAAAAATGTGATAAAAGTTTTAGTTGTGTTTCTTATCTCAAAAAACACATGGAAACTCACACTGGAGAAAAGCCTTTTTTGTGCAAGGAATGTGATAAAAGTTTTAGTAAAAATTCTAGTCTTAAAAATCACATGAGAACTCATAAAGCATGAACACAGAGCCACAGACTGATGGTCTCCATACCACATTGATGCAGTCATTCAATGAAAAGGAGGAACAAGAGATTATTGGATGGAGAGAAAAGAACAGTTTTCTGAAATCTGTGCTGAAAACATCCTTTTTGATTAATTTGATATGATATTCTCATTTTCTAAGGCATCTATAAGATCCCATGATCACATTGGTCAAAATAAAGGATTGATGCATTTCGTTTTTTAATGATTCTATAATCATGAGTTTCACTTACAGAATTATTTGACGAAAATGTTAAACTTGTTCAAGAATTTAATTTGTTTTTTGCGTACCTCTAAATAGAATTGGTTGTTTGGTATTATGAAAGTCAGATTACATTTTTGGAAAAAATTATGATTTCACTTTATATTGGTTGATTTTTATTAATATACTTTGTACAAATTTTGTTAAAGGTTGTAAACCATTGTGGTTGTAGTTTAAGTTGAGACAAAGTTGTCTAGGTCTGTGTTACTATGAAAACACTAGAAATATTTTTACATGTTTCTAATGCTAACAACTTTTATGTGATTTCTGAACATTTCAATTTTGTTTTAAAAATGAAATATTTGCAGTTTATATTTTGTTGAGTCATGTAAGAAAAAAAAAGTTTTGTGAAGGAAAGTTTTAGTAAAAATCTATTAACAAAGAGGTGGATAAAGAAACAGACTGGTGTTTGTGTTGTTGTGATTCCTGTTTTCTAGTAGAGATTCAAAGTGTTTCTCTGTTCTTTTTAGTTCTCAGTGTTCTGTCTCAATCTTTCCTGTGAAGAATAAAGTGGACGTGAACATCAGTCAGAAGTGTGGAGTCTTTCCCACACTGTGTGAAAAAATATTTTTTTTCTCACTGTCAATGATTTCTGTAAAGCTAGAACGTGATCACACAGTCCGACTAGTTCCGGTCCAGCACACGGAAATCCTAAAACGCAGATTTTCAACCATAGAAATTACTTTTTTTTTTTCAGCCTCATAAACTGGAAAAAATTGTGTTGATTTTTTTTGTAACAGACAGAACGAGTGATGCTTTCTGACTAATTTTTTATAAAAACTTGTTTGTATTATGAAAAAATTATTAGTAATAATAATAATAATCATTATTAATAGGTTTATAATAATACAAACAAACAAAAAGAACCAATAAATAAATGATTGATTCACAAGACCAACAGACTCCAAGTTCAAATGATTCTTGACAGCTTTAGGGTCAAGAGAGAGACGGCAGCGTTACAGATCTCAGATCAGCCAGCAGTGTTGCATTGGGCAGTTTTGGTTCTGAATTTGCTGGTAAAAATATCCTTAGGGTTTATTCAGATCCTGAATGTCAGATAATTGACTGTTTCTTTCAGGAAGTTCCTCTCTACTCCTGACTGCTAGTTTACTGAAAGGAACCACAGAAGAACAGAGGTTCTTCTTGAAGTCATAGAACTCTGAACTCCTCCTTTGATGATCTTTTCATTGAACCAAATAGATTTTCATCTAATTCCAACCATGGAGGGACTTGAACCCTCAATCTTCTGATCCGGACTCAGACGCCTTGTCCATTAGGCCAAATGGTCTGTAAGAATCACAGAGCTGACAGAAGTCTGGTTCTGATCCATAAGATCTGACTAACAACATCAGAACCAGTTTCCATGTTTGTGAGGATTTTGTGAAGAACAGGGTCCGTTTCAAGAAGCAGGTTTTGTTGGAACTCTGAGTTCCTGAACTCCAAATTGAGCAGAACTCAGAGTTTTCAGTTTCAGAAAGAGAGATAACTCAAACCCGTGAAAGTGGGCGAAACCAAGCCCGTTTCAAGAAGCGGGTTAAGCTGAACTCAGAATCAATCACTGTGGCAACTGAGTCTGTGAACGTAACCTGGTCTGGAGCAGGTTTTCTTCAGGAAACTTAGAGTTCTCTGCGGTCTCCGCCCCTTTTTAAAGTGAAAGATGTTCAAATGTGAGTTCTTCATTAATATTTAGAGAACATTCACATTAGAGACGTCACGTTTCCACCAGCAGAAACCAAAATGACATGTTCATTCATAGAGGATCCCGTAGAGAGGAGGCTGGATTAATCCAGAGGAAATGTTATCTATGTCGGAAGAGGATTTGGAGGGTTTTTTAAGTCTTGAGAATTAAATTTAAATAAATGCTTATTTTAACATATTCCAGCCAGCTACAGTGTTTCTTTTTAGCATGGAGTGACATCTGTGTGTTCGGGGAGGGGTTGAGGAAAACGGTTATTCATGCGATTATGGAGATTACTGGTTTACAGATCAAAACCGTTCCTTACTTTACAAATGACAAAATAACCTTCCTGATATTATTATTTATTCGTTATTTGAAATGATTCAAATGTAGACGTATGCATTAACTCTGCAGATATTTTCTCTCTGTTTTACCGCTGCAGCTGCGCTTTTTTTCTTGATGAAAATGTTCTTGTAGTTGGCATATGCTTGGAGGAACGTATCAATTTCCGTCCCCGGAAGTACGAAACTCAGGTGTTTGTTCCTGTTGCCATGGTGAATCGTGCTGTCTTTGCTCCATTGATCAGGGCTTTTAATGATCGAGATGCTCGCACCTGATTCTGGTTCTAACAACTTCAAGTTGATTGAATCAAACTTTTCAGCTGTTCTGAAACCGAAAAAATTTTAGAATTTTGAATCCACGTACACGGAGTTCAGGTTTGAACTCTAAATTTGTTGAACCTGCTTCTTGAAACGGGCCCCTTGACTCCTCAAGTCCAGTTCTGACTGCTGAACCAACACATTGTCTTCTTAAAGCGCAGGTATATAGAGATTTTTCTGTGAAATATAGACATGGCAGTACACTATATTGTTGAGCAACTGTTTTCATTAAATAACAAAACCCCTCATTATCAACCATTGAAAAAAGGCTGCAGAGATTTAGCAATAAACACTCTGATGGAGCCAGATATTTTATTGTGTTTACCTAAGGTAACACTGTAAATCTTTTGAAATATTTCTGGGATGTTTTCATTGTGTTGCCTGCTTAGTTGTTCAACTGGGTTGTTGTGACAGAGCTGGGTGTTGACGTCAGAGATGGGCGGTCTTGTTGGACGTTTATTCTCACATTGTAGATATAGAATACAAAAAAAAAATGCCTTTGACTAATTTAGGATAAAACCTGACTTATGAAAGTTATTTAATTATGGAAGCATTTAACAATGCACAATTATTAAACGTTTGTTCTTTTTACTGCAAATTATTTGGAGGCACAGATTCTGGCTGGATCAGCAGCGGTCTGACAGAATCCGTGTCTCCTCTTGTTTTATGTAGAATATGTGGTTAAAAAAAATCAAATATGACAGTAAACTCACAAAAATCCCAGAATATAGTCTTTTGTTGTCATCCACCTTCTTTATTTGCTTTTTGGGACAAAATACGAGTGTTATGAAACAGGCCGGCTGTCCCGGGTTCATAGTGGGGTCAATCACAAGCAGCTTAAAAAACCTCAACACACATTGAAAAGATCAAAATGCTACTTTTTTTTAAATGTATTTCATTTTTTAAAAAATCAGGTGATGAAATCAGCAGGAGTGAATGGACAGATGATTGGAGCAGATGAAGACTGCAACATCAACCCTCTGGTGCTGAAGCTGCAAGATGGAAACCAGCAGCTCCTCCTGTCTGAACAGCAGTATGAGAGGAAGAACCGCTGAGATCCAGACAGTCATTCCTGCACAGGAAGTCCACACAGATGCTCAGATTCTGACCAGAGGTGGTAAATGAGAGTCAAAGCTGAAGATTTTCACAATAAAAGAGCCAGGCTCAAATGTGGAGAATGCAGCATTCATCTGTGTCTGCTTTACTACAGCGATGCTCACTGTCTGCATTGAAAGGATAATGTTTATGTCTTTTTTTAGTTCATGGAAGTGGTTTATTAGTCCTGTCAGTCATCAGTGAATATACTGGATAAATAAAAATATCTTCATCCTGGAGATGGGAACTGGTGTCTTCTTTTGTTCATAGTGTAGATGCTGCTTGTTTTATGAATGAGGCAAAAAACCTAATCTTACATCTATTCACTATCTAAACATTATTGAATACACATTTTTTTCAAAGTTGGAAATAAATTCAGGTATCACAGAGTAAAGAAATCATCAAAACAAGCCTCATTAAGCTTTAGAAAAAGCAGCTTAGATGAAAGAACTGCTGTTGTCTTATTAATAACAATAATACAGCAGAAAGAAAGATATATTTTTGATCCTTTCATTTGAAATCACCTTTCACTCTGCTGTTCACCTTCCTCCTGCCACCCCATAGAAAACGTTCTAGCCCCACCACTGCTCGGTTTACAAACTTGGTTCTGTCAAAGAACGGATCCAAACTGGAAAAGGTTCAACAAGTGTTCTGGTCAGACACAAAAGAACAACTTGCAGAGTCTCACTAAAAAAGGAGCATCAACCGCCTTGTTGCTGAAGTCTCTTCATGATGGTCACTGGACAGTTCATTCAACTGGAAGAAAGTTCACAATCAGCTCTGATGGTTTTTTGCTCTTTTGAAAATGATTCTTGATTTGGTTTTAATGAAGGTTAAAGAACATGTACATTATTTTATTATATAGCTCAGTCCTGATCTCAACAGTCAGAACTGGACTTGAGGAGTCCAGCTTTGGAACCTGCAGAGAAGCAACAAACAGCAGAAAGCCACACTGTGGGAAAGACTCCACACTTCTGACTGATGTTCACGTCCACTTTATTCTTCACAGGAAAGGTTGAGACAGAACACTGAGAACTAAAAAGAACAGAGAAACACTTTGAATCTCTACTAGAAAACAGGAATCACAACAACACAAGACAGAAATGTCAGTCTTTTAACATCCATCTACAATTTTTAGAAAATGTTTTTTCACAAAATTATTTGCTAAGATGAGTCAAATATATATATTTGACATAAATGTAGTCATTGTATTACGTCCCATGGAGTAAACCTGGCAGGTGAGCCAAAGGTCTTTATGGAAAAACAGCTGCAGCAGGATGTAACAGCATGTTTAAAAATAATAATGAAAGGTTCAAAGGTCACGTGAAACTTGTCAAAAATAAGCACGCATTTACAATATTCTTAGTGTCACAGTAACAGATTAAGAGAAGGTACACAATGTCTCAGCATAAACTACAACCACAAAGGTAAACGCAACAACTTTAAAAACAAAAACTGGTAATAAAAAAAATGAAGATAATCTATGAATAAAACCAGTGCTTTAAGTGGGCCGGTGCGCTCCGGTGCTGAGCACCGGGACTTCTCTCAAACACACTTTAGAGCACCGCCTCTTCTCACCTAATTAGGACCGTCCGGTGCTCTATTTTAACCTCCGCATCCAAACAACTCATGAAGCACTTGTTAGGAATCCTCATTTTTGAGATCTGATTTAGTGATGGGTCAGTCGCCAATGAAATGGCTCTTAGAACCGACTATTTGAAGTGAACGGCGCGAGCAGGCTCCTTATTAGGAGCCGGAAGCCCTGTTTTTTTTTTTTCTCACTCACTTTTTTTTCTCCTCATGTTGCCATTGATTGGTCAATATGTGTTTGTGCCATGTGTACGCGCTGAGCGGGGGGGTAGTTACGCTCTCAGCAACAGTAGCACAGCACACACGGAGGGAAAGAGAAGAAGAAAGCCAGTGGCCACGAGACAAACAAAACATTAAGGCAGTGTTTCTCAAATGATAGGGGTGCGATGGCGGGGGCGCGTGACAGCCCGAGGATCATGTAATTAGTGTTAGTTACTAAACAGTTGATCGGAGGACCGTCAGTGAATGTGTAACAGGGATGAAGGAAAGAGAGAGAAAAAGCTGAGCGTTCGCGCATTGGCACAATATTATTTGAAACCGAAATAAAATAAAAAAAATATTAATGTTTGGCCACAAAAATAGGTTTCAAAACTTAAAATTTCAATTTCAAAACTATTTTTTCAGTTTCAAATCTTTTTTTTTTTTTCATTTTTGAACCTCCAAGTTTCAATATCAAAACTTTTGGCCCCGTTGTGGCGTGTTGGGGGGGCTAACACGATGACCAGTCAAAATAGATGAGGGTGGTAACTTCAGTTCTGATGCCTTCACTGGCTCTGAGAAAATGGCAGCTCAGTCTGTATTCTCATAGTCTGAAGTTATCTCAAGACGGGTGTAAAAAGTAGAGTTTTATATAAACTGCATGACCAAAACACCGTTCTAGCCCGTTCAAAGCGCCATTTTATTACTTTATTACTTATTTATACCACCCACATCGACTTTGATCGGTCCTCGTATTAGCCCAGCTCCAACGTGCCACAACGGGGCCAAAAGTTTTGAAACTGAAACTTGAAGGTTCGAAAACGAATAAAAAAGGTTTGAAACTGAAAAAAATGTTTTGAAATTGAAATTTTTAGTTTTGAAACCTATTTTTTCGGCCAAACATTAATATTTTTTTCAAAATATTTTATTTCGGTTTCAAATAATATTGGCCCTGATTTAGCTCAATAGAGAGACAGAGAGAGACAACATCAACACAAAACTCAAAGAAGGTGAGATCATTAGTAAAGGAGAAAAAACTGCAACCCTTTGACTTTTATTGATACAATGAAGGAAGAGAATCTGCAGGAAGTCATTCTCTAGAGCTCCACTACCAACCTCTAACACAAAGCACCAGATTCCATCTTCCAAGCTGAGACTCGTTTGTCTTTCTTAACGTTTTTGGGAAGTCTTTATTTATTGGTTTTGTACACTTTAATTTGTATTTTGGATTGTGGTTGCAGAATTTTATATTGTTTTATATTGAAACGTTACGACTTCCGATAAAGAGAGCACCGCCACTTCTTGTTGTCCACTTAAATCACTGAATAAAACCAACAAAAATAGAGCAATGCTTTTAAAGTGTTCATTGTTTCTTTAAGAATCAAATCCATAAACAATGTCAGTACAAAAAGTGATGATACCTTCAAACCCGGTAAAAGCCTCTCAAGAGCTGAAGATTTAACTGTTATGATACTCCTAAGAGAATGAAATTTATGGGAAAGTTCAACATTTATTGTCAACAGTAAAGCTTATTTAGTAAAGAATCATTATACAGATATAAATATATAAAATCTGTACATAATTCTTTTTGAGGATTGTGGCTTATGGACAATTAAACTAAAGATTTAACTTGTTTATTAAATCACAGAAAAGACGTTCTTAATTCAAATGTCAGACCTCAGAAAACTGTTTAATTCTATGCATTAAATGCTCACTTTTGCCTCCTTTTAATTTAATTAGTGCATCCAATTTTGAATAAACTGACATTTTTTTCAAGAAGAGGCTCCTATTTTTTGTGAGATTTAATGTGCCTTTTGAGGCTAAACGCATGACGAAAACCTGTATCACATTCTTTACAAGTAAAAGATTTCTCTCCTGTATGAGTTCTTATGTGTCTTTTGAGAGTAGATATAAGACTAAAACTTTTGTCACATTCTTGACAGTAAAAAGGCTTCTCTCCGGTATGTGTTCTCATGTGCCTTTTGAGACTAGATGTATGAAGAAACCTCTTATCACACTCTTTACAAGAAAAAGGTTGCTCTCCTGTATGAGTTCTGATGTGTGATTTGAGGTAAGATATATGACTGAAACTTCTATCGCATTCTTGACAATTAAAAGGCTTCTCTCCTGAATGGGTTGCCATGTGCTTTTTGAGAATACGTGCATAATTAAACCTTTTATCACATTCTTTACACGTAAAAGGTTTCTCTCCTGTGTGAGTTCTCATGTGTGTTTTGAGATGAGACATATGACTAAAACTTTTATCACATTTTTGACAACCAAATGGCTTCTCTCCCGTATGAGTTCTCATGTGTGATTTGAGATGAGATATTTGTCGAAAACTTTGATCACATTCTTGACAATAAAAAGGTTTCTCTCCAGTATGAGTTCTCATGTGTGTTTTGAGATGAGACAAAAGAGTAAAGCTTTTATCGCATTTTTGGCAACAAAAAGGTTTCTCTCCAGTATGAGTTCTTATGT
The DNA here is from genome assembly GCA_003999625.1 of Oryzias javanicus. Taxonomy (NCBI): domain Eukaryota; kingdom Metazoa; phylum Chordata; class Actinopteri; order Beloniformes; family Adrianichthyidae; genus Oryzias; species Oryzias javanicus. Next base: position 5,621,610 of record CM012438.1, read on the forward strand.
GTGATTTGAGATCAGATATCGACTAATGATATGACAGATCGACTATACATATTTTATATTTGTGTTTATTGACTATCAAAAGAACTTCTCTCATTAATGTCAGTCTCTTGCCGCTTCTTTTTACATGTGTTAAGAAGACATATGACATACATTTATGGAGTGTGTTGGCATGTGTATTTTGAGAGGCAAATACTAAAACTTTTATCATTCTCGAAAAAAAAGTTTTATGTCCTGCATGGTAGTTGAGACTAGATATCTGACTAAAACTCGTATCACATTCATTACACCAAAAAGGCTCCTCTCCATTGTGAATTCTCATATGTCTTTTGAGAGTGGATATTAGACTAAAACTTTTATCACATTTTTGACAACAAAAAGGCTTCTCTCCTGTATGAGTTCTTACGTGTCTCTTGAGAGTAGATATCTGACTAAAACTTTTATCACATACTTGACAACAAAAAGGCTTCTCTCCTGTGTGAGTTCTCATATGAGTTCTTAGCTGGGACAAGTAAACAAAACCTTTATCACATTCTTTACAGACATAAGGTCTTCCATCAGAATCAGCTCTCATGTGGGCAGACATATTCTGTGCAATTGTTGTTTTTTTCACCAGACTGAACCGAAGAAAGTTTCTTTTCTTTTGGAGATTGTTTGCGCTTCTCTACTGAAGTTTCCTTCTTGGATTCTTTTCTAATATCAGAGTCACACTGACTTTCTGACATGTGAGAGCTGGCCACACTTTGGACATGACTTCTGTCTCTTTTCTTCCTCTGATCTCTGTTCTGTGGGTCTGTCTCTTCATCTGTAGTTGATGTTGATTCTTCATGTTGGTTTCCTTCTTCATCCTGACTATCAGTTACAGTGAAGCTCTTCTGTTTGTTTAGATCTGCTTCACTGGGATCATTTTCCTCATAAGAAGGAATCTCCATCAAGGTATCAATCTCCTGCTTCAGATCAAGCTGCTCTTCATCCTGACTGATGCAGATGTGTTTTTGCTCCTCTTTAACCCATGGAAGTTCTGGTTCCTCCTGTTCCTCTTTAATCTGTGGAGGCTCTGTTTCCTCTTCTTTTATTTCAATCTGTGGAGGTTTTGGTTCCTTCAGTTCCTCTTTAATCTGTGGAATTTCTATTTCCTCCTGTTTTATTTCAATCTGTTGAAGTTCTGGTTCCTTCAGTTCCTCTTTAGTCTGTGGAAGTTCTAGATCCTCTTGTTCCTCTCTGAACTTCCTCTGCTGGTTGCAGAGATCTTCCTCTTTAGTCACCCAATGGTGGGGGAGGACTGTAAAGACACAAACACAAGAATGAGTCCTTTTAAAGGACTTGGGCCCGATTCAAATTGTTCCCTTCAACCTTCCTCTTCGTTTATCCCTCTGTGCTTGCTTTACACAGAGGTTGATGAAAAAATAGTGTCAAAAATTTTGGATGTGACTTTTGTTTAATGATGTAATGAATATCACTGGTCGGCTAGCTTTAGCGCAGAGTTTTACTGAGCTTCCAGGACACATTTATTAACTCAAAACAGAAGATAGTCAAAAAAAAAAAAAAAAGGTTTAAAATGACAAACAGCATTTCTCTCTGAATTTATCTGAATCTTTGTGTGTTTTTAATCAGTTTTGTTGATTCTGATCTCCTGTTTTAAATAATGGTATAAATAATGATTAAATATAATTAATTTCAATTTTCATCCATCCAATAAACAGACATTCACATAGCAATAAACATTATATTAAAAAGTATGAATCGTGGTTCAATTCGTGAATCGTTGAGCTTGATTCGTAAATCAAATCGGATCGCCACCTGAGCAACGTTCCACAGCCCTATAAAAAAGAACCACAGACATCGGCTGGGCAATATGGCGAAAAAAGAAAAATCACAATTTTTTCAATTTTTATTTCACAATTTATCATAATTTCTTTAAAATAAATTCAAATTGACAAAAAATGAATTATAATGATTTTAGTTGAAAGAAGTAAACACATTTTGAACAAATATTTATATTTATTCAAATTTTAATTTCAATTGTATTACAACCATTGAGATATATTACTAGATTGGCCCTTGCCTATTTGCTGCTATAGACAGAGACGTGCGCGTCCAGGCGCCATTGTCATGTACTGATTCATGGCAGCAGAACACAGCTGTTTTAATGGAGGACAGGCAGAATTCATCTACATAAATCAGGCTAGCTCCTTCATTTCTCAACCGATTTTGAAAAATATGGCTCAAATTAAAGCTTAGAAAATGATTGATCTTTTGGTATATTTAAATATTGATTATCTATTAAGATCAAGCTGTAAATAGAGCATGAATTGGGCCTTCTACTGCTACAGAAAAGGCATTGATCTCAAATGAATAGCTTGAACTCATGATTTTTTAGTTTGCCTCTGTGCTAAAATCCATAAAACAGAGCTTGTAAATGCTTTTCATCCAAGACCAGAAATGAGGGAGACTGATGAAGTTTAATAGCATGAATGACTGATACAGTTTAGTAAATTTCGTAAATTAGTAAATTTAGTAAACTTTCCATATTAAAAACATCTCAGTGCTAAATATAATAATAATAATAATAAAAATAAAAACACAATTTAACACATTTTCAAATTAAACTAAAACTATTATTTTTGGATTACAAACATGGTAGACCAGAACGATGGAGAGGGTAGACGAGCTGAACATCATTTTTAACAGGTTCAACCAGCCCCTCCCCCCGCCCCCTTCTCCTCCACCCTCACTGAACCCACCTCTCCTTCCCCCATCCAGATACCCCCCCTGTGGAAGCAAAAACACCCCCCTCCTCCCCCACCTCAACACAAGCCACATATCACATCACCACAGACCAAGTCAGAAGACAGCTGAGGAGGCTAAGACCCTGGAAAGCAGCTGGGCCGGACGGTGTGTGTCCAAGCCTGCTGAACACGCTTAGGACCAGCTGCAGTTTGCCTACCAGCAAGGTGTCGGTGTGGAGGATGCTATCCTGTACATGCTACACCGAGCTCATTCCCACCTGGATAAGGGAAGCGGCACTGTGAGGACCCTCTTCCTGGAATTCTCCAGTGCCTTCAACACCATCCAGCCCCCTCTACTGCAGGACAAACTGTGCACAACGGGAGCGGACCCCCTCTTGGTTGGCTGGATCTCCGACTACCTCACAGGCAGACCACAGCATGTCAGGCTCAAGGATATCACGTCTGACACTGTGGTCAGCAACATTGGAGTCCCCCAGGGCACAGTGCTGGCCCCTCTTCTCTTCACCCTGTACACCGCGGACTTCTGTTACAACTCAGAGCTGTGTCACATACAGAAGTACACCGATGACACAGACATTGTGGGATGCATCAGGGAGGACAGAGAGGAGGAGTATCGGACACTGGTGGGGGACTTTGCAGCATGGTGCCACACAAACCACCTCCAGCTCAACACCTCCAAGACAAAAGAACTGGTCATTGACTTTGGAAGATCCAGACCAAGACCACAACCAGTCCTGTTAGGGGGAGCAGAGGTGGAGACTGTGGACTCCTATAAGTACCTTGGTCTATGGCTGGACAATAAACTGGACTGGTCAACACACACCAGACACCTGCACAGGAAGACCCAGAGCAGGGTGTACTTCCTCAGGAGACTGCGGTCCTTCAACATCTGCAGCAAACTACAGGGGATGTTCTACCAATCTGTGGTTGCCAGTGTCCTCTTTTACACTGTGGTGTGCTGGGGGGGCAGTATATCCAAGAAGGACACTTCCAGACTGGACAAACTAATCAGGTGGGCCGGCTCTGTGGTCGGCACGAGGCTGGACTCTCTGGTGACGCTGGCAGAGACGAGAACTCTGGACAAACTGCTGGACATCATGGACAATATCAGCCACCCTCTGCACACCGTCATCACCAACCAGAGGAGTCTGTTCAGTGGGAGACTGCTCAAACCTAAATGTAGGACCAATAGACTCAGGAACTCTTTTGTGCACCAGGCTGTCACACTATACAATGCTTCACTGGGGGAGGAGATAGTAGAGCCGGACTGGCAACAAATCCATTCAGCAACTCGTTCAACCACTCGTGCAATAAATAATTAATACTATGTAATAACCTATCATGTGCAATGACTCAATCATACACTCTAAACTGCTCTAATACCGCCATACACACTTTTGCCCATTATATGTTTATTGTACTTATTTTTTTTTCTCTATTCAATGTGTACATTGAGATTTTTATTACGGGTATTTATACTTTTTTTATTATGTATACTTTGGAAACTGCTGATAACTTAATTTCCCCAAGGGTGCTGTCTCAAAGGGATCAATAAAGCTAAGTCTAAGTCTAAGTCTGGTAAATAAATCTCAATTGCTTCAGAATTTACCTTCAAATAGACGATTTTATAGTACTTTGAGAAAAAGGCTCCAGCTAGCGTCTTTAACTGATACAAAAACATTTTTTAAACTTTGATCATAACATCAACTACATCTGCCAAACTGTTAAGATTAAACAAAAAAAACATCATTTTTATTGGAGGAAGACTTTAACAAAATCATGGTAGGGCCCCTTTAAATGTTTTGACCAATCACAAAATTCCAATGTAATACATCAATTCAAACTGTAGGGGGCAGACCACAGGTGATTTTTACCATATTTTCAAGAATTAAATGAGTTTAGTTTATTGATAATTTTGGAAACAACCAACCGACTGGGGCTGTGGATCGTTGCTTGGGTAGCGATCCGATTTGATTCACGAATCAAACCACAATTCTTACTTTTTAATATTATGTTTATTGCTATGTCTATTTACTAGATGGAGGAAAATTAAAATGATTTGTATTAAATCACCAAAATTTATACCTTGATTTAGAACAGTAGATCAGTATCAACAAAACTGATTTAAAAAAAAAAAAAAAAACACAAAGATTCAGATGAAAGAAAATTTGTCAATTTAAACTTTTTATGTCAGCCTTCTGGTTAAGTTCAGCGGTAACATAAACAACATATAAAGGATAAAAATCACTGCTGTTTTGTGTCCTTTAACAACATGACTTGAAAATGTTTTCCACTGTTTTTTATCCTCAAAGTTCTCCAATATTTTACATTCTAAGCATTACATATTGGTGGAGAGCCCGTATAAAAAAAGCTTTTGTTATCCGCAGCAGAATCATCTAGTTCACGTTGATTACATCCACCTTTCAGCAGCGCGAGGCTGCGTTTCTTCAGAATACGAGGGAGTTTCGTTAATTGCAACAACTGTTGAACAGTTATCATAACCAGAAGAATGTAAACACTGGAGCTAAAGCTCAGATGTTAAAGCTAATTCATTATTTCAAAAGTTATGTCAGTGAACAGAACTTCAGTCTCAGTTTCTGAACAGAAAAAAGCTCTTGCTAGTTTTACTTTGAAAACCGGAAGCTTCACCATCACGAAGATGTGTTTACTACCGAGGCTCTTTCGGCTTTGTTTTAGTTCGCAAACTTAAAATACAACATTAATCTGCATTTCAGAACAAAAAATACATTGTTAGCAGATAATATTTTGATCAAATTTTCCTACAATTTACTATATTTATAAAGATCGCAAATCAGCGATCTTGGACGTCGTGAATATTCGTACTCGATCGCAAATACCCGAGCACCCGGATACTCGTTACAGCCATACAACAGACTGCACTTTTAAAGCCCCATTCGTAAAGGTCAACGACAAAAAAAAAGTTCTTTTAGGGTTTGGTTACCCTTTAAGAAGAAAATTTCAAATTGGCGCTTCATATCATAAACGTTGCTGGTATATTGTGTTTCTTTTTTTATTCAAACGCAAAGTCAGTATAATATTTAGTACAATACTCCAGACATTCAAGAAACAAAAAAAACATTTTAATACACTGCTCACAAAAGCTAAAGGAGCCCTTTCAAGAAACACATCCCGATCCGATACTTTTGTAACATATTTAAAACATGAACACATATTTTCTTGTTCTATAAGTGATAATTAGTCATGTGAGAAAGTTTAGTGACTTTTGCTTTTATATCTTTAGAGCTACTGAATATTTTTGACCAAATGTGATTCCTGTCCTCATTTAAAATTATTTAAAATAAATGATGACTGTTTTAGCATGAATTTGAGAGTGTTCATGACTAGCTCATATCATTATTAATTTTCATTTATTAGTTTTTTGTTTGTTTTTTAAGATTATGTGCTTCTCTTTAAGTTCTTAAGACATCACATTTTCGGTTTTATTATCAGAGTAGTTAATTCTTAACTCTCAATTTTCCTTCAGATAAATAAAACAGGCATATCAAAGGACAGCTCGGGTCCTAAGGAGTTAAATCGTGGCGCTAGCATATAGCAGCTAGCAGCTGCTGTTTAACCATCTGTTAAACAGAAGACCTTAACATTAAAAAGAAACAAACCTCTGTCTTTTTCTGTTGAAATGCCTTTAGAGGTTGTTGTTTAGAGACACTAGCTGTCAGTTTAAAGCATTTTGAAAAGAGTTATTGATCCCGGAAGTCTGAATCCGTGATCGGCTAGCTAGCTTTATTGAACTGTTTACATCAGTCTTCTGATTGAACTGTTGCTGTTTTCTGCTGCGTTTTCCGGGAATAACATTTTGTGATCTGGTCATGACATGCAGACTTCTAGTGGAGGATTTATCCGGAATAATAAGCTTGAAATATAAAGCGCTGATCAGAATAAGAATAAATGAAATATCCGATCCTGATCGGACAACGGAGCCCGATTTCGATCAACTCTCAATCACGTGATCGGGCACGATTTCTGATTACGTGATCAGATCATCCCTAATATCTATACAAATAACGACAGGGCAGTGTCTTAGGAACAAAAGTCTTTAAATGGAAATAAAAGTTTTCAGTCTACAGAGGCTCAATTGTGTAAACACCATAAAATCAGAGTGAAATGAAGACGTGGCAGGATAGTCCATTTTCTCCAAAACTTCATTTCTGCAACTCTAAATGCTTTTCAGTATCTTTTGTGTCCTCCACTAGCTTGTATGCATGCTTGACAACGTCACGGCATGCTCCTAATGAGACGACGAATGGTGTCTTGTGGCATTTCCTCCCAGGTCTGTGTGAGGGCATCCCTGAGCTGTTGTACAGTCTGAGGAGCAACCTGGCGGGACCTAATGAACCCAAACAATGTCCCAGAGATGTTCTATTGGGTTTAAAAACCCTTCCGCTCTCCTTGGGGTCCAGATGACTCCAACCACATATTGTTATGCGATTTCTTCATTGACAAATGTGGACGAAGGGAGACAGGATTTTATGTCTGCCATGGACTTTAGTGAAACTCAAAGATCAGTGAAAAAAAATAGTTCAGCGCAATGTCTTGTGGGGTCCAGATTACCCCACTTTTAATGTAAACAAGCTGAGGACAGCGGAAGGGTTACGTCAGGGGATGGTGAAGGCCATTCAATTGTTTCAATTTCTTCATCCTCCAGGTACTGCCTGCACACTCTTTCCACATGAGGCCGGGCATTGTCGTGTATTAGAAGGAAACCAGAACCTACTGCACCAGCGTAGGGTCTGACAATGGGTTCAAGGATTTCATCTGGATACCTTATGGCAGTCAGAGCACCATTTCCTATGCTGATTGTTGAATTAACTTGGACAAGAAATAAAATTAAATGTCAGAATACAGAGAGGGTCTAATTGCATGTCATTTTCTTAATGCGTGTCGCCAGTGCTGAGGTTTTTAGATGCAGACGAAGGGTTACATTCAGGAGAACGGTTCCAGTGTCCGGGGAAACCACCCAGTGGTTCCTGAATGCTGCTATTGCAGCTCGGCGCTCCTCCCAGGGTTGGATCAAACGCGGACAGCAGATTTGTGACAATGAGACTTTACCCTTCAGGTACATGTTAAATACGTGAGGCCCGAGCACCCGGACACTTGCTACAGCCCTACTCACTAATAGCGTATTTTAGTATACTCTTAAGTCTTTTTGTGTAAATATATGTCAATAGCTTTTAATCACAATCTACAAGAGAAATGGGACGGTATTTATCCAGAACTTTGTTATCCCTTACAGATTTTGGAATAAGGATAATACCCTGTTTCATACTTTCTGGAATTGAGTAGTTACTTATAATTGCTTTAAAAACCTGAAAAATGAAATCTTTTAAATCCCTCATGACAATTTTTTTAAAATTTTAAATATGTTCCCAGTAAAGTTTAAATTATGAAGTTTTTAGCCAAAATCCCACAACTGAAATGTCTTAAAATGCCATTTTTCATGTTGATCTGAAGACTCTGTTTTGAGAATATCCTCTGAGGGGGCGTGGCTTGCTGAGCAGAGCTGCCCCCCGTCTGATTATGGTATCTGTGTCTCACTGGCGTAAATCATCACAGCTGCTACTGCAGTATAGTTTTTGACTGGATGCTGGATATCAGCTCGGACGATGAAGTGAAGAGTTTTGTAGATTTAGAATCCTTTACAGTCACATGAGCCGCCATTCACATTTCCGTGGTCCCATCAAAGACGGTCTCTGGAATCTGGTGGAGATTTAGCAGCATTCTCAGACCTGCTACCGTAAGTATTGTATAAAACTCGCACAAAAAAATCCATGGACGGCTGATTTGACCACAGAATTGCGAACGGCGGCTCATTTGACTGCTGTACTGTTGCAGCTCAGAGTGCTTTACAATGACTAACACAAAATACAAAAAGGAGAAAAATTCAAACCAACACCCATTTGCTTCAAGAATCTCTTAAACCAGCAGCAGATCAACCACAGATCATCGCCACAGCGTCCACCAGAACCAGACGGTAACAGGTCCACTACAGCCGCGAGGCTGCATGCTGGACCGGAACCGCTCCAACAAGAGGAACCCCGCCAATATAAACACTACTAATACATACGATACAAAAGATCTCTATGTGGAAATATATTTTCAATAATGTTGGCAAAGCCAAACACACGACCATAAAAAAAGCTTTGCAGTCTTAAAGTTTTGCGTCTCGCTTCTCAGTCACGCACACGCTCACATTCCATCCACAGACACGAGCTCATATCTCCACACCTGTCAGCTCAACAGTTACAAACAGGAATTATTACAGCTTTTTCATTTCACCATGGCAAACTTCTCTTTTTCTACGGTGCGCATTAAGTTCAATCACCCGGTCATGAGGGCTGACATGGAGGGTAATGTACGTTCTGTGAAACTATAAAGTTAAAAGAAAAAGCCGCAGTATTTGTCAATGGGCGGAGTCACAGTCATAACACTGTCATAGCGCTACGTGAATGGACCCTTTTCTTGTGCAATTTTACCTGTCAAGTATATTTGGAGAACTATTTAGCTAAACAGATGATTTTATTTATGCTTTATGATTCATTTCTCCCCTCCAAGGAAGCACATATAATTAACTGTCAATTTATTATTTCCCCACTTGAAGAGGCAAAGCATCCACAGGTTTATCCAAGCAGGATTTCACACACCATCCAGACACATCTTAGCTGTTCCTTGTTTTATTTTCCAACTTTAGAAGCTTAGAAGCTTGGACAGGAAAGAGAGAGGGTTTAGATATCTGTCATGCAGCATTAATGGTGAAAAACCGGCAACCTATGATGTGCCACATGCATATCAGCTCTGGTGTGTGTCTGTAAACTTAGTTAGTGCCGCCCCACTATTGACACTTTTTCCTTTATTTTATTTTATTTTTAAGCTTTTATTTACTTTAACCTTTGCGCTCTCTCAAGGTGCTTTCACACCGAACGCGGTTCGCGAGCCCTGCCCCTCTTTTGCCACACAGGGAATTTGCTGCTCGCCGCTTGTCAACAAATGTGTTCCTGACGCCGGGCCGCATGTGGGAGGAGCTACCACCTCTGTCTGTGGACATCTCACTTAGAATGAATGGATGACACATACAATGTCGAGGAATACGATTTATTTAGTGTGAAGAGTTCTACAAAAACATCTGTAATCATGTCTTATTATTACAAGATTTTCCTGGTACGGGGGGCAGTGTCAGTATGACAGCAGCTTCTGCTGTGTTTGTGTGTCTTTGTGGCTGAACTTGAAGGCTCACCGTTTCATATTCATCTAAAGGGGAAACTAAAATTAGGAGACCCTTTTTCTTTTCATTGTCTCGATGAGGTCCGAGCTGGCAGCCCCCACAGCATGTCAAGCGAGTGAGCTCCGCCCCGGGAGCGAAAGCCGCCCATCTTTCCAGTGTATCCTAAAAGTAGCTGGATGAGCTCTAAGAACCTGCGGCTTAAGCGGGTAAAGGAAAAACATGAAAGTTTAGGACAAAAACACTCGGTTTGGATTAATATTCTACCCGCTGATTAAGTCACTGAAAAAGTCACGCGTCTAAAGCTGAGTTCCCGATTGGCTGATGCGACGCAGTCAATCTTCAGGTATTTACATTTTGGCCGTGTCGCCCAATTCCCGCCTCGCCGCTCAAATCGAGCTGCTGGCTGAGCTTCGTGCCGGTCGCTCAAACCGCGGAGCTTCAGTTCGCCTCAGAGAGCACCTGCACCATTGATTAATATCGGAGCTGGCCGCCTCTGCTGTGAGAATCGTGAGAATGCACCAGTATGGGGTCCAGATGACCCCACCCTTAAATTAACGTGGAATATCTTCCATGACAATGATGGACAAGGTGGACAGGACTTCATGTCTGTCATTGGACATCTGTGAAGATCGGAAATCATTGAAAAAAAAGTTCAGTGCACTATTTTGTGGGGTCCAGATGACCCCACTTTTAAGGTAAATATGCCTTAGATAGCTGGAGGGTTACCTAAAATCAGCTTCACTCAGTTTGACCGAACATAAACCTTATCATAATTTTGGCAAAATGTTATATTCATAATAAAAAATGGTCTGAAAAAATACCCCTTTTAAATCATTTTAAAGAAACAGATCTTAAAGGGTAACCAAACAGGGCAGTTGGAGCCCAATTCCATTCTCAGCCCAGATTTGAAAAATGCCAAAAGTGAGCGAGGCTAGTGGGGCAGACTGAGGGGCGAAGGTGTGGCTTAGTTCTATGATTGACTGTTAGTGTTGTTGAGCTGTCATTGAACTTGAATAGAACTGTCAAAGACAAAATGGACTTTGGTCTTTCCTGCTCACAGTAACCTAAATATGTGTTGATTTAAACATACGCTTAGCTCCCCTTCACCCCGCCGTGTGCTGTTTGTGGCGCTTTGTGTGTGGCTTGAAGCTTTGTAAATTTAAATAAAGCATCAAAAAATCCAGCGAGCACAAGCCTGCTGCCTTACGTTTTGCATGAAACTTTTTGTAGGAAACTCGAAGAAAAAAATCCAGTGACTGCTGATTTGACCAATGAAATGTGAACTGCGGCTCATTTGACCGCAGTAACTAACATCAACGGTGAAACCAACATGGCGGCAATATTGGAGCTATCTAGACGCACAGTTTGGAACCAGATAGCAGCTCAGACGAGGAAAACAAAGACGTTGACGGATGTATTTGTTTGCAGGTAGATGCAGTGAACATACCTGCAACGTGGAGCTGAAGCTGCGGGTTCCAGGTGATATCCAGCAGCGCGCTGACCACAGACTCCTCATTCCATCGGACATGGTTCCTTCACAGAGTCTGAAGTTCTTCAGCAGCAGAAAGTTGTTCTCTGACAGACTCTTTCTGAACAAATGAAGACATGGTTCCTGCAGCTGCTCAAACAAACACCGCCGTCCTCTGAACACCAGCAGCTCCGATCATCTGCTAGTCTCACAATCACAGCCACGTTGACTTTACGTTCAACACATAGTCACTCATTTACGACACTTCGATCGAAGAGATTGCAAGAAATCGAACCATGTATCGCTACATCTCTTCAGAGACCTCACAAACGTCCGAACAGAACACCGATATCTTCCCAACATAAGCTAACGCGGCTAGCCTACTAGCGCGGCCTCGTCCCGTTTACTTCCGGGTCACGATATAAACGCCACAAAAAAAAAACTCTCAAAACTAAAACTTTGTCTATTAAAAATGTTACAAATGTAAAAAAAATAAAAATAAAAAATTCAGACAATAAATTGTAAATCTACTTAAAAAAAAAAATTATATGTTTTTTCCAAATAAGATGACAAGCGGATGTGACGTTCTTCCAACCTTCTGAACTACAAAATAGTCCAAATGAGTATCCCGCTGCAGGGTCTCGAAACGGTTTTAATTGTCTGTGTAGATTTTATTTTCTTCAGTGTTTTCTTAGTTCAATATTTTTAACAATTACTAAGATCAAGTTAATCAGTTGCTATTTTTCTTTTTATTTATTTATTATTATTTATTTTTAATAACGTTTTTTCACGTGACGCGGAAGTAAACCGCACGAGGCGCTAGCAGCGTTAGCTTGTTCTGAGACGACGGCGGTGTTTTGGTGGGACGTTCGTGAGGTTTTTGGACAGAAAGGACGATACGTGGTTCGATTTCTTGCAATCTCTTCGATCGAAGTGTCGTAAATGAGTGACTATGTGTTGAACGTAAAGACAACGTGTCTGTGATTGTGAGACTAACAGATGATCGGAGCTGCTGTTCAGAGACGGCGGTGTTGTTTGAGCAGCTGCAGGAACCATGTCTTCATTTGCTCAGAAAGAGTCTGTCAGAGAACAACTTTCTGCTGCTGAAGAAACCTCAGACTCTGTGAAGAACCATCGTCCAGAATGAATGAGGAGCTCTGGTCAGCAGCGCAGACTGCTGGATATCACCTGGAACCCGCAGCTTCAGCTCCACGTTGCAGGTATGTTCACTGCAGACAAATACATCCATTAAAGTCTTTGTTTTCCTCGTCTGAGCTGCTATCTGGATCCAAACTGTGTGGCTGTATATCTCCAATATTGCTGCCATTTTTAGCTTCACCGCTAATGTTAGCTTGAGGTTGTAAGGGGCTGTAAGCCAGCAGGAGATTGTTCAAAGTTAAGCTGTAATCTTTCCTCTTTGGACAATCAAGTTAGTAATCACAAAATATTTAACTTATTGCTCTCCTACCTCACCTACTGCAATGACGTTTGCAGATAAAATCTAATATTAATTACATCCATTATGAATATTTACCATTTGAACAGACTGTAGATGATCTTACAAACCAGCTATTCTCTCTGCTGCTGTGGCTTTCTTGGGCTTAGAATAACAAAATATGACAAGTGATATGCTAAAAATGTAGATTTTATATAAATTTTAATCTTACTCTTTAATCTTGAATGGGACTGTGACTAAAGCGCTTTGGGCCTTCAAGGAAGATATACAAGCGCTATACAGGTACAGTATATGTCATAATATCACAATATAGGCTTTTTTTTTTTATGTCAAACGATAACTATATAAATCAAATAACTATATTTGTCAAATTTTAATTTTCTTTGGCTCTTAACAAAATGTGTAATCATCAGCAGGTTGTTTGGATTTAAATATTTACCTACTCTTTAACTAAACTTTTTTTAATTTATTTTTTATACATTTTTGTATCATACAACAAAAAATAATATCACATTGAAAACAAAATGCACATACAAAAAACAAAGATAATCAGGGTAAAAGATTAGACATAAAAATATGCAACATGGGTCATTTTTGGTCTGGAGTTTACTACATTTCTTTATTTACTATTGTAAATGATTCACTTAGTTTTATGGGGTTTGCTGGTGTCATTCAAAAATTGCTTCCACTTATTCCTCTGCTAATTGTATTTACAGGACTTTAGTTTAAGGATCTATGTCATGTTTTCCATATCTGATATCTCCTCCATAATTTTATCTAGTCCTGTTGTCAAGGAGGTTCTGGTTGTAACCAGCGTTTTGTTTTAGCTTTTATTGTTGCAATTACAATAATTTTTGCCAAATAATTTTCTTCCTATATTGCAGTTTTCTTTCAATTCCGTCCGTATTTTCTTAACTTGTTGCAACCCCAGATAATGTGTAAATGATTCGCCTAATTTTCCGCGGACCCCCTCCGCATTCCTGTTGGGTTGAAGTTTGTCTATTCTTGATTTTGGGTGTGATATAAAATCCTACAAAATTTTTCAAATTTTTTGGCTGAATTCCTGACTGTGTTGTGACTGTGTTGGTTTCATGTAATTATGGCCCGCAGCTGCAGTCTACTGATTCACATTAGTTCTGGGCAATATGGGAAAAAAATGTATATCACAAAATAAAATATTTTATATCACGATATGATTTATAACACGATATATGACAACAAAGTTTATTTTCAGCTATTCTCTGAAAAAAATGCCTGATGTTGCGGCAGCTCTTGTGAAAAGTTGCGACAAAATTTGCGATGTTTTAATATAATCTTGTTTTGAAAATTGCCCTAAAAATGTTAATCATGAAATAAACTGCATGGTGGAGCAGTGGTTAGCACTCTTGCCTCACAGCAAGAAGGCCCCGGTTCAAATCCTGGCTGGGGGATCAGAAACACCAACTGGGACCTTTCTGTGTGGAGTTTGCATGTTCTCCCCGTGCATGCGTGGGTTCCCACCGGGTACTCCGGCTTCCTCCCACCATCCAAAAACATGCTTCATAGGATAATTGGTGACTTTAAATTGCCCCTAGGTGTGAATGTGTGTGTGTGATTGTGGCCCTGCATCAGACTGGCGACCTGTCCTGGGTAAACCCTGCCTTCGCCCATCAGCAGCCGGGATAGGCTCTGGCAACCCGCGACCCCGAAAGGGATAAAGCGGCAAGGAAAATGAATGAACGCTCATTAAAGCCAAATTTCCGTAGTACCTCATAGAGAAATATCCATCTGACACTGTGAAATGCTGTTCCCTGGTCTAAGCTTATCAATTCAGCACATGTCTGTTTTTTCAGCATCATTAATAATACAGAGAGCTCCCCTAATAAACCTTGTTTGGTCTGATTCTATCAGATCAGCTGTGAACGTCTCGAGTCTTTTACGTATAATTGAAGCATAGACTTTGTTGGCAACATTTAGGAGAGAGAGATATTTCTAAAATTTTTGCAATGCTCTTTATCTTTTCCTTCTTTTAGTAAAACTGTGATGATTGCTTCTGACCAAGATGGTGGAGCGATTCCATTCTTCAGAGTCCAATTAAGACATGATAAAAGAAGTGGCTTAAGTTGTTCTTTGAAAACCTTATAAAATTCAGATAAGAAGCCATCACTACCTCGTGATTTATATGTTTTTGGTTACTAATAGTCATTTCTAGTCTGTAATATTTGACAGAATTTTTATTTTTTTGTTCTTCTCCAATGGAGAGTAAGTCAAGTCTATCAAGGAACTTTTTAATTGTTCCCTGGTCTGCAGCTATGGGCTCAGAAAACATTCTGGTATAGTATTTTTTAAAAACTGATTTTCAACATAATCTGGTGCATTTAGTACTTTATTATTTTCAAGATGTCTAATTTTATTTATTGTCATGAGAGATTGTTGTTTACGCAAGCGCCTGGATAGTTTTTTTTTCAGGTTTTGGTCGTGCTTCATAATACGTCTGTTTTGTGAACATTGCAGTCTTTTCTATTTTCTCATTTAGCAACTGATTGATTTGTTTTCTAACAGTATGTTAATGATGATTTAAGTAATGACCTCCTATCATGCTTCAAACATAACAGATGAACTGAAGGAACATGATGAAACTGCTTTAAAAATTGTTTCTTTTTTTAGGAAATAAAGGAAAGGCATATTACAAACTAAATTGCAAATTAAAGCAAAAAGTTTCAAGCTTCAAAAGAAAACAACAATAAAATGTAACACTAAATATCTTGATCATTTCATATAAAATCTAAGCATTATCTCTACAAATAACAGCCAGAGAGCTCAGGGCTCCCTGTCCCCTCATGGAGAGAAGATCATCAGGTCCAGGAAGCCAATAGCTAAGGGATACAGTGTGTGCTTATAAAAAGATATCGTTTAAAATTAGGGATGTCCCGATCCGATCATGTCATAGGAAATCGTGCCCGATCAGGTGGCTGAAGACTCAATCGGAAATCGGGATCCGTTGTCTGATCAGGATCGGATATTTCATTTATTCTTGTTATGATCACTGCTTTATATTTCAATCTTATTATTCCGGATAAATCCTCCACTAGAAGTCTGCATCTCATGAAAAGATCACAAAATGTTATTTCGCAACAGAAAACAGCAACAGTTTAAGACTAATGTAAACAGTTCAATAAAGCTAGCTAGCCGATCACGGATTCAGAAATCCGGGATCAATAACATCTGTCCCTCTTCCTCCGATTGGCTCTTCAGACCACAATAGCATTTTACTGGCTCCAACTTACCTACCAGTGGTTAAGAGGACACAAAAAATAACCAAGGACATCAAACAGTGGACAACAGAGAGCATCGACAGACTACAAGGATGCTTCGAAACCACAGACTGGGACATCCTCACTTCCTCTTCCTCCAACATCAATGAGGAGGTGGAGACAGTGTCTGCATACATCTCCTTCTGTGTGGACAGCATTATCCCCACCAAAAGAGTCACTATCTATGCCAATAACAAACCCTGGGTAACCAAAGACCTTAAAATCATTTTGAACAAAAAAAAGAGAATTTTCTTCACTGGAACTGAAGCTGAAAAGAAAGAGGTAAATAAGGAGGTCAAACAAGCCATAAAAAAAGCCAAGCGGGATTACAAAAACAAAGTAGAACAGTCTTTTGCCACAGGAAACCTTCGAACAGCCTGGCAAGGCCTCAAAAACATGGCAGCTGTGAACTCTGTTTCATCTGACCGGAAACCCATCCAGATCACAGGCAGCAGTTCTACTTCTCTTCCCAACGACCTGAACTCCTTCTTCACCAGATTTGAGAGGGACAACACTGACGAGATAAATTCAGTCATCTCATCACTCACAACTCAAGACTCCCCCCTTACAATAAACTCATCTGAGGTGGTGAGAGCCCTCAAGAGGACAAAAAAGAACTCGGCTCCAGGACCAGACAACATCTGCGGGCGAACACTGTGGCACGTGCTGAGCAACTTGGGGGGGGTTTTCTACATCTGTTCCAGAGCTCCCTGTCCAGTGGCATAGTGCCCTCATGCTGGAAACACTCTACAGTGATCCCCATTGAGAAGAAGAGCAGGCCTAAAGTCCTGAATGACTTCCGTCCTGTGGCCCTCACATCCCTGGCCATGAAGTCAATGGAGAGGATTGTCAAGGACCATATCATGAACCAAACCTATCTGATGATGGATCCACTTCAGTTTGCGTATCAGGAAGGCAGAGGGGTTGATGATGCAAAGATCTTCATTTTGAACACCACTCATAAGCATCTGGAGATGCCAAACACCTCAGTCAGGCTCCTGTTTGCAGACTTCTCATCAGCGTTCAATTCCATGCCGCCTCACCTCCTCGCTGAGAAGCTAATCACACGCTTCAACATCGACCACCAGCTCACTCGATGGATCCTGGATTTCCTCACTAACAGGTCACAGAGAGTGTTGCTGAACAACTGTTTGTCTGACACCCTGTACACATCCACGGGCTCTCCTCAGGGCTGTGTTCTCTCTCCTCTGCTCTTCATTCTTTACACAGATGACTACAGGTCTGCCCATCAGAACTGTCACATCGTTAAGTTTGCTGACGACACTGTCCTCCTGTCGCTGTCTTCTGACCAATCACAGCATCACAGCTCAGCCATACAGGACTTCATGGAGTGGTGTGATAACTCACACCTGGAGCTCAACATCAACAAAACAAAAGAGATGATAGTGACCTTCTCCCCCAGACAGAAACAGCTGGCAGAGTCAACCCCCACCATCCTTCATGGAGAGCCTGTAGAGCAGGGCTGCTCATTCCTGGTCCTCGAGATCTACCACCCTGACTGTTTTCCAGATCTCCAAGCCCTGCCAGCTGTTGATTGGCTCAGTCAGATGTCTCCACAATCTGATTGAAAGAACACACCTGGTCCAGGTAATCAGCAGCAAGCAGTACATGGAGAGCTGGAAAACAGGCAGGTTAGTAGATCTTGAGGACCAGGAATGAGCAGCCCTGCTGTAGAGTTTGTCAGTGAGTACAAATACCTGGGAACCATCTTTGATGAGCTGCTGAGGTTCTCCTCCAACACGGAAGCTATCCTGGCTAAGTGCAGCCAGAGACAATATCTCCTGAGGAAACTAAAATCATTTGGAACAAACAGCGACATCCTGACCAGATTCTATTATGCCTTCATTGAAAATGTAATAACCTTCTCATTCATCTGCTGGTTCCACTCACTAACAGTACAGAACAAAAACCGTCTCACGCACACTGTTAAAATCTGCTCAAAAATCATTGAACAGCCAATCCGATCTCTTGCCACCCTGTGTGATTAGCAGACTACAAAAAAAGCCAACAAAATCCTTCAAGACCCCTCCCATATCATGCATCAAGAGTTGGAATGGCTCCCCTCACGTCGCAGGCTTCGGATTCCCGGATGCAAAACACAGAGGAGGAAGTGCAGCTTCATACCAAGAGCAGTCCAGCTACTTAACACTGACTTACAATCAAGCTAATCAGTGCAATTAAACAGAATTACCACTATCACAACCACACTACGTCACTTTATGTCATCCTGTGTGTGTGTACGTATAAATATATTTATATACACACATGTATATTTACATAATGTACAGTTTTTCTCCTTTATCTTATTGTTATTATTTTTATTTTTATTTCTCTCTATACGCCTGTGTCAGGTGTAACTTGTAACTTGTATTTTGATTGAAAGCACTCTCTGCACCTTAAAATAGAATTGCCCCTCGGGGATAAATAAAGTTGTTTGAACTTGAACTTGAACTAACTCTTTTGAAAATGCTTTAAAATGACAATTAGTGTCTCTAAACAACAACCTCTGAAGGCATTTCAACAGAAAAAGACAGAGTTTTGTTTCTTTTAATGTTAAGCTCTTCGTGCAGCGGACAATAGCTAAACAGCAGCTGCTACCCGCTACATGCTAGCGCCGTGATTTAAGTCCTTAGGACCCGAGCTGTCCTTTGATATGCCTGTTTTATTTATTTGAAAGAGAAATAAAAGTTAAGAAAAGTAACTACTCTGATAATAACACTGAAAATGTGATTTCTTAAGAACTTAAAGGGAAGCACATACTCTTAAAAAACAAACAAAAAATTAATAAATGAATAATGATATTAGCTAGTCATGAACACTCATCAAATTCATGCTAAAACAGTAAAAATTTATTTTAAATAATTTCAAATGAGGACAGGAATCACATTTGGTCAAAAATGTTCAATAGCTCCTAAGATATTAAAGTTAAAGTCACTAAACTTTCTCACATGACTAATTATCACTTATAGAACAAAAAAATATTATCCCCCCCAAAAGTTTATATTTGCTCTGTTTTTACTTGGCTAATAAAGTTTTTAATGATAAGAGAAGGTTAATAAAAGAAAAATAAAGGACAACACAAATCTGTTTATTCAAATTTTTCATGTTTTAAATGTGCTACAAAAATATCGGATCGGGACTCGGTATCTGCAAATCCACGAAATCCAATGACTCGGAATCGGCTCGGGCCCCAAAGAACCTGATTGGGAAATCCCTATTTAAAATGTAAGACATTCTTTGATTAGATGTTTGACCTTACTAGAGACTGAAACACCGACATCACCTCTTAAAAGAGAACGAAAAAAATATTTTCTTGTGTATTTGAAGTCCAGGGCTTTTGAAAAGATGTGATTTAGGTTTTTCTTTTGGTATTTCACAATACACAAAGATATTTAATGTATAAAAGATCTCCTTTTCTGTCTTTGTACTCACAGTCCTTTCCCAGGATTCTGCGAGTGAAGAGGACAATCTTTACAACCAGCAAGGAAATTTAAGAATGGATCACCAGGAATCGGAGTCTCTACAGATAAAAGAGGAAACAAGGGAAGTAGAACTTCTACAGATTAAAGAACAGTTGGAAGAAAAAGAATTTGCGCAGATTGAGGAGAAACAGGAGGAACCAGAACCTCTGCAGATTAAAGATGAGCAGGAGGAACAAGAAAGTACACAGATTACAGAAGAAAAACAGAAAGAACCACAACAACTCAGAAATCACATCAGAACTCACCCAAGACCGAAGCCTTTTTCTTGTAAAGAATGTGATAAAAGTTGTAGTTCTCTATCTCATCTTAAAACACACATGAGAACTCATAGTAGAGAAAAACCTGAGCCATGTAAAATATGTGCTAAAAACTTTAAAACTGTATCTTATCTTAAAAGACATATGAGAATTCACACAGGAAAGTCTTTTTTGTGTAAAGAATGTGACAAAAGTTTTAGTTCTGTATCTCATCTGAAAAGACACATGAGAACTCACACAGGAGAGAAGCCTTTTTTGTGTAAAGAATGTGACAAACGTTTCAGTTTTGAATCTCGTCTCAAAAGACACATGAGAACTCACACAGGAGAGAAGCCTTTTTTGTGTAAAGAATGTAACAAAAGTTTTAGTGAGAAATCTTATCTCAAAAACCACATCAAAACTCATACAGGAGAGAAGCCTTTTTTGTGTAAAGAATGTGGTACAAAGTTTAGTAATGAATTTAGTCTCAAACTACACATGAGAACCCATACAGGAGAAAAGCCTTTTTTGTGTGAAGAATGCGGTAGAAGTTTTAGTCTAATGTGTACTCTCAAAACACACATGAGAACTCATACAGGAGAGAAGCCTTTTCATTGTAAAGAATGTAATAAATGTTTTAGTCAGCTAGGTGATCTTAAAGGACACATGAGAATTCATTCAGGAGAGAGGCCTTTTTTGTGTAAAGACTGTGATAAAAGTTTTAGTCTAATGTCTACTCTTAAAACACACATAAGAACTCATACAGGAGAGAGGCCTTTTTTATGCAAGAGATGTGATAAAAGTTTTAGTCAAAGAGTTAATCTTAAAATACATATGAAAGTTCATGAAGTTAGACAAGTCTCTTTAAAAAAAACTAGGAATTAGGAGAAAAAAGTGAATAAATATGCTTATAAATCCACACGGCCCACATTGATCATCTCCAAACTTTTGCCAAGACCTTACCTTGTCTTTAAATGGTCTCTCAGACTCAGTCGCTAGATAAATTGATTCTCAAGGACCTTTAAACAACTATCTATGCACAAGCTTTGTGGAGATTCTGCCTTTATTGTCCTGCCAGAAGTAGAGTTCTCGCTGTACTAAAGCTGTTTATCTCTAAACATCAGTCACTGTGTTTGATCAACTATCAAATTTCTTTGATCTGAACCCAATAAAAATATCTCTGAACTGTGTAGAGGAAGATGAGACAGCAGACACAACATGAAGATGACCTGAAGTCATCTATCAAATCAACCTGAGCTTTCATGACAAAACACAGAGCCAAACAGGCTGATGGTCGCCTACCACATTGATGCGTCATTCAATGAAACAGAG